>QEPC01010859.1:15959276-15988323 GCA_003113815.1 Sphenodon punctatus | reverse complement strand
GGGGGGGACTCAAAAATGTTTATAAATAAATAAATAAATAACTGCTTAGTGCCCACATTATGTGCTGTAGAACTGTGATTCTAATTTAGGGTTTCCACTTCTTGCAGTTCAACCCTGAAACTCCCACCTTGGCCTATGGGAGTCTCAAGGTCAAACTGCAAGAGGTGGCAAATTGTTCCTAGTTGTGATAGGTGTATCTGGTCCATGGAGTAAAAGACCTTGACGTCCACATTTCGTGTTAGTACAGAAACTCTCCCTTCACATCCCTTTGAAAGCCTGATATAAAGGGGAAGAAAGAGCATGTGATTTTTCCTGTCAAGAAAGAGTCCTGCAAAATGCTTCTGTCAGTCTGAATCATTATTACATTTCAGTTTCTGCCACATGAACAGGTCTGTCCACTTAGGATGTCACTGCTGTGTCAAGTCACTGTTAATCCACTTTACATAGCACAGTCGTTGCTTATGTTTAAGCTTCCCCTTTCCCACGCTGTGAGCAAATTCTCTCTTTGCCGGCTCATGACACTGAATTGAACTGAGACCACCAACTTACTTGAGATGGAACCAAAGGAAGGATTTTAGGTAGAAAGATGTTTTTTTCCTAACTTTTCTGCGTGTTCACAAAAAAATAGAACATTTGTAAAGTGTTCAGTGCACACACGGCCATGTTTCCATACCGTAAGCCTAATTTTCCAGGCATTTCCATTGATCCTACTCAGAGATCGATCCTGGAAAGTTTGAGGAGTAAAGGGGTGTGTTTTTGTTCTAGTTAGTATTCACATAATTCCCTGTTGCTTTTATTTCTTGAGTTGTTTTTCAGCTTCTTGCATTCTTTCCTTCCTGAAGCAATACCGGAGTGTCTCTCATAGGCTATGTTCAAGCAAGGCATGGAGATTACCCCAGGACACTTTATCCCACAACAAAATAACCTGGGATCATTTTCTGTCAAGCATTTAGACATTCTCAGCTAGATCTATTCCCCCACCCCAGTGCAGGAGATAATTTACCCCATTTAATTTGGGGGGTAAGCATACAAACGTCCCCAGGGCAGCACAAAAAATGACACCTTCCATGAAGAACACTTGACGATTTATCTTGGGATAAAGGGTGTTTGTCCCAAGCTTGCCATTTCATCAGAACAAACTCCGTGCAACATTAAGCACTTCTAGCTAACGGGCCAGGTGTGTATGTAAAACCATTGTTTGCATGGGTGGTCGAGCCTGATGAGTGATAGCTGACTTGGATGTGTTATTATTTATCATTTATATTGCACTTTCAGTGTTTAAAGTGCTTTACAATCTTTATCCATTTCACTCTCACAAAAACCCTGGGAGGTAGGTCATTATTATTCCCATTTTACAGACAGGGACCTGAGCAGAAACAGTGACTTGCCGAAGGCCACCCAATGAAGCTTAGATGGAATGTGAATCGTTGTCTCCCAGGTTCAAGGCCAACATCTTATTTGCTAGACTACGCTGGTGCTCAGATGTTATATGTCGTGCAAACACACACACCCCACACACCTTTCCAGTTTGGTTAGGAAACAAGAAAAAAAACACAGGTCATAGACTGTATTTCACTACACTCATGATTAGACTGGGATAAGAAGTGATGAGAATTTCACCTGTTGGAGTGTTGACCAGTGCTGCAATTGTCAGCCTTCCCCTCAAACCACTTAGCTACTCTCCTAAAATGTTGGGTGAATCTCTGCATGTGGACCACCAGAAATCTATGCCATTATTGGTACACACAGAAATGAATTTATTTTCATTTTTACCAAGCCCTTCTCCAGAGACGGCAGCAAGCAGGACTGGGAACTAAGAGCTTCTTGCTTCTAATACCTGGTCTGATATCAAGTCCCTTCTGTGACATGGGCTAAGTCACTTAGCTTCCCCATGTCTTTGTTCCTAAACTTTAGTAAATTTAGGAACAATCTCAATGGAGCTCCTTTCGTTACAAGTTGTTCTCAATTTACAAGCATCAAGGTTAGCCTGACCCAATTGACAGAGTTGCCATCTAAGCAGGAATTAAGATCAGAGAGTCCAGTGACACTTTAAAGACTAACAGATATTTATTAGTGCATGAGCTTTCATCAGCACAAGCTGACTTCCTCAGATACATGGAATGGATAGGCAGTTGGTCTTACTATATATATGGTTACAAGTGATGAGATTAGTTACAGGGAGGAAATAGTTTACACTGAAAGACAAAAACCACTTGATCAGATAGAAACCCCTCCCAACATAGAGATAGATGTGCCAATCATAAGGAGATCTGGAGGAATGTAGGTCAGTGTCAGATCTAAAAAGACTGGGGAAACTGATGAGATCCAGTCATCTCCCAACCCATATGTGAGGGGATGCATGTCCCATACATTAGGAGAACTGGATGGAAAACATAGGCTGGAAAATACAAAAATTAAGATGTCAGCCCACAGCAGGGGTAGGGAAATTTTTCCCTCCAGGGTCCACTTTGAAAATTAATACAAGCTCTGAGAGCTAGGTAGGAGTTGGGGATGGGGGTGCTTATGTGGTGTACTTGGGGGGAAAGGAGGGTCCAGATCATGGATCTGCCCCCTATCCTTGGGTGTGTGATCTCATCTCTCCTCCCTTGCCCTGAGCCCAGTCTTTTAGTGCTTGTGGGTAGGATCTGTATTCAGAGGCTAGATTCAGGAACTGGGAAGGGACCAAATAAAAACTTGCCACAGGCTGCATTACTCTAGCTCTGGTCTATAGTATGGCCCAATACCATGGGCATTGTCCTTGCTCCAATGGCCCAATACCATGGGCATTGTCCTTGCTCCAATGGCCCAATACGACGGGCATTGTCTTTGCGCACAGAAACATGCACAGAGTTTCATTCTTGCATCTCTTACCAGGAGAGCAGGGCTTCCCAAACTGTCGGCCCACGCACCAAGTCCCGATGGGATCACAATCCTGATTGCTATTTGATACGTTTTGTGTGTCTTCGTTGCCCTCTGAGGTTACAGGATTAAATTTCAATCTCAAAGGCCACAAGCCACTTACTTATTTGGATTTCTATACTGCCCTTCCCGAAGGCTCACAGCAGCTCACACAAAAAATATAAAACCCAGTAAAAAATATTAAACTATATAAAATTCCAACTGAAACCACTCTCACCCCTACAAACCCTATCCCCACTCACTAAAAGCCTGACCAAGTAAATAGGCTTTGAATGAACCTCAGGCTTTGGCGAAAGTCCTGGGGCAGGGAGCTCCAAGGCTTCAGAGCAGCCATTGAAAACACCTTTCTGATTGCCCTTAGCGTACAGACTTGGCACAATGCTGGAGCTTGCAAGAGCACGCTCTCGGCTGACTGTAGGGCTTGCAATGGAACGTAGGGGAGGCAGTAGTCCTTTAGGTACATAGGCCCACTCCCTACGTATCTTATTCCAGAGTAGTCTCATTGAAGACTACTACATTAGTGCATCGTGGCCAAAATACCAGCAAGCAATTCGAACCGCTGCTGTATAAGAAAAGAGCAAAAGCAAGAAGGTTGATTTGTAATAACAGCTGCCTTAAAACTTGAGCCTTTAGGAATGTTTTGTTTCCCATTGTAGTGGGCTAATCATCTGCCCAGCCTGTTTCCCTGATTTAAAGAGTCGTCTTCTTGCAAAATTTGAACAAATTTGTCCTTGCTCCGACATGCACAGAGTTTCATTCTTGCATCTCTTACCAGGAGAGCAGGGCTTCCCAAACTGTCGGCCCACGCACCAAGTCCCGATGGGATCCCAATCCTGATTGCTATTTGATAGGCGGAAGATATTTTACAAACAACTTCCGCCCCCCCCCCCCGGAAACTCCTTTAAGCTGTAGTTTATTCTGACAAATTTCAGATTCGGGAAGTTGAATAAAAGAATTAGAGGCCATATAGCTAGTGCGAATGCTGTTACAGAGCCCTGTCATGCTCTTACCCTTCAGTGCTTCATCTGACAGCCACTACCCGTTAAAATGAGGAGGTGCCGTAGCAGGTGCAGCATTCTCTTTCCGAACGCTGGCTGTGGAGGCGGGTGGTGGGACTAACTCATGGATATTCAAATCGCTTTACCACAGGTTTGTATTTCAGCCCAGCAGGAATCCATATGGAAGAACAGAATTTGCAATCAACACAAGAAAGAGATAAAAACCCTGTCCACAGCATATGTAGCTGCACACCAGTAGGGTGGAGAGAGCAGAGTGGTGTTTAATACGTACAGGGCTGCAAGGTAGTTGCAGAAGTTACAGTGTTAGGTTCACTTTGCTGGTCCCTGTAGGGCAGGGGAAACACCCTCCCCCGGTGGCCACTTTGAAAATTACTACAAGCTCCAAAGTTCAGGAAGAAATTGGGGGTCAGAGCATTAGGGGGTGCACTCAAGAAAAAGATGGTCCATGTTATGGATCTGACCCATATCCTTGTGTGCATGCCCTCATTTTCTCAGTTCTTAAGGTTAGGACCTGAATCCAGAGGCCAGAATAAAAAGAACTGAAAAAATGAGCTCAGGGTAAGGAAAGGAGCCACATAAAAAGTTACTGTGGGCCACATTTGGCCTCCAGGCCTGAGGTTCCCCACCTAGCTGTGCTGTAGCTTTGTGGTGGAGAGCCCTTTTGCTGCCACAGTCCGCTCTGAAAATTAGTGCAAGCTCCACAGGCAACATAAGAGTTGGGGGATACTTCCGGGTGCGCTTGGTGGGGGCAGAGAGAAAGAGAGGGTCCAGATCCTGGATCTATGCCATGGATCCATCTCCTGTCCTTGAGTGCATGCTCTCATTTCTGCTCCTCTCTCCCAAGCACTGAAAACTATTTGAAAGAGGCCAAATAAAAACCAGCCATGGGTTGAATTTGGCCCATTGCTGCTGTAGCTAGTGGGTTCTGAATCATGCTAACTTCTAACCTTCCTGTTTTCAAATAGTCCCCCACACCACATCTCACTCGCTGCAGGAAGCTGCCTTTACCTCATGGCTACGTTTTCATTTCCCGAGTCCCCAGTCAGTAAGCTCTGAAAGAATTCTGCTGTCGGCTAGTCTCAGCATTCAGAGCAGGTTACTATTCTTGATCACCCCACGCTAACGACAGGACGTTTTACTCACTAGCTGTGTCTCGTGGGAGGCCACATATTGTCTCCCTGCAGACCATTAGGTTTTGTAAGCCGTTCTACGTGTTTGGGTCACCTGGGATTAGTTATACCCTCTGTTGCTTCCTTCCCTGCATGGGTCCCCTCCTTGTTTTGTCCTTCAAGTCTCCCCAGAACTCCTCCCCTCTGCTAATCTTTCTGTTCTCACCTTTTTTCTATGATCCTACCAAGCTGCACACTTAGGAGCTCGTCTGAACCATTGTGCATGTAGATACCGCTCCTACAGGGACCTTCCAATTGCTCTCCAGCAGTAGTGCCTAGTGACCAGCTGGGTAATAGTAGCCAGAGCACTGAGCTGCTAACTTGCAGGTGGACTGGAGCAAAGCGAACCACATCTTACCCTCTGCTCTTGTCTTCTGTCTACATATCCTGAGTCAGTGGTCCAAGAGGCCCATGGCACTGGTGGTACCTACACCTCCCCAGGGCTTAATTTGTGTGTGTGGGGGGAGAACCTGCCAGGGCTCAGCCCCAACAATTATAATTCAAGGTGGGGACGAAGCCCTGGAGAAAGTTCTCAATAGGAGTGTATACCCCAAAATGCGAAAGACCAGGAAGAGGTCAATTTTGGCCATTTCAGGGTTGGAAATGAAATTCAGAAAAACCGTGGATGGTTTATTTGGTTTTCATTAATGACTCTCCTGCCCTACTCCCTGAGCTCGACATCACATAGATTAAATCACAAGAACTCCTGGTTTATATTCAGCGGTAGAGAGGCAGGTTAGTCCAGTGGTTGGGTTGCTAGCTGGAAAACAGGATTCGTCTCCTTGTTCTGACAAGTTCTGGGGCAGAAGGCGTGGCGTCTGGGGCAGCCTTGTACCCCAGTAATTCATTTTTTACAAATTAAGTACTGGTCCTCACCAGTGCTTATGCTGTAGCCAGCCCTGGAGGTAGGGGAGGAAAGAGCCAGGGAAGACCTTAAGATGTATGTGTGACTGTGCAGCCACAACTTCCCCATGGCCACCTCACACACATTATGGCCATAACTTTCCTGTCCCCCAACCCCATCTCGTAAATGCCTTTGGGGCATCAGCACGGACTAAAGCGCCCACAATGATCACATGCTGGACCACCGCTATCTCTGGCAGGCATTATTAATTATTATTATTATTATTATTAAAATTTATATGCCGCCCCGCTCCTGCTATAAGCATCTTGGGGCGGCTAACAACATTTAAAAATACATTAACTAAAATACAATTAAAACATAAAATTCCCCAGATCAAAATAACCCGACCCAAACCTTCCCTAACCCAACCCACCCAGGCATGTGGCGATCAACGAAGCACTGAGGGTCAGCTGTGGTCTCAAGCCAGAATGTTTGGGAACTCCTGTCCTAAATTTAATTTATTTATTTATTTATTTATGTAACATTTATATCCCCCCCCCCCCTCCTGCCCACAGGGCAGCCTGGGGCAGCGAACAACAAATCCCGTTGTTAGAGCACCCCTGGCTTCCCAAACCACTTTTGATTGAATCAGTTCGCCAAACATTGAAGATAGGGCCACTGGTGACACCCTGGGTAAAACCAGGCAGGGCGGTGGCCTGGGACCCACCGGCACGTCTCTTTGCACGCCACCAGATGTTAGCACAGGACTGCCCCGGAGCAGGTAGGCAGCTAGCCTGGGCTGCGTCCTCAGAAAATCTCCGAGGACGCAGCCTGGGCTAAGGGCCGCCTATGCAGGCCAAGGGGGTGGCTAGCACATTGCGTTCAGTTCTGCCATACCCACCTCGGGGCAGGGACCACCACAGCCATGGCCCGTCACCATTGCTGGGAGCAGGGCAGGAGCAGCTGGCTGCACGTCTGTTTAGCTCCACGCTGTACCTGAGCCACGCAGGCAGCCGGACGGCTCTCCAGCCACGGGCACGTTTGTTCAGTGGCAGTGCCCCTCCCCACGCCAGACTCTGTCAACTGCAGTTTCCCGGGCTGGACCCACATGTCTGTTTTCACCCCCTGATCCACCTACTGTTTTATCTAACCTAGGAATTACCACTCCTTCTCTGCTGCTGCTTATCTGTACTAAAAGGTTCCTAGAACCTTGTTAGTTAAAATGCCTGCTCATGCTTTCTATCCAATCAGCTGAGGGCAGCCGGTCTCTCACATGTTTTATTACTAGCTATTCTCCTTGCTTTTACAGCTTCTAAACAGTTTTGAGCTCAGCTTTAACCCTTCCTTTTATAAACCAAGCTGCTCTTTCATAGGCTCACCTGCGGGAACTGCCCCCTTGTCTCTTCCTTCCCACAAATCAATCCGGTTTTCCTAGGCAGCAGCAGGGAAAGTTTAACGCATTTCCCAACCACTGCAAACAGTTCGTAGCGGGCCAGATTCAAGGTGTTGGTTTTGGCCTATAAATCCCTACACAATCTTGGTCCCTCCGCATCTCAGAGCGACCCCTTTGGTCTTCCGGGGGCGCCTTTTTGGAGGTCCCCCGGGTAAAACGGGGGGCCACAATGGAGAGGACATTCTCGGTGGTCAGGCCGCGACTTTGGAACTCCCTTCCAGAGGAAGGCTGCCTAGCCCCAAGTCTATTGGCTTTCCGCCGAGCCTGTAAAACCTGGCTGTTCGCCTCGGCCTTCAGGGGGGAGGGTGGGGGTGGGATAGTTTCTTGGGGGGGAGGATTTTTTGGTATTAGAAGAAATTTTTTTAAAGTTGTGAGCATTGTAATTATGTTTCAAACTGAATTTTATTGTTACATATTTTATCTGTTGTAAGCCGCCCTGAGATGCCATTGGCATGAGGGGGTGGCTAAAAATTCAAGGAAATAAATAAATAAAATGTAACAAACTCCCATTTACTCAAAGAGTTCATTTCAAACAAGGATTAATTGTTCTCATTGAATTATTTTTTTACTTTGTTAAGCAAGCAAACTGAGCAAATTTTAGTCAAATTTAGTGGGGAAATTCACACTGGTGTGAATTCTAAGATTTGTTAAAGGAAACAAATCTTCAGATTGGATTTAGAAGTTTCAAAAGCCCTATTTGTCCTGGCTCCAGAGCAACATGTAAGAGGGTGGGGGTGAGAGGAAAAGAGGAAACTAGAATCCCTGCCCAAGCATTCACAGCCAAAATGGAAAGCACAGGAGTAGGACTGTGCATGGGGTCATGTATTTATTATTATTATTATTAGCAAGCATTTATATAGCGCCAGCAATGTATCTGGTGCTTTACAAAGTAATGGAATAGACATGGGCCCTACTCTAGGGCTTACAATCTGAGAGACAAGGGCAGGTGGAGACAAAGGAAGGGGAACAGAGGGAGAGACAAGGGGTGTAACATTCACAAACGTGAGGTCCCAGGTGCAGCGCTTGGCTTGGTTACATCGAGAATGATGGCTGGCTGGTCCGTGTGGTGAGGCTAGGAGTACACAGAGCTCAGGTAACAGATTGTACTGGATGGAGGGTATCAACAGGAGTTAAGAGAGGGAAGCAAGGAGTCTGGGAGGGCAGAGCGGAAGAAGTGGGTCTTGAGGGATTTGAAGGTACAAAGGGAGGGGGCGAGGCAGATGTGGCAGGGAGGGAGTTCCAGGCGTGGGGGGCAGCAAGTGAGAAAAGAGTTTTATAGGTGAAGACTAGGAGCTTGCGCAGGATTCGTTCAGGAAGGGGGAGCCAGTGAAGAGAGGAGAGGAGGGGCTACACGTGATCGAAGTGACGGGCGAGGTGGATGACCCTGGCAGCAGAGTTTTGGACGGAGATTAGGGGAGAAAGGTGAGAGCAGGGGAGGCCAGTGAGAAGGAGGTTACAGTAATCGAGGCAAGAGATGACCAGGGCGTGGACAAGGGTTTGGGCAGAGGAGACAGAGAGAAAAGGGCAAATCCTAGCAATGTTATGGAGGGAGAAGCGACAGGATTTGTGTCTGTATTTGTGTTTTTCTGAAACCTGAATGCACACCACTACGCAGCAGCCTACTCTGATTTTCCAAAGTGCCAAGCACCACCGTCAGCCCTCAGTGAGCATCTGAGACCACCCTTGCCAAAACTGTGGGGCAAAGGTAGGTGCCTGAATATGGACTGAAGTTCCTAAAGTCCCAATCCTGTAAATGCTTGCACTCATGCATCCCATTGACTTGAATAGAACAATGCGTGTGTGTGTGTTTTGCAGGATCTGGGCCTAGATAAGGAAGTTGGCTTTCAAAGGTGCTGAATCCTTCCACTTCCCATGGGGGGTTCTTCCTCAGGCCTGGGACAAGACAGAACTATATGGATTTAGGCACCTAACTTGAGAAAACGTTGCCTAAGTGACTCACCCGAAATTATAGAGACTGGATTCTACCATCAAAGGTGCAATTGTAGCCCCATTGAAGTCAATGAAACTCCAGTGGAGTTAGGATTACACTCTAAGGCTACTTTGTGTCTGTCTGAAGGCACAAAACAGCTGCCCCTTCTGCTATCTCCATGCCTTGGCATAGAAAGTGTGACCAGGGAAGAGGTACAGCTGGGCAGCCCTGCATTCAGCTCCCTACATGCCCCTGGAAGGCTGGTCTGTTTTATACCAGAGTGTAAGTGTCATGGGGAAAAGGGGGCAACACAGACATTTGGGGGTAATGGGACACAGAATTTGGGTTACTGGGGGTAAACCTGGCTACTAAGAAGGACAGCTAAAGGTAAAGTTTAGAAGATTGTGAGCCTTACCACCCTGCTGAGCTGGTTTGGCAGGGGGGGGGGGGACAGAAAAACCATTATTAGGCAGAACAAGTATTTTGTTGCTAAGGTAATGCCCAGGTGGGATCTGCAACCAGCTCAGACTAACAAAAGGAGCAGAAGGGGGAAGTGACCCGAGCCCCCTGCAAAGAAAAGAAGAGACAGGATCTCTACACTCTCTCTTCCATCTTGACCAGCAAGGAGTAAGCAGCTTGCAGGAGAAGCTGCACAACCATGAACTAGAGACTTTCTAAGTCACCAAAGGGACTGAGCCTGGCCTCAACACCAAGACCATGAGAGACTGATGGACCTGGACTGTGCCTTAGGGTAAGAGGAAAGTTAGGGAACTTCATTGTATTTTAGAATGCGTATACTCTATACTTGATTTGTGGACTTGCACCATCTGATCAACAGCTGTAGGATTGTATTTACTTAATATATGTTTTATAACCAAGCCTAGCATGCTTGTGTGTTTATTTGGCCTTGGGGGATTCACCCAGGGGGTACCCTATCTAGGTGAGAGCCTAGATGGACCTTTTTTATGAGACAACCCAACCGTGAAGTCTTCCAAGCTACGGGAGGCCAGAGAAGGTTCTCTGAGTTACAGCTGGGCTAGGAGAACAAGGGGAGGCGTTTCTGGGGGTGCGGACCTCCGAAAGCTCCCTGATTGCGGTGAGGGTTGCTGATACTTGGGAACCCACGTGGGCACAGGCAACTGGGTTGCAGCTGGCCTAGTGGACATCCAGGTGATAGCCTAGAGAAAGGGGGGGACCCCGATCGCGGTGAAAGTAAGTGAATAAATAAAGGAGGCGTTATGTTACACCATTTGGCGTTCCATCAAACTAGAGTTCTCTCATCCAGAGAATCTGAAACAGAGGATGAAAACAGACCTTCACATAACTAACATTTCTTATGCATGTTGCAGGGCTGTATTGGCACCCTATGCAGCCCTGAAACATGCATAAAAAGTGTTAAAGTGTGTTTCTGTTTTCATCCAGTCAGGTTCTGGTTCTGTGTATCCGAAAGTTATTCATCTCTAGGAATTATGTGGACTTTGCAAACGGGGCCGGGGGGACCCAACGAATGTCCAACTTTTGTCTGATCAGCCATGACACAGCAATGTCCTAGGAGTGAGTAAATATCTCCTCAGTTGTTTATTGTAGGTTTGTTGCACTTGTGTAGTTGCAATTTTGAGTTCACAAAGTGCTACCAAGATGCTCTGTACTCTCAGCTGTCAGGCTGCAGGATTCCCATGGTCTCAGAATGCTGGATTTATAAGTCTTTCTAGTGAGCTGCGTGATGGCCATATGCTAACTTGAGCAGTAAGTTCTGAACAGTCAGAAGTGGCGCCTGGTGATCTGACAGTTTTGAAGATGAAATCCTTTTTAAGAGCTTGCCTTCTTGTCCACTTAGTCTAGCTTTGCAGAGGTACGTAAGTTGTTACATTTATCCGAAGGACCCGTTTGCACAGGCACCATCTGAGAGACAGAGTCTGGATAAAGCCTATAATAAACTCCAATCTCCCACAAGCTCCCAATCTTGAGACCCACCAAACATCACACACGTTAAGTCCACAGTTGATAAGTTTTAAAAATTATTTTTTTATTGATTTTAACATTCAGGAAGTAAAAGGACAAACAATGAACTCTCAGTCATCCAAACAATTGTAAAACATCTTAACACTGATTGATGAAGAAATACTGTTATGATTAAATCGTAGAAAAGGACACCAAAAGCGATCTGGTCAAAGGGCTCTCAAACTTTCAAGCATGAATCCCTACTCCACTATGACACTCACGGACCTACATCCTGCTTCCTCTTTCCCTTACCATCCTGCCTTTGCCCCCATCTCTGCTACCCAATCCTTTGGGGGAAATCCCCCTAGCTCCGCGGTTTGATTCTCCTCCATCCCAAGATACATTCCACACCCCTCTGAGAACTAGTGATCTAACCCAGCTTCCTACTCCGAGGCAGAATTCCTGTACCTAAGCCATTTTGGACAGATTTTTATCTGACCTCTTTAAATAAAAATGCCAATTAACGAAATTCCAGACTCTCCAAGCAACGGAGTCCATTGCCCAACTGGCCTTACAGATAGGATGTTTTTCTAAACATTTAACCTAAATGTATCTTCCAGCAACTTAAACCCAGTGCCTCTTGCCCTGCCCCCAATTGTTCTCCAGCTTCTTTTATGACCACTTTAAAAATATTGGAACATGGCTATCTCCATCCTCTTGCATTCCAAAGCATCTTTAATGCTGTTATGTCCTCTGAATCTTCTCTAGTGTCTTAATCCTCCTTAAGATGTGATGCCCCAAACTGCACAAAATACTCCAGCAGAGGCCAGGCCCAAACCAGTGCTGAGCAGAGCCATACAATTACTTACAGACAGCATATCAAGCTTGAGTTGCAGGGTCATGCTGCTACCTTATCTTTCAGAGCATTTCCCCCATTGGCATTAAGGCCAGCTGCACTGAGCTACCTTCCTGACGTATCTATGTTACATTTTAAGTATACCCCACCCTTTCCAAAAAGGCTCAGGGCAGCTTACAATAGCGTTACAAGTACAAACGAATAACATGAACTCCATAATATAACCCTACAAACCTTTTCCCTACCCACAGTGCAGTCCAAATTAAATAAAACAACCATGGCTTCTCATTGTCCCCAGCCACCCCCCAGCCCACCCCCCACTCTCTTGCTTCCGACCCAAGGGAGTCCTCTCCTGCCCCTCTACCCCACAATAGAAATGAGAGAGGATAAATCCCCCTCCTGCTCTCATGCCCCTCACCCAAGGGAATCTCACCCTCACCCCTCCACTACATCCCAAACTTCTCCCTAGCATCGCCTATTACTACCTTGATAAAGATTAAGGTTTAAATGCCCACTGAATTCAGCGGACTTCCCCACTAGAATCCGAGCATTTTGATCAGGCCTGTACACATCAGCATCAACAAGAGCCCAGCCTCGAGCACAACTTTGTTCTGCACCTATTTCCTGTTCCATTCACACCTGGGAGATTCACTCCTCTTCCACTACCCTCACCTGCCCCAGAGGCCTCTTCTCCCCCAAATGCCTTTGTCCTTTCTCCAATACACCTCCCCCCTACCCCACAATGCTTTGAACTCCCTCTCTAAACAAATTCACTCTGCTCCTTCTGTCCCAACCTTCAAATCCTTCCTTTAAAACTACCTCTTCGGTCAGGCTTTCCCCTAGTTCCTCATCTCCACAGATGGCTCGTTGATGCTCCCTTTATTTTCCTGGCGTCACTCCCCTATGACTTTTCAACTTAGTGAATGTGTCCCTGGCGCTCCCATGACTCCCCTTTCCTTGACTTTGTTTAGATTGTAAGCTCCTCAGGGCAGAGACTTGTCTCCAATTGAATTATTGTTCAGATAGATTGCTGGTGCTTTATAGTTAGTTTAAAAACAACTGAAGAGAACCAGTAACTTCGATGGATTCTTTACATAGCTGAATGTCCCTTTCTTTCAGCCTTCCAGTTCACTAAGACCAGGACACCACACAATGAAACACCATGAAAATATTTTCCCCATGATCCGTCTTCCCTACAATTTGCTTGTGATTAGGATTTATCGGAATAGCCTTCTCTGCCAAATTTTAAAAAAAAAAAAAAAAGGAAGAGGGTTTGGAGCAGCAATACCCAGTTTTGCCCACTTGGCGGTGCCCAAACATTTTGGAATCTTGGCCAAGAGACGTTTGTGCCAACAGTGGCAATCGCCCAGGGCCAACTGTGCCTGTTACTGCATTCAGAATCAATGAGTTTGCACAGGTGTAAACACAAACGTCGTTGACCCTCTGTGCGTTGCATCAGAACATACAAGATGACCCTGAAGTAATGCTAGATGAAAGACACCCTAGTCAATGAGTCAGCAAGGAAAGGATCCTATTTTTCTTTTCAAGGGAAACCCTGTTAGCCAAGGGCGGATGGCAGGATAAGAACCAAAGAATCAACCAAATGACTTGATATAAGCATTATGGTCAGTTCTTCAAGGGCCTGGAGTGAATACAGAGAGTGAGCAAAGCAGAAGAGTTTATTGGTGAGGTCGGATCTTTGGCTAAGGAAAGGCTGAAATGGCATCTTTGCTTGATTTTTAGGGACATATGGGGGGGGGGAGGGAAATGATTTCTAAAAAAAATGACTCCAGCAGCAGGTGATCAGCAGGGCAGGGAAGTAAAGGAGACAAGCGTTGCTGGTCAGTAACGGGCTAGATCCAGACCTGGGGGCGTGCGGGTGTGTACTGTAGCAAAACCAGTGCAAGGTGAACTGATGTGAACCTGAGAAGATGTGGACGTGGTGTGTAACTTATCCACTAAGGGGAACAAAAGGAGGGGGATAGTAGGAAATCACCAAATAGGAGGGGGGAAATTGTTGCTACAAGGATTGCATCACCTCTCCCAGTTCCATTTTAACTCCCTAGTAGATAAGTCAGAATCTTGACTCCATTAAAATCAATGGTTAAACTCCCATTGACTTAAGTAGAGTCAAGATCACGCTGTGGGTTTTACAACCCCAATTTGCAGCAAATTGTGTGTTTTTTACCCCACAGTGCCTGCTTCTGCTGCCCTTGGTTACGTGGGAATAATTCCCACTGATTTCAGTGAGAGTTATACGTATTTTAACTGAGGACACAGCTTGGGTCCATCTGAGTAGTTTAGCACTACCTACGGATTAAACCACTTGGATTTCTGCCTCAGACGTGGCTCTTGATTTCCTCTTGCTAGCCAAGTTGGACAGGACAGAGTCCTCACTGAAGGCCCCCTCGACGGCTGAGAGAAAGGACTGTCGGAACTTCTCCTTGAAGTCCTGCCCCACAAAAACGTAGAGGATGGGGTTGATACAGCTGTTGAAGAAGGCCAGGCTGGAAACCAGAGGGATCCCTATGTAAAGAGCCATTTTCAGCTCATGATTGGAGGAGCTTTTGGACATTTCCAGGAAGGAGAAGACATGGTAAGGGAAATAGCAGAGGAAGAATGAACCCGTGACAGCAATAATGATCCTGAAAGGCTTAGTGGACTTGGCGAGGCGCCTCCGTTTCATCCTAACGGCAATGATGCTGTGGCAGATGAGGATCATGGTGAAGGGAATGAGGAAGCCAAATACAAATCTGGTTATGATCATTGCTTTGTGCCTCATTCTCCACAGCCTACGGTTCTCCCCAGATCTGTAGTCATCAGACAGGGCAAAGTTGTTGTAGCAACTGGTCATGTTCTTAGAATTAGTTGCCGTGTCTCGAAAGACAAGATACGGAAAGCTGATGACAAAAGCTAGGGACCATGTGACCAGAGCGATGGTGGAAGCCAGTTTTGTGGTCCTGTGGTTTCGACACCACACAGGATAGACCACTGAAACGCACCGATCCATGCTGATGACCGTCAGGAGAAAGACGCTAGCAAACATATTGAGGAAGGCAATGGTGCTGTTTAATTTACAGAGGAGCTTCCCAAAGGGCCAATGGAAGCCCAGAGCAGTGTAGATGATGCTTAGGGGCAGGAAAAAGGTGAAGATGAAATCAGCAACTGCCAGATTTAGGAACCACACAGCATTCACTGTCTTTTTCATCTTGAAGCCAGCAATCCAGATGACAAGGCCGTTTCCTGTCACCCCCAGGAGACACGCAATGCTGTAAACCACCATAGACAGGATGTGCATGCTCTTTTGGAGACCAGTGTAGTAATCTCTGTGTTGGGTGGTATTGTCATGCTGAGCAGTAAAGTTGGCCAACAAGAGTGAAGACGAGATGTTCTCCATCCCCATCAGTGGTCTCCACTCCTGAAATTGTACCAGCACAATCTTGCTATTATGAAAAACACTGCAGAAAAAAATAATTTAGCAAGACTGCTACTCACAACAGATCCACAGGCCATTCTTCTCAACAAAGAACATAAACCTTGAGGGTCTCCATAACCAGACTAGTGTCTGCACCTGTCGACATGTAAATGTAAGCAGCATTTTACTTTTGAACAGAGTAGGCAGGCACCTAGTCATATCACTGCTCTAAAAACCATGTGAAAACTGCTCTAGAAATCTGTTGGATATGGGAAACTGGTTAAAAAAGTTACCAGCAAACATCTACCCACCTACATGAACATTTCTAAACCTCACCAGATACACTCTTATGGCAGATTCTGACAGTTAGTGAATAGAGCCTTATTCCACAAGCAGTCCCTCTGGGGGTGTTTAACATAAGCAGAATCCTAGAACTGTAAGGTTGGAACTTGGAAGGGACCTCAAGGCTCACCTAGTCCAAGGCAGGACAGCCTCTGCCTACAGCATTCCAGACAAATGCTTGCCCAGCTGAATTTTTAAAACATCCAAGGAAGACGATTCCCAACTACCCTGGACAACTTATTCCATTTCCATGTAATGATACCAGACCTGGGGCCTCATGGGTCCTGCCCCTTAGTAATTTAACTCTGTCTCAGAAAGCAGCCGTTTTGGATGCATCAGTAGCATTGTATAAAACTTCCTGGGTGCAATCCTGACTGTACTGAAGTCAGTGATTTAAATGATCTGTCTTTTCTCTAGCGCTTTCAACATTCAAAGCGCTTTACAGTCCTTACCTCATAGGTTTATTGTGAGGGTAGGTCGTTATGATTCCCATACTAAAGATGTGGAACTGAGGCTGAGACATAGTGCGGCTGAGAGACTGTCCCAAGGCCACCCTGTGAGTTCAGATTCTGAACCCTGGTTTCCCAGATGCAAGCCCAACATCTTATCCACTGGCTGCAACCCACTGAATTCAGTGGGTTCTGGATTGCACCCTAGGAGTGCAACCCTCTGTCCAGCTAAGTCAATGGTTCAGTCTCTATTGACTTCAATAGTGGAGGATTCTTTCTCTAGTGCAGATTTTCTTTCCATTAGCTCCAAAGCACCATCTTAAATCCCAGCCACCTTTTCTCACCACCGCCCCTTCCACCCTCTGCTGACATCTTAGCCTAGAACCAAGACAGGGTCGGGGGAAGCAGAGCGCTTACCACTGCTTTCTGCCTCTTCCAGTTGTCTCCTCTCCTCTGTTTCTTCACGCAGTGAGGATTGTCTGGAAGCCTTTGAGGCAGCGTGGATTCCCAAGGGTGATTCACCGTAGCCCATGCTGTCTTTCCACAAGTCTGGATACACGGGGAATTCAGAGGACATCATTTATTCCGACGTCTTGTTCTCTGGTTCATAGTTAGTGGAATTTAACCCTTTGGCAGCAGCGCTGTTCACGCACCGTCTTTCTCAGCCTGCGCTTTGGTGGGCAGAGTGAAAAAAGAGGTCAAAACTGCAGCTGAGTGAATGGGCCAAGAGATCTGACGGGCCGACCTCTAGGGATTGAGGCCTTCGGGAGTTTTGTCCCAAGAGCTTACACCAGTGGTGGAGAAGGAACCTTTTCCCTCCAAGGAGCCCCTTTGAAAGTTAGTACAAGCTCCGAGGGCCACATAGAAGTTGGAGGTGCTTCCGGTGGTGCGCTCAAGAAAAGGAGGATGTAGATCATGGATCTGTGCCATAGATCTGTCCCAGATCTGTTCTGTGAAGCTGCAGGGTTCTATGGAGATATTTATTTATATTTATTTATTTATTTATTTAAATAACTTCTACTCCGCCCCTCCTGCCCAAGGCAGCGCGAAGCAGCTTACAATAAAATTTTTAAAACAGTATAAATATAAAAACAACGTATTTAAAACAAACATAACCCCAATGGGAGATGTAAATCAACCACCCCCCAACCTAACCCCCTCCCCAAAACTCCACTCTTCACCCATCTCCCTCACCGAAAGCCTGGCAGAACAGCCAAGTCTTGCACAGACGGAAGGAGGGGAGGTCCAGGGCCATCCGGGCCTCCGCCAGAAGGGAGTGCCACAGCCGAGAAGCGGCCACCGAGAACGTCCTCTCCATAGTTGCCCCCCCGAACAACTCGGGGGGACTTCAATAAGGGCGCTCCTGGTGGACCGCAGGGGCCAGTCCAGAATGCGAGGGGTGAGGCGGTCCCGCAGGTAGGTGCGGCCCAGACCGTATAGGGCTTTATAGGTCAGCACCAACACCTTGAATTGGGCCCGGAAGACCATAGGCAGCCAGTGCAGAGCCCGGAGCACCGGTGTAATGTCCACCCCCGTAAGGAGACGGGCCACCGCATTCTGCATTAGCTGCAATCTCTGAACTGTCACCAGGGGTAGCCCCACGTAGAGCACGCTACAGTAGTCCAATCTCGAGGTAATGAAAGCATGGATGATGGTGGCCAGGTCGCCATCCGAGACATACGTCCGAAGCCGACGCACCAGATGTAGTTGGCGAAATGCGCTCCTCACTACAGCCCCCACCTGCACATCTAAGCGGAGCTGAGAATCGAGATGCATGCCCAGACTGCGAACCTGGACTGCGTGGGATCAAGAAAGCTGATGCCATCCAGGTGTCTCCGCAGCTGCTGAGCCACAACCCATTCAATAACTTCCCTAAAAAGGGGAGGTTAGAGACCAGCCAATAACTGGCGAGGGAGTCAATGTCAAGTGATGGCTTTTTAAGCAGAGGCCAAACCACCGCCTCCTTGAGGCAGTTCGGAACTCTGCCCTCCCAAAGGGAGGCATTGACCACCCCCGTCAGCAACGGCCCCAACGTCTCCCAACTGGCCTTAACCAGCCAGGATGGGCATGGGTTCAGTTCACAAGAGGTGGCCCTAACAGCCCCAAGAACCTCCACTGCATCAGCGGCTGCCACCCACTGAAATTGATTCCACAAAATCAGACAAGATGGGGCTTCCACAGCCTCTGGTTCTCCCATTGTCATAAATGTGGTGATGAATCATAGTGGATATGAGCGATCTTATCCACAAAGTAATCAACAAACATGTCACAGCGGGCACTGGAAGACTCCAGTTCCAGGCAGAGCGAGGCTGGGCCGACCAGCCCCTTCACCACCCAGAAACGCTCCACTGGATGAAACTTTACAGACACTATGAGGGCAGCAAAGAACTCCTTCATTGCTGACCGCACAGCCACAGCATAGACTCGCAAACTTGCTCTATGTTGCAACCGGTCAGCTTCAACGTACGAACCACGCCACCGTCACTCTAACCATCGCCCTTCACACTTCAGTTGTCGCAGACCCTCTGTAAACCAAGGAGGTCTGCGGCACGGATGCTCAGGGAGCGGACACCTAGGAGCCGTCTGGTTGATGGCCTCTGTCAGCAAGATGTTCAAAAAAGCTACAAGGTCATCGAGTGAATGGTCGTCAAGATCCGAGGGTAACTCCCCAAGAGCATTCCGTAACCTCCCTGGTTCCATAAGTCTCCGGGGGTGAACCATCCGAATCGGTTCTGCACCTCTCCGGGGGCAGACATGCACCAGGAGACAGGCCCACAGGAGGTAATGATCCGTCCACAACATGGGCTTCTCTGACACCTCCTCCATTAACGGCTCCCCTGCCTCAAGGCCAGTGCAAAAAATCAGGTCCAGAGTATGCCCCCCATCATTTTATTTATTTATTTATATTTCTTAACCACCCCCTCATGCTCATGGCATCTCGGGGTGGCTTACAACATAAGAAACAACAATAATTTAAAATAGCAATAAAACACAAAGATTTAAACATCAAAAAACCCACCCACCTCAATCTATAATCCAAAACCCCCCTCCCCTCCGAAGGCCTGGGAGAACAGCCAAGTTTTGCAGGCCCGGCAGAAAGCCAACAGATTTGGGGTCAGACAGGCTTCCTCGGCGAGGGAGTTCCGTAGTCGTGGCCCGGCCACCGAGAACACCCTCTCCATCGTCCCCCCCCCCCGCTTTACGCGGGGGACCCCCAAGGCGGCTCCCCTGGCGGATCATGTGTCGCGCCGCTGACTCTTTGAGACAAGTCCATGGTTGCCATGAACTCACGCTCTGCCCCTCCAAGACTGGCGTCGGCATGGATGTTGAAATCCCCCAAGACCAGGATCTTTGTGGAGCGCAACACCACCTCTGACACCAGTTTGGCTGGAGCGTGCAGGGATGTGGCTGTACAGGTCAGCGCACGGTATATCAGAAGCACCCCTAATTTGTCTCCCATCAAATATGGGGCCTCGGCCCTATGGAGCTATGAAGTATCTGTTATTCTGTAGGGCTCTATGGCGGTGGGTGTTTTAAAATAAGCATCCCTTGAAATTTCCGGCAAGCCTAGTTGTGTAAATGCTGGTTGGGGTGAGGGTGAGTATTCAGATGCCTCTCAGGGGTGGCCAGACTACTGGTCCATTTGATTCAGGTGCCAACTTCAGGTGATTTACCAGTCCAGGACCCTTCCTACTAGATCTGGTGCTCCAGGCTGGGCCCCCTCCTGCTGGCTCGCAGCTCTGGATACCTCAGCAACTGGGCTGAGTAGAGTGGAGAGGAGCACTCTGCTTTAGCACGCACCTTCCCTGCCACACTGGGACAGCTTCCCTAGACTAGCTCCTCCCTGGAGCACGTCTTGCTCTCCTCCCCACACAGGGGCGTAGCTATACCCCATGTGCCAGGGGGCCCACACACGTGTAGAATGCATGTGCACATTGGAGTGGAGCGGCCCATTCTGTCTTCCACACCAGGGCCCATTCCCACCTAGCTACGCCCCTGTCCCCAGAGGGGATCTCCGAGGGGCTGGCCCCACTCCCCACACCATGATCTAATGGAGACTAACTTGTGATCTACCAGTAGATCGTGTTCTGCCGCTTGGCCAACTTTGTCTTGCAGCAGGAGTGTGGAATCTTTTCCCTCCCGGGGGTCACTTTGGAAGCTTGCACAAGCTTCGAGCTGTCTCTTATACACATCTAGATGTGTATAAGAGACAGCCCCTACACAGAGCTAAAGTTTTTCAGTGATTGGAGGTAAGAACTGGACCCAGGGGCCAAATCCAGGAAGCGGAAAGGGGCCGCATAAAAACTTGCCTCGGGCTGCATTTGGCCCCCGGGCCTGAGATTCCCCACCCCGGTCTTACAGGGTAGACTCTTCCAGGGAACCTTTGTTCATGTGAATGAGACCATGGTGTTGCATTAAGACAGGGGACTGGAGCTTGAAGAGAAATGCATCAGGAAGTTTGGGCTGGCTCTCAAAGCACTATGAGCTTTTCAGGCAATCAAAAAAACAACATGCTAAATACTTACAGTCTACAATTAAACCATCCCTGAACCTTTTTGACTACAATCCAGCCCATTTTACTTTATTGCAGAGAAAGCTGCAACGCAACAGCACAATCCTGCAGCAGAGTCCCAGCAGCAAAGCAAATGGGCATTGCATGTGCGCTAACTCCTAGTGGGTGCATCGTTCACTGGAAGATAGTACCATAACTGGCATAAACGTCCCACAGGATCCCTCCCCTTGCAGCGCTGCAAGCAAACGCTCTGCCTACCCAGGAAGTCCAGTTACAAGGGTTACAGAACAGAGCGGTAGACAGCTCCTGCTGCTCCTCAGCATACAGAAAAAGGAGCTCAAAGCACTCAGCACAACCTGCCTGAGCTAAACAGACTCCTGACCAGCCTAGCAAAAACCATCAAAATGGAGAGTGAAACCGCTAGAGGAGCAACTAAACAACATATGGCCACTGATACAACTCATTCAATCTGGCAACGAGCTGAACTACAGCAGAACCCTGCAAAGACAAAGACAAGGCAGGCTCTGAGCAAGTAAGTCAGGCCAGGCATGATCCTTGTCTGTTAGAGGCAATGGAATCTGAGCCAGCGACAGGACAAGACTGTACCCTCAGCCACCACAAATTCATGGTAGAAACCAGAAGGCACAATCACACTCCCAAACCAGAGTACAGAGACTGTCTCTTATACACATCTAGATGTGTATAAGAGACAGGGCTAGATCCAGACCTGGGGGCGTGCGGGTGTGTACTGTAGCAAAACCAGTGCAAGGTGAACTGATGTGAACCTGAGAAGATGTGGACGTGGTGTGTAACTTATCCACNCCTAAATATGACGACTTGCTCATATGACCAAGGATCCTATAAAACCTCTTGCGACAAGGAGAAAGTGTGCCCGATGCCAGGGAACAACCTGCCACAGGCTCAGGCCTGGCTGTGGTGAAGAGCTGACAGGAGGGATCCAACCCTGGACATTGGATCTATCTTGGGTTGGCCCTACCTGCCTTCGGCAGATTCCTGGGGAGTCCTTCTCTTACACTGAAGACTGAACAGTGCTTGGGCTGCAATAATTCAACCACTGAAGTCTCTATGGAAGCTGAGCCATTGACTTGAATGGGTTGAGGACTGCCCTGTATGCATCTTGTGTTCTGGGCCATCCAGAACGGGAAGCAAAAGGGTCCGTTTGCTCCGGGCCTCTCACAAAAGAGGGTCTTGCAGGCTTGAATATAGTGGATGGTGGGAAAAGGGGGCCTTAGGTGGCATCCTACGCCATGCCCCCAGGAATCTCTGCTTTCCTTGTCAGTAAAAGGGTCATTGATCGGAACGGTTTTGCCAGAAGCCAGACAGGAAAAGCCCTGGGGGCTGGAGGGAGAGGGGGTGGGAGCAGACACTTCTCCCCTCCCTACTCCTTCCTGTGCTGGACATCAGGTCGCAATCCTCATTCCAGTGAAATCAAAGTCACAAAACTTTATTTGGCACGGGCTTTCGCCATAACCATAATGTACAAAACGTAGAAACATACAACCATACAAACAATAACACAGTGGGCTTCCTTTTTAACTACAGCATACAAAAAAGTACCT
Source organism: Sphenodon punctatus (assembly GCA_003113815.1). Lineage (NCBI taxonomy): Eukaryota > Metazoa > Chordata > Lepidosauria > Sphenodontia > Sphenodontidae > Sphenodon > Sphenodon punctatus. The sequence goes on along the minus strand of QEPC01010859.1, from coordinate 15,965,893 downwards.
CCAAATAAGCCTAAAAACCTGGATCAAAAGCATCAATTAAAATTTGAGAATGAAACATATAATGTAGTCAACATGGTAAACTATATTGTTAAGAACAAAACTAACATAAAATTTGTTTCCATGCTGCTTCCCAGTGATCTTAGGGAATAAGTCACTTATTATAACAATCAGGGTACAATTGCATCCTTCTCCCTCCGCTCCAATTTCCAGTGAAATCAACAGGAGCTTTGCCCTTGACTTCAACGGAGCCAGGATTTCACCCTTAGCCCCAGGCTGCTTCTCCTGGGATCAGACCCCCCCTTCTGAGCGGCAGTCCCTTAAATGCTTTCCCCCCCATCACGGGGAAGACCCTGTCTCCTTCCTCAGTCATCGCCCACGTGCTATTTCAGCCTGGGGAAGCCGAACTCTGGCTCAATGACGCGTGGAAACGGGGGGGAGGCGGTTCACAAATTTGCTTCCGATTGGTGGAGGCCCACGGGAAGCTGAATGTTTCAACGTTCTGAGCCTGGAGCGCGCGGGGACGAGGCTGGACGGCGATTGGCTGAGGGAGTGTCTGAACATTCCAACTCTGCCTGGGCCTGGTGGCTGCGTTTGTGTAAGTTAAGATCAATCTCTCCTGGACTCCGGAGCGGCTCCAACGTTTGGTGCAACCCGGGATTTCGGTAAGTGCAGCGGGGACTCGTCTGGGGCTGTTGCGCTGGAGCTGCAAGGAGTGTGGCTGGAGCATAAGCAAAGCAGCCCTTTCCCTGGCCTTGGTGCCTTTGAATTCCTCGCTAAATCTGGGCTGGGGGAGATTAGGATGTTGATTGTATCTGTATTTGACAACTCTCTTCCTCGCCTTATCTATCCCTTTGCTGTTTGTTAGGCTGAATGGAGATGTCAAGAAACAGTAGAAGCACGTGTCAGTCTGTTGTCTTAGAAACCTGGAGCTTAGCTCTTCAATGCTTAGATGTATTTATAAGAATGATGGACCCCTGGAGTTGCAACGTCTCTCTTTCCTTTTGCTTGCTGCTAGGGATGATCAGGACGTCGGCTACAAACTGTATAAAGTTGGGGTGTACCCCACACAGGTACACCCCAACTACTCTCATTTTAGGCTGCAGTTTTGAAACGTGAGGGTTTGCAAGTCCCGCTGAAGTCAAGGGGCATTTGTGAGTTTGCAAGTGGTCTTGCAGCCTTTTCAGCTTTTGGAGAAAAGGATGAGCTTGGAAAGTAGGTTTCCAGGACATCTGTCTCAGCCTCTGCGTGAAGGGCAGGATATAAACTGGACAAAATAAATACATTTAAATCAGGCTAGTCAAGCTTTTCTACTGCAAACTGGATCTCCTCTTGGCAATTTGCTGGTGGGCCACATTGGACAAAAATCTCTTTATCTTGAGGCCAGTACCTGTTGTTTCACTTTCCATAGTGCAGGGGGTAGTCCAAACTTGTTAAATGTTATCCGCATGAATAGAGTGAGTTAAACATGCAGAGTCTGGAGCTGTTGTTTGGAAATGTATGCTTTATTTAAAAAGATACTCAGATTTAATAAAATCGGATTTTAAGGCTGCAGGCTGTATGGAACCCTCCTGTGGGTCAAATCTAGTCCACAGGCTGCCGGTTGGATGGCCCTGAATTCAATCACAGTGTCTGGAAGTCACTAAAACCTTAGGATCCAATCCCCAAAACTCTTACGTTGGTGCAAGCCCCATTGAAGTGAATGAGGCTTGAACTGGGTTAGCACTTTGAGGGACAGAGGAGAGCTGAAATCGTGCATATGTTTTTATGCAAGTGTGTAAAGTGTCAAAGTGGGACTGCTTGTGTGTGCAGAGTTGAATATCCACGTAACTAGAACTTGAGGCTTAGATTTGGTTCTTGAATTGGGAGGGGATCGTTTCCAGTGATCCCTCAGCATTCAATGAGAGAGCCAATTGCTTTTGCTGATGCACAAGAATATTATAAGCGTTTCATTGGTTGTAGAGTTCTAAAATCTGAGTGGCACCTAAACCTATCCAGACTAAAAGGTGAGAAACAAACTCCAGAGAGGGAGCCCCAGAGAGACTCTATTCTACTGCTTCTAAAGCATCAACTGTTAGTTACTGCCAGAGCTGGGATACAGGAATGAATGGACCTGAATTAAATTAGTGTGTCAAGTTCTTTGAACTGGGGACAGGGCAGTCTGGTTCTCAAAGCACTTTTTCTGGTCCCCACCTGAATGAAGTTAATAAGACTGGTGGAGCACATTGAGGACTGGAGCCTTTATCTCCTTTTATTTCTTATACAGCACCAAGTAAATGCCAAACACTTGACAGAAAACCCCGTCCAGTGGACCGTGCACTGGATGGGAAATCGAAGAAATGGGCTGCTGACTTTTGGCCATTTGCTTAACCTTTCTGTGCCCCTGCTTCCAAATTGATGTAGTGGAGGCGATGGTATTTACTCATCGTTAATCGAATACTTTGAGATGTGCTGATTAAAAAGCCATAAGAGAGCCAACCCCACCTGTGGAGAGAAATTTGGAGCCCTGGAACATCCTGGTAGCTGGGGCCCCCCTGATGTCCCATCCCATTCCCCCATCATAGGTTTTGAAATCAGTTTCTGGGGATCATGCTGGTACTTTACTCACCCATACGTTGTTTGCATTTATTAGTTGACTCTCCTATTAAGAGAGAAAATTTGACTTGTTCGTTTTCTTTTTTGTGGGAGAGAGGCAGAGCTTGGGGGCCTGGTACAATTATACCCCCATTCTCTCTTTTGAGAGGCCAGGAGCCAAGCTTTTATTTATTACTGTGTTAAGAATCCCAGAAGAGTCTCTTAATGCATGTCAACAGCCACGATCATAATCCGTATAGTTTGAAGCACATGATTAAAGAAGCGTGACTTGTGAATGCTGCTTTCAGTGCAATCCTCAGCCACTGAAGGATTTATTACCCCGCTCCCTCTTGCCTCCAGCAATTCAGGGTAGCTTACAACTTTTGTCACTGACTTCAGTGGATTCAGGATCACGCTGTTGTTCTGGTCTGGAGAAGATGGGACGTTGGTCTTAGTGGATCAAATCAGCTCTGTGGCAAATCCTATTCTTCATCATATGCAACATTTCCTCGTCGCCAACTGCATTTTGACAATTCATCCCGTTTGCTTTACGGCAACAGAAACGTGAGGAGAGTTGATTCATTGAGGGGCCGGAGGTAAACTTAGAATTTCAAGGGGAGGAGCTGTTCTGACCAACTGCTTTTTGGCTAGTAAGGACACACCTGACATCAGCAAGACTGATTTCCAAGTGAACTTTACTAGCTGTTCAGCACTGGCAAACAATACAATTGCCTCATGAGCTGCACGTGGCCTTTCCCTAGCCTTGAGGAGTTAATGTTTAAAGTGCTGGCTGTTTCTACATTCACAGAGACTGTTCTGTCCCCTCCTGAGCACTTCTGCCTTTTACAAGCTCTCATCCCAGCAGCAGTTGCTCTCTGATGGACTGGGATCAGCAGATGCAAAGCTACTAGGATTGTGTCGATCTGTTACGCTCACTGTAAATTTGGAGCTTGGCTGGAACTCTGTCTATGATACATACACACTCCTAGCCTGTTTCTGCAGCTCTTGTTCATATAGAGCGCTGCACTAGCAGCTAGCTCTGTGGATGTAAACAGGATGTTTCTTGTGTAAGTTACTCGCTGGGAGTAAGGCTGGCAGAATCGGAAAACTTTCTTAGGCATCTGGTTGTGCTTGACGCCCTTTCCAAAGGAGCAACGTCTGTTGGACGTTCCAGCACAGCTGTTATGTTTAAATACGGCTTAAGAATTGCACCTCTGAAAATGTCACAAGTAAATCCCAAGATCTGAGAGAGGAAAGTATATTTTATACTTTGTGCCTTGCTAGTCTTGTTGTCGTTGTCATGGGTTGGAGGGCCGCACCCCCACTTTACTGGGTTTGAGTGACTCAGTTTCCCTCGCTTACACCCCACTTGAATCAGTTTTTCTCTCTAGCTGATTCAAGCCTGCAGCAGGGACAACCCGTTTGTCACCCAAGGGCCCGAGCCTTCCCATTTATATACTCTTTCTCTCCAGGGTCCCCAGTATTTAAGCACTGGTGCTCAGCGTGTTTCCAATGTTAGACACAGAAACTTCTTCATAAAGATAAGAAGAAAGATTATTGATTACATAAGCAAGATAGTTGATACAGAGTGGTAACTAGAAATTAAAGGTAAATATAACGCAGTCCTAATCTATACTGGTTGAGTTCCTAGATCAGAATCTTACCCTACAAAGGTCCATTAGTTCTGGTCCCTTCTCAGTTACAGATGTAGGTGACTGGGTGCTGGTTCTTAGAGTTGCTAGAAAGCAAAGTCTTACTCTCAGTCCATAGTTGTTGTTGTTGTTATTATTATTATTATTATTGTAAGCATTTATATAGCACCAGCAATATACCTGGCGCTTTACAAAGAATAAGATAGACACAGAATAAGATAGACACAGTCCCTGCCCGAGAGCTTACAATCTAGACAGGGAGGGGAGACGGGGAAGGGAGAACAGAGGGAGAGACAAGGGATGCAACATTCACGAGGATGCGAGAACTCAGGTCCACGTTCTTGGCTTGGTTGCAGTACATTGGGAGTTTGCAGATAACGGGGGGCGGGATAATCCTGGGTAGGAACGGTTAGCAGGAGTTCGGAAGGGCGGAGCGGAAGAGGTGGGTTTTGAGGAGGGACGTGAAGGTGTGGAGGGTGGGGGCAAGGCAGACGAGGGCAGGGAGGGAGTTCCAGGCGTGCGGGGCAGGGAGGGAGTTCCAGGCGTGCGGGGCAGCGAGGGAGAAGGGACGAAGGCGGTTGGGAGAGGTATGGGAGGGTGAGGGAGGGGATGGAAGAGGAGCAGAGTGCTCGACCAGGGGTTCAGAGGGAGATCGGGGCAGAGAGGTAGAGGGGAGCGAGGTTGTGAAGGGCTTTGTAGGTGAAGACGAGGAACTTGTGCAGAATACGCTCAGGAAGGGGGAGCCAGTGGAGAGGAGAGATTGCACATGGTCAAAGCAATGGGCTAGGTGGATGATCCTGGCAGCAGAGTTTTGAACAGAGATGAGGGAAGAAAGGTGAGAGCGGGGAAGGCCAGCGAGGAGGAGGTTGCAGTAGTTGAGGCGTGAGATTACTAGGGCGTGGATGAGAGTTTTGGCAGAGGAGATGGACAGAAAAGGGCAGATCTTAGCAATGTTGTGGAGGGAGAAGTGGCAGGATTTGGCAACAGAGTCAATGTAGGCTTTGAAGGTGAGGTGCGAGTCGAAGATGAAGCCCAAGCTACAGGCTTGGGGGACAGGGAGGATGGAGACCCCGTCAATAGTAATTGACAGGGAAGAGGGAGAGGAAGGATTGGGAGGGAAGATCAGGAGTTCAAATCAAATCATATTTGTTTATTAGGCTCTAGCTTTCGCCATGGCCAATGGAGGAACAAAAATATCATCGTAAAACACAGTAACACAAAATAACTTCTCACAATCCACCCAGATGCACACATCGTCTGGTACCTTCTCCATATACGCATACATATATCAAAAACACACAAACGTATCTCAAAACACAAATTACATTGAGATAAAATAAGATCTAAAGTATAATTAGAAACATCAGCTTTGCTAGTTGCAATTGCCTAGGCCTAAGGCCTCACTTTGGAGTATCAGTAACCTGCCTCCATCTATGGCTTACCCTTCTCGGGGATTGTGGTACCAACACTTGACCCCTGATAGGAAACCCCTGGAGATATGCGTACATAGCCGTAAGCTCCATTTGAAGATGTTAATATCTTACAATACTTACAGGACCTACGCCCCATTTTGTGATATTAGTACCTTATATTCAATATCGGCTTACCCTTCACGGGAATCATGGCGCCAGCACTTGTCCCCTAAAAGGGCTACACTTATGCAGGAATCACCGCCAGCGATTTTAATGGCTTACCTTTCATGGGGGTTATGGTGCCAACACTTGTCCCCTGACTAATTATCCTCAAAACTTAATAAGCAAAGTTACATACCTGTCTCCATCTTAATTCCAGTCCCATTGAGTTACCCACTTAGGTTCATCTCTCTTTCTTCCACCATTTTCAATTATCCCTGGGATGGTCTGGGCTTCTCAAGCCAGATAACAAAATTAGAAAGACTCGGATCTCTTAATCTAGGGATTGCTTTAGTTGTAGATGGAGTCTTGTTTCCTGTCTCCTCTTAACTATGAGAGTGAGAAACGTTGTGAAAGATATAATATCACTGAGGTTTGACAGGTTAGCCAGATACGTAAATGACTGGGATCGAGTGAATCCCTTACCCTCCAGCAAGGGAGTCAGCAAAATCGCTCTTTGATGGACATAATGTGGGCAGCTGAAAATTTGGTGCTCCAGCGACTCTATCTCCAAGAGTGAGCATGAGCATATCCGTTCTTGGTACGGTACTTTTGCCTATCTACCCTCTACCACTGCAGAAGGGATAAGGTTGAAACGAAACATGGCGTACTGTCGTCTCAACTGAGAATTTCCCAAGATGTCCAAATATGTTTCCCTTCTAAAAAGCACTTTACTTATTGCAAATCCTGGAGCCACCTTCCAATTTCCAAGGGCAGTAAGATCTTCCTGAATCGCAATATCCCTGGATCTTTGTTGAATACA
>QEPC01010859.1:15927297-15958423 GCA_003113815.1 Sphenodon punctatus | reverse complement strand
AGAGTGGACTTTTTGAGGATGGGAAAAACTGTGGCGTGTTTAAAGGCAGAGGGGAAGGAGCCGGTAGAGAGGGAGAGGTTGATGATGTGCAGGAGGGGAGGGGTGACGGTGGAGGCAATGGAGGTCCGGAGGTGGGAAGGAATGGGGGCAAATGGGGGGGTTGGAGGAGGAGAGCAGGGAGGAGATTTCATCAAGGGAAACGGGAGAGAGGGAGAGGACTTGGAAGCAATTTCCAGGCGGATCTTGTCAATCTTAGAGGTGAAAAAGAGAGCAAGATCCTGAGCGGAGAGAGAAGAGGGAGGAGGAGGACGGGGGGTTAGAGAAGGGAGTCAAAGGTGGAAAAGAGGTGGCGAGGGTCCCGGGAGCAGGACTTGTTCCTACACTCTCCCTTAGGGAATGTAAGTGTCATTAGTTTGGGTGGCTGCTAGCCGGAACTGGTTGTCTACTGGGATTTATAAGTTGGCATTAACGTGCAAAATGGCAGGTAGAATTGAAGAGTGGAACTGAGTCTTGTTCATAAATGCTTTGTGAGAGATAGGGAACAGCAGGGCATTCTCTGCTTCTGGAAGATAGAATTTAGCTTGGATTAGCTGCGGTTTTGCAGAGTGCTCCTGTGTTTTACAAACTCCCCGTTCTTTGCTTTCATCTTCAGAGCCCCTTAAATCCAGCCTGTCATGGCTAACGGAGCCAGTACCAACCATGCGAGCGGTGACATCTGGACCTCCCACAACGAGATGGTAATGGAGCCGCTTGATTCCAATGACCCAGAGGTAAGTGGGCTTCTGGGGGGTGTTTGTGCTGGCGGAGATGAAGCCTTGGATTTGGAGGGTGTTATCTTTACCGTTCATCTTTCAAACTCTGGGCAGCCACGAGGGCATCGACATCGATGGGGGCAATGACTTGGGCTCTGTGTCTTCCAAAGCGAATTGAAGCAAATGGGGTTTGGAGCCGCTGTCCCGTTGAGATTATGTTCCCTCTTCACGCACACCCGGCCTCCCCCCCTACAAAGTGGCGTGATATTCAGAAAAAAGGTGTGGCCGTGTCAGAAACAGAGGTGGGGCTAAGCGGCTCTCCCACCCCCTGCTCTCCCGGAGTGTCATTCTGCTGACACCCATGCCAGGCTGGGCATTTTTAACTCGACGAATCTCTCCAGCCACCTGGTAGCAGCTGCTGCTGCTGCTGTCTGAACTTCCCCCTCCTAGAGTCCTGCAACCCAGTGGGACCTGGCTGATCCCTTCGGGCTAGGGCCGGGTCTACTGTCTTCCCAAGCTGCTTGGGCCAGGCAGGGCTCCTTAGCTTCAGGAAGGCCTGCTCCCCTACAAAGTGCTGTGACATCACAGCGCACCAGGGGGTGCGCGACCATGTTGGGAAGGGTCAGCGAATGCCCAAGCAGCTCCATCCCTTCTGGAGCATTGTAACAGCACGGCTGTCTGGGCGAAACAGACGTGACCGTAGCCCGGGACACATCTGCACAAGTGTGCAGGCACTGCCAGATGTTGGCCCAGGATTGCTCCGGGCTGTGTCAGCGGCTAGGCTGGGCTGTGACCGCAGCAAAACTCTGAGGTCCCAGCCCAGGCCAGAGCGGACCCCAGCGGGCTAGCACATCTCTTCCCGCTCCCTGTAGCGAGCCCAGGCCTTGAGCCACCGTGACTTTGCCTCACTGGCTGCCGTGGCTACCTGTCATGCCGGTGGGAGGGGCGCTGGGAGCAAGGCGTAGGTGGAGCCGGCCGGCCAGGTCATGCAGGCGATGGGATGGCTCCGCGGGCCCCGCACATCAGTTCAGGGCTCTGCCCCGACCTGCAATTTTCTGTCCCGGGGCGACCCAGGGAGTAGTCTCATTGGATGCATGTCTGCTTTTACTCTTCTCTCCCCTTTGTCAGCATCTCTGTTTCAATCCAGCACCATCCTCCCAATGTGAGCCCTGTTGCCTGGAGCAGGAAGAGCTTTCCCTCTCTCTGTCCCATCTCTTGGGTCTATCGCTTCCTGCTCCCCACCCCCCAAACACACACACGAACAGGGCTCCTCCTGCCTCACAGGATCCAATTCACTGTGCAGAAGTGATCGAGAGGGGCTTCTCTTTTTTCCTGTAAAGGTTTACGACATCATCAAGAAGGAGAAGCGGCGGCAGAGGCTGGGGTTGGAGCTGATTGCCTCCGAGAACTTTGCAAGCCGGGCCGTGCTGGAGGCCTTGGGCTCCTGCCTGAACAACAAGTACTCGGAGGGTTACCCGGGACAGAGGTCGGTAGGCAGCACGGAGGCTGGGTTGGCTGAAAGGTCTCTAGAAATGCTAGATCAGGGTTTGGGGAACGTTTTTCCTCCCAGAAGCCTTTTTGAAAGCTAGTGCGAGCTCTGCGGACTGCGTGGAATTTGGGGATGGCAGAGCTTGAGGAGCGTCGAAGTCATAGATCCATGCCGTGAATCCAGTCTCTGTGTGCAGGCCTTCGTCGGTGCCCTCTTCTCCCGAGTTCAGTCTCTCAGTGCTTGGAGGGGGATGGCGGTAGGAACTAGGTCTAGGGGCCAGATCCAGGAATTGGAAAAGGGGCTGAATTTTAAAAACTAGCCGAGGGCCACATTTTGCCCCCAGGTCTCAGGTTCCTCACCCCTGTGCTAGATGATAATAACAGATAGGTAGAGCCACTGTAGCTTGATCGATAAGAGGTTGGACTTAGACCTAAGAGGCTAGAGTTTGAACCCTGTCTTAGCTTTGAACTCACTGTGTGGCCTTAGGTAAGTCACCATTTAATAAGAATTGTTGTGAGGGTGCACTAGGTAAGGATTGAAAGTGCTGTAATCATAATAGAACTCCGTGCGTTAGAATTGCTTGGAGCATTTAATTCCCTTTTACTTTAAACTCCAAAAGATCAGGGAAAGGAGGCTTTTGTCTGATGCTAGAAATTTCCCTTTAAGCTTTGGAGTTTTATCCGCACCCTTCATGAAGCAGACCTTGCATCCAGTGCTGTCTGATCTCTGTAGGCAGAGCTGGGGTTGTTCATCACTGCTGTTGTGTCTTCCAAGTGCTTCTACAGTCCTTCTCTAGTTCACTCTCCCAACAGCCCTGTGAGGCAGGACGTTGTTGTTCCCATTTTACAGTTGGGGGAACTGAGGCTGAGAGAGTGTGACTTGCCCAAGGCTGTTTATTGAGTTCATGGCTAAGATGGGATTTGAACCCTGGTCTCCCAGGTCCAAATCCAACTAGTCTGCAGTGGTTCTCTCATTCCCAACACCCTTCTGCTTCATGTCACTGGCTCCAACAATTCCCTCTCCTTGGACTATGTAGTTAACCCAATAGTTGCCTGTCAGATCAGCGGATTCTGTTGTGAGAAGCTGCCCTTGTGATGAGCTCCACTTTTTCTTTTAATGCCATTGTGTGTTCTGTTCTGCAAAGTACAGGCCTCTAATGCAGGGTCTCAGCAGAGCATTCTCTCCTCTTGGGCACTCACAAAGCGGCTCCCATTAGTGCTAATGAGAATGAGCTAACCTGTGATCCTCTGCAGATTCCCCCCCTTTAATAAGAATGCCCCTGCAAGCAGGGATCGCCATATGGTGTCAGTGCCCTCCCCTGCCTCCTGAGGGGTAGGACAGGCTGTAACAGCTGGTGAATGCAGCTTTCTGCCTGGTCTCTCTTCTCCTGTGAGACCTTGCATGATGCACCCGTGCGTGGAGGGGGAGGGGAGACTGCTCCCAGTGTTTCTACAAAGACCAGGCATCCAGCAGGGATGGGGCTCATCCTGCTGCCATTGAAGACAAGGGAAAAACTCACAACAGTGCTGCCAGGATCAGGCCCATGATGTCATGTAAACTCCCCTCTGGAGGTTCCGCCCTCCAATCCTCCCGTTCCAGCCGTTAGTGGGGCCAGGCTGTTAGACCTCCTTCTGTCCCAGATGCCCCTGAGGGTGCTGAGACCCAAGCCGCTTGACCTTCTTGTTTGTGTTGTTAGATATTACGGCGGGACGGAGTTTGTGGACGAGCTGGAAAGGCTGTGTCAGAAGAGGGCTCTGGAGGCATATGGGCTGGACCCCCAGAAATGGGGCATCAACGTTCAACCTTATTCAGGTAATGACAGCAGGAGCTTTTAATGGTGGTGACGCTTTGCTGATCCACTGGGACCGACTGGTTTCCTAAGCCAAACCATTGACCTTTCCTGGAAGTGGGCACAGCGTGAAAGAGAAGGAAGGTGGGATGCCTTACACAGCGCGACTCCTCTGGATTAGAGCCCTGCTCTGGCCAGAAATTTGGGCCCAAGCCGGATGCGGGCGGGCTCTTGTGAGCCTCAGCCTGATGGGTTTGGGTGTCCCCATCTCCCAGCAGAGCGCCGTGACGTCGCAACGTTCTTCAAGGGGTGGGGCTAAAGTTCTGATATGGCCACGCCCCCTAATGGAGCTCTGTGACGTTTCCGCGTTCCATAAGGAGTGGGGTTCATTTAATGTGGCCACGCCCCTTGTGGAGCACTATGATGTCATAGGGGTGGGGCTAAGGCATTCCCTACCCCTTTTTGACACTTGATTTTCTGGAGAACCATGACGTTCTGGAAGGGGTGGAGCTAACGTGCTCGCCCCTCCCCCTTTCTAATGTGGCCACGCCTCCACGGGGTGTTTTGACATCAAGGCATTCTGTGGCGTGCAGAACCTCCTGGAGCAGGAGAACCGGGCTCAGCTCTGTCTAGTCCAAGGGGACGGCAGGGTGCCCTGCCTTGGCTGGGTCACAGGCCTGTATTGAGCCAAGACCCGAGGGTATCCTCCCCACTAGCCACTCCAGAGCAGCTGGGGGCTAACCAGACTGAGCCCTGGCTCATTGACGCCTACCTGCCCATGACTCCCAGCCTCCTGCCCCTGACGCCAGCAGGGACCCCACAGCCACTCACGCCCAGGGGCTGCCTTTTGTTCTAGGATCCCCCGCTAACTTTGCGGTGTACACCGCCCTGGTGGAGCCCCACGGGAGGATCATGGGCCTGGACTTGCCCGACGGAGGCCACCTGACCCACGGCTTCATGACAGAGAAGAAGAAGATCTCCGCCACCTCCATCTTCTTTGAGTCCATGCCCTACAAGGTGAGCGGGCCAGAGCCCTGCGTCGCTAACGGTCCCTCGGCGGGCTTGGGTTTGATCCACGGGCTTTGCAGCCGAGCCTCTGGATGACCGTGACGCGTCTGTCTGCCTTGAAACTGGGGACGGAAACGGCCCCCTGTGCTCTTGTGAGGCTCAATTTAAATAGCCATCCTGGGCTAGTTATTACGAGGGACCCTTCCCTGTTGACAGCAGGTTATGGTGATTTATTGTCGGAGGAGGTGGAGAACTTTCCCCCAGTTAGGTTAGGCGTCACTGTCTCTCTTGAGGCAGGGGGTGAGGAATCTTTTCCCACCCAGGAGCCAGTTAGAAAATGAATATAAGCTGCCAAGGGCCTCCGAGAAGTTGAGGGTGATGGTGCTTTAAGGGGTTTGCTCAGGAAGAGGTGGTTCCAGATCATGGATCTGGTCCCCTAGCCTTGGGTGCGTGCCCTCATCTCTGCTCCCTTCCCCTGAGCTGAGTCGCTGCTTGGGGGTAGGAAACTAGACCCAGGAGCCAGATCCAAGAACTGGGAAGTGGCCAAATTAAAAGCTAGTCAGGGCTGCGTTTGGCCTCTGGACCTGAGATTTCTGCATTAGGGGTGACGTTAATCGGGAGGACAGTTATTAGTCTGTATCCTCTCACCCCAAGAATCCGCTCCGGAGCATACAAACTGCAGAGGCTCGATCGAGGCCTTGCAGCACTTTGCCCGTGTGACTTCTCTGGGTTAATGCTAATGTTTGTCAGCTGATTGGCCTTGTGGTTCTTTAATGGAAGGCGTGAGGCTGATCAGAGGGCTGTGGCTGCCACGCAGGGCAGGGTAGCTTATTAAAGCCAGAAAGAGCCGTAATAATCAAAAGGGCGAGGCCTGAGACTGTCACGATTCCAGCAGCCAGGTTAGGACTTCTGCTTGAGCTAAAATGTACCTTTTAAAAAAATAATAAATTCTTATCTTGGGTTTGAAAGGCTTAAGAGGCATCACCGATCCAGCCTGGTGGGGATGTTCTAATGAAGAGGGCCACAAATAGGGCTGCCACCTGTGATGGTTTTTGCCTGACATTCCCATAGGTCAAAATGGAAGAGATGGGTAAAAAAACCTGAAGGTGGCAACCCTAGTTCCAAATTGGGAGCACAAGAAGGTTGTTAAGGGAGCATAAGGACTAGTGTAGTCTAGTGGCTAAGATGTTGGACTTGGACCTGGGAGACCAGGGCTCAAATCGTGCCCTAACCACGAACTTGCTGAGTGGCCTTGGGCAAGTCTTTCAATTACTTTGTAAAGCGCCAGGTACATTGCTGGCGCTATATAAAACAAAACAAAAAAGTCGCTTTCTCTCAGCCTCGGTTTCCTCATCTGTAAAACGGGCATAATAATGACCTACCTCACGGGTTTGCTGTGAGGAGGGAGCTAGATGTATTGAAGAATAGGGGATGGAATTTAGAGCTGAAACAGATACCTGATTTGGTCTTCATGGGTAGTACTCACGTTTTTGGCGTGCTGTTCCAGGTTTCTGAATCGGCACCTGAAGACCATTTGAGCGCACTCAAAAAAAAAAAAAAAAAAAACCCACAAAATTTTGGTTACCGCTTTTAGAGTTCCCGAAAAACCTGAAATTAATATCAGAAAAAATTCCTGAGCTCCAGGATGAAATAGGGTATTTTGGTGTACCGGTGGTTGGCATTTTGGGTACCCAGTCGAAAATCAGTTTTGAGTTTTGGAAATTCAACGGGTTATATGTGGGTTTTGGGGGCGGGAACTCGTTTACGCTGTCAGATGAATCCCCTTCCCCCGCTCCTGTCCGTCCAACTTGTATTCATTTTTTAAGTGGCCCACGAGGGAAAAGGTTTCCCCGTCCCCCTGTTTCGCAGGCAACATCCTGCGGAGACCCCACCTCCCTATTCTGCTCGGTGCGGCTCCCTTTCGTCTAAAGCTAGAAGTGCCCCCTCCTCTGGCTGGTCTCTCCTCAGGTCAACCCCCACACGGGCTACATCGACTACGACCGGTTGGAGGAGAATGCCCGCCTGTTCCACCCCAAGCTGATCATTGCAGGTAAACCGACGGGGAAGGGTAGGCTTTAAACTGGGAATCTTTACTCTTGGCAGAGACAGATCTGCATCAACCCTGGCCGCCTTGCAAACTTCCATGTGTCCATTGGAGACGACCGCAGGCCGGCCGATTGGCCGGCCAGCACCCCCCCATTGCGGGCTGGCCACAGCCGCAGAAGCATGAATGCCAGCAAGGGATGTGGGCAACTACCTGGGCCTTTGTGTGCCTCCCCCCTTTATGTAATAACAGCCTCCCCTCTCTGAAAACCATCGGTCGCCCCTGCATAGAAGTCCTGTGACTTCAATCCCCGCTGCCGAGGCGACCATCCCTTGGGGGAGGAGGGTTGCTGGAGAATAATCCTAATGCTCATGTGTTGGCTGTGCAGGAACCCTCCCTCCCCCACTCCTGCGTTAGTTAATCCCCTCCTCCAGAGATGGCTCATGCTGGTGGGAGCTGAGAGCCACTCCCCTTGTAGCCCCAGCCGGTCAAGCAGATCCCTTGCCCTAGGTGGTCTCGGGACTACAATTTGGGAACCGTTGCTACTGGCTATTGCAGCGTACAAGCCCACCTCCTAGCCAGACTTCTGTGCTCAGTCTGGCTTTGAGCCCCTAGCATCAGCAGCTGTTTGTGTTCCGGGCAGAACTGCGAGTGGTTTGGGGAGGGAGAGAATGCTGTGATTAGAGCAGGGAACAGACACCCAGGACTTCTAGGCCGTACACATTGCTGTTTCCACTGTCTTCAATCTCGGGATGGTCTGCAAGCTAGAGCAGTTTGCGTGATGAGCAGGGGGTAACTGTACCACTAGCCATGCTCAGCTTCTAGCTCCTGGACAGTAAGACTCTCTCGCTCTGGCATCATCTGGATGCCTGAGTCCATGTTGTTGTTAAGTACAAAGGGCCAGCAATGGGTCTGGCACTGAGCAATCATTAGAGACAGGTCCCTGCCCTGAGGGGCTTGCAATCTAAGAGAGACAAGGGAGAAGGGGGCTTGGGAAGAGACAAGGAGACCTTCAGGGGAGTTGAGACGTTGCAGGTGCACGTGCTTAGCTTTGTGATGGGAGAAGGGGACCTCGAATGAGGATGGAACGAGAATTAGTATGAAAGGGTATGGAAGAGAGACTGCATAGCCTGGGGTTCTTCAGCTTGGAGAAGAGATGACTGAGCGGGGATAGGATAGAAGTTTATGAAATCATGAGTGGGGTGGAGCATGTTAATAGGGAGCAGTTATTTACCCTCTCAAATAGTACTAGAACTAGAGGACGCTCCATGAAGCTAACGTGCAGCAGATTTAAAACAAAGTATTTTTCCACTCAACGCACAGTTAAGTTGTGGAATTGGTTGCCGGAAGATGCGGTCAAGGCCAGTCGTATAGCTGGGTTTTAAAAAGGGTTGGACAAGTTTCTGGAGAATTGGTCCACTAGCAGCTACTAGCCAGGTAGGTTCAGGGGTGTAACCTCTGAGCGGGAAGTGAACAACAGGGAAAGGATCTCCCCATTGTGACCTGTTGGGTGCTTCTTCCAAGCCACCGTGATTGGCCAATGTCAGAGACAGGATGCTGGGCTTGACGGACCATTGGTCTGAGCCAGTCTCGCGCTACTTATGTTCTTATGGGGCAGTAGAGGGAGCCTCAGTGAGCAGACGGTGCGGGGGAGGCGCTAGGGGAAGCCTGATGGAAGAGGTAGTTTTTAAGGAGGGATTGAAGGAGCTGTGTGTGTGTGTGCGCATGTGCGCGTGCGCAGGGAGGGAGGGAGTTCCAGGTGTAGGGGGCAGCCTGGGAGAAGGGGTAACGACATGATCGCGAGCCCCTCTACGAAGCAGCATCTCCTCCTCTACTCTTGCCCAAGGAGAATTCTGTCCTTGCGCAGGGAACATGCTTGGTGTCTTCATTCCTCTTCACGCTGTGGCTGGCTCTCCCTCCCTCCCGCCCCAGGTGTGAGCTGCTACTCGCGGAACCTGGACTATGCCCGCATGAGGAAGATCGCGGACGAGAACGGGGCCTTCCTCATGGCCGACATGGCTCACATCAGCGGCTTGGTAGCGGCCGGCGTGGTGCCGTCCCCGTTTGAGCACTGCGACGTGGTATCCACCACGACCCACAAGACTCTCAGAGGCTGCCGTGCCGGCATGATCTTCTACCGGAAAGGTTTGTCACTTTGCCCCCTGGGGTCAGGGCCCCTGGGGTTTGAGGCCTCTGGCTCAGGAGTGGGGAACCTTTTCCCTCCCAGGGGCCACTTCGAAAAGCAGCACAAGCTCCGAGGGCCACAAAGAAGCTGGGGTTGCTTAATGGGTGCACTTGGGAAGAGGAAGAGCTGTCCCCTCTCCTCGTGTGCCGGCCCTCAGCCCTGCTCCCTGCTGCTGAACTCAGTGTTTCAGAGCTTGGGGGTAGGATCTGGATCCAGGGGCTAAATCCAGGAACTGGAATGGGGCCACATTAAAAAACAACTACCCCTGGGCTGTATTTGGCCCCCGGCTGGGCCTGAGGTTCCTCGCCCCTGCTCTAGCCGCATCCCACTGGCACGCGGAGCCTTGGACGCAGGTTCGGATCCCGATGGGCGAGAAGCTCCTTCCCCATGGAACATAGCGTTCTGCGGTGTGGGGCCATGTCGGGTAGCGGGTGAGGTAAGTTACTCCTGAAGCCCTTCCCTGATGTGAAGGGGTGGGAGGGTAGGATTAAAGCAATTCCCCACCCCATTGCATCAGGCATGGGAGAGCCCAGCTGCATCAGCACTGGCATCAGGTCAGTCCTGCGACAACCAGGCTCTGACCTGACTCTTCAAGCCGTGCAGAGCTCTGCTTGGATTGCCTTCCTGCTCCGTGTTCTCCTGGCACTGAGAGGCTGGAGCCAGACCCCTTCTGGCAAGCTGGCCTTATCCACAGGCTAACCCTCTCCCTTCTTCCCACCCCCAAGGCACTCGCAGTGTGGATGCCAAAACCGGGAAGGAAATCCCATACAACCTGGAAAGCCTCATCAATCAAGCTGTCTTCCCAGGGCTTCAGGGAGGGCCTCACAACCATGCCATTGCGGGTAAGATGCACCCTGGATCCCACCAGCAAGGAGTCCCATGGGTTATCCCTTCTGCTTGTCAGGCTAGCCAAGGGCTAGAAGCACAAGGGAGACAAGGGAAAGAACCTCAGAACTGCCCCCCTCTGGCTGGATGTTTGCTTAGCCCCCCAAAGTGTCCTAGGGAGGAGGGTTTCAGTGGACAGATCCAGTTCTTAAAGCTGTGCAGAGCTCTGCTTGGATTGCCTTGCTGCTCTGTGTTCTCCTGATGCTACGGGGCTGGAGCAGTTCAGGGTCTCGAGAATGGAGCACAGCATGGGGGTGAGAAGATCACAGCCACCCTCCAGCAGGGAAATGGGGATGTCTCTTGCCCCTTCACTTACAGCTGGTCTATGGCCGAGCTGCTCACGTGTAGGACTCCAGCTTTTATAAAAGCTAGCGGAGGAAGAGGAGCAGGGCTCAGGGTTGGATTAATCTCCACAGGAAGAATGTTCTGTAATCTAGCTCCCCTCCCAACAACTTGAAGAAGCGGGTCACTGTTCCCATTTTATGAATGGGGAACTGAGGCCAAGAGAGATTGACTTGTGCAAGGTCACCCAGTGAGTTTCATAGCTAAGGTGGGATTTGAACTCTGGTCTCCCAGGTTCAAGCCCCCAACACCTTATCCACGAAGCTACCAAGGCAGGATGGAGTAGTTTGATTGTTCTGTGCTATCTATCCCATGTACTGGATGTTTTTTCCCCTCCTCTTTCTGTCCAGGAATCGCGGTGGCTTTGAAGCAAGCCATGACCCCAGAATTCAAAGTGTATCAGCAGCAGGTCGTTGCTAATTGCAAAGCACTGGCTGCTACGATGATCGAGCTGGGCTACAGCATCGTCACTGGTAAGAAGCCTTCATTACGGCTCCTGTTGGAATTGGGGGCCCCCTGTAGTTCTGGGGGGGGGCAACCCAGAAGCTGTTCAAGGCAGACTCCCACTGAATACGAAGCTTGGGCCCAAGAGTTGGCTGCGTTTCCTGCTGAGACCTGCCTAGAAATGGCCACGGCTCTGCTGTAACAAGGGAGAAGGCTTGGGGATCCGGAGATTCTGTGGGGGGGTGAGGGCAGTGAAAGCGGTGGAGTGAAGTTCCTGGGTGGGAAACCAGCGGGAAATGAGGACTGAAGGACAGGGAGGAGCAAGGACCGTGAAGGCGGTGCCACCGGGCTATGTTGAGCCTAGCAAAAAGAAGGCTAAGGGAAGGCATGATAGCTGGAGACCGCTCTCTAAAGGGCCGCCCCCGAGCAGATGGCAAGGAACTGTTCTGCGTCGCTACGGAGAAGAGGGCGGGACTAGAAACAATGGGTTCAAGTTACAGGAAGGAAGATTTGGGTTAAATGGCAGGGGAAAGGTCCTAGCGGTAAGAGCCAGGCGGTGGCACAAGCTATGGAGGGGCTCTGTCGCTGGAGGTTTTCAAGCAGCGGCTGGAGAGTCGCTTGTTGGGGAGGCTGTAGCTGTCGGCGTCCTGCCTCCAAGCAGGAGGTTGGGCTAGATGGCCTTTGGGGACACCCCCTTGCTCTCTGATTCTACCTCGTGGCAGGCTGTTTGGGTGACTGGACCTTTAAGGGGTAGCGCCAGCAAGAGTGGAACAGGTGCTATCAGAGGCCCAGGCGCTGAAGTAAGAGGATCACGCCTGGAAGCCTTGCCTCCAGGCTTGGGTGTGGCTCAGCTCAGCTCAGCTGAGAGGGCTGGCTGAGTGGGGGGGTTGTCGGCCAGAGAAGGGGCTGGCGTGGCAGCTGGGGCCAAGCGCAAGCCCTGCTGCAGGAGTAACCGGTGCCCAGCCAGGGAGGCTTGAAGGAGCCTGAGGCGGCTCTCCCAGAGGACTGTGTGTAACGGAGACGGACTTGGGTTGTAACGGTGTGTGTTGATGGGGGGGGGGAACTACACAGACGGCAAAGCCATTCGAGGAGCTGATGGGCCTGGGTCTCTTGGGCTGGATCCTGCTAAGACTTACCCTGGAATTCAGGTGCTTGTGGCAATGCCTGTGTATTGCAAACGTGCTGGGGGCAGAGCTGGCGAAGGTGGGAAGGAGCCTCTGCTCCTAGCCTAGTTCCCGGCAGGAATGAGGCACCATGAGCCAGGGGCGCTTGGCAGCCAGAGCGTCGCCTTGACTAGTCCGTGGGGCTGTGCTGACTTGTCTTTCCAGCCCTGCGTTGCTGGTTCTCACCCCCTCGTGCCTGCTCCAGACCAGCACAGAGAGTATTTACCTGTTGGAAAACAGTTGCTCCATATAGTCGTATGACGAGATTCCCCCTCCCAAGACCACGGGCCTGATCTTGCCGCTCTGTGAATCCGGTGATGGCTCTGCCATTGGCTCCCTTAGAAGCAGGATCACCCCCCACCCCATCTAGCAGTGCCCTTGGGTGCGCCATCGATTTCACTTAATGGCATCACCAGTTTAATTTGGTTCCGCCCCCCCCCCCCAGGCGGTTCCGACAACCACTTGATCCTCGTGGACCTGCGCAGCAAAGCCACCGACGGGGGGCGAGCCGAGCGGGTGCTGGAGGTCTGCTCTATTGCCTGCAACAAGAACACCTGTCCAGGTAAGGGCTCCTCTCCCGTTACTGAGCGGAGGCCGCTGGCTTGTATAGGACAGGGGTGGGGAAAGCTTGGGATGAGGGGGCCAAAGGCAGCCTGCTGCTAGCTTTTAATGGGGCTCCTTTCCAGTTCCTACCCCCAAGCCCCAAAAGACTGAGCTCAGGTGAAGGAAGTAGAGATGGGCACAGAAGAGTAGGGGACGGATCCATGATCTTCTAAAGCGCACCCCTTACACGTCCCCACTCCCAGCTTGTCCGTGGCCCCGGCAGCATGTAACTCCTTTTCAGAAGGGCCCCAGGAACGCAAACGGTTCCCCACCCCTGGTCTAGGACACTGGAACTCTTGAAGGAAGGGAAGTCCCAGGAACTTGGGGCTTGGCTCAGCCGTGGGGATGAAACGAGATCTCGCAAAAAGCAAGAATCTCGTCGAAATCCCAGTTCTTGGACTCGTCGGAGACAAACCGAGAACCAGGACTTTTTTCATCAAGTTTTCGGCAAGAATTTTTTATCATTGCACATGTGAAAAATGCCAGCAGGGCCGTTTGTGCACGCGCGGCGACTTTCTTTTCCTCCCAGAATGAGTTCTCAGGCAATAAAACAAAATAATAATAATCCTTGCGTAGGCGCAAAACAGTCGGTCACCGTTTTTCACGTGTGCAATTACTCCCCTCCCCCTTTCCCAAGAACTCACTCCTGGACCAAGATCTCAGTCCCGGTTCTCAAACTTGAGAGTTTTCTCACCCCAAAAAAAGTCTCGTTCAGCTCTACCCCAGCAGCTATGAAAATCTAGGGGCTGCTGTTTGTCTGGACGGAGTTAGGCTGCGTTCACGTGATCTGTTTCTCCCACGTTCTGAATTTAGTGTGAGTGGCTCTCTCGAGCGCTCTTCTGCTAGATCCCCATTCCCGTGGCTTCGGTCCTGCCATGCTGGTGCAATGCCTACTGCTAGCTAGTCCCTGGTTAGAATTCGTTTTGGAGCCCTGGGGCTGAACTTGGAAGGGCAGGCAGGGTTTTGAGGGACTCTAAGAGTATAAATTTTATTTATTTGGAGTTTATACCCTGCCCTTTCGCTCAGGCTCAGGGCAGTTTGCATCATAGGAAAATATAAAACCTAATTAAATTATAAAAAATCCCAATTACACCCCACCACCCCCGCAAACCACCAAAAGCCCAGCCACATCAATAGGTCTTGCGTTTCCTTCTGAAGATCAATAGGAAGTGGATAAGGAATGAACGACCCAGCCCCTCCCCATAATGCATGTGCTGCAGGAGGAAAGCAGGAAATGTCCGTTCTCACGTTACACAAAACCCAAAAGGAGGAAAAATGACAATTGTTAAACCTGGGTTTGTGTGGCAGCAAAGGCAGGTTAATTGTTCATTCCACCAGGGCATCCTGCAACGTAATTTGTGTACGCACTTAAACAGGGAAATGCATTTCTTCGTTTCCGGCAGACAGGCCCTTAGCCAGCCTTAACTTTTAAGACTCCAGCTTTGATGACTTTAATCCGTGAGCTGTCTCGTGTGCACGCTGCCCCCTAGTGGCCATATACGTAGCATGACACTGCAATCCCTACCGAGTACAGACAGGGATGAGGAACAGGGAAGACAGTAAAAAAGCTTCTTTGAGGAGCCTTCCCCTCCCCTCCTCCCCCCATCCCTCGTGTTGCAAGGCCACATCTCTGCTGTAGGAAGGAACCCCAAGGGGCAGGCAAGTGGGAAACAAGAAACTCCATCACTTCCTAAAATATCGGAAACCCTCAATGCAGGGTCCGAGAGCTCCCTGCTGTTGTCTTACTGAAGGCTGCAGCCCTGCTCTGTGACCTTCCCAGACGCTATTGTATGCTTGCTCTTTGGCGCAGCGTTAAATGCTCTCCGCTCTGCACTACGGATCCAGTGTGGTGGGTACAGAGCAGCCGCCATCTTGGAATTCCAAATCCACTGACCGAGTTCCGGGAGGGGCTAGTGAAGCATCAGGACTGAGATCCTTGCAGCCACGAGCTCCGATCCCAAACCTTCCTTCCTTCGTGTGCAAGGCCTGAGAGAGTGGGCGTTACCAGTTGTAATGGTAGCCGTTTTATATTGGGCATTAAACACAGTTACGTCTGTTTTCGCAAAACTGCTTTTCTCCACTTGCGCCCGTACTTTTCTGATCCCAAAACAACAGGTTACAGACAGCTGCCGCTTGCCTGTAACCATGGTGACCTGTAGATATGCATACCCTCCAGTAGTACTTTTTTTGCCAGATACGCTTTTGTTCTCTTGTACCGGACTCCTGGCAGCATAAAGTTTGTACCAGGTTCAGCAGACAATGGGAGTCATTGGCATCTCATTTATCCAGCAGGCTGCCTCCCTGTGCTGGTGCTATATGTTTATTCATTGCTAGGAGGGGCAGGGGAACACCTTTTCTCACTTTACCAAGTTTGGGATAAGCACTGCTCATAAAGAAAGGTAACACCCCGGCAGGGGAAACTGTGAGCCTGGGGTGAAGATGAAAACTCAAAACGATAGGAGGGGTGTGTGTGTTTGTGTGAGATGAGCCTTGAGCTGCTGAAAGGGGAGAGTCAGTGCTTCCACCCAGGATCCTTGGAGCGTCTTTAAAACTAAGACTTTAGAGCCAAAATCAATGCACCCATATGAGAGGTTTGCCTCTTTTTAAAAAGGCTGAGTTGTAACTTGAACCACCCGTCCTGCCTGTGCAAACCTATGTCCCCACAGAGCCTCTTGTACCAATGTCCTTTTTTGTCCAGCTCAGCCCCAAAGTTAGTCAACGGGCTAAACAAATGCAAATTGATGCAAATTAGGGGTGGCATGAAGTAGGACCTATTTCTCTCCCATCAAGAGTTCCAGTTTAGATAAGCCAGTCCATGATTATCTGCGATATTGTAAGGATCTCGGGGACAGCTTCTGGCCAATATATAGTGGGAGGAGACAGTGGGGACTCAGGCAGCATATAAACATCTGTAACATCAGCCCCATGCATCAGACGACGTCCTCCATTTTAGCAGGCAATGGCCCGGCATGGGGTTGCCCTCGTGGCTGGCAACGCCCTTCTAAAGCAATGCCATCTGTTGGTTTTTCACAGACCTTTAAAATCCTGGGTTGGCAGAGGAGGTGTTTGACTTGCAGTCCTCCCCCAACCCTTATGCATCTCAGAAGTGGCTCCATTTCCTACAGCCTGGCTGTATTGGGATGCTGGGGGCTGTATAAACAGCCCATTTGCCTTGTACGGCAGAACTGTGGCAGGTGTTCCTCCGCCTACTGAGGGCGAGTCGCACATCCCCAAATGCCTGTCCTTTCCTTGCTGGCAGGAGCAAGCGGAGCCGCATATAGTCTTGATGGAGCTGGCTGAGTAATGTGGCTACAGTAAGACATTGCTGTGAGGCTAGTAGTAGGGTCTTGAATGCCTCTTGATAGCTTCACGGGATATCGTGCAACAGGAGTGGGGAAACCTCTGGCCCCTGGGCCAAATTTGGCATGTGGCTGTCTTTATTTGGCCCCTTCCCAGTTCCTAGATCTGGATCCAGTGCCTGCTTTCAAACCCTGACAGATCGAGCTCAAGAGGAGGATGTAAAGATGAAGGGCATTCAGTCAGGGATGGGATAGTTCCATGTTCTGGACCTGCTTTTTCTTCCCCCAATCTTGGTTCACCCTTAAGAATCCCACCCCCAACTCCTATCCAGAAAAGGTCCCGTGTCCCGTCCGTCCCCCCCCCCCGTTCGAGGGCAGCAGCAGAATCTAGCCTTTTTACACGAGGAAGGCCATAAGCTGCAAGCATGTCAAATCCGAGATTCATGGAGAAGCTCCCATCCCAGCTAGCAGGCTGTGTGCCTACGAACTACAGGCCAGACGTGGGTTCTCCTCTCTAGCACTCGCCGCTTGCTGTCTCAGCCTTGACAGACTTAACCCTGACCCAGCTTTTATCCTGCCACAGGAGACAAAAGTGCCTTACGCCCCAGCGGCCTGAGACTGGGGACCCCGGCGTTGACCTCGCGGGGTTTTTTGGAAGAGGACTTCTGTAAAGTCGCTCACTTCGTTCACAGAGGTAAGACCCAGGCTGCGGAGCCGCTTCAAGAGCTTGCCTTCGGCCCAGGCCATTCAGAGCTTTAAGGAGGGGATAGTGGAACATCCTACGGTGAAATCCATTTTCCATCTCTATTGCTTTGTCTAAGCAAGGATGTCTTTATGGTGCTGCAAACTCAGCCCGGGATAAGCATTGGGGTCTAAAGACAGCAGCTGGGACTTGTGCACACCTGCTTCTTGTGCATCAGAGCCAGGTCGCCGCTCAAAAGGAGAGCAGCAGATCTCGCATGAACTACCCAGGAGCAAGGCACAGCTTCCTACCCTCCTCCTAGCCCAATTGAGCGTACAGGGAGGAGCTAAGCCCAATGTGACACATGGCTTGCTAGAGTGGAAAGACTCCCCCCAGGCTGGAAACTCTTCCTCAGAAGGAATCTACAGCACACGCAGTGTTCGTACCCGGTTGATGCGCTGGCAGAGGCCAAGGGGTGTTTAGATCAGGGAGGGCCAAGAGGTAGATCATGATCTAGTGGTAGATCACAAGCTAGTCTCCATTAGAGCATGTGGCGTGGCGGAGGACTAGCCCCTCGGAGACCACCTCCTGGGGAGGAGAACAAGACAGGTGGCTCCAGGGAGAAGGATGGGAAAGCGCCCTCTCTCTCAAGGGGAGTGCTCCTCCCCACTCCTCGGACGATTTGCTGATGTACCCAGGGTTGGAAGCCAGCAGGAAGGATCCAGGTCTAGAGCACCGGAGCCAGCGGGAGGGGTCCTGGACGGGTAGGTAGATCATCCGAGGTTGGCATCTGAATCAAGGGGATTACATTGCACCAGAAATCTGCCCCCTTAGATTCAGAAGTTAGAATATTAACATTCACAGACAGGCGGCAGGGGAGAGGCCCTGGCTGTTCGTCCTCATGGCTTTCTGCAGCTCCGATACCACCTCGTTTGGGAGAATCCTGCCATAAGTCGGCAGGTAATTGGGCTTTTGCTGTGGCAGGCCCTCAGCACGGAACTTGCTCTCTGAATATTCTTCCCTCTTCACCTTTTTAAAAATCACTTGATGTGTTCTCTGTTCTCCAGGTGTTTTTAGGGGGATCCACTGCTGGATTTTATTTCATCCTTTTTTAAATGGGTTGTGTGTTACTGACTGGTTTGGGCAAAGTACCGAGAGGTGCCGTTTGGCAGGGGGTGGGCTATAGAAATAAAATCATTTTTAACCTGGGCCAACAGCCCTGTGGTGGCTTGATCTGGGTGTTGCGTTTCCTCCACAGGGATAGAGTTGACCCTGAAGATTCAGAATGACATGAGCCCCAAAGCAACGCTGAAGGAATTCAAGGAGAAATTAGCAAGTGACGAGAAATACCAGGGGCCGCTCCGGTCCCTCAAAGAGGAGGTTGAGGTCTTCGCCGATGCCTTCCCGCTCCCTGGCTTGCCTGTCCTATAAAGCCAATTCCAGAATCCAAACACCCAATTCCAGAGCCGCCAAAGTGTTTTAATCCAGTCTGGGATTGTGGTGTGTCGATTCTTGCCATAAGATCTCTTATCCCAAAGGGAACTAGGAGAAATGCAACCAGCAGTTTTCATTTTCTTCTGTTCCCATACCAGCTTCTCCCCTTCAGATGGCTCTGTAGAAATGTTGGCCCCAAGGCACACGGACCTATGCCAGGGTGTGACCCAAAGAGCTAACTACCTTATTTTAGGAAACGGTTCAACTTTACGGTAACTAGGAACCTCGCAATTAACCTTTTCTTAGCCAGCTGCATCTTTTTTTAAATGATGTAGACCGAAAGCCTTATTCTGGCCAGACTTTCAAAGATATTGGACAAGCCTAGCTCTCGCCAAAGTCTATTGGAGTGACACATGCACATGTAGTGCCTTGGCGAGATCCTTAACTTTGCCAGAATAGGATGTGCAGACAAGTTATAGCCGGTCCAACGCGGGGCAGGGGTGTGTGTATGACAGAGGCAGTGTCTTGGGACCTACTTCCACTGTTGTGGAGGCATACTTCACCCCCCACCAGAGAGCTGGGGGGGGGGGGCTGGGGGGGAGTATCTCACCCCTCTGGTGGAAATAGAGAGCTTTTGCAGAGTCCTCCTTTACCCTACCAGGTACTCGGCAGATGCAACAGCTGCTGCGTACCCGGCTCTGCCTGCCCCTCGTGGACACCTGCAACACTCGAAAGTGCTTTGTGGGCATAACAAGCTGCTCCAGGTTTGCCACCTGAAAGAGAAGCAAACATTACATCTGATGTCACCCTGGCTCAGAGCTAAGCCTTGCTCTCAAAAGTGGATCTCTGGGAATAGGAAGAAATACAAGTTGCTATTAAGAACGCCCATGGGAGCTAATTAAAGCTCATGACTTTATGGTTAGGTTGCAGGAGGGAACAATTGTAAAACCAACCTGTTAAGATTTTATTGCTGTCAAAGGTCTGGCAGATTTCAAAGTTGCTGATGACTGCAGCTTCCTGGAAGGGCTGGCTAGAGGAGAGGAACTGTGCAGTGAGTGGGTGGGGGGGCTACATAGACTGTCAACCTCGCCAGCCCGGTCTTACACAGCTGATCGGAAATGCTGCTCATCAACCCCCCAAAATTCATTTTTAAAACATCTGAGCCCAAAGTAGAGTCAGGACCATTTTTTAATAAGCACAGTAAAATTAAGAATTTAACCACAATGTATGACAAGGATAATATGCTTAAAAAATACAACCATTTTTTAATTTCAAAAATATCTGAACCCAAATAAATAATTATTTTTTTTTAAAGTACATTTCTCATACGGTTTGCTTGGTGTTAACTATTTGTTAAAATTCTTGTGTAGCAAACATGGACAGCACTACACATTACCCTACATGCTGCTTGGAATTCGCTCCGACGACGCTCGGCCTAGCTACTGCTTACACAGGTGTTCTGTACACACGAGTACGGACAAGTAACTCAACATGCAATGGTAGAGAACGGTGCTTTGAAACACGACGAGAATTCATTACGGCCCTTGACTTTTGTGGTGGAAGGCAGAACCAGAGGGTACGACGCAAGGGGATCTTGCAAGCAACCAGCACATAGTAGGCGTATGATTTCTCAAGCTATGGTAGCAGGTTCTAGGCACCGACATAACATTTTGGGGTACAGATGCTTATTCATCACTGGAGAGCTTATATAACATTATTGAACTGGGCCTAGTGTATAATGGAAGGACTGATCTGTACGGCAGCCAACTCCATTTCCAGTTACACCAGCAGTGGGGGGAAACCCACATTAGTGGTTTTAACACACTGGCTAACCCACCCACCCAATCTGAATGTTGTTTGCTCAGTATTTTTGCAGGATCAGACCCCTCTAGCTACATACTACAGGCTCTCATTGCGCTATTGACAAATTGATGTTAATATTGCTATACCATGTTGCTTCTCTACTATAGTTTGAAGGCAAAACTGCTTTAGGTGTGTCTGTTACTGGCCTACTGTAAAGCTAAGCAGTGATCTCTAAACCTTTGCAGGATTAACGCATAGCTGACTGACTAACGCTAAGCCAGAGGCTCCACTGCAAGAAAAGAAGCTAATAGAGCTGCTTTCCTGGCTTGACCTTTGGATGAGGTTAAACGTGGACTCTTGTGGGCCTAAACAACCACATCCCCCAG
The DNA here is from genome assembly GCA_003113815.1 of Sphenodon punctatus. Lineage (NCBI taxonomy): Eukaryota > Metazoa > Chordata > Lepidosauria > Sphenodontia > Sphenodontidae > Sphenodon > Sphenodon punctatus. The sequence goes on along the minus strand of QEPC01010859.1, from coordinate 15,938,115 downwards.
AAGATGACACCAAGATCGAAATGGGAAGCATCCCCAGACATGCCATGTGACGGGGTGGGGGGGGGGGCTCGCCAGCAGCATGTACGCAAGCAGACAACAGCCATGCATAACGTTGTGTGAAGCACCCTGCAGTCCCCAGTATCATGGGAAGGTTTGAAATGCCGTCTGCGCTGCTATTTACCTTGGACACTTCCAATCCAAACTAATTCATAACCGGCGTGTTTTAGTAGTAATGCTAATGGATCCTGACCGCCGATTAATATGGGTTCCTCGCTGCCAAAGGATCAGCTCGTCTTAAAGTGCTTGATCTGGAATACAGCAAAGCCACGGGCAGCTCTCGAGTCAGAACGGGCCACTTAGACATTTCAGAAGCGCTGCTGTCAACTCAGACTTCCAGAGAGGTTTCCTTTAGCTCTGGATAAGAGCACGAGGGAAGGGCAAGGCATGAGAAGCTCTACCAAATGAGGAATTGTGGGGACGGAAAGCTTGCGAAGCACTGTAGCAGCACCTTGCTGCAGTCGTGCCATATTCTGCTGGTGGGGGTAGCAGCCATGGTGAGTTAGACCAGTCTCCCTCTTTCTCAACCCATCAGGCCCTCTTCCACCAGCAATGGAGGGAAGATATGGAAATTAAAAATTGCACGTGGAAGTAGATTAAGGGAGATGGCAAAGAGGAGCCCAACTAATTTTCCTGAAGATGAAAGGCTAGTGCAACTTTGTACAGAGATGAAGACATTAAAAGAGCTTTTCGTTACGCCAGATTAAAAACTCCACAAGTGCTACTGTAACTAATTGTGTAGTACCGGGAGCTGTATCTATTGGCAGTCCTGCTAATCTGATCTCGAGAGCCCCAAGACCCATTAGCTATCGCCTTCCTAGTTATTTTTCCAGTATAAATATAGACTCTTGTGTGCTCTCTTTACTAACAGGAAGGCCAGTTAATATGAACAAAGGAGTCAATATTGCCTGGATTGTTCAGTGACTAATAAGGATCTCAGCTGATCTCTTTTATACTTGGAATCCTGTCTAGGCTTTCCAGTTTCAAGGTAAAAAGAAAGTTCTGTGGACACATCCTTAAGTTAACCAATAGGAGCTTTAGTCACCTAGGATGTTACATTGGGGGAAGGAGAAGCATTTAAAAAAAACAGCTGTTTCACATGCAATAGGTCACGTTGAAATCAAAAAGGGGGGAGGGAAGGTTTGGACATGCTTTCCTCAGTATGAAATCCGTTCTGCAGAGCCGTAGAGTCACCATGACGTGCACATCACAGAAACAGAGAGATGCTACTTTATACTGGCTCCTGCCAACACCCTAAAGAATTCCCAAGTAACTCTGAACTTGTGGCACCGCATCGTTTCCTGCAAGCCACTTGTAGCAATACTAGAAAAAAAATAAGTGCCTCTCCCTCCCCCCCCCCAAGCTTTACCCTCACTACGATCCTGACTCAAAGAACCTCCTCTGAGTGGAAGGCGGCAGCTGTAGGACAGTGCTGTGCATACTTTACTAGGACCACACAGTGCAATAGAAATTGAGTCTCCCTTTGGCTGGGATGCATGCTTCTTAATAGTGCAGTAATTGCATCACGTTTCCACAAAATCTTAAACACACTAACCCACCCTGCCAGTCATGCACTGATACATCAAACCTTTTACAGTCGGTTTCAGAACGCTGTCTGGCATAATCACATTAAACAGAGGTTTAAAAAAATATATAAATTCAGCTACTCTTGTAAAACCTACGATTTGCCTCCTTCCTTGCCCCCCAAAACAAGGGGAGGAGAAAGAATAGTGCTAAAAAGAAATAAAACTGAACTTTGATCTTTCCCAGCAAGATACTTTTTCCTTTCCTTAAACAACAACAACAAAAAAAGAAAGTTGTTTCGGTGGCTGAAAACGACGTGGGGTGTTGAGGTGCTGCAGCGGTCTCCAGCCAAGAACAGGGCAGCTGATGCGATGGGAGGGAAGAGATGAGCATGGAACCTTCAGCGCCAGCCAGAAGACTCGACACGTTCAGAAAGGCAAAAGGACAGTTCTGGCAGGGTCTGCCACGCTAGAGGGGGCTTTGATGGGCCCAATGAACTGCGGTGACGCAACATCCAAAGTGTCCAGCTAACATGCCACGATGGTAGAGGTAGTAGAACAGGTTGGCTGGTTGCAAAGGTTAGGCAGTCAAAAATAAAGTAGACCGGCGAGACGGAGCTGGAAGCAGCGCATGCTAGTGCCTGCCGGACTAGGACAAACAAATCAAGCCCATCAAGGATAAAAAGGTTGAAGCCAGTACATTCAATCCAGCTCTCTCCTGAGTGCAAGGCAGTTAGGGAAACCGAGGCCACTTGCCCTAGGTGACACCTTGATCTTGGGCCTTCCTCTCAGTACAGCTTCAGGCAAATTGCAATGGCCAGTCGCTAGCTACACGAGAGCACCCAAAAGCCAGCTTTCTTCACAGGTAACACTGTGCTGCAAGATCAAAGCAAGACTTGGAGGTTCCCCCCCAGGTTATCAAGCGTGTTACAGAGGAACAAGGCACAGAGCTCTACATTCACCATGAAGCAAGAGGCCTTTGTGTGCTATCGAACATTCAAAAGAACTCCTTAAGCCTTGTGATCTGAGAAGGCCAGTTCTTTCGGTGCAGCAGCATACAGGCTTCCGTCTCCCAGACAGTCTCGGGACTGATTCCAAGGACCACTTGGGGGGGGGGGGGGGTGTCAGATAATACAGAGGGACCCTGTGAATGGCCATTTGAGGCCTGGGAATATTTTTACTCTTAGCTGTGATACCCATTTAAGAGGTCAATTCTAACCCCATTCCGCCACAAAATCTGGGATAAATCAATGTGCATTGGCTGCATCTCTTTAAAATGCAGCCAACTCCTAGGGAATGCGGACGTCATGTAAGCCTTGTCAAAGCATTTCATTTGCTGTGTGCTGAGAGGATGTCACACTGATCCTTAGTGCCATCACTTCATAGCGATGGCTGACCTCTCCATTCCCCTTCCATGAACAGAGTGAAATGGTTCCTCTAGCCAGTGATTCAGAGGCTGACAGTGTCCCTTTAACATTTAAAGATAAATTGACCTATTTAACAAAAAAACAAAATTCAGGGCTAGCATGTCCAGTTCTTGGCTGCTGGGAACCACACAGGAGTCAGGTTCTATTAGATGGTAGGTCTCCATGGCAGAGACTTGCTTGCAAACAGGTTGACTGCCTTGGAGCCTTCCTGATTGGTTTCACACTTGCAAATAGCAGAGTCCAGCGCAGATGATTCCATAGCCCGCCCCCCTCAGAGCGCACAGTAGAACAGGCCAGGTGATATTAAATTTTGTACAAAAAACTGGGAACGTAGTCAAACCTGAGGACTGGATTAATGCCCCTGACAGGATCCTGAACGAACTGCAGTTTCAGCAGCTCCGATAGATACTGCACCACCTTGATATCCTCATTCACGAGCCCCAGGTGGAGTTTCAGAAAGTTCATCCTGCGGCTCACAACGGCCTCCTCCGTTTCTTGCTCGCTGATGGGAAGGTGCAAGTGATGGCAGAAGGTATAGAGAAAGGCCTTGGAGCACAGCTGAGTTAGGAAAGTTTGGACGTGCATATAGTAGTTGCTTCCTCGCTTGATCTGAGTGCGGTGGTCAGCAAGCCTGGGTATTAGGGTTCCTTTATAAAGGGGGCACCGGAGAGTCTTACTGTCGGCATCCAGAATGCTAATGTACCGGCTGTAGCGACTCAGCGAGCGCAGCGTGTTCACACCTGCAGGGGAAGCCACTCTGCAAGAGAAAGTCGAGAGAGAGCATGAAGATGGGAAAGAAAAGATCTAAAATGCTGAGAGAGGATGCTGCCATACACACAGACTGGCTAGATTGAATGAACTGTGCCATGATACAAATCCTTTCAACGTCACAGGGCTGATGGCAGGAGTGGATTACACAAGAGCTTCTGCATACACCAAGAGAGAACTCCAATCATTCAATGGTGCTGCTGCGGAAGAAAAATTCCCAAGCTGTTAAGTTAGCACAGCATCCTGCCGCTACATAATGAAGCCCCAGTGGGCTAATTTTCATATAGTGCAAAAGAACTACTTGGAAGTTCAGTATTAAGGACTATGTTCCAAAGGGATCATCGCCACTAGTGCCAGATCCAGAGAAGTTGGGGGGCCCTTTTAACATTGGACACACCTTGTCTCGCTCACTAGAAAAGATGTTGGGGAAACCCCTCTCCTAATTAGCCGATGGATTCCACCACTCTAACAATCATGACATGCAATTAAACTAAATTCACGCCCACCCACGTGGACACTGTAGGGGATTGACTTGGGATAATCAAACCCTGACAGAAATTGTGCCACATTCAAAAGGACGAGGGCTGCCCTGTCAAAGAAGCCAAATGTAAACAAGTGACGGTCTGTGCATCTCGGATATCGGCTCACAATCGGGATATCAGAACCCACCTTACTAACAATGTCGACAAACGCCTGCTGGTCTGGGCCGAGGTCATTCATACACGAGATACAGAATTAAGCTGCACACTTTGGGTCTACAAAGACTATCCAATATGAGCACTGTACAGTTGGGCTAACCCTTCCATTATAGCACTAAGCCAGAAGGGGGGAAACCTTTTTCCTCTTAGGGGCCACTTTGAAAACTAGGACAAGCTCTGAGGGCCACATAGGAGTTGTGGGTGTTTATGGGGCACACTTGCAAAGAGGAGAGTTCAGGTCATGGATCTGTCCCCCCTTCCTTGTGTGCAGGCCCTTCATCTCTGCCCCCTTACCCTGAGCTCAGTCAGTGCTTCAGGGTAGGAACTGAATCCAGGGGCAGATCAAGAAACTGGAAAGGGGTCATATTAAGAATTAGCTGTAAGCCGCATTTGACCCCTGAGCCAAAGGTTCCCCACACTCCTGATCTAAGTGATTAAAGATTGTTCCTAAGCATCTCATTTTTAAATATTTTTTTTTTTTTTAAAGCAGCTTTACAGAGAGCTCAGTGCATCTAAGGAAGCTACAAAATGCATAGCAAGGAATTTGAGAGAGAATTTTAAGACTTTTAAGGAGCAATCATGGACCCAGTCAGGAAGATGCAATCCTGATTTACATGACTATCTGAAGACTTTTAGCACACAATTAATAATTCAGAGCATCCAAGGAAAAACATACGATCTGATCCAGACTGTAGATGGATACATTTTGATGGTTTTTACACTCAGAACACTCGACTCCAGAAGCAGTTATTGTAACCAAACTTCCTTATTGCAAGTAAGCTTTGACTAAGCCACATTCTTCCTATTATAATAAAATAATAATTTTTATTTGTATATAGCGCCCCCCCACCATGGCACTTGGAATGCTTTACATAGAACGAACAACTTTTTAAGCCTCACAAAGTGAAAGTAAGTTAAAGTTAATGAGCTTTGTAGCCTACAGTTTGTTCGATAAAGATAATGATACAAGTTTATGTCCAGGCAAACAAGAAGCTATCCAAAGATTGAAGAACTGGGTAGAATTATTTGTTTTTTTATCTGCTGACTGAGTTTTTCTTCTAGCAAGCTCTTCACTCAAAGCAGAAGCTTCACCAGGAAAAAAAAAAAAAAGTTTGAACCTGCAGCACAAAGAGCAGCTGGAGCCTTTAGTTTTGATTACGGGAAGTAGAGTTTCACAGTGATCGTGTTCGGCTGCGCCCAAGTGTGGCTCAATATCAGAACATGACTTTTGCCCTTCTTCCCACTGCCTGCATAATGCAGAACGCACTGATGCTGGCAAAAGGGCTCTCCCTCCAATTCAGTTTACTGTGCTGTTATCCGAAGGCTCCCGGGCCTCCTTTTCACTAGCCCAATTTGTAGCAAGTATCTAATAACTTTCAGTAAGGATGGTTAAAATGCACTTAAACTCTAGAGCAACATCTGGTGGGGTAGAAAAAATAACTAAGAGCAGCCAATTTTGTAGAGGATTCATTATTACCTTGATTCAGCAAAGCACTGACTCACCCCTACCGGGCTAATGGGTGTGATCCCACACTCCTGGTTCGGGGTCTTTGATATTTTAGCTGTATGAGTCTCCATTGGCTAATGGAAGTCAGGCAGCTCACACACTAGTGTGCTTTAGCAAGTTAGCACAAAGGATTTTCAGGCAAAAAACCTACAGTTCAAGAAATAGTTATGGTGGGCAACTTGTATCCATTCAGTAACCTTAGACTGAAGGATTTGGGGGAAAGGAAATTGCACTGACTTGCCTACCTTGCCATCCATAGTGTCACTGCGATTCCCGCTCAATCCGCTGCAGTCACTATTGATTCTAGTCTTACACTTAGACTGTAAGCTCTTTGGAGCAAGGGTTCTGTCTGTACAGTACCAACTAGAATGGGGTCCTGTTCTGCAGCAGCACCTGGGAGCCTCTGCCACAAGAAATAAGGAAATGCTTTCCTTTACGTGGTAATGCAAAGTATGGGCAGATGTCAGGAGAAGTATTATTTCAAACCCTGAACAATGAACTGACACCTGGGGTAGGGAAGGGGGTATGAAATTGCTTTAAAGCAGGAGTGGCAAACCTTTTTCCCACCCGTGGAGCACTTTGAAAATGAATACACGCCGGACAGGAGTTGAGAGTGGGCTGCTTAAGAGATGTGCTCTGGATAGGAGGAAGGGTCAGGTCTGGGGTCCAAACACAGTCCGGGGCTAGTTTTTATGTGACCCCTTTCCAGTTCCTGGAGCTGGCCCCTGAATCCAGTTCCTACCCCCAAGCACTGAAAAACTGAGCTCAGGGTAAGGGAACAGAAACGAGGGCCTGCCCACGATAGCGGACAGATCCATGGTCTGGACCCTCCTCCTTCTAAGCGGACTCCTATCCCCAACATCTGGGTGGTCCTTGGAGCTTGTACTAATTTTCACAGTCCCCCAGGAGGGAGAAGGTTCTCCACCCCGGTCCACATCATCCATCCATTCGTTATCCTGGAGTGCATGCCCTCATCTTTGCTGCCTTTCAGTACTTGAGGAAAGGGACTGGATCCAAGAATTGGAAAGGGGCCAAATAAAACAGCCAAGGGCCAGATTTGCCCCATTTCCCACAGACTTCCCAGCCCTGCTTTAAGGTAACCATTTCCCCTCAATACTTAAATTCTCACGTTGCAGTCCTCAAACCACTCTCTCTCACTGAAGTCAACTGGATTACTCCAGAGTAAATAGTTTGAGAATTGCAGCCTCACAGTGTACCTGTTGACATTAATAAAGGACCCTCCTATTGGAATGAAGATGCCTGTTACTTTTACCTTTGCAGTCCAATCAGCTTCCACTTCTGAAAATCCATGATGTGCAAAGGAGAGGAGAACCAGGGCTTCACGGGCTTGGCGTAAGCGCCACAGTTGGGGACAAAGATGGAGAGCGCTGTCACAAGTTTCTTGACTATTGCTTCCTCTTCCCCCAACACTATGAGTGTCCTGCCGCTGAGCAGAGAGTAAATTGCATGGTGAGCAAAGGGATATTGCCTAATGAACCGCAAAGCATTCTGGCCGGCCTTTCTTTTGTGCCTTTCACTGAAGTGGGCGACACGATGAGCGGGAGAAGGAGTCCTATCCAAGCCGGTAGAGGCTGTGCTGCTTATGAAGCTCGTAGAGTCCGAGTATTCATCCAGGCTCATTTTGCTCGTATCCCGGCTGCTTGTTAAATAGTGCGGATCTAGTTCGTACATGAGGAGTCCTCCCGGGACGCCGTCGTGTGTAGAATAGTCCCTAAAGTTCACATGAAATCCCTGATCCACCTGCTTGTATGGCTGAGGGGGAATGCTGACCACACCATCCTCGTTGCAGAATTTTGGGGCTTGGTCAGGCAGAGGGTCTATAAAGTTTGGACTCTCTTTCCCAATACAACAGGCAGAGTCTACCGGCAATAAATTCTCATGTTCCGAATTGCCTTCCATCTCGTCAACGTTATCTGGATTCGGGTCGAAGTGAAGTCCTCCCTCTTCATCATCTGCATAAGGTTCCTCATTAATGGCACTTGGGTAGCTAGCTTTAAAATCATCAGGGATCAGGGACTCAGAGGGGCATGTGCTGAGGACTTCAATGCTGTCTTCACTGATGGTCCTTTTGCTGACCGCCTTGCTCCTGACCACTTGTGGGCTTGGCTGAACAGGCAGGCTTGCCTGACTCTCCGATTTAGTCAGAGCAGCAGCAGACTTCTCTGTTCCCAAAACCTCAATGCTTTCACCACTACTAATGCTGCCTTTAAGGTCGGCATCCAGATATTCTAAGTTGTCCTGGTGGTTGTAAGCAATCGGTTCAGTCTCTTCAGCTTCTTGTGTGTCTTCAGTCTCCTGATCCATCTTGATAGGTACAGACTCAACACTAGACTTGTACGATTCCAAACTGATTAAAACTTTAGGAATTGGAAACTCTTCCAAACTCTTGGCATATGTAGTGTCTTGATTAGACTCAGGGCAGCCACCATACTGCTTTTCCACTGGTCTTTCTTCTAAAAGAAAGATGTCTTCAAAGAGGAAGTTAGTTATAACTTGCTGCTTTAAAAGTTCTCTGCCTATCTGATTTGTTAAAAGGTAGCACGCATCACCTCTAAATGTTTTCTCTATCTGATTTAACTGATCCAAAGTCTGGGTGAAAAAATAAACATCACAGAGTTCCTTCAGGGTTTTGAGTTTCTTGTCAAAACATTTGGCAGATTTTGCCTTGATAAGTTTAGGGGTGTAAGATGGTATCCGTGCATAAAGGTGGGTTTCATCAGGTTCATCAGGGTTCGAGGTAGTACTGACTTGCTCCAAGCTTGTGTCAGCTGAATCTAGTGCACATTCTGGCTCGTATGGCTGGAATTCAGAATCCTTCAGCTTTCGGTAAGGATAGGACCTGATTTGCTTTAACAGGTCTTGATGCTCAATAATGGACTTTTCAACGTTGGCCAATTCGTTAGCTTTCTCAATGGCCTGAGTTGTGTAAAACCCTTTCTCATTGCTTTTCTTCTGTATCTCCGTTTCAGTGTGCAACACAGTTCTCGTGTAATCAAGGTCTTTCAGTTTCTTTTCAAGCTCACTAGCAAAAGCTTTCCTGTTCCCAGTCTTCAAGCATTCTGAAGCTTTGGAGAACTCTGTAGAGAGTTCCTGAAACAGCTGCATGATTTTGTGCTCATCGGTAGAAATGTAGGCCATGCAAAAAGGCCTCACAAAGCCTCTAGCTTCAAGATCATAGAGAGTCAGATGATGGACATAAGCAAAAGCCCCTTCCTTGGAATCTCCCAGAACTACTTTGGAATCCTCCACAAAGTTGAGTTTCGGGTAGGCGCATCCCGGAGGGTGACCAACAAAGGAGGCCTGATAATCCACAGACATGATCCGGAGAGAAAAATAGTTGAGATCAAAAGTGCCAAAAACTTTGGCATCATCCGGGATGGTCAGCAAGGGCTGGGGGCCCACTTGCTCTGAGAACTCAGATATGAGGATAAAGTCCCGCGTGAACTTGGAGCCCGACAGCTTGGACCAGGGGTTGGCACCATGGTTGGCAAAAGGGAAGAGCGGCACAGAATATTCCTCGGGCAGGGCTGGCTCATTGTACACTTCCTCTTCAAAATCATCCTCTTTGGTAAAAGCCACCACGTCTGGGGCGCTGATCATATTTTCAGCTGGCAGGGAAGGGTCATAGAGAAGCAAACCCTTCCCCTTACCCCCCTACAAAACAACAATTAACCAGGCCCCCATAGAGGTGGGGGAAGAAACTCTCCACACATCAGGGGACGAGCATCCTCCCACCTGCCCAGACACCGCCGCGTGACCTCAAAGGACAGGAATCCGTTCTCCACACCTAGTTAGCGAATTCCTCTCATCTCCTGGGCTCAGATCCCCCCCCCCCACAAAATACCCTGATCTGGGGCCCCTAGAGACTGACTTCCCCAGCCCAGTCCCCTCAGGCTTCCCCAGAAACCCCTCCCCCCAACCAGGCTACCCCAGTCCTCCCAGATAACCCCCCATTTCCCCCAGGCCCAGCCTAAATCCAGCCCCCCGGGGTTCCCTAGCAATAGGCCACCCCAGCCCTTCCAGGTGAGCCGAGGCCCCCCAGGCTTCCCTAGGAATAGGCCCCCCCAGTCCAGCCCAGGGCCAGACTAATCCAGCCCCCCAGGAATCGGCCACCCCAGTCCTTCCCAATAACCCCAGGCGAGCTCCCCCCTCAGGACCGCTGGAAAGGAAGCAGCCGCGGCCTGGGCCCCTCTCGCGCTCCACTCCCCCCGGCCTAGCACCAGCCCGAACCGTCACTTCCCCCTCAGAGCCTCGCCAGCCGCCTGGCAGCCATCTTGGGCTCACATGACTCATCTCGGGCCGAGATCCGGGCAACCCCCGGAAGCAAAATTCCCCACGCCTGTTTTTTTACTGTCCCTCACAATTAATCGTTTTCTCGGCGGATTCAAGGCACTCTCCGAAAGGGTCTAAAACAGGACGCGCTGGAAACGAAATAATGAGCTGAATGGGCTGCCCGCTCGCCGCGGGGCATGCTGGGAGTTGTAGTTTCCTGGCTCGCTTCTCCCGGCCGGACTCACAGGCCGGCGACGTCGCTTTACGGCAAAGGCCGGGAGGGGGGAAGAAGAGTAAACAAGCTGCTTCAGCCGTCCGTTTCGTTGCGACAGCATCCCGGGCGTGGAATACGGCGGAGAGGCGGGAAGGCGCCTAGTGTGGGACGGGGGAGAATTTAGAAGCTGCGCTGAACTGGGCTGGGAGTGAGGAGGGGGCAGGTGGAACCCCTGGGCTTGGGGGGCCCAGGGAGGGGAGCAGCCCCTGGGCTGGGAGAGAAGGATACTCTGGGCTGAGGGGGGGGGTCTCAGACAGGGAAGGGGGGAACC
>QEPC01010859.1:15871380-15927024 GCA_003113815.1 Sphenodon punctatus | reverse complement strand
GGGGAACCTGGGCTCGGGGGGTCTCAGACAGGGAAGGGGGAACCTGGGCTCGGGGGTGTGTGTGTCTCAGACAGGGAAGAGGGGAACCTGGGCTGAGGAGGAGGAGGGGGGGTCTCAGACAGGGAAGGGGGAATCGGGGGGCGGGTGTCTCAGACAGGAAAGAGGGGAACCTGGGCTGGGAGTGGGAAGGATCTTGGGGAGGGGGAACCCCTGTGCTGAGGAGTTGGGGGCTTAAGCTGAGAGGGGGAGCCCCCAGGCTGGGAAGAAGAGCTCCCTGCCTTATAGGAGAGTTTCGGGACTGAGTCAGGGTGGGAGGTAGGGGGGGCACATGGGTTGAAGGGGAACTGTTTTTATTGGGGAGGAGGCGACAGTATCTTTGAGTGCTACGGTGGGAAAGGGGAGGGTAACCAAAAAATATCGGTAGTGGAGTGAGTCGTGAGCCCCTCCCTCCCGCTCCAGTATCTGTCATGTGTGGGGGTGATACAGTGATTGTAAAACCTCCAGGGTTGCCTGTAGGTAGTGGAGTCTTAGGACTTTGAATGAGATCTGTTGGATGAGTGGGAGAGGAGACCCCAGTAACATTGGGAATGTTTTGTACGCAAACAAAATCTGAAGTGACACTAGCTTTATAGTCAATGGAAACCAATGCTGGAAATCGTGTGCAACTGAAGTTTTAGAATCCAATTTTAATTTGTGTGGCAAGCGCAGGACCTCTCTTCTCCCCCAAACCACACCCTTTGCTTCCTGCCATTACAAGAAGATTGGGACGACTTCTTGAACTGTTCCTGTCACTCACAATCCGGTTTGCATGGTTTATCAAAGAGCAAAAACAGGGAGGTTGGCAGGGTGGGCATGATGCTTCGGCAGGATGGGAACTGCCCCCAGCTCTCGAAATGATCCTTGGAACCAGGTTCTTTGCCCAGTCCATGGTCAGATTGTTCTCTCGCTCCTGGGGGCTCTTCTCTGAGGCTGCCGAGGGTACGATGCTCCGAAATATTCAGAAGGTTCTCTGTGTGGCAGAGAAAAATGATGCCGCCAGAGGAATAGCAGACCTCCTGTCCAACAGCAGGATGAGACGGGTAAGCCAAGGCAGTGACCTTAAATTGCTAATTTTTCCTTTGTTACATGAGATAACCAAATGGTGTGACTTGTTTTTGAATTAGTGGCGCTGTTTGTAACGTGAAGAGTTTCTGATCTAATTGTTCAGGTGACCACTTTTAAAGCTGATCCTGTTTTAATGTGACCACGCTAGAACACAAGGTTTGCAGTAGAGCAGGATGGGGTGGGAAACCTTTTCCGTCCTGTGGGGTTCTTTGAAAATTAGTACAAGCTCTATGGGCTGAATTGGCATGTAAGGGCTGTGCTTTGGATGAGGGAAGGAAGGCTCCAGATCACGGAGCCATCCTCTCTCTTTGAATTCATGGTCTCATATCTGCTTTCTTCCCCCTGAGCTCACCCTTTCGGTGCTTGAGGGTAGGGTCTGGATCCACACAGTTGAAAGGGGCCAAAAAACCCCACCAAAAAGCCATGATTCGGATTTGGCTTCCAAGCCACAGATTCTCTCCCCCTTGCACATTGCGGTGCCTGTGCAACTCATTCCCAGCATGTATTGTAGCCTCTTGTTGCTACTCTGGGCTACTGCACACAGCCCTACCTGTGTGTTTTAGTCCTAACTCACAACTGTCCCTGCTCATCCTGTCTGCATGCAGGTTCCTACGCGCATAATGGTGCTATGAGCTGGCTTATTCTGTCAGAAAAAAAGTTAGCCTGAAAATACCAGGCTCATTTCCCCCTTGTGACTTACGCTATGTTTAAAATCCTGTTTCTTTGTTGCTGTGAAATCTCTGCTGCTCTGTTTATAGAAATAGGCACAGTGGAGGCTGGCAAACGCAGCGGGAGATACGTGCATTTCAAACGCGTATGGAATCCACGCGTGTTGAATTGCACACGTAGCTGGATCACGAGACGTGGATCCAGTAGCTACAGGCAGGGTGCAGGAGAAGCAGGAAGAGTCCGGGGCTTTTCCTGGCGCAGTAGTGGCAGCAGCGGGCAATGCCAGGCCAGTAGCTGAGCACCGTGGTGGCTCATCAGAGAGGCTGTTAAGCGTCTACAGCTAACGACAGTGGCCATGGCTACCTCCTCTCATTCATGGCTCAGGACCCCTGTCTCCGCCACTCCTGAGGCCTGCTGCTGTTCCTTCAGCTACCGCTGTACCTGGATTCACATAGGCAAACCCCTTCCTGGACCCCTGTCCAGTAGCAACGGCTACCAGACGCAATACTGTCTACGAGCAAGGAGCTACTCCTCGTTGTTCAGGAGGGTGAGCAAGGAGGAGCAGTTGGGTAGGAAAGGCATAGCGAGGTGCGGACCGATGTAGTAGCCCATGGCTTGTCTGCCACCCAGATGGGTGGGTAGCGTTGCACGTGGTAATGCCCAGCGTCTCATCAGTCGTCGTGATGACCTGCGATTCCTGAAGTATGTTGAATGTGGAAAATGTAAGGCTTCTTCCATATCCTTCTGCGTAATGCAGTTGGTGGATTTATTTGTCTCGCATTGAACTGGTAAAAAAAAAAAAATGCTGCTTTGTCAAGGCCTCCATTTCTAACTAAGTTCTAATGCAGGGTTTCCCAAACTGAGATTGTAAGCCCCTTGGGGCAGAGACCTGTCTACAACTACTGATTGTACAGTACTAGGTATACTGCTGTCACTATATAAATAATTAATAATAATAATAATGACCTGAAATGAGGAGTCACAATCTCCATTGCTATTTGAGCTTTTGCTGTCTTTAGTGGCTGGGGTTGCGGGATTATCTTTATTTGTTGGGAGCCAGCAAACGACACTCATTTTCTTTTTCTTTCTAGAGAGAAGGGCTTTCCAAGTTCAACAAGATTTATGAATACGAGTATCATATGTTTGGGCAGGTTGGTACTTGCACGTTGCACGCTTTCCATAACCCTTTATAAATTGCTTGGCTCAGACTTTTCCAGTGGACACAACAAATTATTCCCCCAAAACACATGCTAAGATGGCATGGAAAGATGTATTTGCTCACAGAGAAACCTGTGCAAGGAATGTGTACATCAGGCATGGGGAGCCTTGCCCCCTTGCAGGCGGCTTTGAAAACTCGTACAAACTCCATGGAGGGTAGGCAGAGTTGGGGACGGAAGATCTTACAGGGTGTGCTCAGAATGGAGACAGGATGGGAAGTTTTGCCTCTAGGATCCTTGTGTGCCTGCCCTCCTCTCTGCTTCCTTCCCGGAGCTCAGTCTTCCAGTGCTTCGTAGGAGCTGGATCCACAGGCCCGATCAAAAATGTAGAAAGGTGCCAAAAAAATGTTTAAAAGGCATGGGCCCAATTCAGTCCAAGAGCCAAGCATTCCCCGTCCTTGGTGCATGTTGAGTAAATTGGAGAGAACTTTATTTTGAAAACCATGAGGAAATTGCTCTTTGGGCACGTGCTGCACGCCTGGTCTGTGTATAGTCCAGCGGGTTGTAATTAATCTGGGCCGGAAAACCCGAGTTCTGTTTCAGACGCCACCAGTGCTGGTTGCATAGCCTTGAGCGAGTTGCTCCCTGTGCTTTGCTTGCCCTGTCTGCGTACGGGATGGCACCTTCCTTCGTAGAACACTTTGACCGCAATTCACAAAGCCACTTATTTTGGAGTAGTCGCATTGGAGGCCGTAGGGCTTCAATGGAACTGGCCCTGGAGCAAACAGTGTTTTGATCTCAGGATAGAAGCTCTACAAATCTTAAAATATTATAAGATGGAGGCAGGGTTTTTCAGGGGATCGCTTTTAATGGACCCGTTTCTGCTGTTGAGAGTATGCAAACCAGGCTCCTTTGCTGCTGCAGCTTCTGGGCTGTTAGGTGCCCTCCCTCTGGGCTACAGCCCCCTTTCAGTGGAGACTGCCAGTGTCATTGGGCCCCTTTGGTGCTTGGCTTCTAGCAGAGGTGGAGGAACGCTCCCCAGCCCAGGGGTTGAAATGGGTGTCTCGTGGACCTGGAGGAGGATGCCCCCAGAATCTTTATAAGCCAGGCTGGCCTGACTTGGAGTGGGTGCCCAAGGCATGTAACTGCCCCGTGGCAATGCTAAAGGGCAGCCTTTGATGTTGCCCTTTGGGAACCAGGGGATGGGTTTTTTTAGCAAAATGTATTAAATCAGATTGTTGTTGGAGGGGGGAGGGAACCACAGCACACACACAAACACCCCAGGAGAGGAAGGTGGCATGGGTTTGGATATTGGGTCTCCCGCAAGTGAGAGATGGGGAGCAGGCTGCGGGTGTGGATTCTCATGTGTGAGAATAGGGGGGTGGAGTTGGATGGGGTTTTATTCATGTGTTGTAAATTCTCAAGCCAGGCAGGCTCTAAAGATGATGATGATGATGATGTTAGCTATTGTCAGAAGAGGGATATGTTGCCATGTCAGTAGTCGTCAATGGTTACAGCGTTGCTTGACTTCTATCTCAGGAAGTTACAAAGCCCCACATGAGCAGACCTTGCCTAACAAGCCATTGTTGAAGACTAATTGTCTCTCTCTGTTTCCTGTAGAATGTTACTATGGTGATGACGTCTGTTTCGGGACACTTGCTGGCTCATGATTTTAAGCTGCCATTTCGAAAATGGTTAGTACAACAGGAGAGGGGATAGTCTCCTGCTCCTTTCTCTTTATGCTAAGCTGCGTCAGGCAAGAAGACTGAGATAAAAACTAGGCTACGTCCTCAGTCTTGTAACGACTGGCTAACGCATTGGGGTCCCACGTGTTGATTGGATAGAACCACGACCCGTTGTACGTCGTGGGGGCATAGAACGCTTACAATTGAAAGAGAATTTTCAGTAGCTCAAATAAGAGGAGGCCTGTGGGGTTTTTTTTTTAACAGAAGGAAATTAATTCTGTTTCAACTGTGGTTGGGAGCGTTTAGGTCAGGGATGGGGTTCCTTCAGCCTGTGGGCCAAATCCGAACCATGGCTGGTTTTAATTTGGCTGCTTTTCAATTCCTGGATTTAACCCATGAATCCAGTCCCTTGCCTTCAAGCACTGAAGGAGTGAGCTCACAGGAAGAGTGGAGATGAGGACGTGCGCTCAAGAATAGAGGATTGGATCCAATTTATAGACCCATGGTCTGAATCCTCCTCTTCCTTTCTCCCATCCCAACTGCTGTCCACCCCAAACTCCTGTGCAGCCTGTAGAGTTTGTACTAATTTTCATTTGGCTCATAAAAAGGTTCCCCACCCTTATTTTAGGTAACCACGACATGCAACCCAGTAACCACTAAATCACACTTGTCTACCAATTTATTGCCATATCCATCCTCTGAAATATTCAGATGATCTTTTAAGTACTCAAAATACTCAGCAATATCCTGATTGACCTGAGAAAACAAGTAAAATTCCCAAAGTTGATCGCCATTAGTGTGGTCTTCTTTCTCCAGGTGTTGCGAGATCGGTGGCCAGTAAAGCAACAACTGTCCAGGAGATGATCCTGGGCTGTGCTACTGATCTCGTATGCGTCACGGAGACCTGGCTGGACAATGAGTCGGGGCCCATTCTGGCTGACCTTGTTCCAGCCGGGTATGCCGTGCAACATGAATGAATGAATAATCTTTGTTGCCGTAACGGCGGTTATTGGCATTCTAAACCGTGCAACATCAACCGCAAACGGAGGGATGGAGGGGGCAGTGTAGCCATGATTTTTAAGGAGCGATAGTCAGTGCGGAGGTATCCGGTGTACCCCATACTGGATAAAGAAGTTCCCCACGTTGTGTTTGATTTGGCAGGGGACAGTTTGGGAGTGCTGCTTGTCTACCATGCACCTACCTGTGGAGCAGCCTCCCTGCATGCTCTAGCGGAGTTGGTGTTGGGGGTGGCGTTGAGGTTCCCGAAGACAATAGTCTTGGGGGACTTCAGCATCCACGCCGACGCTGACCTTGGGGGAGCAGAGCGTGAGTTCATGGCCACCAAGGCAACCATGGACCTGTCTCAGAAAGTGATTGGCCCAACACTTCGTGGGGGGCATACCTTGGATCTTGTGTTTTGCATTGGCCTTAAGGCAGGTGATCCGTTAGTGGGGGAAATATCAACTCTACCGTTGTCATGGACGGACCATTACCTCCTGCAGGCCTCACTCCTGGCTCATGTCTGCCCCCGGAAAGGTGCAGAACCAATTCAAATGGTTCGCCCCTGGAGGTTGATGGAACCGGAGCGATTCCAGAGGGCTCTGGGCGAGATACCCTCTAATCTCGATGACCGTCTCATTGATGACCTTGTCGTATTATGGAATACTGTGATGACTGGGGCCATCGATTGGACGGCTCCTAGGCGTCCGCTACCCACGCGGCAGCACCACAGGCCTCCTTGGTTTTCCAAGGAGCTGCGGTTGCTGAAGCAAGAAGGGCGGTGGTTAGAGCAACGGTGGCATCGTTCTCATGCTGAAGCCGACAGGTTGCGTCATAGAGCCAGTTGACGGACCTATGCCGTAGCTATGAGGGCAGCAAAGAAAGAGTTCTTTGCTGCCCTCATAGCATCTGCAAAATCCCATCCAGCGGAGCTTTTCCGGGTGGTGCGGGGGCCTCCCTCCACCTGGGAGTGGAGTCATCTAAGGCCTGTTGTGACGTGTTTGTGGATTATTTTGTGGAGAAAATCGCTCATATTCACCCGGACTTTGACACTGCGATTGATATATATGAGGAACTGGAGATTATGAAAGCCCCGTTTTGCCCAATTGTATGGGATCAATTTCAGTCGGTGACACCCGCCGATGTGGTCGATATTCTTGGGGCAGTTAGGGCCACCTCTTTTGAGTTCGATCTGTTCCCATCTTGGCTAATTAAATCTTACTGGGAGACAGTGGGTCCGTTGCTGGCTGGGGTGGTCAACGCCTCCCTTAGGGAGGGCAGAGTGCCGGGCTGTCTCCAGGAGGCAGCGGTGTGGCCTCTGCTCAAGAAACCATCACTTGATGCTGACTCCCACGCCAGCTATCGGCCTGTCTCCAACGTTCTCTTTTTAGGGAAGGTTATTGAACGGGCTGTGGCCCAGCAGCTGCAGGGGCATCTTGATTGCGTCCGTTTTCTTGATCCCTCTGAGTCAGGATTTTGACCGGGTCATGGCACCGAGACTGCACTTGCGGTTTTGGTGGATGATCTGCGCCAGGAACGGGGTCGTTCAAACCTGTTGATCCTATTAGATCTATCAGCTGCATTTGATACCGTTGACCATGAGATGTTAGCGACGCGCCTGCGGGACTGTGCAGGGGTGGGTGGGACTGTTCTAGAACGGTTCCGCTCATTCCTGACTGGAAGAACTCAGCGAGTGGTGCTCGGGGGAATATTTTTCATCATACCGGGAGGGTTCTGTTTTGTCCCCTCTCCTGTTCAACGTGTATACGCAGCGGCTTGGCGAGATGATCAGGGGGTTTGGTGTGCGGTGCCCTCAATATGCTGATGACACCCAGCTCTACCTCTCTTTTTCAACAGACCCAGGTCCGGCAATCTCGGTGCTTACCCCGGTGTCTGACGGCTGTGGGGGACTGGATGAGGGCTAACCGACTGAGGCTGAGTCCTGACAAGACGGAGGTGATGTTGGTGGGTAAGCCAATGGAGATGGCAGCCCCCGTCATTGACAGGATCTGTCCTCCATTGGTTTCCCAGGTTTGAAGTCTGGGGGCGCTCCTCGATGCGCAGCTCTGCCTGGATATCCAGGTGGAGGCTGTGGCGAGGAGAGCTTTCCGTCAGCTACATCTGGTGCGACGGCTCCAGCCGTATGTCTCAGACTCTGATCTGGGCCGCCGTTATCCATGCTTTCATCACCTCCAGGTTGGACTATTGTAACGCGCTCTACGTGGGGCTACCTATGGTGATGGCTCGGAAGTTGCAGATGGTGCTGAATGCGGTGGCCCGGCTTTTGTGGGGGCTGGGCCGTCAGGAGCACATTACACCAGTGCTCCGTTCTCTGCACTGGCTGCCAGTGGTTTTCTGGGCCCGGTTCAAGGTGTTGGTATTGGCCTATAAAGCCCTAAACGGCCTATGCCCTTCGACGAAGTTGTAAGACCTGGCTGTTCTGCCAGGCGTTTAGCGAGGGAGGTGGGTGATGGGTGGGAGTTTGGTACCGCCTTTTAAAGTTGTTTTATGTTGTTTTAAGTGTTTTTATATTTATATGATGTGAGCCGCCCTGAGCTGCCCGAGGCAGGAGGGGCAGGATAATACATTTTTAAAAATAAAAAAATAAATGTTCCTGTGTGGGAGGATTTCTTTTTGAATTCACCATCTCCGTTCTGTACACTTTAATGCAAAGGAGGAGCTATTGCTTAAATGCAGCCCCTAAATGCTTTGCCACATGCGGTTGGGGTGGGGAGGTTGGGGTGGAAGGAACGCATACTTCCAGAAAACTTTCTGGAAAATTTTCCGATTTAAACTTTTCTGGAAAACCCATATTACTGGTTGTATCCCTCCATTTGAAGACTCGAACCTCATAATTGCTCTTTTTTTCCTCCGTTCCCGAGACAATCTATTCCTCTTAGTTAAAGAAAGAGTTATCGGAAGCAAATCCCGTACTCTGCTTTCTTGAATAATGTTTCAGCTGAAATGGAACCGTGTCAGGTTTAGGTAAAACTTTGTCTTGCTTTGGTATCTGAAGAAATTGAATTCAAGAACAGTTTGAGCTACTTGGGTTTTCAATCCTAGTTTGCCTAAAGCAAGTGCTGTAGGATTAGCCGCTCCGACTGCTGTTCTGTCGGAATATTCGCACGAGATAGAAAACGTCCGTTGCAGCGTGATTCTCTGGTGGTTTTAGCAATAGTGCATGCACCTAGCTCGGGCACAAGTTCCATTGAAGCAAATAGGACTCCTGTTGGCACTAACCAGCCAGAGAATCACGCCCTTAATCTGGTGCTGCGTTGCTTTTGGTTTCTCTTTCTTTGCACCAAGCCTTGTTTCTTTCATCTCTTCCCCAGGCATAGCTGCAATCCGCTCGCTCTCTTTGATGCTGAAATTGAGAAGTACTGCCCTGAAAACTACGTGGATATTAAGGTATGCTCTTCTCAACGTCACCACAACGTTGGCATAGCCTAGTGGATAACGCGGTGGACTTGAACCTCGTAGACCAGGGGTTCAAATCCTGTCTCGGCCATGAACTCCCTGGGTGGCCTTGGGCAACCCCCTCTCTCTCCGCATCCGTTCTCGATCTGTAGGATGGGCATAAGGATGGCCTACCTCACCGGGTGGTGGTGAGAGTGAGCTAGATAAAGATTCTAAAGCACTTAAGCGCTATAAAAATGATAGAGAATAATTCTCCGTGCTCAGCATGGGGTTGCCATTTCCAGAAATATTGATGCAAGCAGAGAGAGGACTTAACACTCTGTCCAGTTCACAGGGGCCTTCTCCAAGACCAGTCTTTTCAGTTCTGTCTCTCATGCCTCCAGTCATGCCAGCTTCCTGCCTTTGAAACGAAACCTTTCTAGCCTCTGTGTGTTCACAGGCAGCCAATTTCACTTAAAACAGAATCCCCTTTATTAGAATTAGAACATAGTTATGGTCCCTGATACTATGCGGATAAAATAAATGCAAGATTTATCCATTTCAATGATAATCTCAGAGAGCACAACTTAAACTTGAGGAGCGTGTGTTTGATTTTTTTTTTTAAAAAATAAGTAAGGTAAATGGGTGCCGATAAATGAATGCTTAGTAAGGTTTCCTTGCTCGTTGTCTATCCTTGTGACACAAGAATCTTCTCTGGGCAAAGGGGGCTGCAGTAATCGAGTTAATCCAGGGCTCAGTAGGCTAGGCATCTTCAGCATGGAGAGGAGGCAACTGAGGGGGCTGTGCTAGAAGTTCACAAAATCGTGAGTGCTGTGGAACAAGTAGGCAGAGAGCTGTTATTTATCCTTTCCAGAAATACCAGAACTTGAGGACACCCTATGAAATTAATTAGCTGCAGATTTTAAAAATGAAAGAAAAAGAAACACTTTTTCATTCATTGTACAATTGACTTGTGGAACTTGTTGCCAGAGGATGCTATAATGGCCAATAGCGTGATTTAAAAAAAACGATTAGTGAAGTTCTTAGAGGATAGGTCCATAAATGGCTCTTAGTCAAGTTGGTTGAGGGACGTAACCTTTGACTGTCAGGGACTGGGAGTTAATAGCAGGTAATGGATCGCTCCATTGTGACCTGTGGTGCACTTCTATGAAGCAACCACAGAAACAGGATACTGGGCTGGATGGACCATTGGTCTGACCCGAGATGGCACTACTTATGTTCTTGTGGCCCACTCTGCCTTGCAAACAGTCTGATGCCTGGACGCCCTCTTAGTTTTCACTCGCGAGATCCTCCTGGACGGCCAGTAAAAGAGTAGGGTTAGATTCCCGCCACTACCAGTAGTAGGCAGACTTCCTGATTTTCTGGAGCATGTTCTGAGGGATCTAGCCCCTAAGCTCCAGTGTTTTCAAGCATTACTTCACATTGCTCAGCCTATGCTGAACTGGAAATTTTTCTGTAACTAGAGAAAAACTTTATCAACATAAACTGTGATCTAAAACTCCCTGCTCCCACTCCCAATGGGGTATGGTTCTAGGGTCGAATGGGCACTAAGCTAGGTGTCTGTGATCCAGGCACCTCGGAGTCACTCATCACTCCGGGTGGGACTGGCCGTCCAGGAGGATTGCCTGTAGAAGGAAAATTCACAAGGTAAGAGCCCAATTTTCCTTTCTCCTGGGAGATCCTCCTGGACGGCCAGTAAAACAGAGTGGGACACCGCTTTGTAATGTCCCTACTGTTTTACTGGCCGTCCAGGAGGATCTCCCAGAAGAAAGGAAAATTGGGCTCTTACCTTGTGAATTTTCCTTCTACGGGAGATCCTCCTGGACAGGCAGTCCCACCCGGAGTGATGAGTGAATCCTAAGTGCCTGGATTACGGACACCTAGCTTAGTGCCTGTTCGACCCTAGAACCATACTCCATTGGGAGTGGAAGCAGGGAGTTTTAGATCACAGTTTACGTTGATAACCAAGTTTTTCTCTAGTTACAGAAAAAATTCCAGTTCAGCATAGGTTGAGCAGTGTGAAGTAACACTTGAAAACACTGGAGCTTAGGGGCTAGATCCCTCTGAGCATGCTCCAGAAAATCAGGAAGTCTGCCTCCTAATGGTAGTGGCGGGAATCTAACCCTACTCTTTTACTGGCCGTCCAGGATGATCTCCCGTAGAAGGAAAATTCACAAGGTAAGAGCCCAATTTTCCTGTCTCTCTGAGAATTAGATAGATCCTGTGAGCGCTCTAACATGTACATTTGCACAAGATCACATTTTACTTGAAAATATGCTGGGTGGCCAAGGCAGGGAATTTCAGATGTGCGTGTGCTAGAGAAGTAAAAAACACAAAACAAGGCAGATGGCCTAACTTGTCAATATATCAAGACTAAAATAACCAGCACGGTTACTCAGCAGCATGCTTGGCGGAACAAGCTATGCTGCTGCATTCAGGAGAACATTTATGGGGTACATTAATCACTGTGAATACACATTCCCCCTCCAGATCCAGTGACTGCATATGTTGCTGGGTCGTGAGTCACTGCTGGACTGAATGAGCTGGCATCGTAGGCAGTTTGCTGTTTCTCATTCTGCCCCATTCTCTTGTGTTTCAGAGAACTCTAGAACGGGAAGTCCAGCAGTGCCAGGCTCTGGTGATCTGGACGGACTGCGATCGGGAAGGAGAGAACATCGGTTTTGAGATCATCCATGTTTGTAAAGCTGGTGCGTGGGTGGGGGCTGGCTTTGCAAATGCATTCTTTTGAAACGCTGGTGGTGGTGGTGGTTCTTTTTTTAAAAAAAACCTTCTGGAATCGAATTCCTCAAGCTGGCTGCGTAATTGCCACTGTCTCCCCCCCGGAGAACGTCTGCTAAGCTGGACGCACCAGGTTGCATTACGGTCCGTAAATACGCAGTTGCAGCTTTAGACTGTGAGCCACTTACCCCAGAGGAATCCCATTCAAACCCTATGGGGCTACTCCAGAGTAAGTGGCTGGGGGAAGAGACAGAAAGGAAGAGGAGGGTCCAGATCATCGATCCAGCCCCATTCCTGAGTGTGTGCCTTTATCTCCACTCCCTTGCGGGGGAGGGACTGGATCCACAGGCCGGGTCAAAGAATTGGGAAGGGACCAATAAAAACACTGTGACCACTTGCCCGGTGCAAGTCCCCCAGGATTGGGGCCCAAGCACTCAATGCGTCTCTTGGGAATTTAACTCATGGGACTCATATTTCTCAGGTCTCCGCCATTAGTGTCTCTCTGTCTCTCGGGTTAAGCGGCGCCTGTCTGCTCGCTCTCACTCACTCTCGGCAGGCTAGCAACCTTCCCGGTTTAGGCAACTCCACTTCCCTTTGCATTCTTTCAAGCCCCTTGGTTTGCCCACAAGTCCCAGCTGCCCTCAGCAGTCCCCTTGAATCTCTAGGCCGGACTCCCCAGCTCTGACCTTCTTCCAAGCTCTTCTAGTCCATTCCTGATGGCTGCTGTCTCTAGTAGCAAGAGATCTCTCCTGCAAGTACTACCCACTCGCGGTTCCACGCAGCACTGAGCACCGCGCTGGCGCCAGTGCAACCCTGCAACCTGTATTTCTCAAAAGTGTCCACTCAAATTTGCATATCTGGCCACCCTAGCCTGTGCAGCCAATTAGGCGCTGTTCTCCAGCCCTTTGCAGCACCTGCATCTCTGGGTGTTTTTAGACAAATGCCTCCCCACCCACCCATCATTCATGTTGCAGGGCTGCATAGGGCTCCAATGTGGCCCTGCAATATGCATAATGGGTGAGGAGGCACTGGTCTAAAAACACCCTTTGTGCGTGCAACTCCTACATGTGCGCTAACAGCCCTCTACCCTGCCACCCCATCCACAGGCCAGATTTGGGCTCCTGGCCTGAGGTGCCTCGCCCCCTGGCTTTAGACATTTTAGACCCCCTGCTTTAGACCATCTTGTGGCGCCTTTAACTAGGAAGAATTAAAAACAGCACAAACTTGTTAGCATTTGCCCTTATTACTAGGTGGAGCAGGCGGAAAGAAATGGCACAAGGAAAGTTCAAAGCAGTGGTTTGAAAAGGATTTTTCTCTGCTCGGAGTGAGTCTTAAAGATAGGGCCACTGCTTGTCTCTTGAACGGGAACACACAGAGACAACTATTTTAATATAAGGTTGCGTTCAGAATAGCCAAAAGTAGTTGAACTGAAATATTTAATTAGGAAAAAAAAAAAAAAAAATCAGTAAAGTGCACTTAACGTGATTTAAATGTTCAAACAAATTCAAAGCTTTACTTGAAAATGATTTTTATTGGAATGACTTGTACATATTTAAGACATGACCGCTCAATAACATACACTTCCCTTACATTGTTTAAATTTTAAGAAGAAAAAAAAAAACGAAGACACCGAAAACGTTGGCATTACCGACCCCGCCCGCCCAAAGAGCTGTGCACGATACGCTGCCGCTGCCGCTCTCTCTCCACTCCTCTACTGCAACAGAGTTTAACTTTCACTGAAGGCACCTTCCGTTTCGCTCTCTCGGTCTGCAGCCGCGTTTACACTGCTTGTTAGTTCCAGTTCAGATTGAGGCAAATCTGATTCAGAACTGCTTGAGCCACGTTCTCTCGCACTAAAGAATGGATCTACCTGCAGCTGGTCTATGGGCAGCCTATCGTCTTCCCTAGCTGTGCTTGTAGTGGCTCGGTTAGTCTTCTATGGGCAGCTTGGCTATAAGTTTAGACGTAAGCTGCCCATAGACTTGGTGCAGGTAAAAACCATCCTTTCATGAAAGAGAACATGGCTCAAGCGGTTCTGAAATATTCATCTCAGTCTGAACTGATCTATATTTATATTTATAAATATATTTTTACCCCACTCTGCTCACCGTAGGGTGACTTGGGGCGGCTTACAATAAATACTGAAAATGAGATGATAAAAAAATCAGTTCATTTCATATAAAAGGTCTGTGCAATAAGAACACACACCCCCGACTCATCAACCCATCCCACCCTCCCCCTGTGTGTGTATAATATAAACATTCCTAGGGATGGGTTAGTCACCTGAAAAAAAAGTTAATTACAACTTTGAAACTGCCCTATTTTACTGGTATTGGTATCCATTCATTATGTTACTAATTAATTTTATGAAACAGATCATTTTTAGAACTGGGAAATTTTCCAGAAAAATATAGTGGACATTTTTTTCGGAAATGTTTCCATTACAGAAAATTTTCCGTGAAAAAATTTCAACCCCACTTCACTGGTTCCACCTTACCATAATACAGCATATATGTAAAATCCCCTTAGAGCTCCAGCCACCCCCAAAGCCTATCCCCACCCAGCAAAGCGCAGGCCAGACCGGAAGGTCTTACACCACCTCCAGAAGAAGCTTGGGCTTTGGTGCATTTCCAAGGGACTAGGGCATTCCAGAAACTTGGGGAGTCTCGCTGCAGACCTTGGCTCTACGTGCTTGGTGCCATAAGGGAATTAGCAGGAAGACAACTTTAAGGATTGTGATGGTTATAGCGAAGGAGGTTGTTTTACAGATACATTGGTTTTCACACAACAATTTTTCATGTGCATGACCCTGTATTAATCGGAGGTAATTGCCACTCCTGTTTAATCAGGGGTAAATGATTCCTGCATTCTGGGGACAAAGCTTTGGAGTATATTTTTAGATTGTCTGAATATAGCCTGATTCAGATCAGTGTTCATTCTTTCCCACTGGATTGTAAATCTCTCTTCAACCTTCTTCCCGGTGGGCAGTGAAAGCCAACCTTCAGGTGCTCCGAGCCCGTTTCTCCGAGATCACGCCCCGCGCCATAAGGGCAGCTTGCGAGAACCTGATCCAACCCGACCAGAACGTTAGCGACGCCGTGGATGTCCGACAAGAACTGGACCTAAGGATAGGTAGGAAAGCAGGCATGGGCGGTAGTTTTACTTGTTCGTTCCTTGACACTTGAAACGTGTGATGCTGGGTGGGTTGGCGGAGCTCTGCCTGGCCAATTTCACCAGCTGGGCTTTCCCGGCTTTCTCTATTTATGCTGCCACCCGATAGACTCCCCCTGTTGCTCAGCCCATTAGGTGGCAGAGTAGACGCGCAACCACATGAACGTTGGTTCATGCTGCTTCATCACAGGATGACAACGTAGCAATATCCATGGGGTTGATTCCCTCCCACTGTAACGTATAGAGCCACATTGCAAGGACACCTCGCTGTAATCTTTGGTGGCAGGCTCTCCAGAGAGCTGACATGGACTTATTCCAAACATTGCATTTGGGACTCTTGGCGGACTCTGGCATAGGCACTTTCTGTGACAAGTCTGAGTCCCCATGACACAAGGCAGAGTTGCAGAAAGTAGGTGAGGAACAGAAGATTTTTAGATGGGAGATAAATAAATGGGGCATGAGCCTGTATTGTCTCCGTGACAGGCCAGAGTTGCTGTGGGCTGCAATCCCTTGAAGAGGACAGCTGGAGCTGGCTGGAGCCTACAGACGCTACAATAGAAGTAGGACAGTGCCTAATGGGTAGGGTAGCCGAGTTTGGGCATGGCTCTAGCCAGCCCAAGGGACAAAGCAAGCCTGAGGGCTAGCTGAGTTGCAAGGGACAGGAGATAAGTAGGACCTTGGAGGAAACTCTCTTGCCGAAGGGTAACAGCCAGAGGAGATTATTAGCTGGCTGGACTTTGGGAAGAGACAGAGCTACTACCAGTACTGCTATTTATCATTTCTTTATAGCGCTCCTAGTCGTACACAGCGCTGTACAGGTATACACACAAGAGCTAGGAAAGCCTGGCCTGGAAACTAAGATGTGGGGACGTCCAGCAGAGAGACTTTGGGAAATGCCAGGGAGTGCTTGGTTATAGAGACTGCCGGGGGAGCAGTCAAGGTGAGATGGCTGCAGAGCCCATGCACGGACGGGGTCAGAGCTGGGGAAGCCTGAGCAAGAGATTTTCCGAGAAAACCTGGAGACCGTGGGGAGCCAGAGAGGCTGTAAGGAAAGACTCTAACCTTGTATGGAGGTGATAAATAAATGGACGCTTTTTAGAAATTCCCCGAAGAGACTATTAAGCAGCTGGGTCCCGATCCTGTGGGACGTATGGTGGGCAAACCTTGACTCTGCTACAGTCTCTGGTTAAGATTTCTCCTGGAAGGAATGTTTAGATCCCAAACCTTCCTGCAAGACCAGCTGGGCCTCCGCGATACTCCCCTGCTTGAGCAGTTTGTCTTTGACTAGTACGATGGTGTTAATGAAACTCTTGTCTCGTTATTCCCCGTCCCTCTCTGGCCAGGTGCTGCCTTCACGCGATTCCAGACCCTGAGGCTCCAGAAGATCTTCCCCGAGGTTCTAGCAGAGCAGCTGATCAGCTACGGGAGTTGTCAGTTCCCAACCCTGGGCTTCGTGGTCGAAAGGTTTAAAGCCATTGAGGCCTTTGTTCCGGAGGCTTTCTATAAAATTAAAGGTATTTGTTTGGGGTGTTCAGGGCCAGACTGCAAGGGGGCTCTGTTCTTTCGTTTTTTTCACTCGCACGCGAGTTGGGAAGAAAGGCTTTTGTTTAATACCCAAACATCCCTGCACATCGTTGTTTCTCCCCCACGGAGACACAACCACGATGTCCCCACCCTTTGTCGTCGTCATGCAGCTCAGCAGGGATAGCTTCCTTCAAAGCCAAAAGCTTTCAGTCGCCCTATTCTTTCTCTGTGGGTCCTGGACAGTCGCTCTGCTCATTCATCACTCATGGGGAAGGTCCGCGTTGTGCCCAGCAGGAGGCAGCACTGATCTATCAGGCGTGGGGCCGCCCCCCCAGAACTCCAGTTTGTCTGCTGCCTCTGACCAGGCAGGAGCTGGAAGCAGAGCAGCCGCTTTTCTTTGTTTAGGCCCCGAGTCTACTGAACCTTGTTAGGAGCCCAAACAGGGCACTGTCTCGCTGGAGATCAGCACCGGCCCTGATCAAGAACCTAACGCTGGACCGGCTCTGCCTCCTACCTCCCACCCGCGGGAACTGAGAGGGGCGGCCCCGCGACAAACTGGCCCTTAGACCCAGGATCCGCCCGGGATCCAGGCCGCTACCAGTGGGAGATAACCCCCTCCAGGGGAAAAACTCCACAAGTGCCAACCAGGAGCAGGCTGGGAACAAACAGAAGCGCCGGTAAGTCCCACGCCCTCACCAGGGAATTGGCTGGGAGGCAAACGCCCCCGGGCTAGCGCCACAAGAGCCCCAGATTGCAGCACCAGTATCTGCACTCAACAAGAGGCCCCTTTCCCTGGGGAAAACTAACAACAGCCTCTCCACAGAGGAGTGAGGCAGGACAAGGAGCACAAGGGGGAGCAAAACTGAAAGTGTCAACCCTTCCCCCCCTCACAGCTGGCCTTATGGGGCAGGCCCAAAGAAGGGGGGGAGGCAAAGCCCCGCCCAAAGGACAGATTCCTATTGTTGAGTCCCTCCGAATTGGGGTCAGAGAGGGAAGCCTCGCCCCAGAGAAATCATTCCGAGCTGGTTAAGGGCGTAGAGGCGCTGAGGAGCCGCTCCCCATAGGGCGAGCAGACTTCATGTTCCTCCCAAGCAGGCGGGAGAAATGATCAGGTGGGAGAAACCCTACAGGTAGACCAGCCCCGTAATAGCCTGCAAGGGAGAATACAAAGGGGGGGATGGGGAACTCGCCATCTTCGTCAGGAACCCTCATTCAGACTCCGAAATCACCCGAATCAGACAAGGAGTTTCCTTTAGAGCAAGTCTGCTCAGGGCAGAGGGGGGGCACCATTCCTAGCCAGCCAGTCTATCCAGGTGTCTGGAAGCGATACACCCAAGGCAGACTGGTTCCGAGCCCCTGAAACGGACGCTGCCACTGCCACAGCCTCCGTGGCAAGGCGATCCGTCTCCCGTGTCAGGAGGGGACCTTTAGCCAATAGAACCTGACAACGGGGATGGCGGCTAGTCCTGAGCGGGACTACGCGGCGTCTGCCACGATCCCGAGAATGGCTAGCACGTCTTCATACGGTGCCAGGGCGCTACTGGGATGGACGTGATTAGCACAAGACCCAAACCTAACTAACGGAAAGCCAGAAGTCTGCTCCCAGACGTCTGCTGGACACCTCCTTTCGACACGTTTTGGCTAAGAATCTCCTCGTGTCAGGGGCCTTCCCGAGACTCAAGCTATTTGGGGTATATCTGGACAAGGTGCTGGCGGAAGCAACGGATGAATCCAAAAGTCTCATTCCAGCAATTGAATACTTCAAAGCGAAATTCTCATCCCTATAGTAGACCCATCCGCCTCAGGACAATTCCTTAGAAGAAAGGGTTTTTCACCTACACCCCACTTGGGGGAGGGTGTCTTATCAACCTCACCCATAAATGAGGGAGCTAACTTCAGCCTCAGCATAGGAACATAGACCCCATACCCGGGGTCAGAAAGGCCCTTGATCTCAATTTACTGGTGTACAATGGATCTGGAAGCTGGAGCACCATGTTGGGTCCCAAGCCTCTGAATGGATCTGTGAACATGGCCCTTTTTCCGAACGGAAACACGAAGGTATATATGCAGGACATCTTCCATGGGGATTGGCTGACGCCAGTAGACCTCAGGCAGGCATTTCTCTACATTCCTATATGCCCAAACCATGGGCAGTAACTCACGTTGTCATATAATCTTCACCTGTGACATTATCGATCCTTGCCGTTTAGTGTGGAATCAGCACCTCCAATGTGCTCCAGAGTGTTCACGGTACTAATCACCAAACTCAGAACGGGAGGGATCAATGTCCTTCCTAATGCTATACAACTTTGTAGTCCTCATAGAAAAGAGTTACCTTAACCCACGCAGTCCCTGGAACGGCCGGGTGCCTTAATAAATCCGAAATAAACCTTTGTGTCTTTACATCAACAGTCACGAGACAAACCGGTAATGACCCTTCCACAGGTGATCTCCTGACCACTATTGAACCTCCTGACACAGAAGCCCTCAGAAAGAAAATGAGGTCGTGCATTCATCTCATACCATGGACAAAGTTCCAAGTTGAATTCCAGAGCTTTCTCTGCCATCCCCAAGCCCAGATATGAGAGGGCTAGGTCTTCTCCTAGAGGTACCATAAAGGTAATAACAGCCCTGGAATGGGGGTGCATGCCCCACCAATTAACTCAGGGGAATTCGTTGTCCGTTCCAGACTAGTTAGCGTTGATTACAGACACAAGCTTCTTAGGTGGTGCGGGGGCGCGATTTGAGAGGGAACTCAGCTCTGAGGACGGGATCCCACACAGAAAGGGCACACAACAGGAAAATAAAGCTAAAGGCGATACCATTAGCTCTACGACACTTCACGCCCGACCTCAAGGACTACATGCCCTGGTCCCTATGGACAACACACTACCAGAGAGTATGGGAACAGACGAAGGGGATCCGGATCCACGCCCCATTCAGAGAGGTATCATTCCTTACCATGTGGACAGAAGGTGTCCTGCCCGTACAGGCATTCCGCATAGCACGTCTCGCCGGCGTGCAGGCCGACGGGCTAGGCAGGCAGGAGATGGAATCAGGAGATAGATAGCTCTCGGGAAGCGCTTAATAGGACCAATAGTCCACAGTTCTGGATGACCGAAGATCAACCTACCTGCTTCCATCCACACAACGAAGTACCAAGGACTTGTCTCGCCTCTTACACCCAAAGCATCTTTGGTGATACCGTCAGACACAAGTGATCCCCGGGCTTCCTAGGCACTTTTTCACCCAGGCTTCTGCAAGCCAGAACAGTAACCAAGGTGCAACGAGAGCTCCTCAACTGTGTCTAGTCACAGCGCGAAACTCTCACGGACTTTGGCGTTCGGACCAAGTCAATTGATAGATCACCCCTCTCTCCCTCTGCCAGAAAATTAAGTTCAACTAATGCAGGGGCCGGTTCGACATCCAATTCCGCAGATACTCGTTCTCTCAGTGGGGAGATCGAGTGGAAATATCTTAATTCAGCTGGGATACTCCAGGGCTGTCACCGACACTTGATGCAGAGGTTCTTAACCCTTTCCTGTCATGAGCATTGGAATGGTGTAAGTAACTAATTGGGAGCGCTGCACACTTGCATGAATGATTTGCATAAATAAGGATAGATTGTCTCACCTTTGCATTTCAAGTTGACGTAATTCAATGGAAATTGAGCTCATTCATCAATTACTACCAGTTCACATTGACTTTAATGGGTGAAGGAGCCAGCTGAAACGATCCAAGCACTACTGTCAGCTGGGTTGGGGAACGCTTTCACTCATCTCCCGAGCGTCAGATTGAGAATCCCTGCCTAAGGGGCAGGCATACACAAACGCAATAGGCATATAGATGGACATTCGTGGAAGATGTTTGCCATCTAGCGAGCCGTTCTCTCAATTGATCCTTATTCTCCAGGGATCGAAAACATTTAGTATTCTTATAGGTAGGTCTGCAGAAGAGTTTGTGCCCCAATACCCTGGACAGGCTAGTGACGGTTTGAGACGGCACCTTTCCACCCATGACTCAGACCAGGAGGTCAGTACACCCTCACGTTAGACAGTTTCTGAGAGCGACCCGCCTACATTCCACTACTGGCGTTTCTCTGGTTCCCAACTGGGATCTAAATATTGTCTTTTGCATCCCCTTCAAGAGCAAAGGGGTCTTTTTTCATAGGTATCACGTCAGCTGGCCGGGTATCAGCACATGGGACTTTATCCATAGATCCTAATAGGTGTCATTTTTGCCAGGACCCTGTCTCCTTCAACCTAGATTTAGTGTTTATTCCCAAGGTGTATACCTATTTCCATGGTACACAGGAGTTTTCTTTTCTCCTAGTTTGCCCACATCCTGACCAGACACAAGACGGATTCTGTCATCTCTTGGGCATCAGAACAAGCAGCCCCCTTTCGAAACATCCACTGCACTGTTTATTCATGGAGAGTCCTATAAATTAGGACACGGGACATAAAACCCTAAATTTTCTAGGCGGCTTACTGCTGTATCACAGAAGCCTATAGAGCGCAGGACAACCTCAGCGTCAGCAGATCTCTGCGCGTTCATGAAGGAGAACCGCCTGTGTTACGGCTTCCGTGACAGAACTTCATACGAGAGGGGTGTAGGGCAAATACTTGGTTTTTACTTCAGCTAACCCTTTAAAATTACTGTGTTCAAACCTGCTGGGTCTGCATTTGGTAGGAGGGTCCTGCTAAGGGGGCTCCTGTGATGTCAGTGATCAGGAGGGGGAATTGTTCTGCAGCTGGGTCTGTTCCCTCCCCTTGGCTCATTCAGGGACGCTGCTTTTGTACGTCCCCATGCGTGATGAATGAGCAGAGTGACTGTCCAGGACCCATAGAGAATAGAAAATTGGGCTCGTACCTTGTAAATTTTCTTTCTGTGTGGGTCCTGGACAGTCACTCGACCCACCCAGACTGTGACGATGATCTATGCATATGGGTGCATACTCAATTCAGTCTGGTTTTCCCTCAATTATTGTTTGTTGAGGGTATTTTTTATAGTTTGTGTTCCAGTTATTCTCGTTAAAAGCTTGCTACGACTGGCGTTCTGGGGGCGGCCCCACGCCTGATACAGCCAGATAGAATGAAGATCAGTGCTGCCTCCTGCTGGCCACGACGCGGACCTTCCCCATGAGTGATGAATGAGCAGAGTGACGGTCCAGGACCCATACAGAAAGAAAATGCACAAGATAAGAGCCCAATTTTCTATTCCCCTACCCGTACGATCCTGCTGGGCAGCGTTTCTCTGAGGAGCCATCTCGGTAACGATGATGACCTGTCTCTTCAATGCAGTGACCCATGAACACGAAGACGGTGTTGTAGACTTCTCCTGGAAGCGTAACCGTCTCTTTAACCACACGGCGTGCCTTGTCCTCTACCAGATGTGCATGGAGGTAGGTCGCCTCGTCGAAAACCATGCAGCGCAGATATGCTTCTAGCATCCTTGCCTTCTGCTTGGTGACAGCAGTAGCTGGTAGAAGCCTTGAATCCAGGGGTGGAGAACCTCGAGGCAGGGACCTTTCTAATCGTAGCCGTTCAGTGCCAGCCACTTTGCTAGCATACAAATTCTAATCATAATCCGATGCTCCCGGGTGCAAGCGCACGCATTTAGGATCACCAGCTAATATTATAGTGGAAAGATGAAGCTGAGGAAGACTGTACCCCAGGGATATGGAAACTCGGGGCTGGGGCCAGATGTGGCCCATGGTTGGTTTTTATGTGGCCCCTTTCCAGTGCCTGGATCTCTCCTCTGGATCTATTTCCTCCCTCTAAGCTCTGAAAAACTGAGCTCAGGGGAAGGGAACAGAAATGAGGGGGCAGGCACACAAGAATGATCTGGACCCTCCTCTTCCTGAACGCACCCCATAAGCAGCCCCTGCCCTCATCTTCTCTGCAGTCCTTGAAGCTTGCACTAATGTTCAGAGTGTCTCCTGTGAGGGGAAAGGGTTCCCTCACCCCCAACAACACTGCACAGGGAGGCTTAGCATGCTTTGTTTAACTGTCCTGCACTGCTTGCTTCGTTCTTAGGATCCAGTAGCCACCGTTGTGGAGATCGGGAGCAAACCAAAGAGTAAATGGCGACCCCTGCCGCTGGACACCGTGGTACGTCTGGGAGAAGGGGATGAGAGAGACTTCTCTTGAAAGGAGCGTTTGGTTCTAGCGATTGTGCTGGCTCCGCAGTGATTTTCATGTGTTTCTTTATCCTCTCCTGACACAGGAACTTGAGAAGCTGGCTTCCCGCAAGCTGAAGATAAATGCCAAAGAAACCATGAGGATTGCAGAGAAACTGTACACTCAAGGGTAAGAATCCCAGCTCTGGGGGCGTTTGATTTAGATACGGACGGGGCAGTCCAGTTCCCATTGAAGTCAATGGAAGTTTAGCCTTTGACTTCAGTAGGAGCTGGATTGCACCCTGAATGTGCAACTCTTTAAAAATCCAAGCCTTATGAAAGACCCAGTACCCAGTTATCATTGGGTGCCGCTGCATTTTCTCTCTTCCTTTTTAAGGTACATAAGCTATCCCCGAACGGAGACCAACATTTTCCCCAAGGATCTGAACCTCCCCTCCCTGGTGCAGCTGCAGACCCAGGACCCCCACTGGGGAGTCTTTGCACAGGTGATTTTAGACCAGGGTGGGCCGACTCCTCGTAACGGAAACAAATCTGATCAGGCTCACCCCCCCATCCATCCCACCAAGTACGCTGGAAACCTACAGGTTAGTGTGATCTAGGGTACAGCAGGAGCAGGGCATGCCTGGCCCACGAGCCATTTTCAGCCTTTGGTCTGGCCCATAGAGGTCCCCTCCTCCCTCCCCCCCGTGCCTAACTGGGAGGTAGCCCTGGGCTGGGACACAGTTCTTTAGAGGGCTCCGGGTGTGACCCCTCCCCAGTGCTCCGAGCATGACTACGCGTCCCTCCCCGCCCCCAGTCTGAAGGGTGCGGGGGCCCAGCTTGAAGCCGTGGCCCCCCACCTCTCCCTGCGGGACTCTACAGTCCATGGCTCGCCGCCTCTGGGGTATAACCCAGCCTCTGCTATTGACCAAGCTGCTTTCTATTTGAGGAACGCAGTGATTGTACCAGATGGGATTTTGCTGTGCATTTAATGAATGGAATTAAAATCTCCGTCTATAGACAAAGTGTCTAAAGAGCCTTTCCAGAATGTAGATTTATTTTTTTTCTTCTCTCTTTTTAAAGCGTGATCCTGAAGCTCTTTGGCACCTGTGCCAGCTCTTTGTGCCAACCCGAGTCCTATTGAAGTAAAGGGTATTTGTGCTGGCACAAAGCGGTGATGTCTGCACCAAAAGGTTTCAGGAACCTCCTGCTTTATCCCAGTTGAGAACCCGTGCCGCTTTACTCTTTTAAATGCCCAGCGTTTCTCATTCTCAGTCCCATCCCCGTTTTAAGGGCTTCAGTTTGTTTTGGCATCCTGACGCTAGCGGTGCTCCACTCTCCTGCTTATTGTCGAGTGGGACGGGTGGAATAATGAGGTTTAGCTTTTCCTATTGTGAACATGGGTCCTTGCCTATAGCACTCATTGTGTATAAATCTCAAAGCACTATTATTATTGTTATAGCACCAGCAGTGTGCCTGGCACTGAATAATTTATTATTAGAGATGGGTCCCTGCCCTGAGGGGTTTCCAGTCTATAATGGACAAGGGAGGGGAGGGAAATGTAGGGAGAGAGAGGGATGCCTTCATGAAGCTGAGGAGAAGTTGCAGATGCACGTGCGTAGCTTTGCTGCAAGGGGAAGATGGGATCTTGAAGGATAAGACGGTATAAAGAGAAAACTAAGAGAGCCATCTACGGGGGTGAGAAGTTAGGGAAAGCCTGACCGAAGAGGTAGGAATTTGGAGGCTGGGAGGGAGGGAGCATCACAATCCCCATGAAACACAGGTCAAAATAACTTCATAATCTCACGAGAAACCGTGATAAATGGGAGTGAAACCCAGCACGCTCAGCTGAATGTCTGTTCGCAGATTTCAGAATGTTTGACAAAGTTGTATGAATATTTATTAGATCCATTTTACAGGTGGGAAGACTGAGATAAAGGCGAAATGACTTGCCCTGGGGCATCCAGAAAAGCAGTGACAGATTACCGCTCTGTTGCCTTTGTCTTATTGTACCTTCCGACTCTGGTGGAATCCTTTCAGTGTCCTCGCCTTGGGTGCCAGGAGACTTGCATGACCACAGGAAACACCTTAAATATGTTTATCTGTACAGCAACCTGGGCCTGAACAACCTTGAACCAGGGCTGGAGTTCTTCTTTCTGTAGCTGACCCCTGACCTTTTTCTTTGTGTGCGGCGTTAGGGGAATGAACAGCGTCTCTACGAGTTCATCGTGCGACACTTCCTGGCCTGCTGCTCCCAAGATGCAAAAGGGCAGGAAACGACGGTGGTGATTGAGATTAGTAACGAGCAGTTTGTTGCCCATGGGCTGATGATCCTGGCCAGGAACTACCTAGACGTGTATCCTTACGAGAAGTGGACTGATAAGGTGAACTTTTTGTGATGGCTGGTGGCCTTACGCTACATGAACGGGAGATGGGTTTAATCTGGCCTCTCGGTTGGGTTCGTTTTGTCTTTCATTGATAACATCAATTTGAACCAGTTTAAGGAGCCAATTTGACCAGTTTTAAGAGCACGTGTGTCTCTGTGACTGCTGTGTAAATCTGCTCTCGCTTTATTTCTGCTCTTGGATGTAAACACACACATACGCTCTCGCTCTCTCACCCAGACTTCCCACTGGGCAATGCTGTTAATACCACCCATCGCCACTGTAGCAGTGCCAGCTGGCTTCTTCCCTCTGCTTTTCCTCTTCCCAAGAAGGCACTCTTTCACGTGCTACTGTCCTGAGGGTTCAGTTGCTCTCCTTTTTATGGAAGCTATTCTTCATTAATTATTATTATTATAAGCGTTTATATAGAGCCAGCGATGTACCTGACGCTTTACAAAGACTAAGATAGACACGGTTCCTGCCCGAGAGCTTACAATCTAAATACAGAGGGAGGGGATAAATCGTCCTGGGTTTTTTCTCCCTGTCCCAAAGTTTGAACAGTCTGGTCTCCATTAGAACTGAAATGGGGTTCCTGTAGTACGAGGTATATCTGTCAGATTTGCGATGCCCAAACCACCTCTTGTGGTTCAGGTACCACGAAATACCCAGCTGGTACCCACGTGGGTATCTGTTTTGCTCAGCTAGGGGGCAAGGCGGTGATCCCAGCCGCAGCGGTGGCTGTGTTAATGGCTGGAGACAGTGCCCTGAGGCCCAGACCAGTTGGCCGTGCGTGTGCGCAGGCTGCCTGGGGTGGGTGGGTGTGCGTGTTCATGCACAGACCCCAGCCAAGCTTATGTGCACCCAGGAGGCCTCAAACTCCGGTCACTGGGGTCGCCGCTGCCGCCCACCTCACCGTTCTCCCCAGTCCCCAAGATAAGCAAATGCCCATTTCACAGCCATTTTGTTAAACCGCACAGTTAACCCCTTACAAGCTGGCACGTTTCTGAGATTGAGCGATGACCATCCGAGTCTACCAGTGGGTAAATCCGAGTTGTAGCTGGTCTGGGGGCACTTGGGGGTGACAGCCAAATAGCAGGAACCTCAAGGACCCTAGTCATAGTACCTGCTAAGGGCTGAGCAGTTACCAAGGGTTGAAAATAAAGTACCTGTTTCAGCTCTAGTCTGTATTGGACTCGGCCCCTACTTCCCTTGAAGAAGGGAGATCAAAGTCTTCTGCAGAGCAGCGTAATGCAGCCCCGCTGGTTAGACCTTCTTAGAACTAGTCTTATATGAAACTTTGCAGGATGTTTCACCACCAATTGTGCTTCCTCGTCATCTCCTCCTTTGCCCCTCCCCCCTTTCTTTTAGGCTATTCCAGTGTACGAGAAAGGGTCTCGCTTTCAGCCCACCACGGTGGAGATGGTGGACGGAGAGACCAGCCCGCCCCAGCTGCTCACAGAGGCCGATCTCATTTCGCTCATGGAGAAGCACGGCATCGGTTGGTATCCTGCAGCTTCTGGGCTCTACCGCACTAGCGCTAAGATACCTTCTCCTGCTCGGCTGTCCTCCAAGCTATGTAACTCTGATGGGCCTGTCTCTTCAACGTTGTCATCTTAGTCCCGTTGGTGGAGCATTCTGTTGATGCCAGGCACTCTGTGGAGGCTTTCACATGTCCATGCAATGCGGGATAAAGTGAGAGGATTTGCAAAGCAAGACTTGGACTCTCCAATGGGTGAAACTGCCCCTCTGCTCTCCCTCCCCAAAAATGCACATGCATTCAGGGCCTAATTAGGACCTCAGTTGGGTCTTGACATATTCCCTTGAATTCTCCTTAGAGTGAGGGGAGGGGGGGGGGGGCAAGAGGTAGATTATGATCTACTGGTAGATCATAAGCTCAGCTCCAGTAGATCATGATATGGGAAGGGGGACAACCTCTCGGAGTTTGCTTCTGGGGAGAAGGGGGGGGCCAGGGAGTGGCCAGATATGCAAATATTAGACACTTATGAGAAGTACAGGTTGCAATCTGTATTTCTCATGTGTCCTCTTAAATTTGCATCTCTGGCCACCCTAGCCTCCTGGGAGGAGAGAAGGCGCTCTTGCTCTCTCTAAAGGGGAGCACTCCTCCCCCCCCCCCCCAAGCCCAGTTGTTGAGGTGCCCTAGAGCTGGGAGCCAGGGGGAGGGGTTCCAGGTTGGAGTGTCAGAGGGGTCCTGGTAGGTTGTCTTGAGGCTGACTCCTGGCTCAAGTAGATTGCATGCACCAGAAGCCTGGCTACCCCTGCCTTAGAGTCGGTGGGAAGTAAGAATGATTTCCTCGTTGCAAACTGTCTTCTGTTCCCTCATTTATCATCCCCACATGCTTGCTCTAGAAACCAGGGCAGGGAACCTTTTTCCCTTCCAGGGGCCAGTTTGCAGATTAGTTCAAGCTCTGCAGACCAGACAGAAGATGGTTGGGGGGGGGGGCGGTGTGTGTTCAGAGTTGGGGGAGCATCTAGATTATGGATCCATTTTTTTATCCAGGAATGTATGACCTCATTTCCATTCCTTTCCCCCGAGCATGCTGTTCCAGTGTTTGGGGGTGGGGGATGCTGGATCCACAGACCAAATCCAGGAATGGGAAAAGGGTCAAATAAAAAGGAGCCGTGGGCCAGATTTGTGCTCGCGCCCTGGTCAGGGGATTCCCACACCAGCTCTAGATAAAGGGGGACACAAGCCTTGCCATGTTTCCTGTTCACACCAGCTAACAAAATAACTGCTTCTAGGGACGGATGCCACTCATGCGGACCACATCGAGACCATCAAATCTCGCATGTACGTGGGACTTACTCCAGAACAGAGGTTCCTTCCAGGACACTTGGGCATGGGACTGGTGGAAGGTAAGGACAGCTCGCCAGAGTTAAGAGCCGCAGGCCTCCCTCTACTTTTCCTTCCTCCTGACCGCGAGATGCTCTTCCCCCAGGTTACGACTCCATGGGCTACGAGATGTCCAAGCCTGATCTGCGAGCGGAGCTGGAGGCTGACCTCAAGCTCATTTGCGAGGGGAAGAAAGACAAATTTGCAGTCTTGAGGAAGCAGGTCCAAAAATACAAGCAAGTCTTCATCGAAGCTGTGGCCAAAGCTAACAAGTGAGTATTGGAACTCTCCAAACTGCCTCTTGGGTTTCCCAGGTCAGCTGCATAGCGAGAAGGGATGAATAATAATAATTATTATAATTGACCGAGACCCATGTTGATTGAGCTTTCCCCATTGGCGGCAATGGGGGGAAAACGCCTTGAATGCGGGTAGCAGATTATATATAGCGCTAGCAACGTACCCAACACTGAACAATCCTTACTTAGAGACTGGGGGAGACAGCGTGAGGGAAGAGATGGGGATACAGGAGAGAAGGGGCCAGTGGAGAGAGCATCGGTGAGCTGCCTGTGGGAGCAAGGAACTAGGAAAAGCCTGATGGAAGAGGTGGGTTTTCAGGGGAGGGATTTGAAG
Source organism: Sphenodon punctatus (assembly GCA_003113815.1). Lineage (NCBI taxonomy): Eukaryota > Metazoa > Chordata > Lepidosauria > Sphenodontia > Sphenodontidae > Sphenodon > Sphenodon punctatus. The sequence continues at coordinate 15,898,573 of QEPC01010859.1, read as the reverse complement.
GTAGGGAGGGAGTTCGTTCTGGCTTTGGTTTTAGCTGATTTGGCTTCGTTTCTTAGCCCAGGCATCTCGGATCATTTCCCTGAAGCCGTGTCTGGTGGGTGTAGGCATTTCCCGGAGGAGGGACGCAAGAATTTAACATGCCGAGTCGGCAGGAAATGCCACATGGTGGCCCATACGCATTGTGTCAGGCTTGGAGGTGGTGGAAGCCAGCGCCAACCCCCCTACTCGCTCCATGAGCCAGTTAGATGCTTTGTTTCCTATGTTCCCCCGATGACCTGGCTGTGCAGTGAGCCGGGATGCTTCTGAGTCCGCCTCCTCTCTCACTGTGGGAATGAAGGAGCCCCGTCATTGCCCATTACAGAATAAGCAGCCATGACTTTGTGTGTGTGTGTTGCTTTTCAGACTGGATGAGGCTTTGTCTCAGTACTTTGGGGAAGTTACGCAAGTCGCACCACAAGAGGAAATGTACCCGGCCACGCCCATACCCATCAGGAAGTGTCCACACTGCAACAACGACATGGTTCTGAAGAGCAAGAAGAACGGCGGGTCAGTGAGCTACAGGGCAAAAGAAGGGAGCAAACAGCAGTTTTGTGCAGGGATTTTCAACCTGGTGCTCGGGAGTGTCAGAGCGCTCAGGGCAGTGCATGAAAGCGCTCCCCAAGCCAGCGGTCAGTGGTGCTCAGGAGCCCTTCGAAACAGTCCTCCATCCATTAAAGTCAGTGCGAGCTGGGATTAATCGATTCATTATCTCAATTTCCACTGAATTGAATCAGATTGAATTGCAATGGGGAGACTTAATCTATGGGTATTTGTGCAAATCAGGCAGTGCTCCCAAGTAGTCCCATCACCCCAGTGCTCACGACCGGAAGAAGGTTCAGTACCTCTGGTTTAGTGGGTACAAGTGGAGCGGGGGAATCTTTTCCCTCCCGGGGTCCGCAGAGAAGTTGAGGACTGTGGTGCGCACAGGAAGAGGAAGGTCCAGATTGCGAATCTGCGCCATAGATCTGTCCCCTCTCCTTGTGCATCTGCCCTCATCTCTGCTCCCTTCCCCTGAACTCAGTCTTTCAGTGCTTGGGGGTAGGAACTGGATCCAAAGCCCAGATCCAGGAACCAGAAAAAGGCCATGTAAAAACTAGCCATGAGCCACATGCTTTGAGGTACAAGGTTCACCAAGTCCTCCTAAGCTTCATGTTTGCGCTCTAATCAGGGGTCTGTGTTCACTGCCCTTGCCACCAATGGGGAAAGAGAGACGTTGAAGTTGCAGGAACGTATACTTGGTGTAGTTACAAGGGGAACCTGGAGGATAAGATGGTATAAAGAGAAGCATCAATGAGCCATCTGTGGGGGATGAGGAGCTGGGGGGAAGCTCGATGGGTGGATTTGAAGCAGCTGTTTGATGATTTTCTATAGTGCCCCTGTGACAGCGTGACCTTGTCCTGGAAGTTCTCTTGTGTGGAATGAGCCCTGGTCTCACTGTCCCAGTCAGGCTGTGAGCTCAGCTATGTTGTGAAACCGGGCAGGGCACCTCTCAGATTGGAGTCTGGCCTCCCAACTCCCCTATAGCCAGCCCAATCCACCGGTTAGGGGCTTCTCCCACAAACAGGTGGGTCCCCAGGGGTTGCCTCCCCAACACAACTTTAGCCCCTTTGGGCTTCTGTAAACAGAAACTCAGCCCCTCTGGGCACTTTTATAAAGAAGGAACGCTCCCACTTGGCTCCAGCTGACTCCTGGGTCCTTTCAGGTAGTCCTCACAAGGCTGCCAGGTTTTCCTGTCGGCTGGGGCTGCCCTTAGCTCAGCTCCCTTCAGGGTTCCAGCCTCTGCTGGTCTACTATCACTTCAGTTAGACTTTTGCTTTGCCCGTGCAGCTAGAGCTCCACTTTCTACTTTCTCTCTCTCTGGACTGCAGGCTTATTAATGACCCTCATCCAGCCCAGGTGTGCACCCTCTCCACTGGCTCAGCTAGGGTTGAAGTCAGGGTCTTAAAGGGCTAGCTGCCTTCAGCTGCTGCACACTGTCGCAGCCCCTCACTAAGGTATCTCACAGTGGACTCCTCTCTTGTGTGTCTAGGAGGCTGTTCTTCAGCCAGTGATTAGGGTTCAGAAAAGAACCTCTCTGGCTTTCCTCTCTTGGAGGACACGCTGTCATGGTTGTGGTGAAACCTCTTCTCTAAATGGGGCTGATGTTTCCATAACCAAGAAGGCACGTCTCACTCGGCAACAAAAGGCCAAAGGTGCTAGACAGGGAGCCCCTGCAGAATTAAATGTTGGGGGACCGGGAGAGCCTCTTTGCCCTGCTCCTTTCCAAGCGTCATAATGTCACAACGCTCTAAAAGGGGTGTGGTCACATTGAAGGCAGGGCCTCTTTTGCCAGCTCCATGCCTGGCCACGCCCCTCTGCAAACATCATGGCACTCAAAGGGGGCGTGGCAAGGGAAGCCCCTTTGTCTCTGTCTGTTTCCAGTGTGGTCCTGCCCAGGGCAAGGAGCAAAGGAGGCCCAGCGCAAATGCTCCTTATTGTGTCCCAGCACCCACGGTGCTAGAGAGAAACCCTCCTTTCTGCCGCTTTCTCTGGGCCTCCCAGTTCAGCTGCACCTCTCTTGTGACACATGCATGCCTGCCCCTTTAAGACCAGCCCATGGGTCACTGAAACCCCGACCCTTAGCAGGGGTATATAAGGAGGCCTAGCCTAGCTGGAATCAGTTGAGTTAGGGCTGGCAAACAGTGCTGGCTGCTGCTCTCTGTCACCTTCCCATTCGTGCTGCGCTGGCCAAGGTCCTGAAGCCAAGGTACTTGCAGAAGGGGAGCTAGCTAAGGGAATGAAGAAGCTGCCTAGCCCAAGGCCCAGTGGTGGGGGCCTAGGTACAAGCCAGGAAGCCAGGTGTAACATAAGAACTGTGCGTAGGCTATAGAGACGCTGTGTGCTAGAGAGAGACCGATGTGTATATACTGTCTCTTATACACATCTAGATGTGTATAAGAGACAGAGGCTATAGAGACGCTGTGTGCTAGAGAGAGACAGATGTGTATATATTTATATGGGGGGGTGGCAATAAACTTGGTGTTAACCTGCATGGGAAGCCTATTGTCTGTTCCTGGGAGGTGAGCTAACTGACAAAAGAATGGGGCGGCCCCGATCCTGCAAGGAAATGCACCCAACGCGGGGGGGTCGTCACCCACAACTCTGTGAAATCAGTTTTAAAGGGGAAGGTTCAAAAGGGGCAGCGTAACCAGTGGCAACTGAGCTCTCTGTGAGAGTGTCTGATTTCCGTGCCTCTTCACACAGGTTTTACCTCAGCTGCATGGGCTACCCCGGCTGCAGATCTGCGGTGTGGTTCCCTGACTCCGTCCTGGAAGTCAGCAAGGATGAGTCCGTCTGCCCTGTGTGCAAACCTTCTCCGGTTCACAGGTGAGCGTTGCCGGCTCAAGACAATCCGTCAGCAGAGCCATAGAGTCACGTAGGGACGGAAGGTGGGCCTCGGGGGTCATCTAGTCCCAGCAACAAGACACGATTCACCACAGCTTTTAAACCTCTTGGGTCCTAAATATCTGCAAGACCACCTCGTCCCTCACGTCCTGCCATGGCCAGCTGGGAGCGCTCTCTTGCAGGCATCCTCTGCCTGCCAAGTTTCCACCCCAAGGGCACGCTGAGAGGCATTCTCAGTGGCTGTCCCACAATTATGGAAGTTCCTTCCCCGAGCCTGTTCCTCTTCTGGAAGTGATAGAAGACCTTTTTGCTTGGGCAGGCGTCTGGCAGGGAAGGATAGGGTTGTGTAGTGGGTTCTTTTTTTATATAGGTTGGTCCATGTGGTAAGCTGCCATGACCCTTAGGGGAAGGGTGGGGGTATAAACTATCCACAGAGAGAGAGAGCTTCCAACGAGAAACCAGGCCTATACTATAATTGACATAAGCAGAGATTGGGACTGACCAGAGCACACCAATGCTTGAAATAACAGAACCATCTTAAAAAAGTAAAATCCAGATGTCTCCAAACAAATGAGCCGCACCCATGCTACAGGGGAAGGCAAAAAAAAAAAAAAAAAAAACTTCTGGTTTCACTGCCAACGTGACCCAAGGGAAAATTCCCTTCCTGACTCCCAGCTAGGGTGGTCGGTTCGACCCTGAGCGTGGGCACAGAACCCACCAGCCATGCCCCCAGCCGGAAGAACACCAATCCCCTAAGGGTCCCCCTTAGCATCTTGGGCTGCTATTATGGAAGTTCCATTTTTTTAAATTGTATTTCTCATGCGCTTTACAATCCTCCTTTAGTTCCCCCTCCCCATAGCCCTGTGAGGCAGGCCGTTACGATTCCTATTTTACAGATGGGGGAACCGAGGCTGAGACAGAGCGACTTGCCCAGCAAGGTCGGAGCTAAGATGGGATCTGAAGCCTGGTTGAAGTCCAGCCTCTTTCCCGCGATAGACTCCGCTGGTCCTCGTTTCTCTTCCAGGCTGTAGCGCATCCATCTCGGGGAGAGCTGTGGAAAAAGGCGGGGGGGGGGGTAGTCCATGGGGCCGTAGCCAGTTAGAAATAGGGACCTTGTGGTTGCTGGATTTTCTCTGTTACCACCAGTGGGGGTGAAATCTGATTATAAGTGGCCATTTCCACTGGCAACAAGCAAGTCCATTTCTCCTAGACAGGAAAAATAATGGTTCTAGCCTAAAACTTGAAGTGATGATCATCAGGGTTCAGGATGGACACCTAGGTCCCTGCAAGGAGAGAAGCCTTCCCCCTCCTCTCCAATTAATGCTCTTGCTCCCTGAATCATCTTTGCGACGTCTCTCATGCTGCCCCCTATGCCTGGAATGTCCTTCCTGAACACATTTGATCTGTTCCCTCCTGACCTTCAAATCCCTCCTAACCCCCCCCCCTTCCATCAGGCTTTTCCTCGCCCCACAGACTGCTCGTTGATACCCCCTCTGCTTCCTTTTCATTCAGGGTCCCTTCTCCACCCCTCCCCCCTGCTAAGGACCCATGCTCGCTACGTTAAAACACAGTCAACGCAGGTACCTGCCTGTAGCTCAGCAAAACTTCTTGTTCTCTTATTTAACCAAGTAGGTTGGGGGATGTAACCTCTGATTGTCACGAGCTGGGAGTGAAAGGCCGGGTATGGCCTGTTGGGTCCTTCTCCAGAGCGACCAAGATTGACCAAAGAGGCTCAATGGACCATTAGTCTGACCCCAGCATTTCTTACATTCTTGCCCTCTGCAGCTTCTCAACTTGGTGAATGTCTCCCTGTTTCGGCCTATGTTCCCCACTCCCTTCTCTTGCCTAGATTGTAACCCCCTCAGGGCAGGGACCTGTCTCCAGTTTAATGGCAGGTTCAATGCCAGCGCTACAGACCTATCTAATTATAAATCATTTGAATCCCTCTCTCAATTAGGCTGAAGTTCAAGTTCAAGCGAGGGAGCGTGCCTCCCCTGCTGCCCCTGGAATTTGTCGGCTGCATCGGAGGCTGCGACGAGACCCTGAGGGAGATCTTGGACCTGAGATATTTGCACCGAGCGCCCAGGCCTTTGCAGCCAGTTGCCCACCCAGCGAATCAGCTGCAAAGCAACCACTCCCTTAACCAGCCGGCCAGCCGCGAGCATCGCCGCATCCGGCCAGCGGCTCCCCTGCTGCCCGGCCCCCCAGCAGCAAAGCCTGCTTTCCGCCCGCCCCTTGCCGGCGAAGGGGACAACGCTGTCGTGTGCAACTGCGGGGAAGAGGCCCGGCTGCTGACGGTGCGGAAAGAGGGGCCCAATCAGGGCCGGCAGTTCTACAAATGCAGCGGCAGCAGCTGCAACTTCTTCCTGTGGGCTGATCAGCAGCCCGACGGCGGGAACAACAACGCAGCCCCGAGAAGCTTTGCCGCAGCACCAGACGCCTCGGGCGGAAGGCCCGGAGCAGGCTTTAGGAGCCCTGGAGTAGGGAGGGACCTGGGGGGCTTTGGGAGCGACCGTCCCAATCCAGCAAGACGAGGAGGCGGCGGCGGCGGTGGCGGTGGCGGCAGCATGATTTGCAAGTGCGATCAGCCGGCCATCCTGCGGACGGTCCAGAAGGACGGACCCAATAAAGGACGCCAGTTCCACACATGTTCAAAGCCGAGAGAGCAACAGTGCGGCTTTTTCCAGTGGGCTGATGAAAACGTGGCGCCAGGTGAGGCTGGGTGCGCGTGTAGAACGGCACAGCAGGGGAGCTCTCCATGCTAGACGGGTCATTGATCAGATTCTGCCTTTTCAAAGGGGTTAGCAAGTTAAAAATCAGACCTCTTGCCATCTGCTTTTATTTATTTACATATTTATTTAGAATTCTAGCCTGCCTTCTCCTGAATGTCCAGGGCAGGAGACACACAAAATGAGTTCCTTAAAAATATGTACTGCGTTAAGAGAGAGGGGGGAAAAGAATTCCCCATAAAAACGCCCTGAGCCCTATCCCCACCTGCTAAATGTTTAGCCAAACAAATAGGTCCTGTGTTGCCTCCGAGGAACTCTCAAGCTTTGGTGAATCTCCAGAGGAAGAAAGTGCCAGGGTGGTGGAGTAGCTACCGAGAACACCTGGTTGCTACCCCTCGCCATACTATGGGCTTGTTGCAGTAATGGAACTTGCAAGAGGCAGCCTCGCAACAAGACCTAGGAGAGGAGACGGACGTTTAGATACGTAGGACCCAAGCCACTCAAGTCTTTTGTTACAAGGGGTGTGTAAAACATTGCCGAGAGAGAGGTGATTCTCTCCAGCGTTACTTGCTGTAGGAGAGGATTCAATTTTCTCTTAAAATGGTACAATATTCTGCTCAGCAATAAGAGGGAACAGTGTTTTTTGTTAATGAATAATAATAATAATGTAAGATCAAGCTACAAAAATGCATGGAAGGGTTTTACGCAGATAGGACGCCCTGTGTGTTTAGCCTGTGCGCTCATAGATTTTGCCTCCACTCCCACTGCATAACCTTTTCTCAGTAACCATTCCTTAAATGCTTTTAAATGCATGGAGGAGAGGAGTTCCTGCTTGGGTAACTAAGGCGTGGTAACCTTTATCTTCGAACGTTGCCTTAAATCCATACATTTCCTTTACAACCAACTTAAATTTTACTTCTAGCAAACAGTGGACATGTCTGTGTCCAGTGTCCTCTGAGCTCAAAGCTAGGGTGGCTTCTGGTTTTGGGTCTCTAGCGTGGTGCTTTAGGACACCACAGGTAGTGGAGAACTTACAGCCAAAGGAGACCTGATGCGGTTTCATAAACCTTCCTAGCTGCAGAGATCAGGAAAATCTTTGTTTATAGAACTGGAGGGTTGGGAAAGCTCTTGAGGATCATTTAGTTGCTCTGAGCTTGCTCCCCAGCTGGTTTTACTGAGGGTGTTAACAAGCGAGATGATAGGCTGCTGCATTCCAGGTTCAGTCCATGCAGCCTACACTCACGTCGAGCGTGTCCAGCCTAACTTAACAGGCAGCCCTCAGCGTGAATTTCATGCGCTTATGGGTAGTGCCCGCGAGAGCGAGAGCGGAGAGAGGTGCAGGAAGCGGTCGCTCCTTGAATGCTCTAGTTGATGGGACGTGGGCACACGTTAGCCTGCCTTCACCCACATAGCGGGCTCCACATTCTCCGAGACCCCTCGGTGTATGGGGGCTGGTGGGGGCAAACACCTAATAAACGGGCAAGTGAACACCCACCTGTTGTGGGCTGGCGTTTCATTTGTTAACCCCCTTTGAAAACAAGTACAAGCTCCAAGGGCTGCATAGACGTTGGGGTGGGAGTGGTTAAGGGGTGCGCTTAAGAAAAGAGGGTCCAGAAGGCAGATCTGTGGCGTGGGTCTGTCCTCTCTCCTTGTGTGCTGCGTGCCCTCATCTCTGCTCCATTCCCCCAAGCTCAGCTTTATTTTAGTGCTAGGGGGTAAGAACTCCCTCTGGGGGCCAGAGCCAGAAACTAGGAAGGGGCTGCACGAAACCATGCCCCTGGGGCTGATGCCCCCCTTCTCCCCTCCAGATCTAGCCCAGCCCCAGATTTCAAGGCAGGGTCTCCTTTACCCAACACATTCCAGGCAGACATTGGTCCAGACGACAACTTGAAAACCTCCAAGGAAGGAGATTTTTACCACCTCATTAGGGAACCTTTATTCTACTGACAGCTCCCCCCCACCCCCTGAAAACGAGGGTGGGGGAGTTGTAAACGAAAACTGTATGATGTGCCTTCTGCACCCCCCTACTAAAAATGTACCGAGCTTTTGAATCTCTTCTCGCCAGCAGTGCCCTCGAAGTGCATCTTGACTCTCTCGACTCTATCCCACTCCTTGACTTCAGTCAGGGCCTCTTGTTCACCGCGTGCCCCCGCCCCCCGGCAGCAACGGGGGAAACACAGCGATTGCGGGTTCCTGACCTTGGTGCACTGAGTCCTAAATACTTCTCTCTTTCCGCAGGGGCAGTTGCCGACTTCCCCTCTTCCAACCTGTTCAGTAACGACGGACACGCAAGAGGGGCAGGAGCCAAGGCTAAGAGACAAGGCACGGTGTCTTCTGAAAAAGAACCCACTGCCAAGAGAACACGGACCTGTGGCATCTGCCACCAGCCTGGTCATACCAGGAAGACGTGCCCTCAGTGTCACTGATGAAGATGGCTGGCCGGGATCTGGTTGGATCTTTTTCCCCCCGAGGAAGGATGGGGAGAAACAGTCCTTGTGCTGCTCCAGGTGCTTGTATGCCTGCAGAGATTGACTGGATTCATTCTCTCCCAACGGATGCCCTCGGGGGTCCTGGGTTCAAACCCTGGTAGAAGATTCGGCCTGACCTGCAAATGCACAATCTGTCTGCTGTTTGTAAAGCAGCATCCTTGCCTCTGCGGTTCCTGCTTGTGCGGATTTCATCTTGAGAGACAAGATGGCTGGCTTTTGAAGAGGCGGCTCCCGTACCAGATCTCCTGCTCTGTGGAAGAGTAGAACGTGCCAATCTCCTCCTCCCCCTTCTGTTTTTCAGCTGCTTTGTGTACTTTAACGCCACAACGGCGTGTTAAATTGAAGAGGTACATTCCCTTCCCAAATGCTGCTTTGAACAGAGAGACAGCTCTTTGGTGGGGAGACTCCTTCTGAAGGGAGAAAATCTGCTCATCGGGAAGCTGCTCCATCCCCATGGGAAACAGAAGACTTGTCATTCCCAAAGTCAGCACCAGAGGCAAACCCAAAATCCTATCGCCCAAGCCTGTTGTGGCTGCAGTCAAGACCAGGAACCTCTGCCCAGAATTCTCTCAGTTCCACGAGCCTCCTGCTCTGGATCATTTTGGCTGGCTTTCCACAGTTTGGAACTTGATGTCCTTGTCTCTTTTTTTTTTTCTTTTGTGGGGGGAACAAAGCTTTTCTCTAAGCAATTCTTCTGCCTGGTGGTCATCCCCTTCCACTGCTGTCCCTTCCGTTCCTTTCCTCCAGGTGAGAATCAGTCACTTGGACCAGATGACGTGTTTGATGCAAGTCCTTTACCCTCTGCTTCTGAGTCCTAATCTAGCATTGACTAACAAAAACCATTTCATTTCCCAGTGAATACTCTTCCTTTCGCGGAGCAGGAGGATTGGACAAAGCTGCCACAAATTTCCTTTAGGTTAGATTAATGAGCCTTTTATTAAAGGAGAATGTTACTATTTTTACCTTAGCCTGGTGTATTGAACGTTGAGCTGTGCTGTCATGTTAACCCCCTCCATTGTCAACTCCTTCTTAAAAGTGCCTAGCTCAGGGGTGGCCAAGAGGGAGCTCATTCATGATCTACTGGTAAATCGCAAGCTGGTCTCCTGTAGATCATGGTGTCGGCAGGAGGGAAGCTGCCTCTTGGAGACGGTTTCTGGAGAAGAGAGCAGGACCAGTAGCAGCCCAGAGATGTGTCCAGGAGAATAGAGACAGATAGGATTGTTCTTGCTAACATACCCTAGAGTTGGGGAACTAGCAGGAGAGATCCTGGCCTAGAGCACTGGCCTTAGCTGGAGAATTACTGGTAGGTCGCCTGAGGCGGATGCCAGGAATAAATAGATCACAAGCACCATCAATCTACCCATCCCTGTTAGCTCCTCCAGTGAAGCTGCCTGCTCCTCCTCTCTCTCCTCCCTCATCCGATATGAGCAAGAATACAGCTGCTTTCTGGGCAGGATCTCGCTGCAAAGCCTGTAGAGGGAAACCTGACCCTGCTTCCCTTTTTTTTTCCTCTGCTGTGTCAGAGGGGCCTGGCTTTTTTTAAAGACGTGACTTGTGCAGCCTGGAAGGCCAACAGGAGAACTACTGCCATGACCGCACCAGTGGAAAGGGATTTCTGGCAGGCAATTAAACTAGACAAAACCGATGAAGTCTGCTAGATCAAATGCCAAGCTCTGACTTTCATCCTCCACACTGTCAGAAAATATTTTCAGGCCTTTTACCCATCAGAGCCGAACTAAAAGTAGCACAAACCTAGTGTGAAGTAGATCAACATTGTGCTGCCTTGATTCTTTGGGAGAAAGAAAAAGAAACCAATCCCCAAAGTACAGGACTCTTTAGGCCAGAAAACGTTTGACAACTGCTTCGTTGGAAATAGCTGGCCAATTGCCTAGAAGGGGCGGGACAGCATTTCTCTTCCAGGGGCCACTTTGAAAATTAATACAAGCTCCAAGGGTCACCGCGTTGGAGTGCTTAAGGGGTACATTCAAGAAAAGTAGGGTTTGGCTCATGGAGTTGTTACCTATCTTTGTTGGGGATGCCCTCATTCCTGCCCTGTTACTCTGAATTCAGGTTTCCAGCGTGAGGTTGGTAGGAACTGGAGCCAGGGAGTGGAAAGGGACCACATTAAAAACTTGCTGCTGGCTGCATTTGACCCCTGGGCTGGAGAGAGAACAATTCAGGAGATTTGAAGAGGAAGAGTAGGCAAAAACCCCTGCTGAGGGATGACTTAGGTGCATCCAGAATTACTATTTTAAAGCAGAGACAGAACAATTAGTAGTTATCCCAACTTTTGCAGCAGGAAAAGCCACCAGCCCCTATTCCCTAGTAAATACAACCGCTCCCATTTAAACACACTCGTGCGGAGGATTTTTCTTTTGAATTCAAGTCAATTGCCCCAGCTTTGGATACCTCTGTATCTATATCTAGTCCCGATCCCAGGAGAAGGCCTGCTGAGTAAGGTCAGTAGCAATCGCGTGTAATGCATCCTCCGCCTCCTCTCCACTGCAAAGAGCAGCTGTGACCTAAAAATACCTCTCGGACCGTCTGACTACAATGCCAGGATTAGAAGCTTTGTAACACAACCGCCCAGCTGGCAGAATGGTACGGCAGCCCTTTGGCCAGCAGTATTAGCAACAGGACATGGGGAGTTAGGGACACTGGGTTAGGGTGGCCACCGGTGCAAGTTTTTAAGGAACACATTAAAAATACATGTTGCAGGGCCTGCACTGGTGTCTACGGTGCCAATGCAGGCCCTGCAACATGTATTTTTAATAAGTGTTCCTTTAAAAGCTGCCTAGGTGGCAGCCCTAGAGCTGGTCATGGTGGATTTGGAGAGAAGAAAGCTGAGGCTGCCTTTTGCCCCAACAGCCTAGAACACTCGAGAATCCTACTCCGTTACCCTCTTACCATGGACTTGCTCTGAGCAATCCAGCCGGGCTCCAGTTCTGGCAACCAAAAATTGCTCCCTGGGTAAGCAGCTTTAAGAACATAAGCCAAAGTCTGTGGGCTTGAAAGGCTAACGCAACGAGAAACGGTTGCAGGCCGATTGGACGGTGAAACTGACACACGTACTTACATAAAGTGGGTAGAGACTTCAGTTATGATACCCAACGTGACCCAGTTAATATTGGGGACTAATCGGTGCCTGAGGGGCTGGCTGCTTTCCTGAAATAGCGTGTTACCAAATTTCTAGTTTCCATTACTAATTTTCTGTTACCTATTTCCACCATGTACCGAGGTAGAAAAATGGTCAAGAGCATTCAGAAACATGAAAAAATGTGAAACGGGAAATCTGTCCATACAACAGAAAATCGGTGACCGTGATACCCAGCCTTCGGGGTAACTGGGTGCCTAACTTCATAATCGAGCACCGATGGCCTACTCCAAATTTGGGGTGTTTTAAGCCCTAGTAAATTGCATCCATTTATTGTGCTCTAGGAAGATCTGTGGTAACTTTGCCTAAGGCAGTGAACTCCTGTATCGCTCAGGAGAGACCGCTAAGATCAGATAGCAAGCTGTTCTGTACAGCCGAGACCAATTGAGTTGTTAGACAACGCCTGTTAAATTCTTCAGTAGCAACCTCTCTTTCAGAAGGTCATCTAGTCTTGATTAGCAGATTAGTAAGGGATGGAGAACCTTCTCTCTCCCAGGGGCCACTTTGAAAATTAGTACAAGTTTTGAGGGCTGCAGAGACGTTGGGGGCGAGGGTGCATGCCCTCCTCTTTGCTCTTACTGATCTCTGTTTTTCAGTGCTGGGGGGCGAACCAGATCCGGGAATGGGATCAGAGCTGCATCAGAATTAGCTGCAGGCCCAATTTGACCCCGACGTTCCGTCCCCTGCTCTACTCCATCCCTTGACATTCTGTGCTAATCAACTGAGAGTCACCCTCACTTTAAGTTGTACGTTCTTCCCAATTTAAGTTTATTCAACTTTTAACTTCCAACCCTTATTAACCTTCCTCTGTTAGATTAAAGGGGGGGAAGCTTTATAGTACCTAGTATATTTATTTTTTTCTGGAGGTACATCATTTGAAATCAAGTCATCCCTCAACATTTTTAAAATATGGAACTGAAACTCCTTAGGTTTCTTAAAGGCTTGTTTTCCCACTCTTGAACCATTCCTGAAGTTCTTCTCCGCAACCCTCTCCAACATTGGGGACAGAGAGCAGCAGCTCACACGTTATTTAGGTAGGTAACCCCCCCACCCCCCACAGTAGTCATTAGAAACCCATGTGGGCTCTTGTTTCAAGTGAACAGTGGACTTTTTATTACCTTTACTCAAGGATGGCCAGGGGCATTTAATCCATTTAATCCAGGTGAGCTACCAGGACCCCTCCTGGTGACTCCCCACTGGAGAGCACCTCAGCAACTGGTCTGAGAGTGGAAAGGAGCGTTCCCCTTTAGAGAGAACATTTGCTGCTGCCGCACTGGAGGAATCCTCCTAGCCGGTCTCTTCTCTGGAGACACTCCCAGGGGCTGCAATCCCACTCTCTTCTCCAGATGTGATCCTTCCTCCACACTGATCTACTAGCTTGAACTCCACCTCTTGGCGACCACTGTCTTATTGTCTGGCTCCAAGAGGAGCCAAAAAGTTAAAGGCAGAACCGCTCTCCTTTATAAACAGGACGGCTGAAGCCCTGATATTGAGGAAACTGCTTGAGCTACAGCTGTTAAAATAGATCCATGGCTTATACTTGTGGGGACTGTCCTATGGGCAAAGCTTATAGCTCAAGCCAGAAAATCAAAAGTTATAACTGTTTAATTGGTTGTGGTCAAAACGCACAGCATCCCAACTATTATGAATCACGGATCTCTCTCTCCTCCCTCCCCCATACGAGTTGAGCCTGCCGATTTCACAGCCTTGGGGCATGCGATCTAGCGCTAGTGCAATGTGATGAGGATTGGTGCTGCCAAAAAGGAGTTATTAAACATTAAAAATCAGTTTTGCTGGCTGTCACATGCAGAGTTGAGCAGCTACTGGCCACCATTTGTGGTGGGAGAAAAAACAGCATAAGGAAAGTTCCGTGACTGTTTTTTAAAATCCCCTATCAGGAGCCAGCTCTGTGACAAAGACTAGTCACTTTCATGTCAATTACCCTCTTGCCTCACTCCATACTTGTCAGTCCTTATGAAAAGTTGCATGACTTTTATGCACTTTGAATCGAGCATCAGGGTGCAGGTGAAACCCTCTGCATTCAACGGGAGTGGAAAGAAATGTTACACTGCAGAGAAGCTGCTTGTGGGGGTGAAATCTGAAGTCAGGAGGGGGCAGGAGGAGAGTTTGCTGCAGGGAGGGACGTTACCCCACAAACGGGCTCTTAACCCCACATACAGGAGCAAAGTGCCGCTACCCACTGCAGCAATCTCAGCTCCCAGACGGCCCTCCTGGTTAAGTGGCATCTTGGAGGGGTGATGCTTGATCCGCATCCCACAGCTTTACGTGCGATTCCAGCACTGGGGGGAGGGAGTGAAATAAATCCTCTGCATTCAGCTGGAGCTGGACTGGAGTGTCAGTTCAATTGTGTGAACCCCCCTGCGTTCAACTGGGGCTGGGCTGTCTGCAGCAATGGACCAGAGCTGTCTGCAGAAACCTGCTTGGAGTGGGGTGAAAAAGCCAGGTCATTCAGGTGTGTATCCAGCATCTTTCTTGGGGTAGGGGCAAAATGAAATCCCTTAAGTTGCAGGACTTCTTCAGCCACTGAACTAGCTGCTAACGGGGCTGGCCTCGCTGCAGAATGCAGATAGTCAACGTGGGACCTGGATTCATTCTGCGCCAAAGATGATCTGAGTGGGTGGTCCTCTGTGGGCTACACAGTTGTGCCCCTATTTGAATCCTTGGTATCTCCTCCCCACAGATGAATTGAGCCCCCAGATTTCACAACCTCCTCCACAAGCTCTTTCAGCTACACACCCCTCAGGTATACTTAGGAAAAGTAGGATCTAGATCATGGATAGTTTCCCAAACGTGTGCATACCCTCATCTCTGCTCCCTTATCTTGAGCTCAGCTTTTCAGTAATTGAGAGTGGGGGAGGAAACTGAATCCACAGCCCATATCCAGGAACTACCCCCCCCAACCCAACCCAAAAGATCAAACACAACAAACAATTGCTTTTAAAAAAAATTAAAGGCAGAACCATTAAACACAAAAACCCCACAAAATCCACCCACCTTTCTTCAAAAATGTCACAATACATTTTACTCTTAAACTCCAAAGAACATGAAAATTACCATTGCAATTAAAAAAAACATTTAACACATTACAACAAAAAATCAATCATCAAAAAGCATGGAAATTTACACTTTATATTACATAACGCACCATCGACATTAACACACCCTATGTACTTAATTTATTACCATTATTACTATTTACCGCTAACTAAACTATGACTAACGAAACATTTCTTTACAGGTCATTTATCATCATAAGTAGACTACAAACATTTTTCCAGAATACCTTAGCTCTGTCCTCTTACACAGAATTACATTGTATAAGTCATTTAAATTGTATAAACTTTCATGGTAAGAATTTCACTGTATAAGGTTTATACAATTTTTATACATGTAAAGGACAGAGTTAGGGCATTCTGCAAAAATGTTCGTAGGCAACTTCTGATAAGTGACCTGTAAAGAAAGTGTCCTAGTTTAGTGAGTGGTAAACACTAATAAGTGTAGTACACACCGTGTTAATGTCAATCATACGTATAGATTAAAACATGCCCATTTCCATGCTTTTTGGTGTTTAATTTGTGTTGTATGTTTCATTTTTTTTTTAAATTATAATTAATCTTTTTTTGGAGTTTAAGTTAGGGTAAAATGTATTTTCTAAAATGTTTTTGAAGAAAGGTTTTTTGTTTTAGATAATCCCCTTGTGAAAGAATTTAAGCGAAAGATGACACGTTTGGAACTGAGGTTACTACCCAGGGAAATGTAAGTTACTTATGAAAAATACATGTTGCAGGGCCTGCATACGTGTATTTTTCGTAAGTGTTCCCTCGGTGGCAACCCTATTTGGATTGTGTCACGCTCTTAGGATAGATTTACTGATCTGAGTTCCATCCGCTCTCTCATTAATCTGGACTAGTTCTCCGCTGCAGTCTGGGTGTGCGTCGGTATCCTGACAACAGCTGTCCGTGCTCCCGAGAGAGATCAACACTGCCATCCAACAGAAGAGTCTTATTCCATACAAGTTTTATTATTATTATTCCTGTCACAAACATTTGTTCCTGCAGACACAGTCCTTAGTTCAGAGGAATCAAAAGTGCACAGAATATCCCCCCCTCCCCAACACAAAACACCATCATTGCCGCAGAGAGAAAGATTAAAATCTAAGCCTACAGTAGATGCACTGAAGTCTGCATTTTTCTGTTAGACATGGATGTGCAAAACTGGCATCGTTCTCAAATCAAGATACGGAGTATCCCAAATACAACCAGTACAAAAAAAACAAACGTCAGCAGTCGCTATAAAAAAATCATTATTCGGTTTAGACAGACACGGCGTCATTGCCTGTCAAGTGGAAACCTTCTGATTAAGGCATTTTGTCCAGCCCAGTTCGCAGGGTCCACGCCAGCCTTTTCCCCGCCCTTCAAGACAATGGATTTCTGCTGTTGGAAAACATAGAATCCAGGAGTAAGTTATTCAGAAGGGCACCCCACCTACCCCTGGCAAACAAGCTGCCCTGGAGTGGCTTTATTTCCACAGCTGGACACTCAAACCCCCTAGCAGGGGCAGGAGAAACGGCATGCATGGCATTTTGCCTTCTGTGTCCTCGGGAGTCTGCTGAAGCTGAATTTCTCAGGCCATGTAAAAAAATGGACTCATCAGAAATTCTACTTAAGCAGACTGGCACACAATGGGCACGCTGTCAGCTAGAAGTGTGGGGGCGCACTGCAGACGGAGGGAACTAGGGGGGAGAAAGCAAGATTCATCCCGAGTCCCAGCTACCTTGCCCTTCCCCCCCAGTCTTGGCTGTCTGCACATTCAACAGCACACGGATTGCAGGGTACGATGCAAACAGCAGAATCTGAGGCTGGATCTTACGTTAAGCCCCATATTCCTCGGCCAACAGCCTCCACGTGAGCACACGGTGTAAGCTCTTGACACACAGCGCTGCTGCACTGACAGCCAAGACAATGGGCTTGACCAGCCAGAGTCCGCATTGAAATATCAAACTTTCTATATGAAAATCAGATCCATTGGATTTTTTTTTCTGGTTTGGGAGAAAGGGAGTTCTGGTTATCTGGATTCCACTGTACTCCAAATACTTGGCTCCAGCACTGAGCAAACCTGATAAACAAGGCACAGCGCTCCAAGACATGATAGCCTTAGGCTAGCAAGGAGAACCCATCAGCGGTAAAGCTCTGCGGATGACAGCAGGGCATGCAAGGGAGAGTTTACCTTAAGACCCTTCCTCGGGGATGAAGCTGTCCGATACTGTTCAGTCTGCGGTTGATAATGGACCTAGATGGCATTAACCATGCTACAGCCCTGCACTATGTCCAAGGCCGGGGCAGGAATCCTTAGGTCCTATCTACCCAGAGATTTAACTTGCCGAGCCAGCTTCCCCCCACAGCTGCAGCAAGGAGGGGCTTCCTGCTAACGTTGGCATCCGAGATGGATGTGAAGGCAGCTTAACCCGGAAGGCAGAAGGTCTGGCTGAAGGATTAGAAAGCCCTTCATTCTAAACAGTGAAGGTCAACAGAACAAGGACCCAAGTTAGATTGAGCAGCATGGCAGCTATGGCAGCAATACTGAGGGGGGCATCCTCCTGCTGCTCAGTTCCCACCGACCGCAATGGGAGAGGATCGCCCCCAATGAATACGTTAGGAAAAAGCAAAGGAGACAGAATTTATTATGGCAATCTCCTGGGGAGCATAATCAGTTGCTGCTGAACCTCCCATCAGTCATTTCATGTTTTATAGATCCTATAGCCTATCAAGGTCATCCCTACCCACCCAGATAGAGCTTTATACAGCCTGGCACTCTATGAAATTAGTGCTGGTGACGGGGGCTAGACTAAGCCATGGAGAACAAGAGTTTAGTTCGTACAAAGCCAGGGTAGAACACCAGTTCTCTCCAGCCTGCCTGTGGGGGCATCTGGATAAGGAAAGACTACCTTCAAGAATGAAGGGTAGTTCCGTTTCCCGGCCTCAATATACTACGGAAGGTACCAACTGCAAAGGCAGTTTGGTTCTCACCAGGAACGGGAAGGAGACCTAGCATCTCTCCTTAGGGCCTCAAGATATTTCCAGTTACTACAGACTTCTGCTGGATTTTGAACCACGGGAAGAGGTCATTGACTCCCCATCTGGTTACCCAGGCACATTTTTAGAAGGCAAATCCTTTTGTTCAGCAAATGAAAGGATCATGCCTTGTACCAGCTGGAAAGTTGAGAGTTTTTCAATCCACTTAACCCAAAAGTAGCCGAAGAGAAAGTGCAAGAATTCACAGTGGACCAGCAATTCATTGATAAAAGTACTCCGGCAACAAGAGGTCTGGCTCAGTGGCAGCACTGTACAACGTGTAGCCCATCTTGTCAATATCCTCTTCCGACAACCCACGGAACAAATCGATTCGGCTATTGAAATAGCTAGGGAGGGACCCTTTCTCCAGGTAGCCAATCAGTTCCTCAATCACTTGCTGGAACCTATCAGCCAGGACTTCCTGCGTCCAGTCTGTTTCGGCTTCACTGAGATGGAGGAGGACGTGAGTCAAATGGCTGCCGTTTAATTTACTCAGGGACGGATGGTCTTTGCAGATCCCCTTCAAGATTTGGAGACAACATTGCCTGGCCCCACAATCTCTGCTGTCCAGATCTTTAAGCTTGGAGACCTCTGCTGTATAAAAGCTTTGTTGCCAGAGGTTTTCCACAGGTCCTCCCTGGGAATTTGCAAGAAGAACTTTGCCTCCGGTTTCCACCATCGGGCAGAGGGTGATGCTCAGCTGCATGTGGTCATACTTCACCTCAAGCTTGAGTTCTGCCGGAGCCACCATGGGCCTGATGATACATTCCAGCACGCTGCCAATGGCCGGCCAGTTGATGGAGGCCACCAAGATCTTGTGAAGGGCCTCAGTGATGGCGTTGGACGAGAGGTAACCCCCCACGATGAACCGGTCCCAAGGGCTGTTCCCCCGAGGGAAGTACTCCAGGCCAGTCCGCCTGATCATCCAGAACCGGGGGTCTTTCACAACAGTTTCCTCACCCGGGATCAGCTTCCAGAGGGACGGTTCAAGCATCAAGGGCAGCAGGAAGTTGACATGATCAACAGCAATGACCTGAAGTTCATCATAGAGAGGACCGCTGAGTTGCATGGGACCAAAGGGCAGTTCCAGGTGTTTGCTCTGCAAGATGTTCTGCAGCTCAGTGCAGATGTCTTTCGCTAGCAGCTTCCCGAGAGCCATTTCTGTCTCCAAGATGGAGACACGGTTTCTATAGAAAGAGAGAAGTTTCTCCTGTAGCGTCAGGCACAGAAGGGTCCTGGATTCCACTTTGGGGATGTCCAGAAAGGGGACGCAGACTTGAGGCTCTGAAATAGAAGAGAATTTTTTTAAATAGTCCCATTAGCGCCATAGGCCTGGACGGGAGCCCCAGGGTCCTCTGCCCCCAACTCCCTGGTGCAGGAATAGGGAACCTCGGGCCTGGAGACCAACGGTGGCCCCTTCCCAGTCCCTGGATCTAGTTCCAGTCCCTACCCTCAAACACTGAAACAGAGGTCAGGGAGCAGAGAGGAGGGCATGTATGCACAGATAAGGGACAGATCCAGGACCTAAAGCCTCCTCTTCCTCAGCGCATCCCAACTTCCATACAGCCCTTGGAGCTAGTACTAATTTTCAAGCGGTTCCTGGGAGGGGAAAAAGTTCCCCACCTCTTCCCTACAGTAAAAGGATTCCAAATCGCACTCGCCATCCCCTTAACGCAAGCCAGACTTGAACCCCTCACCTTCAAAACTCCTTTTTGGAGCTTTACCACTGAGTTAAAGGAGCAACTTGCTCATCTCTGCCTGCAAGGGGAGGGATCTTCTCCCAGGGGAAAAAGCACAATCGGTTTTTAATTTTTAACTGTAAATTGGAAAGCTGACTCTGTCCATGATTCTGCTATGAGCCCTGAACCGCTTAGCTTTTTAATTATTTTTTTTTTAAATCCAGGTTTTAAGAGCCAGAGAGACGCAACTTACTTCCCAGGGGTGTCACTACTGCATTAACAACGCCTCTTGCCCAGGTAGCTTTGGAGAACAACATGGGGTGGATTCATCCAATTGTCAGAGACAAATAGAGGCCATGCACATGGCTCTGCTGGGTTAGCACAAAATATTCCATTGGGGGTTAGGGAAAAGTTCTGTTTCCCCTCAAGAGACAGTTACTGAAGAGGAGGGTGGAATGAACTGTCTAGGTTAGTGCTAAGCAGGGTCCATGCATTCTGCAAACCTTTTTTGAATTCCGCAACTAGACAATCCAGATTCTGCATGCAGAATAAGTTATACACATTAACCAAGCTTTGCAAAGCATGCCAATTTTTGTAAGCAAAGGAGTTTCTCTGCATGTTGTTCTATCTATTTGCAACATCTGATCTCTTAAAAATCCTCACAAAATACCAGAAAGCTATCAATATTTGGAGGGGGGAGGTTCTCTCTGTTAGGGGGGGTTGTGTGGCACAGGGCCCCATTACCCCCAAAATATACATCAGCTGTTCATAGCGCTACCCACTCAGACTGTCATTCTGTGCTGCCAGAGGCAATTTTCTGTGACAATTTGGCCAAATGCAGTTTTTCCACAAAAATGGCCATGATCACAGCAGCGCACAGTCACAGAGGAGTGTGAATCAGTATTAAAGCCAATGTGTGTGTAGCTGCTGTTCCAAGCCATGTCTCTAATAGGCTGCTTTGAATTCTGCTTGAACCCCAACTAGAATTTGGCCCATGATAGATGTGAACATGTATCTGTCCTAACCTTGGGCAGTTAGGGTCACCGCTGGGGACAGCAGTGGCTCACTGAGATCTTCCCGTTTTTGCTTCTTCGGAGGCTTGGCTGCTTCCTTGATTAAGCTGAGCTCCTGCCAGCTCGCCTCAATGGCTTTCTGCTCTGTTTTCAGGTCCCCGTCCTCAGGTGGACTGGTGGCTCGGTCTATGAACTGTGGAAGGAAAGCAGGTGAGTGAAAAGCGCGCCCCCTGCTATTAATTCCAAGCTGGCTGCTGATCCAGAAGCCCCTGGGCATCCTTTAAAATCCATCCGTGCAGATCGTACTGATCATGGGAAAGGCTGAATCCTTGGCAGCTGGGTGTGGTTAGCCGCGGCAGAGGAGCGCTTGACCGTCGGTGAGGGATGGGGTTCTGAGTGGAGCACGTTGCAAGTGGAACTTGCTGTAGGGGGCAATTTCTTATGAATAATCAGACCGGGTCAAAACCTTGCATTCTGAGCTGAGTGATGTAAACTACTAAACATGCATGTGCTACTTACAGGAGATCAGAGTTCAGACTCGTCTCACGTCCCATCACAAGGAAAATATCCACCCCCACCTGGTGCAGCCACACCGTGTCCCCTGCCGCATCCCCTCCTGCTGCTTGTTCTGGCCACCTGTGCCACTAAGGGGGTGGGGCTTCCCGCAGCTCCCTGCCTCTTGCTGCTTCTGGCCACCTCTTCACCGCCATCACCGGGATTTCCCAACCATCTCCCTGCTGCCACCGGGATCAGCCTGCCTCCCTCCACACTTCTGCCACCTAGCCACCCCTGCTCTTGGGTTTTATTTTTTAAACGTGGGTGCTGAATTTTGAATATATATTTTTTTTTTTTCTGGGTCTTCCCAACAAAAAGGTCGAGAACTGCTGCCCCAATGCACAAAGTCGGACAGAAGTCATCGAGCCTATCCAAAGGAGGCCTGGCCCGCCTTACCCGCTTCACCGCCAGCGTGGCAATTGCCAGCACAGCAGCGCCGCCGACTCCCAGCACCAGCCTGGCATTGGCCAAGAGGAAGTCCACCACGCCGCTCAGCCAGCTTTCATCCCGCTTGCTCTTCCCCGATTTGTGCATGAACTCGGACATGATGTTCAACCTGCAAGAGAGACGCACAAAATGAGAGGCTTTCGCTGGAGTCCAAGAAAGCCACGTGGAACCCAATATTCTAGGGAAAGGATCAGAAAGATCTACTACGTCTTGGGAATAAAGTGTTGGCAGAGCGAATCCTGGAGAAGACAACAGCTGTGCTGGACATCGCAAGGGAGAATAAAAACCGGGCCTCGTGTAGTCTGTGTTTTGTCCCATTAGCAGCAATTGGGGCGGGGAGGACACGGACTACGCAGGGTCCTGACTGGAGAAGTGGTGCTGCTCAAGAATTTTATCCCCTCCCGGCAAATTATTTTTAAGCTCCAATTCTTTCACCATTTAACATAGGAATCTCTCATTTTCCAAAACTTTCTCAGTTCCACAAAACGCTTTCTGGTTTTGGGAACATGCTCGGGTATCATACACCAAAGCATTTCAGGTTTTCTGGACACATTCCGCATGTTCCCAAGGGAGGAAAGTTTATGAGCAAAAAAGCTTGAAGAACTTTTTGCAATAAAAATGATCTTGGTTATAATAATTCTATTGCTGTAACACTCAGTGCTTTACAATTATAAAAATATAAAAATCAATTTACAACAATTTTAAAAGGGAAAGGGAAAGGAGGGAGGCCAGACTACATTAAGGGGGAGGGCAGCAGTGGATCCTAAGAGCACCTAGAGAATAAATGAGTTTCCAGGTGCTTTTCAAAGGGTAAGGAGGGAGAAACCAAGAGACGCCTGGAGGGAGCAAGTTCCCCTCTGAGAGGGCTTGCCGCAGTAAAGGCCTGATTGGAGATCCTGCCATCGCATCTTAAGCAAACAGCGGGGGTTTCTGAGCAGGTAAACATCAGCATGAGGCTCCAGAAGCAGGTCTCAAATATTGGGGGTAGAATCAGGATTAGTAAGCGTGCCAAGTTTAATTAAGCTCTTTTCCTGGATGCAGAAGTTCTAATAGGGTGGGGTGGGGTGGAGGGGGGAGAAAAGACAACAGCCCAGCTCCCAGCCAGCCCATCTATCTAAACTCTGCCTTCTATTTGGTTTTTAGATCCACTCAAAAACAGCCTGTTTCCAACATTCTCCTCTCCCGCCTTACAGACACACACGCACTTAGAACCGCCAGCTGGTTTGCTAGGGGCGTGCCCTCTCCCCGTCTAACACAAGATGCCTTCCATCTAGTAAGTTTCCGTGCTAACAGGAATGATGATTTCCGCGCAGACTGTGCATTCGGTCTATTTTGAAACAGGACAACAGGGAAGGAACAAGAAAGCAAGACAGTAGCAAGTGTCTATGCATTTCATACTGAAAACGTGCGTCCTTTGGTGCCGGAGGATTTTCAGAGACTTGCAATTATTATTTAATAGCAACAGCAAAGTGTCTGGCATCAAATAATCATTAATTAGAGAGAGGTCCTTGCCCCGAGGTGCTTACAATGTAGGATAGTCTAGGAAGAGGGGCACGTAGGGAGAGACGGACACATTCATGAAGTTGAGAAGCATGGGGGGGGGGGGCTTGCTACCACGCCTGGCCAGCCAGGAGCCGCTCATCTGACCGCCCGTCAGTAGGTGGTGCAGGGGGATACCGTGATGCAGCACCCACTCACAGAGCCCTGCCGAGAAATCCAGAGTGTGCCATGCATGGCAAGTCAAAAAAAGTGTGTGGTAACAGGCACCCCCACATCCCCTGCTCGTATGAACTGGGGCGGCTGGCCACCCACTCCAGCAGACCGGTCCCCCGCTCAGAGGCACGGTCTTTGCAAGTCACAGGAACTGGCCACAAGCCTTGGGGAGCCTGGTTCCCCAGAGTTCACCCCAGGACATGTCCATTTCAAAGGCCAGCCCGGCACATCCCCTTCCCCCATGGTCCGTGGCAGGAGGAGGGAGAGGCAGCTGCTGCGGTAGCCACACTGGGAGCCGCCTGCTAAAATCCCTCCGCACGCGCTCCCTCCGAAGTGGATGCTCCACAGCTGTGTCACTCAGCGGCCTTGCCCCTTTAGAAACACCCATCATTACAGGGGAGAAGGGGGACCCTGAATGAAGTGAGAGCAGAAGGAGCATCCGTGGGCAATCGGTGGAGATGAGGAGCTACGGAAAGTCTGCCAAGAGAGAGAGGTGTGGTTTTTTAAGAATTAACCCAACAGAAGACGGGAATCGAGCTACCTTTCTGGGCGATGGTTTTGCTCGAATAGCAGTTCATGTTCCAAGATGGAAGGTCAGCATTCCAGGAGCCTCTCTTCCCCGGTGAGCAGCGACCCACTCCAGCAGCACGATGAAGTCACGCCGAATCACAGCGCCTCTGCATCCCAACGCATCGGATGGGAAGAACACACACCCCACGGCCCCCAGGCCATGTTGAGAGGACTGCTGCTCGCAGAGGGTTTTTAAGAGTTTTACGAAAGACAAGGGATCCTAAAACAACAGCCTAACCCTACGAAAGATTCCTTGAAAGATACGTGTTGCCGGACTGCATTTGCGATGGCAGATCAAAGTCCACGCAGTGTCCCCTGTTGCGACACCCTTCCAGCATGATCCCCACGTCCTTCAGCCGCCAAACAAAACAAGGGTGTGGCCTCGTCAGGCAGCCCTGGACAGTCAAAACAGGCAACTTTGCTCCATTTCCACTCAGCCCATTTACCTGTTGACTTATTCAAATGCCACAATCCTCTCCCTGCTCAGCTACAGGGCGTTATTTCCAAACCCCAGCTTATAAAGGGAATTAACCCAACACAGACAAAGCATTCCTGAATGCCAAAAGCTGGCTCCGCATCCCATCAGACTTCAGGCCAGGAAATCTACAGCTCCTGGGTTCATCTTGCCCTGGAAACCCACACAAGCAGCTACGCCCATCCTTCAGGCGTCATGAGTACCACCGCCCCGAAATGGCTCCGTTTCACTCTGAAACGGTCGCTACGGGAACAGGGAGGATGCAACAAACAGACAAGGCATTAACAGGCCAAAGTTCCTTCCCTATCACAGTTTCTGTTGTTTTCAAGATGAGACGCAGGAGTAGAGAGCAGTTTCGCTTTAAACTAAACAGGCACTACAATATGAGCTACCCATCCCAGGCAAACAGCGACAGGAGGGGTGAAGGCAGGAAAACATTTTTCCTCCCATGAGCCCTTTTGAAAAATCAGTGCAAGTTCCACAGGCCGGACCAGATAGGAGCTGGGGGCACCACGACTCCATCCCCTACGCCCTCATCTCCGCTTCTTTCCCCCGAGTGAAGGATATGGGAAGGGAGGTAGGGACTGGATCCATAGACCAGATCATGCAACTGGAAAAGAGCCCACTCAAGAGCAGCCACGGGCCAGATCTGATCCCAGCTGTAGTTGGTCTAACATATTCAAGCTACCAAGATTTTTCCAGCGAGTCGGGGAACGGCCTCAATGAGGCCTGAAAGTGGCAAATCCTAGACGAAAGAATAAAGTCATGGAACCCTAGAACTGAGGAGCTGGAGGGAACCTCAGAGGTTGTCTGCCCTGCCTGGAGGCAGGGATACCCTGTTCTGAAAGCATCCCCGACAGATGCTTACCTGGTCTTTTCTTGGAAAAACTCCAGAGGAAGCGATTCCGCAACCTCCCCAAGTGAGTTACATGCCCAGGGCCTGCCTTCAGATTGTCCAGGCCCGGGGTGGGGTAGAGAAGGGCAAGCAGAGACCCCTTCAGATCCACCCCAGAGAATTCAACTCACTGGGTGGCCTTGGGCAAGTCACAGCCTCAGTTCCCCATCTGTAAAATGGGAATAGTGTGTGTGTGTGTACGTACACCCACCAGACAGGAACCTGTCTCTGGAAGTCTGCGACTGTAAAGCACTGTGTATGCCCAGTCGTGCTAGAGAAATAAGGAGGAGGAGGTGGCGGCCTTGCCACTGTGCTCTGACGGTTCTCCCAGAGCATGGGGCCTCTGGAAATGCAGAGCCAGGGGTAGAAGCCCGTGTTACCCGTTCGCCGAAACCCATGAAGCTACAAGCGAGTGTTTTCAGGATCAGGGCCTACATCTCTAACAAGGGGGAGCTACGGACAGGGCTCTTAACGTAGCTCGTTAATGACTCCGATGGGGCCTTTACCTCTCGTTTAACGGAACTGCTGCATCTTCTTGAGCGTCCCTACACGCACGCCTGCGATACCAGCCCGTTTAACCTGACAGACCTGTTTGGGTCACGGACTTTCCCACCCCCTGCCACCCCAAGCTACTCTCAACTAAATAAAGTCCCCACAACAACTTCAGGAAGTGCTTTTGTCTGGAGGCAAGTCACCAGGAGACGCCAGGCACAGCAAGCAGAAGGATGGACACCCAGATGCCTACCAGAGTTAAGAGGCAGACATTTGGAGGCCCCTCAAGTGAGCATTGAACGCCATCTGCCCAGAATCTCTATTCTATTCACCCGAGGTCTCTAGGAGAACGAAACACACAAGATACAGGAAAGACTTTTCACTCCTAAGGGCACAAAGAGGGAACTGCCCATTTGCTATTCTAGTCTGTCTTTTGTTGCCATTTTCATCCCAAGTGTTGTCCGCGAATTAAAGTTCAGTTCCCCGTACACGTGAGCGCAGACAACCAAACGCCTACAGGTGAGGGCACAAACGCATCATTCCCCTGCCCGGTTCTGTAACAGAGACACAAGCCTCGCTCTGCAGAGCCGCCACAGTAACCCAACGCTAAGCCCTTTCAAAGCCGGCCTGGTTCCGCACCTCAGCTTTTTGGCCCGGCCTCGCCGAGCACGAGGCACGCAATCCAGCCGAAAGCGAGCTGGCAGGCAAAACCAGCCACAGACGACACTGCCAGTCAAAAGACGACAAAAGACACAGATTGGCCTCAGAAGAAAAAATGCCAACACAGCGATCCGGATGGCAGAAAAGAAAAGGTCAGACCTGAGAAATGGGATGAAAAGTGTGGGGGTGAGAAATATCAAGCCTCTCGGGTCTGAGAGCAAGCCAGCAGGGGGGAGAGGAAGGGGGATTATTATAAAGCCTCCAGCTGCCCCACCCTGGTTAGGGGCACAGATCAGTGTCTCTCCTCCCCAGGAGGCCTGGGATAGAAAGCAAACACAGCACGAGACACCCGCTCTGTTCTACACCCGCCTGCCTGTACCAAGGCGCTAGCGTCCCTCCTCTCTAGAACAACAGGGACAGGCAGCGTGGACCAGGGCTCATGGCTGCCGGTGTCCTCCTCCGTCCCTGAGAGGAGGGGACAGTGGGGCCCCACTCCCTCTTCCGCACCAGGGGGCCTTTCAACCTAGCTGGGCCATTAAGGTGGCCACCGACGCAAGCTTTTAAGGAACACTTATGAAAAATACATGTTGCAGGGCCCGCACTGGCCCCTTAGGCCCTATGCCCAACCTTCGGAGTGCAGTGGCAAGGCTGCCACCGTCGCCGCCTCCTCATTTCTACAGCGCTACTGGGCATGCACAGTGCTTTGCAGTCATTTTCCAGAGACAGGTCCCTGCCCAGTGGGCTTACAATCGAAGCTGGGCAAGGAGAAGGGAAAGATGGACACAATACATATTCCCATTTTACAGA
>QEPC01010859.1:15844969-15857133 GCA_003113815.1 Sphenodon punctatus | reverse complement strand
CCCCCCCCCCCCCCCGAGCATGATTTCCTCTTGTTTCCTGGCGGCAGGTTTGGGAAGCAAGGCTGTTGCGACGGTTGGGAAGGGTATTGGAAGCTCTTCCTGCAAAGCGGTCTCCTGCCCCTGTTACCGTGTAAATCAGGGGGTGGTCAGACTTACCGTGCACAAGATCTGCTTGACGCAGGCATCAAAATGATTGCGCACACTCTCAGCCGCGCTCTTACCTGGCAGGGGGGGAAGCTGTTTCTCCTGTTTCCTGGAAGTGGCTCGGGGAAGTGACTCAAGGCGCAAAGTCAGAAGACTTATCATGGGGTATCTTTCTGGGAAAACGTGTGCCTTTTTGTCTTGATATAAATTGCTATTCAAAATTGCACTTGTCACCCATCCCTCCAGTCTGGGCTGTCCGCAGCAGGGGATCAAACTGGGGCCTTCTCGTGCAGGAGCCTCGAAGCTAAAACACCCTGGCTCCTCTGTTCACTCTGTAGGGTAACAAGCTCATGAACCTGTGGGTGATTTGCCACCACCACACCACTAGAGGGAGCTCATGTGCCAGCCCCTGTGGGGCTACACAGTGTTTTATATGAAATAACATTTAATAGTAACCCTGCTGCGCTGCAGGAACCTGTTCCTCTGTGGCCGCAAACATTGTTTTTTCTTGCCTTTCCTTGATCTCTTTTAATAAGGGGTGGGCTGTGGCTCAGGTGGTAGAGCGCATGCTTTGCATGTATAAGGTCCCAAGTTCAATCCCCGGCATCTCTAATTCAGGGTCTCTGGTAACCTGGGTGAGGTCTCTGCCAGGGATCCTGGAGGGTCTCGGGTAGCGCGCCTGGGTGAGGCCTCTGCCGGGAATCCTAGTGAGCTGGATTTGAAGCCCTGCTGCCGTGTCGGGTTGTGACAATACTGGGTGAAGCTGGACCATTGGTCTGACTCAGTTAGGCAGCTCCTTATATCCCTTCTTCCCTGCTAGGTAGATTTCCAGAGCCCTCCCTACAATGAGTGCTGCCTTCAGACTGCTTTAAGCTTCGACCCAGTAAGAGCAGATGAGGGATGCCCTCGCAAAGGCCTTGGGTAATAGAAAGCTGCTGAGAGAATACCGGGTGAAACAGATCAGCCATAAACATGGGGAAAATTCCACAATTCCCTCCTCCCCCCTGGAAAATGAGCCACTCTCAAGGTGGCCCAGAAGCAGGGGGGTGGGGGAGCAGAGGTGGCACGTGCCACCCAGCAGTGGCACTGGGGCACGGAGCGGCTGCAGGGTCGACATTGTAGCTGCCACTGAAAATGCTCCAAGCAGCGCCTAGGGACCGGCCTGGCTTTGCTTGCTGTGAGTAGCTCTTCTTCCTGAGCACGGTCCCGGTTTCCCGCTGCCTCGTGGCCCCGCATGTCATTCTGAACACGGCCCTGTGAGCCCAAGGCACTTCCCCTGCTGCTGCACTGAATGCTGTGGCTTGTGGCGGCCGCCGTGGGTCATCTGCCCCATGGCAAGAGACTGAGGGTGGGGCTGCTTCTCAGCTGGGTTTTCTGTCTTGTTGGAGCAGGAGACAATTTTGTGGCTTCAAGCCCCTTCCGGAGCGGCTGAAGACGAGAGGCTCATTCAGGCTGGCATAACTTCCTGCCTATCTTGCCCGCTTGTAACTCTGGGTTGGCCGGCTTCCCGGCTCCCAGGGCTGTGGCTTGGTGAGGCTGATGTGTCCGTACTGGATCAGTGCCCTCCCGTTGTCCCTTTTTATCCAGTCCAGCACTGGCGTTTCTTGTCCAATCCGTTTAAGGTTTGTACCGTTTTCAGCAGACAGTCGTGTGTGTGTGTGTGTGTGTGTGTGATTAACACCTTGTTAATCCAGCAAAAGAGAGAGCGAATCAAAGGGGAGATTGGAGGCCCTGATTCACTCCATACGGTGCGTCAGAGGTGGGGCACCTTTTGTCGCTTTCACAAGCTTGGGATCAGCAGGGCTGTCCAAGAACAAAGGCTGGTTTTTTGACGGGACACACCCACGTGGATTCACCCACCCATGTTCCCAGTTGCTCCACGCCGGGGCACGGATGAGCGGTGCATGGGGGGCAGGCACAGCTGTGTGAACGCTGCCCACTCACTGGGCGTGCGCTGGTGCTTCATCTGGCGCACGTGGACCCGGACCGGAGGCGGGTCCATCTAAAAGCAGCTAAAGAGAGAGAACCCCCAGGCCAGAGGGTGTCTTTAGCAGCTGAAAGGGATTCCCGCTGCCTCCCCCTGGGATCCTCGCAGCGTCTTGAAAACCAAAACTTCAGAGCTGAATTCAATGCCCCCATTTGAGAATTTTGACTTTTGAATTGGCTGAGTCGTAACTTGACCCATCGGTCCTGCACGTACAAACAGACGGACGCAGGGTTTCTCACTCGGACAGCCGGGGTTTGTTTGTTTTTAACCTGATCAGCCCCAAAGTTCGTCAGCGGGCTATTACAGATTTCCATAGAAATACATATTAATAATAACAGTGAATGAATGCATGTTAATTGATGCAAATGAGGGGTGGCATGAAGTGCCCCTATTTTTCTCTGTCCGATGTCGGAGGGTGGGTCTGCTGCACATCGCGCTGGCTGTATATAGCTCTGGCTCTTTGCTGGGAGCCACTGGGGGGATGTTGGCAGCCTGGGATTCAAACAGCCCAGTAGCCGGATCCCCTTGATCCACAGAAACCCCACTCCCGTGACCCTGAAACTGGGTCGGGGGAAGAAAACTTTGGGATGTATTTCCCTTACTGTGATTATGCCCATGTTGTGACGGTCCCGTTTAACCTGTCGGCAGCCTGAAGCTGTAGCCTTGACGTCCGACTCCTGGGATTAGCTTCGCTTAGGCCTCATTAGAGGCCCCTCGTAGCCTAGGCAGAGCCATCGGGGTGAGGGAGGAATTGTGGGTTTGTATGTAACCCTCTGTTGTCCTGCATCCAATCCGGGGGGTGGACTGGATGACCCTTGGAAGTCCCTTCCAACTCTGACGTTCTAGAATTCTATGCCGGGACAGGGAGGAGCAGCACCTTTTCCCTTCCAGGGGAGCCACTTTGAGAAAGAGTACAAGCTTCTTGGTGTAATGGTGGAACTTGCAAGAGCTCCCCCCACCCCCCCGATTGACCTTGGAGATTGGAGGAAGGTGGCCTTTTAGCTATGTTGGGCCCAAGCCATTTAGGGCCAATATGCCGGGAGTCTAAACCCTTTCCCCCCCATCCCCCCCACCTAAACTGCCTTCTCCAAAGGTCACTCCCCTGCTCACCCTAGTCTCCCCCCTGCCTGTTGCCGCTAGGCCAGCCTAGCTGAGCAGCCCCTGCCGCCCCCCGCAAACTCTGATGATCTGCTGCACCACGACTCCCCAGCTGATGCCGGTGCCTACCCCCACCCCGGCTTATGAGCTGCGATGATGAAATCTCAATCTCTCTCTCCCCTTTTAAGGCGATCGTAGCCCGGGCCAACAGTCTGAAGAATTCTGGCGTGCCTGACGATATCTTCCAGCTGGATGACCTCTCGGTGTTGGTATGTGCCGGGTGTTTACTTTGGGTCCCGCCAATCACAGCAATTGGAATAAAGGAACCCGAGGGCGGAGGTGGAAATTCACTGCCCTGCCTTGCAATGAACGAGGCCGTATTCTCTAGTGGGGACAGAAAGGGCAAGGAGCCAGGGCTCCTGGAGTCTGTTGACAGCTCTCTGCCACTGGTTTGCCGTGGGGTTGCAGGTCACCACTCCTTGCTGCAGTTTAAATGTGGGGAGGAAGGTGGCATCGGTCTCTCAATTACTCCGCACCACGGCCAAACCTCCGTGTCTCACAAGCCCCTCTGCGGTGACTTCGGCCCCCATTTTAAGGGGCTACCCTGACACACGCAGCCACACCTAGCGCCCCCCCCCCCCCCAATTTACATCCAGCCTCCCTTTCCCACCGAGATTGCTCCTGATCTTTCCCTCCCCCATGGGGTCATGCCAGTGATCACTCCGCTCTCGGGTGCGTACGGCGGTGTCCATTGCAGGTGCAGTCACTGCACTGGTGCCGGCGCAGAGGCCTGGTTACAGGTGCATTGTGCCCTGGGCAAAACCCTAGATCGGCGAGTCCTTAGCCTCTGGCAACTCCTACGCGCTGTGGCTTAGTGGTTTATTCTAGGCCAGAGGGAGCCGAGATTTTTCCCTGCCAACTCTTCTGCTGCTGCTGCTTCTCGCAGGACCTGAGCTACAACCAGCTGACGGAGTGCCCCAGGGAGCTCGAGAACGCCAAGAACATGCTGGTGCTAAACCTAGGTCACAACAGGTGGGTCTGGGCACCTGGCAACAGGCAGGGAAATGGCGCAGGCAGGTGGGGGAAGACGCCGACGCAGTCAGAGCCGGCACGGTGTAGCGGTTGCCGATCCACTCCCCCCGCATCGGGTTCCGAGCGGACTGCAGCCCGGAGACCTTTCAGGGTCCTCGCGTTTTCCGCAGGCTGCTTGGTTCTTCTCTCTGACCCCTCGGTGCGCGGAGCCCTGCCGTATCGGGGCCGATCCAAACCTGGAGCCGAGCCGAGGCGTCCGTGGTTGCAGCTCTGCCTCCGCGGAACACCGCGATGTTGTGGCATTCCGTGTAGCCACGCCCCCGGAGTGCCGTGATGTCGTGGTGGTCTCGAATGGGCGTGACTGGGAAAAGGGGTGGGGCTTAGGCATTTCCCCACTCTTTCCATTGGGGGTGACGCCCCCACAGAGTGCAAGTGGGGACAGCAAGGCTAGGGGGCTGCAGTGTAGGGGGGCAGAGTTAGAACTTGCAGGGCCCAGGGGGAAGATAGAATGCAAGGTCTGTGGCGACCTGACCCTGCCCCTGGACTCCACCCGCTTGGGACACCCTCCCGGGGGCCCTAGATGTGGTCACAATAGGGGCCTGCTGGAAGGGAGTGGGGCAGCCTTCTCTGGTGAAAACGGGGGCCCCTGGAAACCGAGACAATAACAAGGCCTGGGGGAAGAAGGGATTTGATAATGGGCTTCCCAAGCATTGGGGGTGGGGGTGGATCCAGTCTCTGGAAGGGAGTGAAGCAGCCTCTCTCTTCAGAGCCAGGTGGGTCGCTTCCTTGGGGAAGGGGGATTCTGGCCTTGGCCCCGTATCCGCGGGTGGGGAGGGGAAACGCAGCTTGGCAGGGCCGTCTCCTGCCAGACACGGCCTCCCCGGTGTTGGGTAACCAGGGCTCCGCTCTCCGGCTTCCCCCAGCATTGACAACATCCCCAACCAGCTCTTCATCAACCTGACCGACT
The DNA here is from genome assembly GCA_003113815.1 of Sphenodon punctatus. Taxonomy (NCBI): domain Eukaryota; kingdom Metazoa; phylum Chordata; class Lepidosauria; order Sphenodontia; family Sphenodontidae; genus Sphenodon; species Sphenodon punctatus. The sequence goes on along the minus strand of QEPC01010859.1, from coordinate 15,851,905 downwards.
TGCTCTACCTGGACCTGAGCAACAACAAGCTGGAGAGCCTCCCTCCCCAGATGCGGCGCCTCGTCCACCTGCAGACCCTGATCCTCAACAACAACCAGCTCCTGCACGCCCAGCTCAGGTGGGGGCCTGCCCCACGGCGCGGGCTGGGAGAGGGCTGTCAGGAAGCTGGGGGGAGGGGGGGGAAGAGTCCCTCCTGCCCTGTGTCAGGCTCTGTGTGTGTGTGTGTGTGTAAGAGACCGAGAGAATGCTCTTGGTGGGGTCCCCTCTGCCCTGTGTTACCGGGGGGATGAGTGTACTCTCAGGAACGGGGGGGTCCTGCTTGCTCCTGTACTGAGGGATGCACGGGTTTGGCAATGGGGGGGCTCTTGCCTTGCACCGGGAGGAGAGGTGAGCACAAACTTGGGAATGAGAGGAGATTTTTACCTCTTGCCCTGCATTGGGGGAGGGAGGAGCATTTGGGGGGCCTCGAAATGGGGGTCCCCTTTACCCTGCATTGGGGAGGAAGTGGGGGCTCAGGAATGGAGGGTCCCCCTTGCCCTGCATTGGGGGAGGGAGGAGCATTTGGGGGGCTGGAAATGGGGGTCCCCTTTACCCTGCATTGGGGAGGATGTGGGGGCTCAGGAATGGAGGGTCCCCCTTGCCCTGCATTGGGGGAGGTTGGAGTATTTGGGGGGCTGGAAATGGGAGTCCCCCTTACCCTGCATTGGAAGGAGCATGTAAGGGGTTGGGAATAGGGGGTCCTCATTGCCCTGCATTGGGGGAGGGAGGAGCATGTATGGGGTTGGGAATAGGGAGTCCCCCTTGCCCCCCATGCTCTGTCGGAGGGAGAAGGCTCCTATATAGGGTATGGGGCAGGGGGGTGCTCAGCAGGGCTCCCCATGCTCTGAATTCTCTTCTCCCACAACCCCAGTTAGCAAACTGGCTGCTCTTATAAGCCTTAGTGATGGGGGGGGGACCCCAGGATTTTCAGGGCTCTAGTTTGTGGGGGGCAGCCTGGGACTCACTAATGAACCCAGTTATGAAATCCCAGTCTGGCTCTCCGTGGCTGGTTAGCCCTACATCCATCGGAGAGACCCCTCCAGCCCTGCACTTCGAGGGAGGGGGCATTTCCTGGTTCTCTTCCCCTCTGCTGATACCCCAACGCCCTTGGTGTGTGTTCAAGGCAACTCCCCGTGATGATCGCCTTGCAGACCCTCCATCTCCGGAACACCCAGCGCACCCAGAGCAATCTCCCCACCAGCCTGGAAGGCCTGACCAATCTATCCGGTAGGTAGAACTTTCGTTCCCTTCTTATTAGGTTTGGTGTGGAGCGGGGGTGGGGGAATCACCGGCCCGGGAGACAAATCCAGATCGCGGCTGCTTTTTATTTGACCTCTTTCCAGTTTTTCGATCTGGCCTGCAGATCCCTCCAGCGCTGAAAGACTGAGCTCAGGGGAAGGGAGGAGGGGGCCGCTCCATGGTCTGGAGCCTCCTCTTCCAGAGTACGCCCCCCTGGAGCTTGGCTTCCTTTTGAAAGTGGCTCCTGAGAGGGGAAAGGTTCCCTGCCGCTGGTGTTGTGCCCCAGCTCAAAATCAGGGCCCCGTTTGCGCAAGGTGCGGCACAGCCCCAATGAGACCGATTCTTCCCTGAACAAGGGATGGCAGGAGAGTGGGATGCCGGAAGGGAGCAGAACGGCTCTCCCATTGCGGCTGCAGTCCTGGAGGCTCCAGCAGTGGGCAGGATCGATGGGTCGTATGTCCTGCCAGGCGCGGAGTGCTAACGGCAGCCCAGCAGTTAGGGTGTGAGGGATATAGTTGTGTGCGTGTGCACGCACCACTGGACGGTGCATTCGACACCTTATTTATTATTTTTTCTCAAATTCTGCAAGCGCGAAATCTGGATTCCGCAAGAAGAATAAATGATTCAAATTGACCCAAGGCTACAAATGATATAAATTAATTTCCCGGCATGCCATTGCGTCCATTTTCAACATCTCGTGTTTTTAAAACCTCACAAAATGTCGAATGATCCAATCAGTAAGGAGGTTTTTCTCTTGCCTGAATTGTCTAGGGCTGTTCCTCTACAACAGCTGGGGTGCGCGGCCCCATGGACCCCAGAATATAGACCAGCCTTTCACAGTGCTGGCCTCCTATTGGCTAGCTCACACCAGTCCCTACTCGGGCTGTCCTGCATCGCCAGACACACTTTGGCCAAATGTAAAATTCCCCACAAATGACTGTGATCGCAGAATTGATGTTAGCAGTTTAAGGGTTAATTTGACCCTGACTTCTCCCCCTGCCCAGATGTGGATCTATCTTGCAATGACCTGAGCCGCGTCCCCGAGTGTCTCTACACCCTGGCCAACCTGCGGCGTCTCAACCTGAGCAGCAACCAGATCTCGGAGCTGTCCCTCTGCATTGACCAGTGGATCCAGCTGGAGACCCTCAACCTTTCCAGGAACCAGCTCACGTCCCTTCCCGTACGTAGCAACCTCCTAGCTCTGCCTCCAGCCCCGGCGGCCCAAAAGCTCATGAAGGGGAGGGCTCAGCTGGATGGAGGTGAGGGGCAGAGCCCGGAGCACATCTGGCCAGCAGACATGGGGCCTTTACAGCTGCTGCTGTCCCCCTTGGCCAACTCATTTCCATGGGTGCACGGCATCCTAGGCCAGTGCCCTGTGGGCAATAGCCCCAATGCCGGCCCTAGTCGTCCACAGCTGAGCCCAGGCTGTGGCTAGGAGCTGGGAAATGTCGCAGTATCTTTGGCGAAATTAGAAACGGGGCATCCTTCCTGTGGCGATACCAGTGCCAGAGGGGCGTGAGGGTGAAAGGGATCTTGGAGGGGGGGCGGGAAGGATGCTGGATCTCTAGCTCTGAGCACTGTTCTCTCTCTCTCCCCTCGCCCAGTCTGCCATCTGCAAGCTGACCAAGCTGAAGAAGCTCTATCTCAACTCCAACAAGCTGGACTTCGACGGCATCCCCTCGGGCATAGGGAAGCTGGCCAGCCTAGAGGAGTTCATGGCGGCCAACAACAACTTGGAGCTCATTCCCGAGAGCCTTTGCAGGTGAGGAGCCTCCCCTCCACCTGACGTCCCGGCTTCAGTGGGAGCCGGTACCCAAGGGGCCGGCAGATTGAGTGGAGCCACGGGGGGGGGCAGCTGATTGTGCTCGTAGCTCTCAACCCCTAGACTCTGAAATGAGGGATGGTGACAGGCAAAATGTCGGATCATGAAGGGCGTTTATTATGTCAGTTTACTCAGATTGTTAATGGACTCTGCTAACTATGACATGGCTATTTTAATTTTTTTTAATTTAAAAAGCAATTTTAAAAAAAAAATCAAAGGAGTCGTGCGTACAAAGTTCTCTTGTAAACCAGACTTGAAACCTTATTCATCCCGTCTCCGTTTTAAAGCTCCCTTGCAGCGCTGCCCCCACCGAGGGGGCAATGCCCCTCCCCAGGTGATCTCTCCTCTGCACAGAACCCCTCTCTCGCGTCTCCTGGGGGAATTCTTCCCATAATCCAGTGCTCGACAATAGCCCCGTTGCCTGGCACTGAAGCACAGCTAAATCTTTTTGTTGTGGGTTGTCATTGATTTTAAAAAGAATTTGAAAATGGGGGACGGGAAGAGAGAAAGAATTGCATTTGTCCACCAGGGGCCAAATTGTAGCTGTCATTACCAGCAGTTCAGGATTCTGGTCTGCCCTCTGCCTTCTGGTTTATTTTCTTTTTTAAAAACAAACCCCCCCCAAAAGCCCTGTAAAACCAAATGGCTGAATGTCCTATAAAATCCAGGACATGCTAATAATCTCTCTCAAAGTCCTGGGACATTTGAGAGGGGGGGAGCCTTGCTACCTGTGAAGCAAATCTGCTGCAAGTCCTGGGAAACTAGAGCAGCCTGCAAAATCTGGGCTGCTTGGCAGTACGGTTGGGCTGTGTCGGATGAGCCAGGGCTGCCTGCGGATCCTGTCCACCCATCTGCTTCGGGGCGTCCCTACCCCTCGAGCAGCTGCGCCTGTGGAGACCTGGATGCAGAGCGAGTGGGGGGGGGGGGGAGAATGCGCTTCCTCCATGCAGCGGGGGGGAAGAGGGGCAGGTCATGGGAAGCCAACTCATCCAATCAGCTTGTCCGCTGCCTCCCTCCCTTGCAATCGATCCATGTGTGGGGTTCGTGATGTGGTTCACGCTGTCCTCCTTGTACCGTTTCCCCCCCCACTTTTCCTGCCTCCCGATGACTCGGTTGGTCTCCCGTAATCTGGGCTCCGACTGTCCTGCACCTTCCCTCTTCTAGCCCCTGCTCTCTGGCGCCCCCCTGTGGATTTGGCCTATTCCAGGCTGGCTTCTCCCTAGCTCCTCCCTTCTCCCTGCAGGTGCGCAAAGCTGAAGAAGCTGGTTTTGAACAAGAACCGTTTGGTCACCCTGCCGGAGGCCGTGCACTTCCTGACAGACGTAGAGGTGAGCCTGGCGGAGCAGCTTCCTAGCTCGACTGGGATCTCCCAAGGGGGGCTGGACCTTTGTGGGAGAAGGCCCTGGGGAGTGGGGGACGACGCTTTACAGGGGTGCTGGAGAGGAGGGGGAAACCGTTCTTCTCCCAGGAGTACGGGGCTGACCCTACCCGAATAATGACTGGGATACCGCTAGCAGTGTCGCAGCCCAGACTTGTGTTCCACTTATAGGCCCCCTAAGATGATGGGGGATGGTCTCTAAGCAGCGGCCCTCCTAAGGGGGCTCTGGGCCAGCCTCTGCCTCCCCCCAACAAAGGTGGGGGCACTGCTCTGTCTCCCAGCAAACAGCAGCAGCCCTTGGAAGGAAGTTTTCAGAGTGGGTGGGGGGGGTCGGCATTCCACCCCTGCCCACTCTGAAAATTTCCTCCTTGGCAGGGCCTTGACCATGCCGCTAGGAAATGGTCAGAGTGGGTGAGGGTGGAGTGTTAGCCTTGCTCTCTCTCCCACCCACTGAAAATTTCCTAGCAATGCTCAAGCTATTTGCGGGGGGGGCGGGATCCACCCCCCCCAGGGTCAACTGAGCCCCCTCATTCCTCAATAACTACACCCCCGACTGCTAGCAGCAATGAACTGGGTCCTGAACCTCGGGTCCTGAAACATGAGCCACTGTTGCCTGGGCAGGTAGCAGGTTCTGGAGCCTCTGTCTAGCCCTGGATACACCCCCCACCCTCCGACCCCCAAGCGAGGATGGGACATAAGCAGACCAATGCCCTGGGTTCCCATTAGGTTAAGAGCATGAGAAGTGCCAGACTGGGTCAGACCAACGGTCCATCGAGCCCAGCATCCTGTCTCCGACAGTGGCCAATCACGGTGGCTTGGGAGAAGCACCCAACAGGTCACCATGCTATCCATTCCCTGTGGGTCATCCCCAGGCTCCCAACAGTAAAGGGTTTTGTTCCCCAATCCTATCTGGCTAATAGTTCCATTAGCAGCTATCTTCCACTTCCCTCTGGCCTTTCACTAGGAGGGGTGTTGGTGGGGGTGTGGCAAAAGGCCTGCCAAGGAGGAAATGTTCAGAGTGGGCAGGGGTGGAATGCCGACCTCACCCACTCTGAAAACTTCCTTCCAAGGGTGGCGGCGGCGGCCTGCCACACCCCTTTGACATAACTCTGCCCTTTTTGGGTCATCTTGATATCATGACACTCCATAAGGGCGGAGCCATGTCAGAAATGGGGCAGGAGAGTCCCTTTGGACTGCCCCCTTTCCAGCATGGCTGCCCCCTGCTACCTCCCAGAAGCCCTGATTCCTTCAGGTTACCAAGGCCGCCCCTGGCCAACCTGGAGAAACTGGAGCTTCCCCCGGAGGCTCAGTATCGAAACCCAGAGAGAGGTGGCAACCCTACTTCCCATTCCAGAGGGGCAGAGGAGGCTGATGGGATTTTCCCCAGGCAGCCCAGAAATCACGCCTGCCTGATACTTCGCTGCTGGACGTGGCTCTTACGTTAGTAGGGAACGGTAGGATGACCAGATTCACCCCTGACCAATCAGACGCTGGCTCTGAATCGTCTCTCTTCTGCCCTTGCCCCGCCAAAGTCGGTGATCCTGGTGCCTGGTGTTTGCGTTGTGTCCTGATCCTCCTCTTCCCGCTCCCGCAGATCCTGGATGTCCGCGAGAACCCAAACCTGGTGATGCCCCCAAAGCCGGTGGACAGAACCTCCGAGTGGTACAACATCGACTTCTCCCTGCAGAACCAACTGCGGTTGGCGGGTGCCTCCCCAGCCACCGTGGCAGCGGCTGCAGCAGGTGGGCTCACGGCGGGTGAGAGGAGGCCGTACTAAATGGCGGTTATGCCGGGGGATAAGGAGGGAGAGTTTTCCTGCGCTGCGCATGGTGGTTGTAGTAGAATTGATTACATGGCGATTCCCGAGATACTGGTCCCGTGGGTATTGGATTTTAAGGTCTTGTTAACTCCGGAGTGTTGGTGTCGTAGATAATACAGCGTGGAGAGGGAGGTGTGAGGGGGTGTGGTTGCTCCCGCCTGCTTCCCACCTGGCCCTGCCTCTTCCAAGCATTCCAAGCTCATCCGAAAAGGGCCGTGATTCTGTCCGAAAGAGGCAGGGGCAACCTCTTTGCTGCGCCTGTTTCTAATAGGACCACGCGCCCTTTCTGAGCATCATGACCGCGCGATGCATGGGAAGGGGCGTGTTCCTACGTCAGGAAAGGGCAGGGCGAATCGGCTCTTTGGCCCCCAAATGGAATTCTGCCGGCACCCCCGGGGGAGGCCGGTTCTGTTGGGATCCTTGGGAGCCGACGTTGTCTACCATGGGCCCTGCAGGAAGAGGGGAGACCTAGGCCAACTGGATATTGGGAACGCAAAGACAAGGCACAGTGTCCTCTAGCAGGGAATAGACAATCAACCCCTACTGATTTTTTTCTGGTCCTGTCTGGTAGCTGGAAAACCACAAATTCTGGTTTTAACCTCTTGTTGGGAGGTTATTTTGCAATTTCCCCCCCCCCCC
>QEPC01010859.1:15820299-15844517 GCA_003113815.1 Sphenodon punctatus | reverse complement strand
CCCCCCCCCCCCCCCCCCCGAGGACTCTCTCAATGCCTGCGGTCGTCGTAGCCGAATTCGCAGAGCCCCGAGTACGGATAGGAGCTAGAGAGCTCTTACCCATTAGACTTCCAGTGCTAAGAAATCCCACTTTGTTTCACGGCGCTTTCTTTCCCCGTGAAAGAAGCCGTTTGCCAGATCAACACGTAGTACTGGATGTGCGCTGTTCTTTTGTGGAATACTCACACATGCCCCCCCCCCTTGTTCCTGCCCCCCAGGGAGCAGCACGAAAGACCCCATGGCTCGGAAGTTGCGTCTGCGCAGGCGGAAGGATTCCACGCAGGACGACCAGGCCAAGCAGGTGCTGAAGGGGATGTCAGACGTGGCTGAGGAGAAGAACAAGAAGCTGGAGGTAGGAGGGGGGCTGGCCTGCACATATTTCATGGAAAGGGCTTTAGGTGAAGGTTGCTTGGACTCGCCCACCAATACCAACCGCAGCAAGAAAACGGGCAGCAGACCATCCCCACCCCAGTTTCCTGTCTCTGCCTCCTCGCCCTCTCTCCCACTGCTCGTACCCCTATCCTCGCCCTGATCAGGCTAAAAATGGAGCTCCAGGCAACTCCCGTAGCACCCAGGCATGGCCCTAGGAGCCACTCTTGGAAATGACTGGCCTGGCTTTCGCTGAGGTGCCAGGATTAGAACTCGTGACTCCAGACGGGTGGCGTTAGCCTGGCAGGTCAGGAGAATGGCCTCCGGCTTTGCGATGCCCTTCTTTGTTGAGCAGCTGGTAAATTGTGCCGGAGCCAGAATCCGGGAGCAGATTTGATTGGCATGGCCAGCTTGGGGGCTCCTGACTGCTCAGACACACACGGCTTGACTCCTGTTCCCAGCTGCCAGAGACTGAGCCAGATTCTCTCCTCTCGGCACCAGTGCAAGGATTTTTGGCGGCCTCAGATCCCGCTTCAGAGCTCACCAGTGGCAGCGGCGGCTGCAGTTTTTGCTGCCCCCTTCAACTTGCCGCCCTAAGCGGCCGTCTGCACTGCCTCTATGGGAGGACCGGCCTGCTTGGCGTTGAGCTGGTGATGCCAGAAAGAGCCTTGGTGAAGGGGGAAGCAGGGGGCAGGAAGGATTTCCGGTCCCAGCCTATGTTTTCAGGATTGGTGGTGGCATTCTGGTTCCTGCTCCCTGGTGATGGCGGGGGGGGGCTGTGGTGCCAGGTCTCCCTCTAGTGGTGGCGCTGGGTGGTGAAGCCAGTGGTGGTGGTCTGTCTCCCTCTAGTGGTGGCACTTGGCTGCACAGAGGTTCATGAATTTGCTTCTACCCTGAGGCTTATGTCCTAAGATCCAGAAGTCCCAGGTTCAGTTCCTGTCGGCCTAGCCCCCAAGTTCTGCTGCATTGGCCTTTTGGAAAGAGCTTCTTCTCTGGGATTCTGTCGGGTCAGAGAAAGGGCTGAGGGGCAGTGACTGGTGCCCCCTAGGCCCCACTCCTCTGCCTAACCCTGTTCTCTTTTGCCTCCAGGAGAACGGGGATATGAAATACACCGACCTGAAGACGCGTCGCTGGGACCAGAGTCTGGAGAAGCCTCCTCTTGATTACTCCGAGTTCTATACAGAGGACGTGGGGCATCTGCCGGGCATCTGCACGTGGCAGATTGAGAACTTTGTGCCTGTCCTAGTGGAGGAGGCGTTCCACGGGAAGTTCTACGAGGCTGACTGCTACATCGTGCTGAAGGTAACAGTGCGGCCTTGCCGGGCTGCGGTGCCTGTCCTCAGCGACCCCCAGCACGGAGGAATGAGGTGACCAATCATCCTCGGCCAATGGGGCCCAGGAGGTTGTTGCCTTATCCCGCTCACGAGGCCTAGATCCAAGTCTCCTGCCTCTATCGCTATCCCACACTCGGCCAGAGCTGGGTGTCTCCGCTCCCAGACCCTCTAACCATTGGGCCATGCTTCCTCTGGGAGCTAGGGATAGAACTAGGGCTGTAGCTCAGTCTTGATTCCCCCTCCCCCCCCCCCAAATTTCTCGCTGAGAATCGCAGTTCTCGACTTGTTTTTAGTGATAATATGGAAAACCCCGGTTCTCGACTGAGAGAGTGGCTAATTTTTCTCGATTTTACCACGTACCGTCGACCCATTTACCACGTACCACTTACTGTGTCCTGCGTCTTTCCTAGTAATGCACGTGCGCCAATGGATGCCCTTTTCCAAAATGGCGGCGACACTGCCTGCACCATCTTGGAAGAGGGCTGCGCATGCAGGGACCGGCTGTGGTGGCCATTTTGCGAATGTGCGTTACCAAGGCAAACACGGTATACAGTACACAGGAAACGGCAAACAGTGCTGAGATTCTCACCGGGATCTTGAACCATTACCAAGAACGTGCAGAGCTCTCGGTAATGGACCTTGATTACTGCGAGATTCTTGCACGAATGAAAACCCATTCTCCCTTCAGCCCTCGATAGATACCAGGCAGGCTGTTGCAGGGCTCAGGGTGGCTCCGGCTCCGCCCCCTCAGGAGCACCCTCCATGGGGCCCTAGAGGGGCGCCGCTGGGAGGGAATGGGGGCGCTGCCCCAGTGAAAATAGTGGGACCCAGGGCGGTTGCCCCAGGGCACTGTGGGGTAAGACTGGCCCTTGTACCCAGGAATCCTGGTTCCTAGTCCTCCCCTCTAACCACTAAGCCACGCTTCCTCTAGGCGTTGGAGCTAGAACCCTGCACTCCGGCTCTCTGCCGAACCCTTAGCTCCCACTGTGTCCGAGCAGGAATGGGGAACCCAGGAGTCCTGGTTTCCGAGTTAACCCCTTTAACCATGAGGCCGTGCGCCCTCTGAAAGGAGGGGATGGACCTCAGCCTCTCTGCTCTAACTACTAGCGGACCCTAATTCGCAGACCTCCTGTGATGAGGTTTAGAACTGCGGGGGACCAGAAAATACTGAAACCTCCCCTCCACCCCCTGCTATCGTGAGCCATCGGTCTCTCGTGGCCCAGCACTTGAGTGGGCAGATGGTGTGTGTGTGTGTGTGTGTGTGTGTGTGTGTCTGGAGTTGGGGAGGGGGGGTTCACCCCTCTGGTTGCTCCCCCCACTGCTTGGGTGGTTTGGGGAGATCATGTGACCCACCTCCCTCCTCCTCCTCCCCCTCTCCAGACCTTACTGGACAACAACGGCTCCTTGAACTGGGAGATCTACTACTGGATCGGACAGGAGGCCACTCTCGACAAGAAAGCCTGCGCGGCCATCCACGCCGTCAACCTCCGCAACTACCTGGGGGCCGAGTGCCGCACCATCCGGGAGGAGATGGGGGACGAGAGCGATGAGTTCAGCCAGGTAACCCCTTTCCCTCCTTCGCCCGGATACCAGCCCTCGCCGTACAGACCCATCCCTTCAGTAGTTTAAAATCTGGTCGGGAACCAGCCCATCACCCCAGGCATCCTGCCTTTGTCGGGGAGAGCTGTGTTAGCCTTTTGGGGGCATGGGGCAATGCCCCAACATCATGATTTCACTCTTCCCCTTACTGTCCAGCCAGTCATTCTGGGCTGTAGTTGGAGGAGGACATGTAGAAGATTATTTGTATTTATTAGTTATTCAGACTAATAGCCCCGCCCTTACCCTAAGGTTCAACGTGGCTTCCAAAATAAAAACCATATAAAAAGTGCACTGTAAATAAAAATAAAGTTCTCTTAATCTCCCGGTCTCCTCCTGCCAAATGCTTGGCCAACAGAGAAAAGTCTTGCGTTGCCTCTGGAAAATGCTTGGGCTCCAACAAACCTCCCGCGGAAGGGAGTTCCGCAATACCAGGCAGCAACCAAGAACGTATTGGAGTTCCGCAATACCGGGACTGTCTTTTCTGAATGCCGTCCCAAATTTCAGTCCAGCCGAGGTTTGCCAAACCTAAATTTCAGAAATCCAGGTGGATGTAGATTTGCATAAAGCGCCATGTGCCCTAGTTAGGAGGAGGAGTTGCCATGCTGATGTTGCAGCGTAGGAGCTGTTTTGAAACAGAGGCAAGAACCGCTTCCAAGCGGGGAGCGAGCTGTCGGGTTCCTTTTTCCTGGATTTCAAGTCACAAGAGTATCCAGGATTCCGTAGTCAGAACCTCCTACGAAACACCCCCGTCCCAGGACAGTGTGAACTCTGTCTTCAGAGTGTTTCAGTGTTGACTTATTCCCTCAGCTGCTCCCTGTCCCTTGGGCCGAACGCCCCTGCCCACCGCCACATCCTGGGTCCTGATGGTGAATGAAGGAGCGTCTGCCTGATTCTTTGCCTTTAATTCTAGGTCTTTGATCACGAGATCTCCTACATCGAAGGGGGCACGGCCAGCGGTTTCTACACCGTGGAGGACACGCACTACATCACCAGGTAAGGCACGGGAGAGAACCCTCCACCTATCAGCCAAAATCGGCTGTATTTTATTTTACCCTTTTCCAATTCTTGGCTGTATCTGGCCCATGGATCCAGTCCCTGCCCTCATGCACTGAAAGAGCCAGCTCAGGGGGAAGGGAGCGGAGATGAGGGCATAGATCCATGATCAGGACTAGGGCTAAACTGAGAATCCATTTGATTCTTGCGAGAATCAAGGAAGCCCTAGTGAGATCTCAGGATGATCTCGCTAAGGGTTTTGAGCATCTTGCTTTTTAAAAAATAAATAAAAATAAATTCACTCTGCTTACGCAGAATCGTCACCGTGGCCGTTCCGTGCACGTGTGGCCCTTTTCCAAGATGGCACGAGCAGTATCAGCACCATTTTGGAAAAGGGCAGCCGTTCTGTGCATATACAGACCGACTGCCCTTTTCCAAAATGGTGCCAACACCGCCTGCACCCTCTTGGGAAAGAGCCACGCATGCGCAGAATGAACCCCCAATGGCCACTTTGTGCCTGTACGATGGGTGGTTGTTGTTTTTAAAGAAAATTTATCGAGAAAAATCTTGACAAGACAATATTGAGATTTTGTGTGTGTTTGTTTTCTCGATTTCTTGTTGAGAAGCCTGATGCTCGGCAAGAATCAAGAAAATATAGAGACCGAGTTTCAACCCTAATCTGGATCCTCCCTGAGCCCCCACCCCCCGTCCCCAACTCCTCTGTCAAGTGGAGCGTGTGTTAATCTTCAAAGCGGCCCACGGGAGGGAAAAGGTTCCCTGCTCCTGAGGTAAAGGGATCAGGGCCCCAGGCAGAAGGGTAAGGGGTCTGGCCAATTTTGGGGAGAGATGTTCTGCCATTGGCACATCCAGTCTTCCCTCTCCCCTTCCTACTTCTGGGAACCACTCTATCCTGCAAACTCTGTGGTCCATAGTCCTCCAAATCCCAATTTTGCTGAGCACTGTGTAAAGAAAGGGTTTTCTTGGGGGCGGGGGGGGGAGGAATCACCATTTGATCCTCTTGAATGCCCTATAGCTCGAATGTCAGAAGGAGGGAGGGATTCTCCTTGCTCTTGTGATCTCTGCCCCCCCCCCCTTTGCTGGCGGATTCTGCCGTTCAGCCTTCCCGCTCCTTCGTGTGTCCCTGCAGGCTTTATCGTGTCTACGGCAAAAAGAACATCAAGCTGGAGCCCGTGCCTCTCAAGGCGGCTTCTCTGGACCCCCGGTAAGTGTCTGCCTTTTTTTCTTTTCTTTTTTTTTTTGCTTCGCCGTTTTTATAATGAATCTCCTGACTTTTTTTGGAATCTTGCCCCTTTCTGGAAAGGGGCAGCATATACGTTTAATAAAATAAAATAAATGTTTAGCCCTGAAATTGCCAGAGTCTGGGTAAAATTTGTGAGACTGGTCTCCCCTGCGTTGGTGATTTGAGAGAAGCTTCACTCCACGGAGGTGGAGAACTCTCTGAGGACCTAGAAATAAGCTGTTTTGGCTTTTGGTCCTGCCCTCCCAAGCTCTGCCTGCAAAGGCCCTCGTTCCTCTTGCATTAATCCCTGCTCTTTCTCTTCCTAGGGCCCTGCCAGGCTTCTAGCTCGGCAGAGCACTTGAGCACTCACACAAGTAGCCTCTGCCATCTTGGTTCCTCCAATTCCATCTTCCTTGGCTTCTGGAATGAGCGTGTCTCTCTCTTCTCTCCCCCCCACTCTAGGTTTGTCTTCCTACTGGATCATGCCCTCAACCTCTATGTCTGGAGAGGGAGCCAGGCCACTTTGAGTGGCACAACCAAGGCCAGGTAGGGTCTGGTATTGCGTAGGGGGCATATAGCAGGGGTGGAGGATGCCATAGAGGGGGGCTGGCATGTACAGAGACGCTCTGCCTCATTGGATTATCTTTCCTCGGTCCTGATTGGCTGCCTCAGCCACAGTAGGACCAATTGGAAGGTGTCGTTGTTTTTCCCCCTTCGTGCACACTGGATGGGATTTGTGAGAGGCGCCAACGTTCCACTCCTATCTGTTCCGGGCTCTGTGTGAATATCAGTAGCGGAGCCCTCTTCCCCTTGAGATAGAACAAAGATAGCCCCAAGGTGCCCCATAAACACTTTAATTTCACTCCCCCACTGTGGGCAGGTTTCTCTAGCGCTCCATCCTGCCATTCCTCATTCAGCCAGAGGGGCACTGTTGGGTAAGGAAAGCCACACCACTCCCCACTATTTTGAGCACTCCCTCCCAGAGGCGCTAACTTGGATCTCTCTCTCTTTTTCTCTTGCTTTCCTTCTGGAATTCCCTGACGGGCTGAATCTTCCTCCCCTGGCAGACTTTTCGCTGAGAAGATCAACAAGAACGAGCGGAAGGGCAAAGCAGAGATCACGCTGCTGAGCCAGACGCAGGAACCCCCCGAGTTTTGGGACGTCCTTGGAGGCCAAATGGAGGAGATCAAAGCCAACGTCCAGGATGACTTCCAGGCAGCCAAGCCCAAACTCTATAAGGTAGGGGAGCCTTTGTTTTGAGAGAGGCCTCTGCTATCCTGGGTCTGCTTAATTGACTTTCTGCCCCTCCACTTTCTTTCCCCGCTCTGTGCAGGTTGGCCTAGGGCTGGGCTACTTGGAGCTGCCCCAGATTAACTACAAGCTTTCAGTGGAGCATAAGAGGAGGCCCAAAGTGGACTTGCTGCCAGAGATGCGACTGGTATTATTATTTATTGTTTGTTAATGAATCCTGTGATTTTAGTTATCCCAATCTGTGGTCAGGAGCATCTAAAAAGGATTATTATTTATTTATATATATAGCACCAGCAATGTACCTGGCACTGAACCATCAATAATTATAGACTGGTCCCTGTCCCAGTGGGCTTACAATCTCAGAAAGACAAGAGAGGGAGATGAAGAGGAGGGGAACAGACAGGAATACATCTAGGAAATTGCGAAGTTGCAGGTGCACACGGTGAACTTAGTAACCTGAGGGAGCTGGACAGAATAATAGTCCTCTTAGGGCATTTTCACACAAGACACTCCCCACCCACTACACACGTTATAGGGCAACACTGCAGCCCTGGAACATGAATAGTGGGGTTGGAGAGCGTCTTGTGTGAAAATGCCTGCCTTGCTCCAAACAGATTTAGCAACACCTCTCTAGTGGTACTTACGATTGTCCTAAATCTGCAAGTCCGTCTGAGCCTGTTCATCTTCCAGAGGCAATGGAAGACCTTTTTACTTGGGCAGGCATTTGGCAGGTGGGGATAGAGCATTTGGTGGGGGGTTGAGGTAAGGGATTTGAACTGGTTTTGATTTGATTTTCTATTTCTTATGTATGATTTTAATGTATCTGAACGTGGAGCACGTTCCCATCCACGGGTAATCCCTGCATTTTCAAGTTGGCTATCTGAACGTACCATTTGCCATTTTACCAATTGGTACCAATCCGCAAATCGGTAAAGGAATAGGGATGGAAAGGTTTTTTTGTTAGGTTTTTTTTTTTTAAATCTGTATCGGAAGTTGAAAAATGGGGACAAACTCCAGTATTTTGTTACGTCCGATAGCCTGTCGGGTTCTGATCAGGTACTGATTGGTGCCTGATGTTACCCAGGCTTAAATTTTAAATAAATAATGCAATATGGTTTTCAGGGAATTAGGATTAATCCAAGAAGCACAGACGGGGGTTTGTTTGTTTGTTTGTTTTTACTTAAGAGGTTCATAGCACGAATCCTCTCCATTTGAATCCGAATAATAAACAATAATAGTAAAAAATATTGATCAAAGTTATTCTGATGGAGGTGGCTGTACAGATATCTCCTCTGGTTTGTGGTTTATTTAATGGTCATTTTACCGCTACAGAGAGATTTTTGCCAGGATCCAGCGTAACTTAGACAAACTTCCTTCTGGAGTTACTGAATGGCCATTTCTCTTCCAATGAATTTCTTCCCTCCCAACCGCCAAGTACAGTTCGGTACCACTAGATATAAGCGGGCGGGTGTTAACAAGCAAGACCATAGTCCACCTCAGGTGGGCGTCCACCTGCCCATTTTCTAGGTGTTCTCCCCCACCGGCCACGTGGCCACCGCCTACCGGACCCGCAGCCCCCACTCACAGCCGCGTCTTGGAGAACGTGGAGTCTGCCGCCCAGGCAGATGTGGGCTGGTGTGCGCCCGCGTGTCTGCCTCCCGCCAGTTAGGTTGCGTGTAGTGCCTCCGCTCATCCAGGTCCGCCAGCACCATAGAGTCGCAGGCGAAAAATCCTAGAATGTCTGAGGAGCGACAGCTTCCCGTCCCTCTCTCACTGGTGCCGCAAGTGGGGGCTACCCGCGAGCACATGAAATATACGCAGGGGGAGGACCCCTAAATATGAGAGCGGGGGCTGAAAGGAGCTGGACTCGGACAGGCTCTCCTCTCGCTTGTGAACGCCCTACGTTAACTACTTTTTGTGTTTGTTGGTTTTAAACAGTTTTGAGGCCTATCGGACATCCTCACCGGGAAAGATTATTCTCTCTATTAATATATAGTGCCAGCAAAATGCTGCAGAGTTGTGATTAGAAACAGGTCCCTGCCCCAAGAGACTTACAATCTAGGATGGCTAAGGGATGGGTGACCAGGAGAGACGGGGAGACGTTCAGGAAGTTGGGAGGGTACAGGTGCACACCTTTTGGCTTAGTTCCAGGGTGGAGAGGGACCCTGAAGGGACGGGACAATAGAAGGTGAAGGTGAGCTAGGAAAAGCTTGTTGGAAGAGGTAGGTGTTTGGAAGGAAGGGCACGTATGCGCTTGGGGGAGGTGGAGGTAGGTTGGGGTGGGCAGGGGCGGTTCATCTCCACACAGTGTCCCCGACCAGCCTGCCTGCACATGGGTTGCAGATTTGGGCAGAGCAAAGGTGATGCCAGTTTCTCTGTGCCTTCCGTGCTCCCGCGGCAAACCCCCTTCTTGTGTTTGCTGCCCTAACCAATTGCTGCTTTGATCCAGTCTGCTTTGGGGGCAGCAAATGGCCTCCAGTTCATGGCCCGCTAGCAGGCCTGGTGCTCATCGTTTTGGCAGTAGGTGGCGCCACTGAGGGGTCGAAACATGTAGAGTGGGGTCAGCAGGTGAAACATCCCGTCTCTTAGGCAGATAGTGTGTGTGAGAAAGGGGGGGGGGGGTACTGGGGGTGTCTTTCTTTGGTGCTGGGAGGTGCTGCCAGGAAGGGATGTGAGAGGACAGGAAGGTCTGCTCAGCCAGCGAGGGCTGGGTGGTGAGGAATCCGGTTATTAGACGCTGTTCTAGCGCTGGGGTGGGGGGCTGCTCACAAGTGGAAGGGGGGTCCCCAACACGCTCCCTCTCCCTTGTCCCCCCTGCAGCTGCAGAGCCTGCTGGATACCAAATCCGTCTACATCTTGGACTGCTGGTCGGACGTCTTCATCTGGATTGGCCGCAAGTCCCCGCGCCTGGTGCGGGCGGCAGCCCTCAAACTCGGCCAGGAGCTGTGCAGCATGTTGCACCGACCCAAGCACGCCATGGTCATCCGCAACCTGGAGGGCACCGAGTGCCAGGTGGGGCAGCAGGGGCTGGCGGGCACCGAGGGCGTGGCGTGGGCAGCAGGCTGGATCAGGCACTTGCTGTTCCTGTGGGAAAGCAGGTCTGATGTTGCAACCGGGAGCCTTGGAGGCAGTGGGTGAGCAGGGCCACCTAGTGGAATTGGCCAGGGTTGGTCTCACCCCCTGTGAGCCTCTGCGGAGACTAGACTGCGGGTTACATACACCTCCACAGCGAGCCAACTCCTGTTCCAGTTTACCCAAGTCACGCTTCCTTTCACGATCCTTCTGTAGCGCTGAGCTTGGGCAGCGCCCGTGGGAACGGAACTGGGAACCTCCGGATCCTGAACCGTGAGCCTCGAGGTTGACCAGACTTCCTTAGCGCAGGATCTCCTGTGCCTGAGTAGCTATCGCGGGCAACCAGACTGCCCCCCCCTTCTCCCTGCCCTCCTGCAAAGCACCCCACAGAATCTCCACCATGCACAGCCCCACAGACACACGCACGCCTCCCCATGGGTGTGCATGCGCGCGCGCGGGGATCGGAGAAACCGCAGATAAGGTGCCTGCCTGGGTCTCCAGCTTGGGAGGAGCCCAGCAGCTGCTCCAGCCATGGGGTGGGAGGGCTGGACAGAGCACAGCAGGGCCCGAAAGGGGAGAGGTCCTGGCGCCCATTCTGATGGGAGGTTCTGTTCCATTGTATTCAGTCTGGGCTGCTCAGTCTGCTGCCAAAGTTGCCACCCCCTCAGGGCTTTTCCTGGAGATGCTAGATTTTTTTTACCCAAGGGCTCTGGGGGATTTCCTGGATTCCCCAAGTCAGTCAGGGTACCCTGATAACCTGGAGAAATTGGGGCAGCAGGAGGTGATCCCCATCCGAAATAGGGGTTGGGTCCTAGGGATGGCCCCTCCCCTACGGAGCATCATGACGTTCCGTAAGGAGGGGGCGGGGTCATGTCAGAAAGGGGCGTGGCTGTCTGTCCCACCCCCGTAAGGGGGGGGCGGGGTCATTTTGGAAAGGGGCGTGGCTGTCTGTCCCACCCCTGTAAGTGGGCGGGGTCATGTCGGAAAGGGGCGTGGCTATGTCTGCCCCACCCATGCCAATATGGCCACTCCCTCTCTGTATGAAAGACACGGGGAAGGTGATAACTATCGGCCTCCCGGGGCTCTGTGCCCGGTGCGATTGCGATTGCGGGAGTCCCATGCTGAGTGGGGCCAGAGGCAGCACCCCCCCCGGAGAGGCTAAGGTGCCAGCGTCCGTCCATCCTCCCCTCCCCTCCCGCCAGGTGTTCAAGTCGAAATTCAAGAACTGGGATGACGTGCTGAAGGTGGACTACACCCGCAACGCGGAGACGGTGCTGCACGCCGGCGGGCTCGCGGGCAAGGTCAAGAAGGACGCGGAGAAGAAGGATCAGATGAAGGCCGACCTGACGGCGCTTTTCCTGCCCCGCCAGCCCCCCATGGCCCTGTCTGAGGTACGGTCTGGAAGCGAAAGCCCCGCCGGCCGCCGGAGGGCTCCGTTGCAGCGTGTGAAGGGCTGGCACGGCCTCTACGGGTGGGGAGAGGGGACGAGCTGGCGGGGAGGAGGCTTCCCTTCGGGGAGCGCAGCTGGGAGAACGTGGCCGGCTCTGCTGCTCCCGCTACGAGGAGAGGGAAAGAACTGGGAGGGGGACAAAGACGGAGCCAAACCTGCCCCCGAGGCTGTAAAATGAGCCTTACAAAGGGATGCTTAAGCAGCTCGGCGGGTGCCCCGTCTTTCCAGTCTCCGGCTGAGACGGCCGCGCACGCGCGAGAGGGTAACGGGACGGTACAATTGTCCCAGGGCCCCCAAGCTAGTCTCTCTGTGAGCCTGGCTGGAGCAGGCAAGGAGAGCTGTTCTAAGGGGGTGGGAGCGGTCCAATCGGCCCGGGCCTGCACCCATGATGGTGCCACAGGACTCGGGGTAACTGCCCTCTGCTCAAGGGCGAGAGACTGTAGCCAAGCGGTCTCCGTAGCCCTGGGACCCAGGCACCTGCACCCTGCCTGCCAGCCCTCCGTGTCTCTCTCTTGGGCAGGCCGACCAGCTGATGGAGGAGTGGAATGAGGACCTGGATGGGATGGAAGGCTTCGTCCTCGAGGGCAAGAAATTTGCTCGTTTGCCAGAGGAGGAGTTTGGGCACTTCCACACGCAGGATTGCTATGTCTTCCTCTGCAGGTGAGGCCCGTGGCCTAGGGGATAGTCCCTCCCTGACCCTTTGCCTTCAGTTCCTTGCCCATCGGGGGGTGCTCACTGGAGCTGCTGGGGGGGGGAGGCCCTGTGCAGGATGGCAAGGGTATGCAATTTGTTTACAGGACACTTATGAGAAATACAGGTTGCAGGGCTGCAACCTGTATTTCTTATAAATGTCCTCTTAACAATTTGCCTATCTGGCCACCCTACTCCTGTGTGGGGGGGCTGGGGAAGATGCATCCTCCCCACAGATTGTGTATCCAGAGCGCCCCCTCCCCTGGTTGTGTGTGTGTGTGTGTGTTTTGGGGCACCCTGTTTACAGCTGCCTCAGTGGCTCCCTGGCCGCCTCCAAAATGGCTGCCGCAAGGAAGGAATGCTCCAGTTGTAACGTTAGTGGGGCGGGACTTTGGGGGTTGAATTTTGGAAGTGGGGTTTTCATGGGGGAGGTTGTGCTGGGGGAGACCTTCCCCCACAGCCCACAGGTGGCACCGCTGGGGGAGCTGGGGTCAAGGCGCACCGCCATCCCGCCATCTCTTGGCTAACGGCGCCTCCCTGGGGCCGGGCTGCATGGTAACGAGGGTCTGCCCGGCTAGGTACTGGGTGCCCGTGGAGTACGAGGATGAGGAGGAGAAGAAGAAGAAGAAGAAGAAGAGCAGTGGGGCGGGAGGGGAAGAGGCCGAGGAAGAGGAGGAGGAGGAGGAAGAGGAGAAGCAGCCCGAGGAGGATTTCCAGTGCGTCGTGTACTTCTGGCAGGGGCGCGAGGCCTCCAACATGGGCTGGCTCACCTTCACCTTCAGCCTGCAGAAGAAATTCGAGAGCCTCTTCCCAGGCAAGCTGGAGGTGAGTCGGGATGCTGGGCGGAAGGGGACACTGCCCTCCTTTCCCCCGCCCACCCTCTGCACTGGGATTAGGGGTTCCAGGTTTCCCCTTTGGGGGGTGTCTGAGCAAGTGTCCTTCCTGCAATAAGGTCTGGATGTTTGAAATCCAGCCTCCTAGATCATTGGCTGCTGCTGAGTGAGGTCTGAGGCTTCCTGGTCATGACATTGGGTGGGGGGGGCGGGGGCAGCCTCTTCAGCCCTGTCTCCACCCACTGAAACCACGGCGGAAATGGGCTAATCGCACCCGCGTGGGACTTCACGTGATCCCCCTGAAGTGTGATTTCAGCCCACAGCAGTTCTCTCCCACCCCCAACCCCGCCTTCCCGGCTCGGGTGCAAGTGGCCGGTGACTTGTTTCGGCAGCTGGCACTAGGGGGCAACAGAGAGCAGCCGGGACCCACCCCCACCCCACGCTCCTTCTGTGAGCAGGTGGGCGCGACTGCTCTCCTCGAACAACGGAAAGGAAAGTCCTCCTAGATTTTTCTCCTGCCCCCTGGGCTCAGCGTCGAGGCCCCAGCTGGAGCTAGGTCGCAGCAGCGGCAGCCAGAGAAGCTCCCCGGCGCCGGGCAGCAGGCAGGGTGGTAACAGTGAGCACAGCGGAAAATGCAAGAAATCCGCCCCAACTAGAGAGGGCTTGTGGGGAGCAGTCTGGATTTGGAGGATTTCCAAGCAGTCCCCAGCCCCGTTAGGGTTACGAAAGCAAAGGGGCATAGTGGTGCTTTAGATGGGGGATGGTATCCAGCAACCCCACTCCCAAATGTTCTATGGGGCCAGGATCTAGACACCACAGATCAGGACACACTTAGCTGCCCCAACTTCTAGAGCGCCCTTCTGTAGGCTGGGCCCTTGCACAACCCATGCCTTCAAGCTGACCCATGTCCCCCTGGTCCGTGCCCCAGGGTGACCTCTGTGACCTTCGCCCCTCTCTCTTCTCCAACAGTGAAAGCCAGTGAGGCCGTAAGGCTAAAAGTCTGGCTCCGAGGGTCTCTTGCTGGAGAACACGGGCGGGGGTGGGGGGTGGGCTTCAGCTTGGCGTGGTGTGATATGGGGGAGTGGGGGGGGGTGAGGTTCAGCAGCAGACTCGGGTGCGGGGACGTCTGAATTCTCAGGCGAGTCTGGGAGCTGAAACCGGGGGCGGTGATTTAAGGGTCCCTGTGCAAATGGAAGGCTGCCTCTTGGAGGGTAATGCGGCCCCAGATCTGGCTTCCTGATGAGCATCCAGGAGGCCGTGCCGTGGTGCAGAGGCTGAATAGGCTCTGGCCTCTCTTAGTGGGTGCAGGAGAGGGAGCAGCAGTTTTGAAGAAGCAGGGCTTGGCTGGGGCTGTTGATGACCTAGGATCTTGTTGGCGTTCAAGGCAAGGAAGACCCTGGGGCAGAGTTGGCAGGGAGCGTACCGGGGACCTCTGGATCTTAAACTATATCTCTGCCTAAGCTACGAGACCTCCATCGCGCAACCTCCTGGGTGGTCCGGTGCCGCCACTAGAGGGGGATAGAGCACCATGGCCAACAAATACCCAGGATGCTTTGCAGACTAGATTTAGAAACCTGGGGGCCTCTTGGCTTCCTCCTCCCTTTCCCGTTCAGGTCGTGCGCATGACCCAGCAGCAGGAGAACCCCAAGTTCCTCTCTCACTTCAAGAGGAAGTTCATCATCCACAAGGGCAAGAGGAAAGCCAAGGACAGCAACCTGCAGCCCAGCCTCTACCACATCCGCACCAACGGCAGTGCCCTCTGCACCCGGTGAGGGCTCCCCCCTGGGGTGGAGGGACATGCCAGGGGGGGGAAGGTGGAAATCCCCAGGATACTGAGACTTTCTCTCCCGCCCTCTGCAGATGCATCCAAGTCAACACGGACTGCAGCCTCCTCAACTCGGAATTCTGCTTCGTCCTGAAGGTGAGTGTCCCCTTCTCACCCCACCTCCTGGGATGGTACTTGGCCCGCTTCCCCAAGGGGAGAAGGAGCCTCCTTTGGTGTCTGCCGGGTAGAGGCTGGTCACCCGAACCCAGTCCGACTGGTCCTGTTTGAAAAAAGAGAAAAAAAAAAAAAACACAAAAAACACTGTGGCATCAGTGTTCCATAGGGGCGTGTCCAAGTTGGAAAGGAGGAGGGGAATGCCGTAGTCCCACCCCTGGCTTAGGGCTGTGATGTCACAGAGCTCTGTGGGGTTGACGTGCCGTGATAATTGCATCATTCCTTTCTGCGACATCCGGGAGCTCGGTAGGGGGCAGGCTTAAGATGCCAGCCTGGCTATGCCCTCTGCAGAACGCCATGATGACCTCCCAGTGCTCCATGGGGGGGGAGGCGGAGCCACTTGAATTGGGCCCGGTCTCAGAGCAGCCCAGCTGCTTCTGGGTTTTCTCCCAACCACAGTCCAGTTTGGTATCTTCCTACGATGCGTCCGGCCCTCTTCCCACTGGCCTGGCCTCCTAGGCCTTGCTTTCTGTCCCGCCCTAGAAACCTCCGACTCCTCCTCTGCCGTCCCCTCTCCCACAGGTCCCCTTCGAGAGCACGGATAACCAAGGCATCGTCTACACCTGGGTGGGCCGGGCCGCTGATCCGGAGGAGGCCAAGCTGGCGGAGGACATCATGAACCATATGTTTGACGATTCCTACAGCAAGCAGGTGGGACTCGGGGAGCTGCAGGCTGAGCTCTCCCTCTCTCCTGCGCTGTCCCTTACACCCGTGCATTGCCAGCTGGGACGGTCCTGCTGCTAACCTGGAAGGCCAGAGCTTTAGGCTCCAGAAACCCCTTCCGTCAGGCATTCCCTAGCGCCTCACCCCCGTAAATAGCTCCTTTTATGCTGCTGCTTCTGTCTCCTCCACCCATTTGTAACTAAGCTGAGCACAGGCACCTGCAACTTCTCCGCTTCATGGAGGTCTCCCTACTAGGGTTGCCACCGCTGCAAATCTTTAAGGAACACTTATAAAAAATACATGTTGTAGGGCCTGCATTGGCCTGGGCACCTCATAGGCTTCAACAGCCTCGCAACCCCTGTGTGGGCAGGGCTTAGTTCCATTTTACAGATGGGGGAACTGAGGCCAAGAGAGTGTGACATGACGAAGATCCTGCTCTAAAGAGGCTGCAGCACTGCAGGAAACTGAACCCTTGTCTCCCAGGACCTTGTCGAGCACCCAGCCACTGGGCCATCTTTCCTCCCCTCCTCAGTTTCCCTCAACTTCCTCTGCCTGCTCTGTTCCAGGTGATAAATGAGGGGGAGGAGCCAGAGAACTTCTTCTGGGTTGGCATTGGAGGCCAAAAACCCTACGACGAGGATGCGGAGTACATGAAATATTCACGGCTTTTCAGGTGAGCAATGGAGACCTCCCTCTCCTCCGGCTGCTCCTTCTTTGTGCTCATGAGGAACATGGAAAGTGTCCTATGGGGGGGGCAGCTCCAGCTGGCCCTGACCCCACTGCCAGGACCACCAATATCTCCCTGGGTTGGGGCTCTGTGAAATCTGCGCGGCCAAAATCGCAGCCATTTTCACAGAATTTTGCATTTGACCAAACCATTGCAGAAACTGCCTCTGGCAGTGCAGAATTGCCGCCTGAGTGGGGTGCACTGTGTGAGCCAGCCAGTGGAGCGCCAACATTCTTAGCGGCTGGTATATATTCCAAGCCACTGAGCTCTGTGCTGCAGCTGCTGAAGAACAGGTTTGCTGATTGGTCCATGTGGTATTTTGTGAGCATTTAACAAGAGATGTTCAAAATTGCTGCGGTGGTACCCTGGGAAGTTAATTTACATTCAAAATTTACATTATTTAGTTTGCATAATTGATTCTGCTCGCAGAATCTGGATTTATTTATTTTTTTCTTCCAAAACTCTGGTTTCTTGGTTGCAAAATTGGGGAGAAAAATGTGCGGAATACACAGGATCATGTTGCATCGTTAGCCAGGCTGCCAAACATTCAGGAGGAGCCAGTTTGTCTCCAAACTCAGGACGAGGAGTTTGAAACCAGATAAAGATTCCCCCTCCAGTGAGCGAAAGTGTTCAATTGCTGCTTTCCAGTGCAAGTCACATGGGAGCTTGGGCCCCACTTGCTGACCAATGCCTGCTTGGCTCTGTTGCTGCAGGTGCTCCAATGAGAAGGGCTATTTTGCCGTGTCGGAAAAGTGCTCCGACTTCTGCCAGGATGACTTGGCGGATGATGACATCATGCTACTGGACAATGGGAAGGAGGTGAGTTCCCAGCATGGTGGGGTTGAACCAGGAATGATCCTGTCATTTTGAGAGGAGAGGGAACTCCTTCACTAGCAAGATGTGACTGGACAGTTGCAGAGAGAAAACTGGAACTCTGAAAACTGGAAATTTGAGATGAAACCTTTAATTTTCCTTTAGTTTTTGTCCCCTCTTTCCTCTGAGACAACAGCCCATATCGAAGTTTAAAATTAACCCTGGGAGAGTCCTGTTCTCTCCAGTGAAGCTGCCCTGTGATGTTTAGTCTCGTTTCTTAAAGCCCTGGCTGCTGGAGTCCCGTGACTATGTAAGAATTCCCCCTCCCATTTATAATCAACCATCTGTAGCGACGGCAGCTTTTGAAGCTTTTCTCCTCCTCCACAGGAGCTGGAAACCGTCTTCAGCCCAGGTGGCAAATAAAAGCTTCAAATGTCTCCTCTGTTTAAATCCACAATCTGAGTTAGTCTTGTGGTTGGGCGCTGACGCCTGGCTTTGAAGCGCTGGGATTGAGAAATTCCTGTTGTTGAAGGTGATCTCGGAGTCATGCCCCCCCCCACCCTTTCTTTAGCCCCTCCTGATGTCTGACTTCTCCACCTCCAGGTGTACATGTGGGTCGGCACCCAAACCAGCCAGGTGGAGATCAAGCTGAGTTTGAAGGCCTGCCAGGTAAGGCTTTCTGATGCTGCTTGTAGCCTGAGTCTGGAGCCTCTTCATCCGCTTCCCTGGGTGAGCTGGGACTGGTACGGGCCTCCTGTTACTACGGAAGCCGCTAGAGTCATTACTCATCCAGGCAGCTTGGAAATTGAGGCTCTTCTTTCTCCACTGTGTGGACTGACATAGCTATTAGCTCTTTGTACAGCACTGACAATGTACAGACAGGATTAGAGAGAGCTCCCTCCCTCAAGGGGCTGGCAATCATAGGATGGACAATGGAGGGAGGGGTACGGGGGGGGGGAGAGGAAGTTGCAGGTGCATGTCCTTAGCTTAGGTTCAGTGGGAGGAGGGAGACTTTGCTTCCAAATGTCAACGTGGAATCAACGTGGTGGGGGGCCTGGCCCGTGGCGTAGAGGGCTCCTCCATTCAATGGGACTTCGTTGCCAGGACGACGTCTATCTGCCAACGCTGGGCTCTAGGATGGAGTCAGTTTGGTGGCTTGCTCCTCTGGGTCGATTTCTGACAGAGTGGCAGGTTGCAATGTCTGCTAGAACAGGGGTCCCTCGGGTGACTTGTAGCCGGAGCTTGGGGCCAGCTGTGGCTGCAGCAAAGTGGGCCCCTAAAACAGGGGTCCTCGGCTAGGGAGGCCACCTATGTACATTTTTAAGGAACACTTATGAAAAATACATGTTTCAGGGCCTGCATTAGCCTCAGCAAGGGGTGGGCCTATTCTTAACATCAGGGCTTTGGGGGGAGGGGTGGGCCTGGACCCTTCCCAAGACCCACTGGTTGAGAACCAGCGATCTCCAAGGCCTGGAACCTGACCCATGTCCAATAGGAACCGAATGGTCTTGGGTTGGAAAGGGGTGTATTTTCAGCTCGGGCTGAGTTTCCCCCAGAGCATTACGGCACTTGGGTGGAGAGGGCGGGGGGACCACCGGGACTACCTGCAATGAGCATGCACTGGACTAGGTCCCCCTTTACCCAGGTGCATGGTGGTTCCCCGAGCAATGGGAGTGGGTTGGCTGTGGCTGCTCTACACGGTTTGGGATTCACCGTTTGACCCTCTCATTTTGTGCCGGGCGCCAGAGAGTTTCGCCATGTTGCTAGATGGGGGGGAGGGGGCTGCTCCAGAATGCCACCATGTCATGACATTCCGCTGTGGGTGGAGCCACGTTGGATCACGAGAGCCTTTTATCCCCGTCTCTCACGCCCAGCACCTTGTCTGCCCTCCCTCCCTTAGGTTTACATCCAGCACATGCGCGCCAAGGACACCGAGCACCCGCGTAAACTACGTCTGGTCCGGAAAGGCAACGAGCCTCACCCCTTCACCCGCTGTTTCCACGCCTGGAGCGTTTTCCGCAAGCCGCTGGCGTAAGGCGCCACCGGGTGGGCGGACCTGGTAATACAGTGAGTCGGCAGGACGGACTTTGGAGAGCTCCCTGGGGGCCTACGCGAACTGCAAGGTCTTGGCCGGAGGAGGAGTCGAGCAGCAGCCAGTCTTTGAGTGGCTCCTCTGTGTGGAGGGAGGGGCTTCTGAAAAGGGGAGGAGCCAGAATGGATCCCTCCCACCCAAAAGCAAAAACCAGCTGCTCCCTTCCTTTTTGGCTGCTGCTTGGATGCCTCTGCTGTGTCTAGGAGCCAACGTTTCGTAGCCACGTCTTTGGACCAGGCCAAGGCAGGAACCCAGACCTGGCCCGCACCCAAGAAGCCAGGGCAGGGCTCCGTCTTCCCAAACTGGCATCTCCCCCTGGGCTTTGCCTGAGCAACCTCCCAATGAGCCGCTTCTACAAATGACCCGGAGCTGGGGCTGCTTTTAAAGCCTCGTTTCCTGTCTGCTTTTGAAAGGATCCCGGGATCTGTTCAACTCTGTTTCTGTTACAGGCTTCCTTTAAATGGAGGAGCCAGTTCTAGCTGCGGGACTGTGGCTGGGGGCGGGGGGGACACTCTTGCTTCAGAGGGGTTCTGCCTGTAGGGATTTCTTTGTGCTTTTTGTGTTAAACCCTTGTACACCAGGACTCCTATTTTGAAGCACCTAGTGGGGTCAGAGCTAGAAGTTGGCTATGCTTATACTCATTTTCCCAGCATGCAATGTGCTTGCAGCTGGTTCAGAGTCCTCCTGGGTCAGATCTTGGGCTCCTGTTACACACGTGTAACGGATTCCAGAGATGCTCTGCTCTTTCCCCAGCTTGATGCTGGTGTAAGGGAGATGGGGTGGCCACCTAAGCAGAACTTTAAGGAACACTTAAGAAAGATTAAAAATATAGGTTGCAGGCCCTGCGGTGGGCCTAAGGCACCATGTATCTTTCATAAAGTGTTCCTTAAAAATTAGCGTAGGTGGTGACCCTGCTGCGAGATCAAAATCTGGCTCCGTGCAGTGATGGCGGTCAAGCTGGTGGGGGATCTCCCCAGATTTTTTGGGGAGCGAGGAGGCGAGTGGGGTAATGTGTACGGAAAGGAAAATCAGTTTTGGGTTTGATGGTATTAAAAAGCATCCGAGGGCTGGGAGCTCTGCTGCCAAGAGGCTCTTGTGGCAACACTGTTCTTAAAAGGCTTCACTGTGCCCACGTGGCCTGGCAGGGGCGGTTGAGGGCTGGGAACAGCTGTAACTCTTGTAGGCCACTTGACAGTCTGCCTTGGCTGGATTTGCAATGGGATTGCAGTGAGGCTGCGTATCCCACCTGCGCAAGAGGAGGGCTAGGGCTTAGCCTGTCGCAAATCAGGGGCTAGAGTACTAGGCTAGACTTTTCCACAATGGGATGTTTTGTAAGAGGCGCCACGGGCAGGGACCAATGGGGAAGTGGAGGGGAGAAGGTGCTGTTGTAGCTTTGAAAAAACCTCTCCCTTCCTTACTGTAACTCCCCCTCACTGCCCTCTGCTTCGGTTAAGAACGGAGTGCTGTATTAATTTATGCTGCTGGCTGAGGGAGACCCTAGCCCAAACGGCTGTCTCGTTCTCCTTACATTGCACCCATTTCCGAGTTAATCAGAGATTTACAGTGGCTTGAAGATGCCTTTTGGGTTGACACAGCAGAAATCTGAAAAGCAAAACCAGAGCAGCCTCGACCCCGTCTAGGTGAACTTCAACCAGCATTGGCTTTATTGTTGCCGCTGCAGCCAGGGGGTGGTATGCGGCTTCCTGTGGCGGCGAGGGGTAGCTGGCTTCCTAAGTTCTCCCTGGCCTGTGCTCCTCTGAGCTTCTGGATGGGCTGGAGCACAACTCACCCGGCATCTTCCGAAGCTAATGAGCGCCTCCTGTCTGCCACAGCGGCGCTAAGGAGGCCAGGTCTGAATGCTCAGAATCAGCTGTCTGCTCCTGGGCCCAGCTCCAGTAGGGTGGTGGGGCATGCACTGGCGCTGGGGGTGCATTTCCCCGAGCAGACGGGGCGTGCAGAGAGCTTTGCTGCTTCTAGCAGCGCTGGGCTCTAAGCGGCTGGCTCCAGTAGCTCCCTTTGAAGCCATAGGCCACGCGGCGGCAGTCAGGGGAGCATGGCCTTGGGGCGGCGGCTGCGCACAAGGAGGACGAGGGCCACCGGCTGCTTGTTTGAAAGTAAAGGGTCAGTGGAGCAGAGAGCCTCCCAGCAGAATCCTCAGCTACAGCGATGTCCCATTCCCCCCTCTTAAAACAAACCCCACCCCCCAGACACAGAGAGTAGGGAGGCGTTTTTGCTTTCACCATGGATTGGAATTGACTCGCCCGCAGGCGCCAGGGGCAGGGGCACTCTCCCAGCCGCAGGCCTCTCCAGCTGCTTCTCTGCCTTGAGTGGAGCTGGTCCCCTTCCTTCTGGAAGCTGGTAACATGAGGCGCTAGCGGGGTTTTAGTGATGCTCTGCTACACAGTGTGCCCCACACACCGCCTGCGGGGGCACCATGCATCACAGCTAGGCCGCTCGCTTTCAAAAGAGCCTGAGAAATCTTCTGCCCAGGCTCCGTGTGCGGTGAGGTGGGTAGAAGGGGTTCGGGCAGGTCCAGCTCTGCCCTCGCAGCAGGGCAGGGTGGGTACCATGAAGCCATCCCTGGGTTTCCATGGTAACTAAGCACATTTTTGCACGCGGAGCTGTTGAAAGCAGCGGGGCCGGCTCGGATGGTAATGCTGTGGTTTTTTGTTTCTGTATCAATAAATGCTGCACTTCACCGAACACAGCAGATGAGTTCACTCTGGGGAGAGCAGGCACAAGGCAGCAGAGAGTGGGACAGCTAGGAAGCCCAATCCTATAACTTCTACCCTACTGCCACCAAGCCACAATTGCAGAATTTAATTGCAGAAATTGCCTCTGACAGTACAACATTCCAAGCTAAGGGGGAAACAATAGTGAATCAGGCCCCAGGATGATGATGGTGCTATTCGCTGCTGACCTGTATTTGGGGCGGTGAGATGGTCTGTTACATCTTTCAAAGAGGAGTCTTTCCCCCCCTCCCCCCAATGATCCCTGCTGGGAGAGAAGAACTCCCTCCACTAGGAGGGGCTGCATGGTAAGTTTGTATTGGGGGGGGGCGGGAGGGGGTTAGATCCAAAACAGATGCTGTGGCATGCTGGCAAGCTCATTTGCATTCAAAATTAGCAGGTGTTTCATTTGCATAAATCTCACACTGGATTGTCAGTGGGATTTAGACACATACAGGGGGGAGGGGGGCTTTAGGTCTCTCACACTGCTCGCCTGGGCCTTCTTGCCTCTGTTCATAGTCTCGCCCCTCTATGCCCTTTGGGGGCAGTTCATCGTCTACCACCTGGGCTGGGCGAATGCTAGGACTCAGGGCAGCCCAGTCGTTTCCTTAGGGAATAGTTTCTTTTCCGGTGTTGCCTCCATTGCACCAAACGTGCAGGCGGTTGCTTAGTGGTGACGAAAGGATGACGGCCAGTTTTCCCCAATCAAAAGCAGCGGGGCTGACTCTGGGCCCTGAGGGAGGGTAACTATGGGTGGGCCCAAGGCACCCGTCCTGGGGGACAAGGGGGCTGGAGGCTGCTCCAAGCACCAGCTTTCTTTTCCAGGTCTGGGGGCACGGATATCAATGCTTCCTGCCCATGCCCACAGCAAACCCAAAGCTCCTTGTTGCACAACTTAACCCCCACCCCCCCCAGGCCGGGGGTTCCTCGTTTTCAGGCCCCAAGCCGCAAGGAAAGCAGCAGCTGTTCTGCATGGGAGGGAAGGACCCAGCCACCGCAGCCTGAGTCACGTGTGGACGTTGCAAAGGAGAGAACGCAGCTTTAGGGCAGGGTGATCGCAGCCTGGTTGACCACACACACTCCGTCATTCGTGCCTGGCTCTTTACGCCTGGCTGCTGTACCGGTCCCTGCCATGTGCCACCCCACCCCAGCTACTGGAGAGAGAACCCTTCCTTTACCCCCCCTCCCTTCTGCCTCCCTTGACCCTGCTGGGGGGGGGCATGGCCTTTCACCCTTCTCCTTGGACCAGTGGGTATTTTTACACACACACTTCTCCTGCATGTTTGCTGTTACATCCTAAACTTTCTGTGTCTAAATCTCACACATATCTTAAACATCCAGCTCTTTGAACGTCTGTGCACAACTGCTTCCAGAACATTTATGTGTAAAAGGTTCTCTGGATAAACTGCTTTGCTCCAGGCAGCTGTGGTCACTTGGTTTCCATGGCAGCCCCTCACGGCTACAGCTGTGGCTACTTTAGGCTGCCTCAGGGCAGCGTTTGTGTGAAGAATGCAGCCAGGAGCTAGCTCAGGGCAGTGTTTGTGTGTGAAAAATGCATCCGGAACTTACTTGTGAACTTGTAAACCCAGAAGACTGAAAAATCCAGACCTTTTAAGGTGTGTGTAAAAATGCCCACTGTCATGGGGTAGAGGAGGGGGCATCAGAGCATCCTAGCCTTGAGAATTTGCATGACTGCAGAGTAATTAGCAGAAGGGAGGCTTGGCCTACTCAAGGAGTTAAGTTGCTTAATAGCTACCTGCTCATAAAACACTTGAGGCATCATTAATACATTTTCCCCTGTTGACCTCCAAGAGTAAAACCCTCATTAATGATAACATAGCCCAGGCAGCCATTAGTGGATGGGTACAAATGCAGAAGTAACAACCTACGTCACCTTCCGTTGCATTTATGTCAAGAGCCGCCTTTGAGTTGCTGAGTAATCAGCACCGTCTATTTATTGAAATGGATGCAACACACGCACACACCCATTCCTGAGGTTGAGGGCCACTTACACTTCATAACACAAGCCCCACCCAATACCACCTCCTCACCCCCAAAACCACCCCAATTCCCTATCCCTGCCCCCTACATGCCTTTCCAAATAAAAAGAGTCTTCTGCTCAGGCTCCAACAAATCTCCAGGGGAAGGGCGTTCCAAACCACTCAGGCAGCAAACGAAAACACACACACTGAGCCCTTGTCGTATGAACAAGTCATAACCGAGGGTACCCGCCAGGAGGCTCTCCCAGCCAATCGCAGGGGCAGGACGGGTGAGCGTTCAGCCATGCTATTCCTTGGCATGCCCCGGGGGGGGGGGGGGGGGGGG
>QEPC01010859.1:15808139-15820291 GCA_003113815.1 Sphenodon punctatus | reverse complement strand
GAGCCCTTCTCGTATGAACAAGTCATAACCGAGGGTACCCGCCAGGAGGCTCTCCCAGTAAATTGGCATGGCCCAAGCAGGCCCTCAAAGTCATGCCCTCTGTCGCAAAAGTCACACCTCTCACCCCAGAGCAAGAAAACAAACCCTAGCCTCCAGCTAGCAACTCAGCCACTAGCCTACAGCTTAATATAACACAGGCATTGTAATCCACGAAAGCATAATAAACCAGCCAGGTTTTCTCCAGCTTTTGTTTCCAACCCCAGCATGGTCAATATTGGCCTTTGCCTGGTCTCGTTTTACTACTGCTACTAAGTGTCTGCAGCCCTCTACAGGCACAGCTTGTCAGCACCCTGGCCGTGTAGGCTTACAATCTAAGATGGACAAGGATGAGGTAAAAAAGCACACACACACTGCTTGTACTGTACTATTATTCACCCTTTCTCTAGCCCTCTGTTCAAAGCACTTTTCAACCCTTACCTACTAGGTGAGCATTTAGTCATCTGCACCATTTTGTATTTATCCCTAATTGTAACAGATAAATCAATCACACTGTAATTCACACTCACAGCCACCTTGGAAGCTAGGCCATTATTCTTATTCCCATTTTACAGATGGAAAAACAGGCTGAAAACCCAACTTGCCTGTGGCCATTCAGCAAGTTCATGGTTATGATGGGATTGAACTCGAGTCTCCCAAGGCCCAAAGGGAGCTGGTGGCTCAGGGTGGCATGGCCCATGGGACAGCAATGGTTCCTTCCTCCTGTTCTTAATGTTGCCTGTAACACCATTTCTGTCACGAAACAGGGTGGGTTATTTGCTGTGCTGTCTACCCTGCACCACGTGGCCGACTTGCAGTTTCCCCCTAGTTTAAGGAAGTTTTCCCCGTGGGTCCATTTGCATGGGAAAAATTTAAGCAGAGGGGGAGGGGAGACATTACAACAGGAGTGATTGGCTGGCTTTCTAGACAACCCTGCCCAGGGAACAAAACTGTAAAAGGAAACCCTGACAGGCCTAGGGCCAGCTCACTCTAAGTAACTCCTAGCAACAGCAGCGCTAATGGTTTCAGAAAAGGCAGCAGTTCACAGCAGAGAGAAGTTTTGGTTTAGTTTCCATACAGACACTGGCATATGCCTTTTTTGGACTGCAGCCAGGCAACGAGCTGAAGGATCAGAAGATGGCTGAACTGGCTGTGTCCTAACCCTTAATCCAAGGTATAGTTAGGCCCTGCTTCTATTTTACTCTTGAAGCATTCATGCAGAGTTATTCAGGAGTAGGAAGCAAAGTAGGGTGGTAGCGGTCTGGTTGCAGTGCTCGACTTGAGACCAGACTTTGTATCTTACCTTAGCAAGTCACCACCTCTCCGCTCAAGTTCCCCATCTGTAAAATGGGACTCTCGCTCTCCCTCTGTTCATCTTAGATTGTAAGCCCACTGGGCCGGGACTGGCATTGCGTGCATCTAGTAGCGCTAGATCCAGGGCTTCCTCTCCCTCCAGAGAATCCACACACCTGTGTATTCTGTCTCAACCCATCTTTCTCTCTCTGCAGCCCCCCGTTTTCAAATTTCTCCTCATCATGGTCTCAGCTAAGGCTTCTATTTTATCAGCAATACTACGTACTCCCACAAAAATCAGATGTACTTAGTCCCCTTTGCGTTGTATTTCAAATTAACTGATCAGGCCATCGCAGCAGGGGAGGAAATAGATGTAATAGTTCTTCAGTTTAGCTACTTTGAGTTCCCTTTTTGCATTGGAATGTGAGCTCCAGCTTCATCTCTTAGGAGAGACTTTTCTAGCCTCAGGAACTAGTTTTAGGAGGCTGCACAATGGGAATTCAATTTATTTCTCGAGCTGGAGGCATAAAGAATTCTGGTCCTCAGGGGCTAATGCTCTCAGGGGGGCAGAGGAAACCATTGGGGGGTGGATTTGCTTTTCTTTTCAGTGCTATATTGGCCATTTTTAAAATGCTCCATAGGCCCCACCCAAGCTACAGCAAAAGGAAAGCAGGGTGATGCAGATCACCGTAGGAACGCTGAATCCAGACACAAGTTATTTTGGTGACCAAAAAAAATAAATTAGAAGTATTCGCTAAAACAGCAATGAGAAGTTTGCAAGACAGCTAGAGCAGCCTGCTTCCCTTTCCGATGTACCTCTTTCAGTCCCCATTTCTACAGGCAGCCCAGCTGAGATTTCCACTAGTGCCCTGACACTCTGGGTCAGAACTCAGAAAGGGGGCAGCTAAGGATGTAGCTAGAATAGGGGCAGCTGAGAAGGCCCCACTCCTGGTGGTGCATCCACAGGCCTTTGGTTGGGAGGGCAGCAAAGGACCGTGTCTCTGTTGGCCCAGAGCCGGCCCCTAGCTTCAGCCGTGCACCCTCATCTCTGCCACCTTCAATACTCAAGCCTAAGGCTGGATCCAGGCACTGAAAGGGCTGTAGTACCTGGCGGCTTCAAGGCACCTGCCCCTTTTAATAGAGAGATGGACATTTTAATCTATTTCTGGCTGTTAAGTTTGTAGAAGTCTTAAGCATTTCGCTCTCAGCAAGCATTGGGGGGGGGGGTTGGTGTATTTTTAGCCACCTCAGCAACTATTGCTGGGAAGAGCGGCCTCCTCCAAACCCCACAACAGCAGGCGGCACATTTACTAAGCGGGAGAGAAAGGCTGGTGCTTCAGGGTATTTTCTAGCACTCCAAAGAGAGGGAAAGCAGTCCAAACGCCCAGGGTATAGGAGCAGGCAGGGTAATATCCTCCCACAGTCACTACCTCAGATCCAGGGCAAAATTGGTCCTAGACAGAAGCAGCATTAGCAGCCTGAGCCATGGGATGACAATGGATGAAGATTCTCCTACTGAAACAAGAAGTCAATTGCCCAAGCAGCCCTTTAAAGGGCAGGTGTGAGTGCTTGCAAGAGAAAAGGGTTACCCTCCAAGTAATTAACTGCTTGGGCAGCCTCTCCTGCTAGAAGAGGACTGGATTCAGGCATTTAGTGCTTTAGTAAATACCCTTTTCTGCTTTCCCATCATGTACTGGCGAGACGCTCCATCGCACCTTTTACACCCTCTTCCAGATGAGCAGAAACTCTGAAAGCTTTAAAAAATTTTTAATAATAATCACTGCTATTCTTGTTTACGTCAAGAGCTCTAAAAACATAAGGTTAGTCAGGAGTGGGAGCGGTGTACTCTTGGAACAAACGCACACACACTTGCTTTTTACTCTGTGTTCAGGTCACACAGCTACATTGAATGAAAAAGGATGACCTTGTTTACCTGTTTACTGTATCCACGAGGGGGTACTGCAGCTGCAGTTACGTGACAGTATGAACAACAGCCCCCAAAGTGTAGTTACATCAGTTTAATTCAATTGAATTAGTTACTTTGGTTCAGACGTGGTCCCCCAAACCGGTTTCTAGGCAGGTGTTACCATGCTCTACGTTGCTGCCAACGACACCGATGTGTTTAAAAGCAGAGTTACGTTTGTCAACTCTTCCCACCCCAAAGGGCAGCTGCCTTCTCGCAGCTAAGGGAGGAAGGGGGCTAGAGATCCTGGATTTTAAGGGAAAGATCCATATCGTGGAACAGTCCCAGTTCTCTCTGCCAGGTTAGTGAGTCCATTTTGATCTGGCTGCTTTTCAAAGCAAGTCTCTCTCCCCTGTGGTTTGCCTTGCTCCATCATAACCAAATCCACAGAGAAGAGCACCCAAGGCAGGGGTGAGGGAAAATCTACTCACAGGCCCAAAAATAAATCTGGCTCTAGGCTAGTTTTTATTTGGCCTCTTTCCAGTTCTCAAATCTGTTATGCCCTGCATCCACCACCCCCAAAAAACCAACCCACTATTAATTGAAACTGGATTTTTGCAAGTTGGGTCAAAGATTTTTGCCCAGCTCCTGCCCCACCCTCTCCTGCGCTGTCCTCCATCTCGAAACGAGCACCACGGCCTCCAAGATCAGCCTCTTGCAAGTTCCACCCTTGGTCCCAGGCCCACAGAGAGGGGCGGTCTCGATGGTTGCTCTGCATCTTTGAACTCCCTTCCCTTGGAGGTTCGTCTATGCCCCAGCCTGGGCATCTTGCCGAGGGGCTGCAGGACATTGTGGGCCAGGCCTTCAGCAGGCAGGGGGAGGGTTTTTATTGTTATGTTTCCTGTTGGCAGGATAAAAGTAAGAGAACCCCCATCTCTTATCTCTACCCCAGACACTGGCCTGCATGTGCCCAAAGGCTCTTTTGCCCACAGAACAGAATGCCAGTCTCAACACCAGCTCTTCTTTCACCTGCCGTGGCCCTTTGGGGGTAGGGCAAGAGCGCCAGCGTTCGCAGCCCTACGCACCAAAGGTGATGAATCAGGCAGAGTTAAGAGATATTAAATGCTTTATTTTCAATATTAAAAACCAGTATTTTTAATAGCTAAACAAGGCTAAATTCCTCTTAAAAAAAAAAAAAAAAAAAAACCAACACAGCTGGTACATTCTACCAGGGAAAACTAACCCCTTCCCCTCCCCCCAGAAACAGGATTAACCTGCAAAAAAAGGGGGGGTCACATTGCAGCTAGGTGGTCCCCTCTCCCCCCACCCCCATTCACATACATGCACACACACCCCCACACGCACACTGGGCAGGAGACAGCCAGTACCGAAATACCCTTACAAAAAAGAGTTTATTCTCAAGCCCTCCGGAGACAGAGCTCAGGCAGAGGAAAACCAATATGGATTAGCAAGCAGAGGCCAAGCATGGGCAGTTCAGCTGTGGTCTTCTGGTTCATGAGCAAGTCCTGACGATCCTTCCTTAGGAGACCAAGTATTGACCCACGAGATGCTACCCACCCCGAGAGGACACTCACTTGGGCACAGAAGAAGACCACAGCTGGGATTTTCTGCTCCAGGAGAGCTTCCTTCTTCATAACCCTGGCAAACTCTGGGGCACCCACCTCATCTTCCCAACCAGCGCGAGATCAGCATCCTCCCAGAGCTCCCTTTGGCACACGAGGCCACAAGAAAAGGCAATGAGAGACACGGAGCTGCTGGAAGGACCGAGAGTTCAGCAGTAGCAGCCTCCCAGGCCCATCCCCCAATTCCCTGCTGGCCCGTCGGCACGCCAAATGGCTTCTCCTGATGAGAGAGCCGAGTTGGCCTTAAAGCCCATTTGATCTTCAGCAAGGTTTACTGCTCCAGATTCCAACCCACAATCCCTGGCTTGCACAACCGCCGGCTTCACTGCTAAGAGACTCAAGGTGCAACGATGTGATTGAGCCTCCCGACGCGAGGGCCAGAGCCAGGGGGAAGGGAACATCGGAGTCTGCAGCAGAGCGAGAATCGCCTCCCACTTCAGCCCACGGCACCAGCCCGGCAAGGCTACTGGCTGAAAGGGCAAGAACAGCCACGTTTAGTCAAAACTTTACTGCCAGCCTTTCTTTCCCCGAGGGACACGGCCGTTTTTGACAGCCATCAGATCCTTTACTCCGCCAACAGCCACACATTTTACCCTCCACAAACATGAGCCAACTGACCATCGAGGACGACTGCTTAGGTCGTGAGGCCACTCTAGCCCCTCTCTTTCCCCCATGGAAGTGGGATCAATGTCAAGCCATCAACAACATTCACCAATGCCCTCCCCAGGCAACAAACAAGAGGAGGAAAATACTAACAGTGTTAATGATGGTTTTTCTTTAGCTTGTTTCTGCAAACTCCTAAGGAGGCTGCCTGCCCATGGTAAAGGCAAACAGCTGAGCCTGCCTCCATGCCCAGAACACCCCTGCGAACAGCCCTTTGTTCCCAAAGGAAGTTTAAAAAACAAACACACACACGGAGTGAGGTTTTTTAAAAAGTTCCCTTACTGGGTTAAGGATGCAGCCTGTTTCCAAATGGCCCCTGGCTCGGCGTGGGGTGGGGGTAAGCCCTCAGCTTCGTATAAAGGCATCTGTTCAGGAAACCATCGCGGAGGAAGCTTTGAGCTGGAGCAAGTGAGGTGTTCGACGCAGAAGAAGTTAGCTGAAGTGGGCCTGGGGGTATGTGCATGGGGGTGGGGGGGGGTGTTACGGCCTAAAAAGCAGTGAGCAGAGGGAACTCTGGGTTTGGGCCCCTGTGAAAAAGGGAATTGGGGCCTTTAGGGAAGGAAAAACTCCTGCCCCACAGCTTCAGACACAGGCCACGATCCACGAAGCCCTTACTCCCAAGTAGTTCCATTAAGGAACTTTGCAGAAGTAAGGACTTTGTGGATCGCAGGCAGAAGGTGTAACTTCAAGTGGCAAGGGGGAGCCGGGCGTATCCACCCTCATTTGGCCACTTGCTTTCAAGTGTCCACTGCCAGGTCTCTTGTCCGATGAGAGAGATGACCCTTAACAGCCTGCCAACCCAACTGTCTCACCTAGATTGTGTAAGGGGGCCACAATGGAACAAATGGCGGCCAGAGGACAAACATATCATTCAAAGGGGACGTGAGCTTTTGCCTTGAACACCCAGGGGGAAATGTGCCTGATGTTCCGACAATGATCCAGGACGGAAGCTGGCCCCAAGCCAGGAAGCTTGACTAGGCCAATGCTAGTTGGGCTGTTTTGGCGATGCTGCCATCAGCCCCCCCAAAAAGGAAGGCCCTGCTGTCCTCAAGTTGCAAAAAAGCCTTTCGGAAGGAGGAGGCTGCTGCCATTATTAATGGGAGACCCAAACTCTCCAGAGGAGTCTTTGTCCAAAGAAGCTACACAAGGAGGTTAGCCCCGTCTGGCAGACACGTTGGCAAGAGGTTTGGAAAACGGTTGAAGGCAACTCCAGAAGGTACCAATAAGCATTAATTGAAGGAAAACAAAAAAGAGGAACGAAACTAAGGCTCCCCCAGTAGCGAATCCAGGGGTGGAAGGCCATGTCTGATCAGGTGCTGAGGGGAGAGTGCGGTCAGGTCACAGAGACCGGCTGGCTGCTCTGGACGGGTGGTCAGTACCTTCCAACGGGACACCGTGCGGAATGCAGACTTCGTCCCATCTTGTTCTAGGAGAAGATTCGAGCGCGTGTTCCCACAACCTTCCACTTCAGTTTCACAGATGAGAAAAAAAAACCACAGCAAGATCCTTGGATGCCCGGACTGAACGTGCTTCTGTGGCAACTGTCCTCCAGGCAAGACAGGTCACACAAGAGACACCCCTACCACCATCTTCAAGACTCGCATGTCAACCAAGAGGCCGCCTAGAAGGGAGGGTTACGATTAATTGGTCCAAGCCCACATTGACGTCTCGAAGACCAACATCGTGGTGGCTCAGGCAGAAAGTTGTGTGAAACGTTATTAGAGGTCGAGGAGCAACAAAAAAACGACTAGTTGGGGGGGGGGGGGGGGGGGGGGGGGGGGGGGGGGGGGGGGGGGGGGGGGGGGGGGGGGGGGGGGAAGAGAGATCAAGCAAGTCTATCAATATTCCCACTAGAGAAAAGTGGCTCAGAAGGAACCACGCCTTCTAGCCAGTCCCAAGAGATTTCAGAGAGTCGATCTGTGCACCCAGCAGAAGGAGAGAGAAACTATCAATGGTATAAAAAAGCCAACCCCGTTCCCACCCACCCCAAAGGTCTGTGATGCTGAGCCCCTGCCAGTCCTTCCAGGTAGACTCAGATCCACGTCGATTTCCCACCCCCTTGTGTCCATTTTTGCTTGGAAGTTAAGAGTTTTAGTGTTGTGCAATGGCCAAGGCTGCTGAGTCCGTTGGGAGCCAACAGGTGCTTTCCTGAAGCTCAAAGAGGGATCCGAGGAGAAGGACTTGATTGCAGAGCCAGTGGGACTTTGCGAGTCTGCATCCAGTCTGGGTGTTAGAAAGAAGTCACAAGTCTACATGATGCAGCAGAAGGTCTCTGGGGGAAAAAAAGAGCGTTTTAGCCGACAGCTTGGTTCAATCCACGAAAGTCTTGTGGCTGTAGAATCCAAGCATCACGGCGGTCCGTGTGGTGTTGCCAATCGCCCTCGGAACCTACAGGCAAGAGGACATGGAGCCATTGGTAAACAAATCCCAGGTTTGGTTTCAACGGAGCCAGTGGGAGGGCTAGGAGAATGGCATTGGGCAGAGAGATGCACGGGGAACCTTTCACTTCCTTGGAGTCACTTTGCGAGTTAGCACAAGCTCCAAGGGCTGCAGAGACATTGGGGTGGAGGTGCACTCAAGGAGGAGAGAGTCTAGAGCATGGATCTATCCCCTAGCCTTGTGGGCATGCTCGCCCTTACCCCAAGCTCAGGTTTTCTAGTGTTTGGAGATAGGAACTGGATCTAGGGATTGGACCGGGAAAGGGACCAACGAAGCGACCCAGCTTCAGGCCACACTTGGTCCCCCCAGGCCCGAGATTCTCATCTCTACACTAGAGAAGGTCACAGTGAGGTTGGCCAGATATGCAAAACTTTTAGTGGACGCTCCTGAGAAACACGGGTTGCAGGGCTGCATTGGTGCTTACATGTCACAGCATTCGCACACAGGGATAGCAGCCCTTGCGGACTCCTGTAGCTGAAGTCTACACAAGAGGTCAAACCCAGAGGTACTGCCCGGTGGGAGCAGTAACCCAGCGCTAGATGCTGCTTTCAGACCCCGGACAGCTGATTCAGTGCAACTGGGCTCCCTCCTTCCCCAGCGAACAGGTAATTCGTGGGGGTGCGGGAGGGAAGTCAAGCACATCTGCCGTGCCGTACGGGGTCGGACCAATGGTCCATCAAGTCCAACCACCTGTCTCAAGACGCTTGGGAGAAGTTCCCAACAGGTCACAGCGGGCAATCCATTCCCTGTTGTTCCAGCCCCCAACAGTAAGAGGCAACATTCCCAAAACCTACTTGGCTAATAGCCATTAACAGACCTAGCCTCCAAGAACTTATCCAATCCCTTTTTAAAAACTAGCTACACTACGGGTCTTGTACACAATTAACTTGTGGAATCCACTGCCAGAGGAAGTGGTCAAGTGGGAAAAGACTTGCCCATGTGTTCTACATCTGCTGTCAGTTAATTTCCTTGTTCTAGTACTGTTAGAGTGGGTAAACAACCGCTCCCTATTTACATGTTTCATGCCCCTCACTCTATCCTATTCCACTCTGTCGTCGTCTATTTTCCAAGCTGAAGAACCCCAACCTACCCAGCCTCTCTTCGTATGGGAGCCGTTCCAGACCCTTGATCCTTTGTGTTGCCCTTCTCTAATTGTACGAGGTCTTTGTTGATATGGAGTGACCAGAAGCGCACGCAGGTCGGGGAACCCACATTATGAAACTGACCAGGCGGTGGGGGAAAGAGGAGCCCGGTGAGTTTTGCCAGAAGATGCTCATCTACATAATCCAGGTGGCAAATCAAAGACATGCTGGGAGCACTACAGGACTGAAGAAACTTCAGCTCCACCTCCCCTTTCGTGGGGCGACAGGAAGGGGGTTTGCACAAGATACCCAACACAAAACAGAAGTTTAAGAAAAGATGCAGGAAGCTTTTAGGGGAGGTTAATGCCCTCTAGGGAAAAAGGGTCCCTGACACGTCCCAACTAGGACCCTCCTCCCTCTCAGAAATCTGACTGCCTGCCCCCCCTCTACATTTATCCTCCCAACTCTTCTAGCTCAGGGATGGGAAAGCTCAGGACCAGGGGCCAAATGTGACCTGAAGTTCGTTTCTATTTGGCCCCTTTTTAGTTCCTACATCCAGTTTCTACCCCCAAACACGGAACAGGGTGGCCACATATGCACATTTTATTTATTTATCTAACAAATTTTTACACTGGAACCGATGCAGCCTTGCAACCTCACACGCGTCCTCTACAATTTACGTCTCTGGCCATTCTAGCACTGAAAGGCCAAGCTCGGGGACGTTGCTGCCAGACAGCAATTGCTGGAGATTAAGACAGATTTCCCGAGGGATCAGCCACTCAGTTAGCACCTGTGTTGCTGCATACCCTCCCACAGCTGCCTGTTATTAAATGAATTGCTGGCAAGGGGAGAGAAATCCTAGTCCGGGGAATCAAGCGCCTGACTGAAACGCATTGAGCACAAGGGGGCAGCAGCAGACCCCAAGAGCACAAAAGTCCGCCGATACACCCCAAGACCATTCTGTTCCTCTAGCCGAGGAGCTGGAAGTTCCCATTGCCCCCATTTCATGGACAAGGAAAGTCAGGCCTTGCCAAAAGCTCCTAGGCCCCATTTCCAGCTCAATGTCCTAGGTCTAAGTTTGGGAGGGGGTGGGGGGGGGGGGGGGGGGGGGGGGGAGATCTCACCCAGGGTATTGCAACACAACAGCCCCCCACCCCCCAGTCTTCTTATACCAGGAAACGTGCAGCCAAGTGCAGCCTCACGGCCTTTTTAATATATATTTGGCCCCTTTGCCAATTCTTCAATCCGGCCCGCGGATCTAGTCCCGACCCGCAAGCGCTGAAAAAGCGAGCTCAGATGAAGGGAACGGAGGTGAGGGCCCACACTTGGAGACAGCCGAGTGTCTGTCCTGGTGCAGATCTCCTCCAGAGTTTGTCTTCATTCACAGAGGTTCCCGAGCCACATCTCCAGCCTCAACGGTTACAATCTTAGAGAGCATTGGGTCGCCTTGGTGCTCATTTTCGAACACAACGGGAGCTGGTCCGACAGCCCCTAGGGAGAACTAGCGCGTTCTCCCCAGAGCTGGGGTGGCTTGGCGGTAGGGTGGGACGGAGCCCAAGGCAGAAGCAGGGAGAGGCATTCTTCACCCCAGCCTAAGCCACCAACAAGGGACTCAACGGAGCTAGAGTGTCCCATCGGTAGCCTCACAACCTTGAGGCCTGGGGGTGGCTCTCCGCTCAGACATGCCCCCATCAAGCAGCTCCTGGACAGCACAAGGATCCTTCCTTTTCACCCAACCCACCTCATTTGATCAGGATGCCCAGGGACCGAGCTTCATCTTCACTCACGTTCCTCAAATTCTTCTTGGCTTCCTCCGAAGAGCTGAAAGAGAGGACACACCTTAGACCCCTGACTTCCAAGCCAAGGAGCAATACGCACCCTCCCCATAGCTGCTACACGGCCTTGGTTCCGTCATCCGGCCTGGCCGCCTCATTCCTCAGAAGCTACCAAGGAGAAGTCGAGAGCCAGCGTGGTCAACTTAAGAAGTTCAACCTGGACCCAGGAGGACAGGATTCAAACTTACTGGGTGACTTTGGCTAAGTCACTCAGCCTCAGTACCAGCCCCTGCAAATCTGTAAAATGGGAATATTGACCTACCTCATGGCGTTGCAAGGGTAGGCTACAGACAGGGACCCATGTTCACTGAATTTTCCCCATTGGCAAGAATATGGAAAATGCAGTGAACGTGGGTCCCTGGTTACAGACTGTAAGGCACTTTATAAAAGGACAAATAATCCATTGCCCCAGACCACAGATTCTCAACCTGGCGCTCGGGCAGTGTGTGAAAGTGCTCCACAAGCCAGCGGTCCGTAGGGCTTGGGCGCACAGTCACACATGGGAGGCATCAAACGGAATTACAGAGGGGGAGACAATCTAGGCCAGTTATGCAGTGCCCCCAAGCAGTCCCATACATCACTCCAACGCTCGTGACTGCCTTTGTCTGAGGTTCTTGACCGCTTACCAGAGATCCCCTTAGGACGACAACCTCTTTGTTCCTCCCTCTCTCCTTCCAACAGGAGGAGCCCGATTGGGCAGGGTGCTCTTAGCAAGGGAAGGAGCCTAGGAGAAAGCTCCCTCCCCTTTGACACGCAAAGCTGGATACGAGGTATAGTCCGGCTCCACGGTGGAGAACACGGAGCTCGGTGCTGCGAGATGCAGCGTTCCCCCAGGGGGGGGGGGGGGGGGGTAAAGTAACAGGGAATATAAACAAGGTCCCTGCTAAGACGCTTAATAAAAATCTAGTGCAGGAGTGAACAGAGGAATCTGTGCACTCAATCGACCTTTTCCTCCCGTCAGTCTACAATAGCCTCCCCCCCCCGGCCAGGTTGCCTCATGGTAGCGATGCTCCCCCCAGAAAAGTCCTTTCATTGCCCCACTGGAGGCCTTTCCTAGCCCCTCGGTTCTGCAGACACTTCCCACGGCACTGATCCCCCTCTCCTCCCAAGAGGCTGTCTCCGCATCTATTAGAGAGTAGCTCGCGGCTCAGCCTGCGAGCAGCAAATCAAAGTCTTGGACAACCTCAATCATGAGAGCCTCAAGGTCTTGAGAGGCCGCGGACTGGAGTGGGGCTAATGGGGGGGGGGGGGGGGGGGG
>QEPC01010859.1:15784269-15807811 GCA_003113815.1 Sphenodon punctatus | reverse complement strand
CCCCCCCCCCCCCCGGATCTGCCCCTCCATCTTACTCCAGGAAATCCTTCACTTCCTCTGCGGTGATCTCGCCGGTGGTGTCCAGGGGGGTGTCCATGCTGCTGTTGGGGGAGTCGATGGGAGTGGGCAGAAAGGCAGCCTGGTGTTCGGTGGGCGTCCCTGGGGAGGGGGAGGAGCATGAGAGCTCGGTGACTGACAGGCGGATTCATCCCATCCCCTGGGAGACGGGCGCACCCTCAACCCGGAGCCGGGACACGCCAGCAGCTTCTAGCTCACGCCAGAGACACGGACGGCAGCCAGGCTCCAGAGGATTCACTCCCCACCCCCTTTACACGCGGCTGCTCCAGTGGCATTTTGGAGCAGACGGAGCAGCATCTCC
Organism: Sphenodon punctatus; assembly: GCA_003113815.1. NCBI lineage: Eukaryota > Metazoa > Chordata > Lepidosauria > Sphenodontia > Sphenodontidae > Sphenodon > Sphenodon punctatus. The sequence continues at coordinate 15,807,432 of QEPC01010859.1, read as the reverse complement.
CCTGGGCTCAGCAGGGCTGAATCCCAGAGCCATCCTCAGGCCTGCAGCTGCACCATTCATGCATGCCGGCCACCTTGCTCGAGGGGTCCCTCCCAGCTGGGGGTCCAAGCGCCCCAGCCTGCAATTTTGCACAGTAGAGAGACCTGACCTGTGTGTAGGGGTCTCTACCGTGCACTTTGGGGGTCTAGAGTCAGGGACTAGTCCAACTACCATTAGGCAAGGGTGAGGGGCAGAAATCTAAAAATGGGCAGTAAAAGGCCAGCCCTTGGGGGCTGCACTCCAAGAGGCCCATAAACATTCTCTCCCAGCCCACAGTGCAAGGCTTAAACCGACTGCCTTGCACTGGGGGAGGAGGGAGCCACTGCTGTTGCTTTAGTGAAACTGACCAGTAGGAAAGGGAGTCTGGTCTAGGTCACAGAAGCCTCTGTTCCAGGGATGGGGAACCTCAGGCCTGGAGGATCCAGATGCAGCTAGTTTTTATCTGGCCCCGGAATCCAGTTCTTACCTCTAAAGCAATGAGGGGCCAAGCTATGGGGAAGGGGGCCTGGAGTTGGACTATAATCAGGGTGGGGAGCCTCTTCCATCACAGGAGTCCCCATGAAGATTAGTCCAGTGTGGGCTGGGCTTCCTGAGAGTGGAACAGGGATACAATCCCTCCCTCTGCAGAAGGCAACAGGGAATCCCCTTCCCTCTCTTGGGAGCAGGGAGCCCAGCTGCCACAGAACAGGCGCTCCTGTGAAATTGGGGGAAATTAACCCGGGGAAAGGACTCCCCAATCAGTAGAACCAGGTCAGCAATATGCTCAACGTCACCCCAGCTAGGGAAGGGGGTGGGGAAAGATGGTCATTGCTCAAAGGAATCCTCCTGTGGGGTGGACTAGCTTGTCAGTTACTTTCCGAGATGGGCTCTGGGGCAGGCAAGGGCTTCGATCCAACAAGACATCAGGGCAGGCGCCTTTGCTGGGCTGTAGCTGCGCAGACTGCATGGAACTGGAGGGGCGGGGGCAGAGTTTTTACAAGCAGCACAAGGTCCTTCTGGCAGAACCAGCCTGACGGGGAGGAGAGCGGCCGCACCCCCAACTCTGCCCCCCAAAGGCCTCCATTGCCAGCACGAGGCTCCCTGCTGGTCAGAAGTCAATTTGCTCCAGCGCTGTTGAAGATTCAAAAGCCGCTCGGGGGGATGGAGAAAGCCATTCCTGCTAACAGATTAAACACCGCGGGGCTAGAAAGCTGCGGCACAGCCAGCGCCTGTCAGCGTCCTTGAGCCAAGGACAATTGTAACCTGGAGGGGATGTTTGCAGGAGAGAATCAGAGGAGTTTGCCCCATTTCCTTTAGCCAAGCAGCTTTGGATCCAGGAACGCAGGCCACCACAATGAAGGTGGGTTCCCTGGTCTTATTCCAAGACTTAGAAGGGGGTCAGTTAGTTGTTACCACAGTCTGAGCTCCACTTGTGGTTATCCTGGTGTGACGGGCACACCAAACCCAGCTTGGTGCAGTAGGGAAAAGCTCTGTGTGTGTGAGACAATCTAGCTTGCACAACTGGGAAAAGACCCAAACGACTGAAAGGCTCTATAAATCCACCCTGAAACCTGGGCCGATAGGTCAACCCAGGGCCTCAACCCCTACTTGTCCCACCTGCAGCCCGACAATGCTGCTGCCCCCTTTTCTCTGGAACCAGCTTCCAAGAGCAGTCTAGCATCCCAAGGGCTCTTGCTTCATGCAGTATGCCTGCTGCCCTCAAGGGGGTGCTGCCAGTCTACTATTCCCTTTGCTAGGTACTCTGAGACCGCCCAATTTCCTGCTCTGCACCTCTCTACCGGCAAAGCCATGGGGGGTGGCTTTCAGACCAGCCGATCCCTGCACATATCCTGGCTGCGCATTCCTCCCCACGCAGCCAGAATATGCGGTGTGTGGGTGTGTCTGAAAGTGGTCTAAGAGGCAGGTCTACTTACCCAATGCACAGGCTAGAAGCCATGCCCCCACCCCCATTCCTAGCAAAGGGATGCTCCAATGGGCAGCAGAAGCCACCTGCAACTCTCCTCTCTCCCCATCAGTCAAGCCAGCACAGCAAGGCTTTCAAGTATCGATCTGCGTGGGAGAGACCCAGGCTCAGGCTGGGCGTTTTAATATCCCAGCTTGTCCTCCTTGCTCAAGCGGAGCAGCTCATGCAGTTACTGCTGCAGAGACGGCGCTAGGCTGCACTCCCCAGCTGGAAGGCGGCAGCGGGAGGGGAAGGGGATTTTCTTACTGTCGTCTCCAGGGGAGCGTCTGGCGTCCGGGCCCTGCGGGATGTGCGTGCCGTTGGCCTGGCTCACTTTCGGCGTCCCCGTGTAATTGTTACTGGAAGAGCAACGAGAAGACAACGGTCGACCCTCTGCAGCAACGAGGCTCAGCTGTTCCCCCAGAGCTTTAAGCCACCCCCCACAGGCTGCAGCTCCCGGTTCCCCCGGCCGACCCCTTTGCTCACCTGAGGCACGTGGTGTCGTGAAGCCGCCCAGCTTCCAGCAAGCACAGCGGCTCCGTGATGTTCTTGGCGCTTAGCGAGAACCGCTCAAATTCGGATGGCGAGATCAGGTAGAAACCTGGGCGAGGGAAGCCAGCACGGGAGGTGAAATCCTTTGCCGCCAAGGGGCAGAGTAGTGGGCAGGGGCAGGACCGATGACACATGGTGGATTCAAGGTGTCCCAGTGTCATCCCCCCCCGAGGAGTAGCTCCATGGATTAGACAGCCAGGGGCCACCTTCAGACAGAGCAATTAGGGCAGTTGACCTGGGCCCTGTGTTCCTGAACATCTGCCCCCCCAGTCAAGAGCCCCACGCCATGGTACTGCTCTAGAGGGGTCTCAGACAGGAACCCAGCTGCATGCTGCCACCGCTTGGGAAGGAGATGGTGGCCACGTACAGCGGGGCACTTTGGAAAATTTTCCCCACGTTCTACAAGCAGAAAACCCAGATTCTACCATTGAAAGCAGCTGCCTACTTTAGTCTGCCTGCAAATCCGTTTCCCAGAACGCCATCTCATTTTTGGACGACACCCCCCCCCTCCCTGCCCCAGCAGCAAATCTGAGAGGCATTTAGGGTCATGCACCCTTCTCCCCCAGCAAGGGGTGATACGATGCCCCTTTTTGCCAGCTTCCACTTCCCCTTGCCATTCTCCCAAGGCCAGCAGGGAGCTTGGTTGGGGCACGAGGGCGACTGGATTCCAGGTGAGGATTCAGCTTTCCCGGGAGTCTGTCAATCCCACAGCTTCCTGCTTGGCTTCTAGCGGCCGCAGGGATTTGAGAACTGCCCAATTCCTGCGATCGCAGGACACTGCGCTACGATCAAGGCCTCACGACTTTGCAGCGAATGCCTCCTCACCCCAGGAGGGACGCAGGCCAGGGTGCTCGGCACTGGGCCCTGCAGTGCCCCCCTCCCCAGCTCCCCCCCCACTGGGCTCACCCTGCCCGTGCTTGGTGAAGACGCAGGAGGCGATGCCGCTGATGTCCTCCTTGCGGATGCAGTCGTAGTGCACTTGTGGTCGCAGGCCCGGCACAGTGAAGATGTGGATGTCCCCCAGGTTGGTGAGGCACGCCAGGCAGTTCTCGGCATACTCCTCACACGCTGCGCTGGCAAAGTGCACCAAGGCCATCTTCCGCACCCGACAGCCCTCGTGGGCTGTGAGTTTGAACTTGGTTTTGGCACTGACTTTAGGCAAAGTGAAGACCTGGATCGGGGCAAGGAGAAAGGAGACTTGGTAACTAATGGTGGCGGGTCTGGGGCCTAGGGCCATCCCCCTCCAAACCTTCACCCCAAGGGTGCAGGGCCATCATCACAGCTTTACAGAGCAACATGCTGCTCTATAGGGGCAGGGCCCTGAATCGCCATGGCCCAGCCTGTTTCTCACACCCCCTGCTACCTCTGGAAGCCTGCGTTTCTCCAGGTTACTGGGGGCGATCGCCTGGCTGGAGAAATCACGGCTTCCCCACCCCGAGACTCTGGACCAAAATTTGGGAGTCTGCAGGCAAAACCCAGAGCTGGGCTAGTCCCAGCCGCCTCACTCCCACCTTGCTGGGCAGGGAGAGGAGGAACCCTTCTTGAAGGTGGCTACAAGTCTCCCCGCCAAGAGCAAGGATCAGGGGTTCTTTCACCGATCAAGAGATGCTTCAAGTGCCTTATTTAGTTCCTCCTCCAAAAAACCCTGTGGAGGTAGGTCCTTGTTCCCATTTTTACAGATGGGGAACAGAGACCAAGAGAGCAGGACTTGCCCAGGGCTACCCAGCAAGATCCCGGGCGAAGATAGAATTCAAAGCCTGGTCTCCCAGGCCAAACATCTTCCCAGACCGAGGAACCACTGGTGGTTCATTACAGACAAAGCTTGCACCCTCTCCCATCAACTGAGGCCCGCATCCTTTCAGAGGCCAGTCCGGGGAAGAGGGCTCCCCAATTTGGACACGAGGGGCAGTCCCCTCACGGCAAGCCGACACGGTGCAGCTTTATAAGCCACAATGGAGACCGGGATTCCTGCCACCAAGCCCTGCTGGGTGAGCAGACAGCAGGAGAGGCACCGCACAGGCCAAGAGCCACTGTTTCCCATTGGAGATGGGCAGGCACCCCAGCCAGGCTGCCAACATCCATGAGGGAGAGGAGGTGGCGTCTCTAGCTTCCTGTCCTCTGTGGAACCAGTCAGACAGTTCCCTGGATGCTGTCCAGGCTCGGCAAACTGGACAGTGGCCTAGCAGCAGCGGACACTAAGCCCCTCCAACTCCCACCTCCCTGTCCCATAAAGAGCCAGGGGTCACGATGGGGGAGCTGGCCTTGCGTGGCAGGCCACCTGAGGCTCAACTCAACATCTGTTTATTGGTATATCTGTGTAATGGTGAAAGCTGCAATAAAGCAAAGCAAAAATAAATAAAAATCATAACACTAAATATTGGGATCTCTTTCCTTAAGTTAAATACAGATCTAAGAAAAGTAAGGACATTCAACATCAGTAGACTGAAGTCGGCCAAATGAATAAATACATGCAATTCATGAGGAACTTTTCTTCAGATGAAGTGCAAGGATAAAGAAAAAGGGCTACGGCTTTTAATTTCTCCATCTCTTTGGAAGCCAGCAGGGATGCTATCCTTTATTCGAGAAGGAACCTTTCCTTACGCAGTCACAAAGGAGCTAACCAGCAGGCCCTCAAATCATCATAAAAGGGACAAAAAACCCTCAAACAAGACCTGTCCTAATGATTCTACCTCCTCCGTGAAGCAGGTACCAAGTCTGTCACAATAAATTTACTCTCAGCTCTACCCTTTGATCGGTTTCCAGCTATCTGAGTCGGCAGGAACAGAGTCGGCACTCTGCAAAGCGGAATATCCAGCAGCTGAATAAGATGTGGCTCCCAAGCGGAGGCTCATGGCCGAGTCTGGTGTACCCTAGCTAGAATAAAGCCTGTCTGCCTCCAGTTTAAGGACATCTCACAGTGGGAAGGGCTGTGTGGGGGCAACTGTATCCCAGAGCCAGTGTAGCCTAGTGGATGAAGTGCCGGACTTGGACCTCCGAGAACAGGGTTCAAATCCCAAGTCATAGCTCCCGGCAAAGATGGACGCCCCGTTTCCACCTGCAAAAGGCTCCAAGGGTGACCCCACCTGCCTGGTGCTTTAAGCATCTACTTGCCCAATTAAAGAACTGCGCAAGGAGACTTGCAGGCACTGGCTCTCACAGCCTCAGTTCCCCATCTGTAAAATGGGAGTGGGTGGATCCCTGTCTCGCCTTCCTCCTTATCTAGCCTAGATAGGAGTGTAAGCCCCTTAGGGCAGGGAACGGTTTCTAATTACAACTGCGAGCACATTGCTGGTGCTTATAAATAAGCACCTTCAGTTATTTAATAAATTGCTTAACAGCCAACTAATAAATAAACAGCCATTCATTCAACCAATCCCAGGTACCCCACCTCCCTCCCAGGTACCTTGAACTGCTCCTCCGAGGTGATGAGCACAGAATGGCTCCCCTGCATGTCGGGCGCTTTAGCCAGGTCCCGCGACACTTCGTACGGCTCCGGCAGCGGGTTCCCCCGGCCGTCCAGGACGGCGATCGACACCACCGGCGCCCTGTGCATGAGCTGGATCTCTTTGCCCAGCACGGCCTCCGCCGAGCGCTCCGAGAACTTCTCCTGCGACGGCACCTCCAGGGCGTAGGCGAACACCGAGCCGGAGTTGGTGCCTGCCCACATGGTGGGGCCGTGGTGTGTAGCTGGGGGGAGAGGAGAGGCAGTAAGAGGGGGGGGGATAGTTCTGGAGGAGAAAGCCCCAGAGGATCATTGCTCCGGTGCAGACTTTCATGTGGGGGCGTTTTAGAAATGAGCACCGTCTGGGGGAGGGGGGGGGGGGCTCTGTGGTCAGTGCGTGGGGCGGCAGAGGGGCAGCCACGCATGGGAAGGGCTTCACACGAGCGACGCCGGACATGGCTGCCCCGGTCAAAGAGGTGGCCCCCCGGGCCCCGCACGGGGCACTCGATTTTTCCGGAGGGCTCCGTGCACGGTCATGGCTGGCTGCCGCGTGGGTCACGGGAGCACCCCCCTCCCCCCCATGCACCCGCTTCAAACAAGTGGCTGGGCGTGTGGACAGTGGGGGGGCCACACGTGGCTGCATCTCATTTAAAGACCCCCCCTCCAAAGACACTACGCAAGGGGGAGCTCCTGGTCTGCGGAGTGCGTTAAAGCCAACAGGAAGAGCTTGCTCCCAAGTTCAGACTCTGTGCTGAAGCAGAGAGAGAAGCAAGCTGCCCCTGCCACTAGCAGACAGGACAAGCCAGACCAGGAGAGAGTGGGGAAAAGAAAGGGAAACACTCTCCATCCAGGGGTGGGAAAACTCCCATCTTCAGCCTTCCATGGGGCCACTTTGAAAGTTAGTACAAGCTCCAAGGGCTGCAGAGAAGTTGGAGGTGGGGACGCACTCAGGGAGAGAAGGGTCCAGATCATGGATCTGTCCCCAGTCCTTGTGGGCAGGCCCCTCCTCTCCGCTCCCTTCCCCTGAGCTCAGTTAGGAACTGGATCCAGGAACTAGAAGGGGACGGACACACACACACACACACACACAAAAACTGGCCATGGGCCACATTTGGGCCCTGAGGTTCCCCATCCCTGCTTTAGATCCCACGGCATGAGGAATGCTGAACCCTCTTGCCCCACAGAAGCCCCCCCCCTCCCCCAAGACCCTGGAACTAGAGGGGGGAAGGGAGGAAACTTGTGGGGCACACCCCACACTAATTATACCCATGTCTAGACCCATTCCCCACAATTGTATTTTTTGTTGGGGTGGGATGCCTCTCCCTGTCCACACCGACCTGCCCCTCGGAAGCAGGGCTGCACTCCAACCCGTCCCATCCAGGAAGGGGAAATGAGAATTTCCCCCACCAATATTTGGATCCCAGTTCCTCCACCAGGCTGCCCTGCATAAAGCTAACCAAAAGGGTAGCAAAGTCTGCCTGCTTCCCTATAGCATCAGGTGGCTCGACCACTGATCCCTAAGCATCTTGCCCCCCATCCCTGGAGGAAAATAAAGCCCCTCTGCCTGCAATCCAAGTGGCAGGGGGTAGTTTTTCACCTTCCCTGCTGGCAGGACTGAGCGGGGGGGGGTGGTGTGGTGTCCAGCAAGACACGCAGCACTTCACAACACAGCAGTTTACGCTGGCTGCGACTCCTCCCCTTCCTGTGGCCACCATTTTGAAAAAAGCAGTAAGCATGGGGGCAGGGATCTGCCCATCTCCAGAAGCAAAGAACGGACAAACAGGCATCCCCCCCCCCCCCCCCGGCCTGCCAAAGTAGGAGGAGGAGCCTTCTTCATGGGACCCAATCCTTACCGTCTCGGAGGAAGGTATCCGCGAAATAGAGGCAACGCACCACGCCGGAGAGCGAGTCATCCGCCGACCGGGGCTCAATGCGTCTCTGCACGGGGGTCATTTCCACATCAGGGGGGGCAGCCTGCTCGGCCAGCTGGGCATTCGCTTCCTGCACCTGTTAGGGGAGGGGGAGCGGAAGGGGCTCAGTAAGGACACCACAAACATCCTAGAGCCAAAAGGTCCCCACCTGGATCCTATCCAGAGCCAGGCACTTCCTGGGGCAAAGCCTACTTTGTGGGGGGAACAGGCCTTGTCCCCCCACCCACATCCCATCTCTATGCTCAGGAGGATGGTTTGGTGATGGATGGGAGGGAGGGAGTTGGGTGCGAATCTAGGGCTGCCACCTTTCCCGGAGACGCTGGGTTCTGACCAGTCTATGGAGGGAATACCCCAGCCCCGATTTTCAAGCGAGGGCCCAGGCACCCTCAGTAGCCAGGAGAAACCGGAGGCAGGCCCACAGGGGCTTCCCTAGCCCACCCCCTTTCCAATGTGGCTCTGCCCCACTCCACAAAGAGACAGCCCCCTTGGCCCTGCCCCCTTCGTCATGGCTCCACCCCCTCCAGGCAGCAGCCCTAGATTTTGCGTCACTCAAAACACTAGCGTCAGGGCTACACAAGCCCAGAGGGAACCTAAGCAGGGCCCAACTATACGAGTATCCCAAAATGAGCCCTCCCCCATCTTAATCATTTAATTAGCTCCCCTCATAGCAACCCACCTCAAGTTGGGACTACAATTCCCAGCAGCCCCTGGGAACAGGGGTTGCTTAGTTGCCTGTCTAGGCCCAGCCTGATTGGCAGAGTCCCACCATGCCACACCCTTCATGCTTGGACCGGTCTCAACGTGCATTTGCCTGGCTCCCAGCGAGAGGTTAGTTGATCAGGGAAGCTACAGCCAGAGATAAAAGTCATCCCCGTGGCCGGTTTACAGCCCCAAAAACACTACAGGGGTGGGGTTGGCATCATTCACCAAACTAAAGCCGGTCATGTCAACAGCAGCTGCCGTTCCAAGCAAAACACAGGGGCGTTTGGCGAGAGAGTTCATCCCATCCACCCTGGAATATGGAAGTTCAGTTTCTTCCCAACTTTGGATGGTGGGTGGACGGAACAAGTTCCTCGCTCGATTGCTAGCCCACATTTCAGTAGTTATGACGGCCTAAACAGTTGACCTAAAAAAACAAGCTAGAGTTGAGCATTTTGCACTAGCCTCGATGGGGGCTGTGTGTACAGGAGATCCTGGTTCAAAGATATGAAGCCCCCCCAGTTGTGGAGGGGAATCTCCCAACAGCCAAACCTTTGGGGGAAGGGGGGGCTCATTCTAGCCCATTGGCGGGGGCAGGCAATGGCTGCCTGAGTTCAGAGTTTACTGGTTTTATTTTGGCTGGTGGAAGCATCTCCCCATTGCCGCAAAACCTAAACACGTATGCGCACCCTGCAGATTGAACCCGAGACCTCCAGAGCTAGAAGCTCACGTCTCTATAGCTCTAGAGAGAGTCATAACCAGAGCCTTGTGCATTCTGCAATTTTTCTCCCCCAAATTCCACAGCCAGGGAACCCATATTCCGTGATAATTGTGCAAAATTAACTCAGTCCTACAAACGAATTTCCCAGAATGCCAGGCACAACACGCAACCCACCCTACTCGCCCACCCAGCAGCTTTGGTCTCCATGCCAGCGGTGGCCCCAGTCACCAGGGTCTGGCCAGTCTGCAGTGGGGGCACAGGAAGGCAGTTGGACCTGGCCCTCACCTTGCTGTTGGGGCTGCTGATGGGGGGCCTCTTCTTGCCAGAGACTCGGCTCTTGCGGATCCTGCGGAAGGACTGGCGCAGGGACTTCTTCAGGGACTTCACGCGGGAGAGCGGCCCCTCCATGGCCAAAGAGTCATTGGGATGCAGCGTGCACCTGGAGCGCAGAGAGCTTGGTTAGGAGTCAAGCACCCCCACCGTCCATCTATCGTGCTGCCTCTCCCCCCCCCCCACACACACAGAGGGAGCTGCCTCACAACTCCCCTTGCCTTGCTACGAACAGGCAGAAAGCAACTCGGACATAGGGAAGGGGAACGAGGCCTTTCCCTTGAGCGCCCAAGGACACTGGTTCTGGATTCACCAGCCAAGCAAGCAGCTCCTCCCCTTCCTGAAGGGATCATTCCAAATGCCCCAAATGTAATCAATACAGGGATCTGCACACCCTCCCGTGTCCTTTCAGCCCACTGTCTGGAGGCGAGAGGGTAGGCCGAAAGGAGAGGGGCAGCCGTGCTAGAGGCACCAAGGACACACTAGATCCAAACTCATCCTTGAGGGAGCTTTAGCCAACACATTTCTAAAAGCTCCCATAAGGGAGGACTCCCATCAACCTGCCTCAGGAAGGAGCCATTTCTCCTCACCACACCAGCTCTGGGGCGATGTGAGGAGAAGAGAAACTCCGGTCCATGGGCCAAATTCAGCCTGTGGCCACTAGACTCCTTTCCTGTCCCCAAATCCAGCCCCCACACCCTCAAGCACCAAGGGTGAGCATGGGGGGGGGGGGGGGGGGGAAGCGCAGAGTTAAGGGCAACCACTCTAAGACCGAAGATGGAGCCATGACCAGGACCCTCAAAAGCAGTCGGCAAGAAAAAGGAGGGGGAAAAAAACCAAGGTTCCCTACCCCGATCCAAGTAATTCAGAGTTTTGGCCACATCTAGGGCAGAACTTGAACACTGGTCTTGCTAGCAGCTGGAAGGAGTCCCCAGCAGTCCTGGCCAGTGGCACAGTTCCAACCCCCAAAGATATTGGGGAGGAAGAGGTTCCCCTGGACACTCCAGCCCCACCATGTCACTCAAATATATCAACTTCCCCATCTGCTCTCCAATCACGGCCCCCACAGCTCGCCTGCCAAGGCATCTCCTCTACCCCAAGAGCCCCCACCTGGCCAGCACGAGGTTCCGCCTGTAGTAATCAAAGAGCCCAAAGCCGTGACTGGTGCCAAATGCCACCAAGTTCCACTCCGAGTGCAGCGTGACGGCGGTGACGGCAGCCGGGGGCATGCACTGTACCAGCATGCTGGGCTGGAAGCCGGGGACGAAGGAAATGGCGCCGTTCTTGGGCGTGAGCCGGTCGTGGCCCTTCCAGGTGAAGCCCTCGCGGTCTTGGAGCAGGTCCACCGTGGCGATGTTGATCATGTGATCCGATCTCTCGTCACCAAGCTCCATCACCAACACCTGGCAAAAAAACAGAGAGCCGCACATCACAGGGTTAGTGACCAAATGTCTCCCCGGTGCATGCAACAGACAACCACGGAATGTATTGGGGTGTGGCTACACTGGGGTGCCCAGTGGATAGCTGGAGCAGCAACTCTAGGAAGCTGCTAATGGGAACTCAACCAGGGATCTCTGGATCCTAAGCTACAAGTCCGTGAATAGTGTGTGCAGTTTGGGTTGTTAGCGGCATAGCAAGATTGTGGTGGGCACACACACACCTTGAGGACCTTGTCAGAGGATGTTGTGACAGCTGTTAATATAGCTGGGATTGGATAAGTTCTTGGAGGACAGAGTCATCAATGGCTAGAGGTTGCGTCCCCGACCTACTTGGCTGACTATCAGGAGCTGGGAGCGGAAAGCAGGGAATGGATCCCCGCATTATAACCTGTTGGGTGCTTCTCCCAAGCAACTGATGGTGGCCATCGTCGGAGACAGGATGCTGGGCTTGATGGACCGTTGGTCTGGCCCTGCTTACCAGGGGTTCTCAACCTTTTTCCAGGCATGAGCACTGGAGTAATGTGACTATTTGGGAACGCTGCATAAATTAAGTCTCCTCTCGACAACTCAATTTAAATTCAATGGAAACGGAGATAATCCATTCCAGCTCGCAGAGACCTTAATGGAGGACGGCCTGTTTCAAAGTCCTCCAGAGAACACTACGGACAGCTGGCTTGGGGAGCACTTTCACACATTGCCCGAGCACCAAGTTGAGAATCACTGGCTTATGATCTCCTAGTTCATACACAATAGACTCCTGAGCCTCTGCATGGCAAAGCCCAGCCACGAGAGGGGGACCAAGGACCACCCTTGTGGGATCTCCGTCATCCCCCATCACATCATCAACACCGGGATGTGACAGGCGAGCACAAGGTAACCTCCCACGTGCCACAGCGATGCCAGTCTCAGCAGTAAACCCAAAAGGGCTCCACCCATGCAGGGAGCATTTCCGATACTCCACTCTCCTGTGCGGTAGATACAAAAGGGCATCAGGGAGTCCAGCAAGAGGCTAGGAAGCCACCACTACATTCATTTGCGGTTTCCTATTGGAAACCACTTGCTTAAAAAAGGGCCAGTTGGAAACCTGCCAAGACTGGCCTAGAATTGTGCAGCTGCCCACTGTGTTAAGTAGAAGTAATGCTAGCCACCTGTTTGGACGGTAAACCCAGTCGCTCAGGACGTTGGTTTGTGCAAACGCTGTGCGTCTCACTAAACATGGGCCAGGATCCCAGACAGCACCAAGCTCGTGCGTCATGTAGCCGCTGTTACGCACAGAGAAGCCCACAGCCCCACTTCCAGATCCAGAGATCCTGTGTATCTAGAGATGGCTTCTGGCCAACAACTGGTGGGAAGAGAGGACTCACCCGTAGCAGCAAAAAATACCCAGCGGCATCAACCTTTCTAAAGCCAGCCACGCACCCCAAGTGACGTCTGCCGTTCCAACCCGTGACCGATTGAGTGTTCGGTCGCGTTAACATCCAGAGACTTAGCCTAACCTGAAGCAAGCCTATTTAAGATGGGGGAAGAGGCCTGATTCCGGGGAAGCAATAATGGGACACTCCCCACTTTGGGAGAGATGCGCGTGGCTCCCAACTGCGCTCCGATGTCCGCCTAGGCTCCGATGGGCCTGCCGCGCCGCCTACCGTCGTACGGAGATTCCTCTCAACCCTGCAGCCACTAGGCTGGTTGGGACACACCTCCTCTGCCGACAGGCTGTGGCCAATGGGGACCCTCGACAGAGGCTGAACGCACCCTTGAAAGGCACATTCCCCCACCCACCCCCTAGTCCTTGGTCGCTGCGCTGCTTCCCCTGAAGCCGGAGCTTGTCCGGTACCGTTGTTGGCTTTAATAAAGCTCCGTTCCACGCTGGGCACAGAGTGCCACCGTACCTGCCCAGCTGTGCCAGCCACCACCATTTTTGCCGTGTATTTGCACAGCGCAATCTTCTGGATGCCAAGCCTGGGATCGTCGCTGTAGGGATCGAAGCAGCCAACCTGGGGATTATGGAGACACAGAAAGGAGGAATCACCCACCTCTTGCGAGGGATGTGGAAAGCGCACACACAATATTGGCAGCTTGGGCCAGACTGCTTCCCCCCACCCTCCTTTCCCCCCCGATGTAAACCAGCAAGGAGGATGGGATTAAGGGCAGGTGTTCAGGGAACATGCAATGAGCTTGCTATAATTCTGCCCCAGACACTCTGGGGCTTTGCAGCCTACCTCCTAGGCAGGAGAGAGCCTGGTTTGTTCCCAGCTCCGTACTGACACGGCCCAGCACAGGCCCAGCCAGAGCCAAGAAACAAGGAGAGAATTCAGCCTCAAGAAGGGAGGCTTTGTGGGGGTCTCCCAGGTCCTGCTAGCTGAGATCGTCCCTGCAAGTACGACACAGGAGATGCCTGTATTCTCCACAGGGAGACCAGCGCTTGGTCTGGTGGGCAGTTTCCATCAGGGGCCAAGGCAGCGATACCATCTAAAGTATTCCCTTTGCAGGGACACTGGCATGACGTTCGGCCATTTCGGCTTTAAGCTAGGAGCTTAAGGCCTGCTTTCCAGATGTTTGAGAAAGCCTATGAATGCAGCGTTTCTAGCGTGCAGGGGGCTCTTTATATTAGCTCCCCCGGCCTCCATCTTGCTTAAGAACAGTGGTTCTCCAGACTCAAGTCATGCCCTCACTTTCACTTGTCTATCATAATCAGGGACCGGATTGCTGCAATTTGCAGTGATTTTTGCAGAATCAGCCAATCCTCGCCATGCCAGGCTGAAATTGCAGTGACACTGCAGTGGGGGCGGTTTGCAGGATCTTTAAATCCTGGCTCAGGCATAAACTGGTCGCCTGACCCCAAATTAAAACTGCTGCTGCAGCTGCCGTCTGTCTGGGAGGTGTGACCGTGACCCGAGGGTAAACAGGCCCCTGGGAGATGAATTGTGGGTGGGTGGGGTCTGGAGGCCCTATGTTTGGGTGAGGGACGTCTGGGGTTTTAATATGAGGTGGGAATTCAGGGGGGCTGAAATTCCAAAGAATTTGAGTTGTGTTTGATTAGCAAAGTTGTAATTCTATGTCAAACCTGTTGCAAATTTGCTTCCCAGCATGCATAGTTATGCAAATCAAGTTCATTATGCAAATAATGCTCATGGTGAATTTGCAGAATTTGGCTTCACTGGTTGCAGAATTTAAGATTTGTTGGTGCAGTGAACTTGGGTCCCTGATCATAATTGAAGCCTCTCCAACCACACACACACACACACACACACACACACACCCCTATCGCTTCCCCCACCCCACCATTTTGGGAGAGTCCCTCTAGCTCAGTGCGTGCGTGGAGCTAAGAGTTTCCCAGATGAGGTCCTTCTCATGACCCTCCGGGGGTGGGGGCCACCTCCCAGTTGAGAACCTAGGCTTTAGGCTAAAGCAGCTAGATAAGTTTCAAAAAGGCCAAGAAATCCCAGAGCCAAGGAATACCAAAACAAGGGACATCTGTTACGTTCCATGGAGCTGTGCTGTTTTAGAGGCCGCTCCCTTAAATTCAAGGGGTCTGTACGGTGCCCTGGGGGGAGGGGGTTGAGAGGCAGCTACACAGCATGGGAGGGAGCTTTACTGAGTTGACTGCTGGGTCCAAAATTCTGGGAGACCGGCCAGGGGAGGACCCCATCCTGCCTCAGCATCTCCTGGATGAAGGCCAAAAGCAGAACCTTCTCAAGCTTTGCTGACTGCCCTCTGGGAGCCCAGAGGCCTCTCTCTCTGGCTGCAGCTTGGGGTCACTGTGCCCAGCATGCTAATGGGCGGGCTTGGCGTCAAGGGTTAACCGACTAAGGAGACCTCCACTAGCCCGTCCCTTCCAGCTGCCCCCATAGCCCACACCCGAGGGTGCCGGGAGATCCAACCATTGGGGAACAGGTTGGGTACAGAAAGAACGCTCCACAGGTCCCGCCTCCCTGTTTTTCTTTTTAGGGTTCATGAACAGAGTCGGGGCCCCTGCAGTCCGTGAGCGAGTAGGGGGAAGGGACCGGTACCTTCCGGAAGGGCGGCCACTCCTCCTCGCAGGCCTGGTCCAGGCTGTCGTTGTGCTCACAGTCTGTCTGGAAGATGTTGGCGGTGCCCAGTTTGTACAGCGGCTTCAGGGACACTCCCGAGGCATCCCAGAAACGGACGGTACCATCCTCGTGGCTGGGGAGGAAAAGGGGAGAGATCTCACTAAGGGAGCTAACAGCTTCATCTCAGCTCAGTGCTGTTGCTACGCTGCTCTGGGCCTCCATTATTATTATTATTATTATTAAACATTTATAAAGCGCCAGTTGCAAAACCTGGCGCTGTACAGAACATACAATCAGATGCGGTCCCTGCCTGTGGCTTACAATCTAAAAGACAAGGAGGGGGAGACAAGGAGAGGGGACAGCAGGAGAGACATGGGAGAAACCATTACCCAGAAACCATCGCGAGAGATGCATCGTCAGCCTGCACCACTCCCTGGGACCCTCCTAGCCCGGAGGAGCTAGATCGGGATGGAGGGAGGAGGTCCTTTGGCCCCCACAGGCTCCTTCCATCAACCTGGGGCTACTTCCCCTTTCTTGCCTTCGATACACAGCCAGCACCAGAGAGGCACAAAGGGCTGCTACCCCAAGCTGGAGACCCACCCCTACAGAATGCTCCTGGCATAGCCACGCTCTCCCCCCCCAGCCCCCCTTCCTTCCAGGCAGGGCCCCCCACACCACCCCAGAGTGCTCTGGGGCAGGGACCTCCTCCCCCCCCCGAGTGCTCCCAACAGAACTTCACCCCCTCCGGGTCACAGAGCTTTGTGGGAATTTGGATTTATTTGGGACACTTGTTACCCAGTCTCTCTTGCCAGAGGCAGCCTGGGGCAGCTTACAATAATAATTAAAAAATAAATTAAAAATGGAAAATATATAATTCACACTATAAAACATTAGCAAAAAAGGGAAAACAGACAGGGAACAAAAAGTAAAGAAGGACAGCCTCCCCACATTTGGGGAAAACACATCAAAATATATACACCTGCCCCTAACAGGAATGTAATAAAACCCACCCTCACCCAAAGCCTGGCGGAACAGCCAGGTCTTACATTGACATCGGGAGGGAAGGTCCGGAGCCACCCGGGCCTCTGCCGGGAAGTAGTTCCACAGCCTAGGCACAGCCACAGAGAACGGCCTCTCCAAAGCAGCCCCCCCGGGATACCAGAGACCCCTCGAGAAGGGCGCTCCTGGTTGATTGCAGGAGTCAATCAAGGGCACAGGGAGAGAGACGAACCCGCAGATAGAGATTTGACCTAGGAGAAGAAGCCCCCACCCCAGGCAAGATAAGAACGCTCTGCAATGCCATTTCCCAGGCAGCTCCTCGCGGTCTCCTCCCAGCCCTTTAAACAAGATTCATAGGCCAGGACCCAAAAGCCCGAACAAGTCCTTTTTCCTTTTAATGCACTGAAAAGAGAGACAGCCAACATTGCCGCCGGGAGATCAGTTTGCAGTGGTTTGGCAATTGCTCGATGGAGGAGACTCAAGCCTTCATAGAAGCCGAGGTGGAGCGGGAAAGGATTCTCTGTTACAAGCTCCACTCTTGGGCTGCGGTTCTTCCTAGGACGTTCCCTTGCCAGCATTGAAGGGCATTCTCGGCCCACGACCCTTCTTGCTGGAAGCCTAGTACTTTTGGATCAGGGTTCCTCAACTCCAGCTCTCTCTGCAGAAGCAGGCTCCTAAAATCCTTTCATCCAAGAAACGGGACCATTCCTGAGCTCAACGGTGCCTGGTTTGGGAGCCAGATTTCCCCTGACAAGTCTTGGGTTTGCAGAGCACCAGGGGGTGGTGTCAGTCTTGAACGGAGGCCCGCCCCCAGGAGCAACGCCCTCTGGGCTGAGGAGTCCTGGCAGAGCTGCAGAGACTCTGGAGTAACGAGTCCTGCCCCACCCACCCTCCCTTCAGGCTTTTCCCCCCATCTGCCAAGCCTTGCCATAGCCCCTCCATAAGCCCAAGGAGCTCTGGGAGCTCCCACCCACCCCCAACACAGAGGGTCTCAGGCCAGGACCCCCAACACTGCCACTCTGAGGTGCCCCACGGTGAGCTTCAAGGCTCCTCGGGAATGGTGGTAGCCATGGCAGATTGAGCTGTACGTCCTCCAGGGCCTCCCCAAAGAAGGCCGGCCCAAGGGTCAGAAGGGAAGCACCCTGGGCTGGGTTGTCTGTATGAGGGCACTGAGCCTGCCCCCACACCAAGCTTGGTTCAAACCAACACCCAAAACCTCATGCCCTTTGGACCAACGCAACAATTAAAGGGAAGAGAAGGAGAAATGCCCAGTTAACATCCAGCCAACAAATCACGCAGCTTTTTGGAGCTTAGAAACCACCTCCCAACCAGCCAGCACTTGAGGCAAGGAGCAGACAAGCCATCGGTTGTAATTACAGGTGGCTAAACCCATCTCATCAGGGGAATGGCGACTGGTAGCATGGTCTGTCCCCCAGCCAAGAACACGACACTGAAGGGGGTGGGAGAGAGAGACCCCCCCCAGTCTGAGCCTGCAGGATTCCCTCGGACGACATAAACAGGGCTGGGAGAGGGGGATGCTGGGAATTAAGGAAGCCAAGCGCCGTGCCAAGATGAGCCACCTCAGGAATCCCATGCCAGAGCCACTGCGGGGTGAGGATGCAAGACGCAGAAGCCAGAAGGGTTTACATGCCTGGCCGAGAGTGGTGTTGCAAGGGAAAGGGGTTAACCTGGAGACACGGGCGCCATCCAACAATGTTTTTTTTAAAAAACCACCAGTCGGAGTGGTTTGCTGCTTTGGCCAGCGCAAGCTTGTTTCAGTCACTTCAGGGTCGTGCTGCCATTAGGACTATCGCACATGAGCCAACAGCAGAACGTCGGCTGCGGGAGCAGATGTTCTTTGGATGGCTTCACCAAAACGCAAATATCTGTGGAATACAAAGCTCTCTCACTTGTTTTTCTAATCTACCCGTGCCGGGACTCAACCTGGGGAAAAGAACAGATCCCCAAGGAGGCTGGAGTCCAGTTCTGGGACTGCGAGGGACATCAAAGGGCATCCAGTCCAGCCCCCCTGCACCACCGCAAGACTTTCTACACCCAAGCTACCAACTAGCCTAGAGCAGGAGTTCTCAGCCAGTAGGTCACAAGCTACTGCAGGTCTTGAGAAAGCTCCTCAGCGGGTCCCGCTGGCAGGAGCAGAAGCAGCTAAGACCTAGCAAGGCTGGGAAGGCAACGTGAGTATTTGCAGAGCAGCTTGTTCAGAGCCATCTCCACCTTCCAACCAACGGGGGAGCCCAAGCTCCAGTTGCGACTCTTGAAGGCAAGGAGGCTCCTCCGTCTCTTGGCCCTGCTCATCTGGGCTGAACAGCAGCGGCTTCCTCAGCACCAGCCGATACCCTGCAGATCCCTCCATTGCTGCCATGTCTTGTGCCCCCACAGGCATTCTGGATTTTTATTTTTATTGGGGGGGGGGGGGAATCTTGCCCACAAACTGCTCTAGGCGATCGTTTTGGGCAGCATGCCGATGGATCTCCTATCGCAGTATCCATCCATCTCAACCCAGATACTGGTTCACTCACTTATGTGTCGCACCATTCCTGCCTCTGCTGTTGGCCGGAGGCTCTTCACAAGTTGCTTTTCGGGGGGGGGGGGGGGAAGGAGACGGCCATTGCCCGACCGAGTTCAGAGCGAGAGCCTTTCACGGGGGCTTGGCTGGCGTGTGGCAGGAAGCAAGCGCGGGTCTCATCGCAACGTCTCTCCACGGCAAGCCAAGAGTCTCGAATTTTCCTCCTCGCCCCGAACATCTGCCGTCTCAAACAAGCCCTGCTTGTGCTCCCTCGGAGGAAGCCAGTGCAGAATTAAGCCGATGAGGCATTTGGCTCCAAGCGGCCCAGGCTTTGCCAAGATTAAATAGAGAAAAAAAGAAAAAACCACTCCGCACAATAAAGGGTGAAAAGGAGAAAACAAACAGAGTGACGCATTCTTGCTGGGCTGCCAAGCTAAACAAGGGGGATTGTCAGCCCACCCAACAATGGAGGAAGGGCTCGTTCTTTCTAAGTCCCTCTCCTGTTAATAATCCACAGCCTGTTGCTTGGAGCCCCAACAGCAGAGTCAGGATTAGAACTCAAGCCCCCACAGCACCCTGCTCCAGCCACTCGACACGACTGCTTCTCAATGACAAAAAGGGCAGAAAAAAATTCACCCGCCAGCTCCTGCATCAAGCCCAGACCTTCAGGTTTGGCTCCGGCAACCTACTAGTGTTGCAGAAAGTCCTACAGAACCAAATCACAGGGGCGAAAGGACATCAAGGGTCATCTAGCCCAGAGATGGGGGAACCCTTTCCTACCAGCCCTTGGAGCTTATACTCATTTCCATAGAAGTTGGGGCGGGGGTGCGCTTACGATCAGGGGGAAAGCTGAAGTGGGGTCCAGGTCATCAGTCTCTGCCGTGGATCCATCCTCTTTCCTCGTGTGCGTGCCCTCCTCTCTTCTCCCATCCCCCAGGTTCACCCTTTCAGTGCTTGGGGGACCAGGGGCTAAATAAAAAAAAGCTAGCCACGGTATGCATTTGGCCCCCCGGGATGGAAGAGCTCATGGATCAGCTAGTTCAGACTCCTGCTCCAAGGTGGGGCGCCCTAGGCCTACAGCATCTGGGAAGCTACCCAAATCCACCACCCCCACCTATAGCCACTTGAGTGGCTGCCCCTTGCAACACCCCCTGCCGGCCACTAGTCACAACTGAGCCCCAATGAAGCATTTTCATAGGGGAAATCGCTCTTGAGGAGGGGGGCGGTCTGGCAGGGTCGGGCCTTCCCGGCAAGAGAGAACACCCTGGGTGTTTCCCACCAGCTTCCGTCTCAGCTATTTTAAAATCAACTGGTCCTGCGTGTCCTTGCCTCTGCTTTCCGAAGAGCTGACTCTCACTCCTTACGATGGGGGTCCGCTAGAGAATTAGCAGTTCGCTTGGCTCAGGGAGGGGAGAGACACACACATCGACAGGCAAGCTTGTGGGGGGGGATTTACTTTGGGGCCATTGTACGCGACAGTCTAAAAAAAAAACAACCAAACAGGCCCCCACAACAATTAACGCATCCACCGGTGGTTCTCCTCATCTGGTGGATCCTTGAAGGAGCTGGAGGTGGCCACAAGTCTTGCTAGAGCCGTGTCCTCTCCTGCGTCCTGTTCTGGCTGCATTGGGACACCAGTCCCAAGGTGGGACAGGGAGCGCAAGGCTCTCCTGCTGCTTACAGATGCCTCATGATGGCTTCCGCCATCCCCCCTCACCCAGCCCCACAGTCTCACCCACAAAGGTTGGAATTAACCACAGCTCGGATTGCTACACTGATGGCTGGTGGGGGGACTTCCCCAAAATGCCAGCCAGCAAGACCTCGCCGCTTTAGAGGGAACCTGCAGGAGGAACGCCTGCTTTTCTGCCCAGGCAGGGGAGGCAAGGTCATTCCAAGCTACTATTACCATGGAGGAAAGCAGAGTCAGGGATGTAGACCGACTGGTACTTACCCTGTGAGGAGAAGCCCTCGGTGTGTGGGTTCCTGAGCTAGGTTCCTTCCTCCATTGATCGGCCAATTCTGCAGGACACAGCCACCCACGTGGGGTGGGAGAAAGGGTTAATTCAGAAGCACCAACTCTACGGTCAAGGCCCTGGGAGATTCTGCCCATGGAGCGGGACTGCGGTCAAGGTATTCGGAGAGGGGATGCCAGCCATTCTACCCCTGCATCCCCACTCTGGCCCCTTCCCTCCCCTCCATCAACTTGGCCCTTCGACATTTCCCGGGACAAAACCAGCCTGGCAGGGATGAAATCTAGTTTCCATCTCTCCCTAGCTGCTGCCTGCCCCTCAAACTACCAGCCTCCAGAGAGACTGGCTCCAGACCCCTCCCCTTCTAAATGCCCATCTTGATTACTACTCCCCACACTGCAAGCGCGATGGACAGACCCGTCCATCCTGTCCCTAAAGCAGAGGGGGGGGGGGGGGGGGGGGGGATTTTTCCTCTCAAGGGCCACTTCGAAAATAAGCTACAAGTTCCCAGGGCAGCACAGACGTTGGGAGGCAGAGGTAAGAAGAGGAGGGTCTATACACCATAGATCTATGGGATCTCAGGGCCTGGGGGCAAATTTGGCTCACGGCAAGTTTTTAATGTGGTTCTCTTTCCATTTCTGGCGGCCCTTGAATTGCCTCTGTACCTCCCAGCCACGAAGAAAAATAAAAACTCTGCTCAAGGAAAGGAGCAAGAGCTAAGAGCGTGCACACAAGGGGGTGGTGGGAGGAAGCGATCCATGCTAGCGATGTACAATCAATACTTTGGTCCCTACCCTCAAGGGAGCCCAATGCCTACCCCCAATCTAAGAGAGACGGGAGAGGGGGAAACAAGGGCGAGTGAACATGGGGAGAGACAGGAGTGCAACTCTTAAGTAACCCCCCCCCCCAAACTTCTATGCGGCCTTCAGAGCTTGTGCTTATTTTCAAAGCAGCCCTAGGGAGGGAAGAGGTTTCTCCCACCCCTGATCCATGCCATGGATCCACCTCCTCTCCTTGGGTGCCCGCCTGCATCTCAACTCCCTTCCCAAGAGCTCACTTATTCAGTGCTTGAGAGTAAAAACTGGGTCCAGATCCAAGAACAGGAAAGAGAAGCCAAATAAGAAAGACCAGCTGCAGGACACACTTGGTCCCCAACCCCCCACCATCCATGCTCTAGAAAGGTACAGCCATGCTTCCCTGCTAGGTATTAGACCATATTGGGCTCATCCAAGCTCAAGAGAAAGCTGGATGAGACACCATGGCCAGGTTCCCCTCAATCCACACCCTCCCATCCAGGATCATTGCGGGCCACGCTGCTCGTAGCGCCACTCAACGGCCCTCGGCCAATTCTGGACCCCCACCATGCTTGCCGTATGGCCGTCAAGGATCGACTGCCGCCTCCCACTCTCCAGCACGACCAACTCACCACCGAGGACATCCTGGGGCTCTGCTGGTCTCCTGCACTGATGATCCTCTCCCACAGCTTGAGGGGAACATTGGAGATGTGGTAGGAACAGGTGATGGCAGAGGAGTGAAGGGGAGCCAGGTAAGGGGCAGGAATTGTGGGCCAGCCAGGCGTCTGCAGATCGATCACCACCAGCTCCTCCTCCACAAGGACCACCAGGGCACTTGGGTTATCAAACTCTGGAGAGGCAGAGACACAAGCAGTCAGCAGAGCACCTTAGGTGCACCGGGGAAGAGAGGTAGGGTGTTTTAAACAGCAGGCCGCATACCCTCCGCTACCTCCGTGTTGTACACCGTGAAGAAGTCAATCACACGAGAGGTGAAATCCAGAGTGACCAGGGTCTGTCCCTGCAGGACAGTGACACAATGCCGGTCTCCATAACTGGCCCGGGGCATGCCACCACTGAAGATGATGAAGTGACTGCTGGAGGCAAGAAAGACCACGAAAAAGCTGTTAGCACAGGAGGTGGGGAACCTTATCCCGACCAGGGACCACCATGAAAATGAGTACATCATCATCATCATCATCATCATGCAGCATTTATATAGCACAAGCAATGTACCTGGTGCTTTACAAAGTAATTGAATAGACATGGTCCCTGCCCTAGGGCTTACAATCTGAGAGACCCCCCGGGGGGCGGGGGGGGGGAAGGGAAGAGGAGGGAGACGGAGGAAGGGGAACAGAGGGAAAGACCAGGAATGTAACATTCACGAGGATGCAAGGTCCCAGGTGCACGCGCTTGGCTTGGTTACATCGAGAATGATGGCTGGTTGGTCCGTGTAGTGAGGATATGAGTACACAGAGCTCAGGTAACAGATTGTACTGGATGGAGGGTATCAGCAGGAGTTAGATGAGGGGAGCGGGGAGGGCAAAGTGGAAGAGGTGGGTCTTGAGGAGGGATTTGAAGGTATGAAGGGAGGGGGTGAGGCGGATGTGGGTAGGGAGGGAGTTCCAGGCGTGGGGGGCAGCTAGGGAGAAGGCAGTTAGGGGAGGCGTGAGAGGGCAAGAGGGGACAGAGGAGGAGCGGAGTTCACGGATTGGAGTACAGAGGGAAGTTAGCGCGGGGGGGGGGGGGGGGG
>QEPC01010859.1:15762123-15776631 GCA_003113815.1 Sphenodon punctatus | reverse complement strand
GGGGGGGGGGGGGGGGGGGGGGGGGGCGGCTTAGCAGAGATTAGCCTGGCAATTAAATGGAGGGGGGGGGCAGCAATGCCCTGGGAAATATTCCCAG
Organism: Sphenodon punctatus; assembly: GCA_003113815.1. NCBI lineage: Eukaryota > Metazoa > Chordata > Lepidosauria > Sphenodontia > Sphenodontidae > Sphenodon > Sphenodon punctatus. The sequence continues at coordinate 15,776,534 of QEPC01010859.1, read as the reverse complement.
TAGGAGTGCGCAACCTGAAGTGCGAAAGGAAGAGATTGGCCATTTCAAGATTGGAAAGAAATCCCTGGATGGTTAATTTGGCCTTCAGTAAGAACTCTTCTCCCCTGCACTGGATAAAAAAGGGACAAGAACTAGTGTTTCCTATTGAACACTAGTGGCAGGATGATCAAGTGACTGGTGTACTAGCTGGAGACGGGAGTTTGGTTCCCTCAATTTACAAGCTTGGGGGGAGGGAGGCGTGGCTTCTGGGGCAGCAATTTGTATTTTGCTAAGTGCTGTAGCAGAGTAAAGCCTGCAATGGATTCTCTGCTGGCAGGTTCTGTTTTGATCAATGTCAAGGCCTGGTCAGGACTCTGGGAAGGGACTAGGCATGTTAAAGCAGTGGGAGCTCCCCGTTAAGCCAGTGCACTGTGTGCAAGTCCTACCTGCCCATTAAAGCTGCTGCATCTTCAGAAATAACTCCGAGGCTACTGTTTCCCTAGGAGGGTCGGATCCTAGAACCCATCCACACCAGGGCAGACTGACCGCATGAAATCACTGGGCATTGGGGCAGCACAAGGGTTAAGCACCCAGAGGACCACAGCATGAATGCGGATTGGGTAGAATCCCAGCTTACATGCAAGGCAGCAAGATAAAACCCTGGCTTGGGAGCATCTCTGTCCCAGACCCCCCCGCCCCTGTCCTTGTGCTGGGAGGTGCTTGCCACACCAGCAAGTGACCTCATCCCCCACCAGCTCACCTCTGCATGATTTCATCCTGATACAGGGTCTTGTCCTCCTGCAATGTTAAGCCAGGAAGGTCCAGGAAGTACACGCCGCCCCCTTCTGTGCCCAGGCAGGCAACATCGCAGGAGGATTTCAGCAGGATCACAGTCACCCGGGTGATGCTGGGAGGGGAGCTATCAGAGAGAGAGAGAGAGAAGGAACACAGCGTTAGTCTGGATCATGCCCTCAAGTTCCTGGTTCCTTTTAGGAGAGGGATTGCAGAGTCCATGTCTCTAGAGGAGATGGATTCGGTACAAGCAGGACAGTGAGCCAGGGAAAGCCGAAATTCAGGGACAGCCAGAGACCAAATGATTCCAGTCCCCCAGCGTGATCCAAGAGAAGGAGTCTGTGCAAATATGACTAAGCAATTTAGCTGTAAATTCTCACTGGATGAGTCCCCCACCCACCCACCCAAAAAGTTTAAGCAGCCATGGCTAGCGAGAGTCATTTGCCAGAAATCTGGTGGAATCTGCCTGCCCCCCCGCAATTTTTCAGTTCAGTTTTTACAAAGGTCATCAAAACCAAGCCTGAAACTTTGATTTTTCAGCCACTGCCATTTAATGAACTCTGAAAGTTCATAGGAACTAGAGAATATCTTTTTAAAAAAGAAAAAAGAAAAGAAAGATTGTTTGAAATAGAAATCAGACACTAAAAAATGTGGTTTTGAAAGATTTCAAATGTTTGGGCCAACTCCAGTTGCAAGCTGGAAGTTTGGTCTCTCACACACACACACACACACACACACACAATTCAGGGTGTGGAGCCTTTTCCCTCTCAGGGCCACTTTTGAAAGTTAGTACAAGCTCTAAAAGGGCTGCAGAGAAGTCAGGAGTGGGGGCTCACTTAGGAAGAGGGGAGCCCAGATCACAGCTCTGCCCCTCAAATTCATGCCCTCAGCTCACCCTTTCGCTGCTCAAGGGCACAAACTAGATCCAAGGGCCAGATCCAAGAACTGGCAAGGGGGGCACATTAAAAACTAGTTGTGGGCTGCATTTTGCCCCCAATGTCGGAGGTTCCACAGCACCCGTTTTAGGGTCCAATCCACAGACCTGCTGCCCCTCACACAGCTATCACCTGCTTGCGGGGACTCCAAAAAAAATAAATCACTTCTCTGGTCACATGAGATCTGCTCCTGCAAGCTGATCCACGACCCCCTTATAGCTTGTGTGTCAATGCTTCGTCACAATGGAAATGCAATACAATGGGTATGAATCGGGGGAATGAAATGGACAAAGCCTAGGCAGTCTCACACCTTGGCATTAAGGTGGTCTGTTTTTTAATACATTTCTAAACACCTCGAGGCAAACAAAACCCTAGTGGCTCTATGCCTAGATCCAATGTTTAAAACGGGCAATTACAGGCCACTCAGTCTCATGTCTGCATCATCCTTTCAATTGTCCGTCGCCCATCACTAAGGTTAGTTTTTTGCTTGTAGGTATCGCTCTCCGTGAATTGATCATTGCAGCCAGCCCTCCGCTCGCCCCACCTGTGCGGGGTCAGCACCCAGCGGCTCTAACACCACAGGCAACATGCAGGAGGATGGTGACCCCAGAGCCCGCAGATGCTGAATCCACTGGAGGATCAAGCAAGGACAGCCTCTGCTCTGGAGCACTATCCCAGGCCTCCCGCCTTGCACGGTTTTCCCGGCCCACCTTCTAGCACGAGCCTCCAGTTTGTGCTGTTCCCCGACAGTCCGCTCATCAACCTGTTACCATTGGTACCAAGCCACACTAGGAGAGGAGTTTCCAATCCCTCGCCCAGTGCAGAAGTTTTAAAAAAGGAGGCCGTGGTCAAGGCTGAAGAGTGGCAGCACAGAGACCGGTACCAGGAGACACAAATGATCAGGAACCTGCACAGAAATCCAAGATTGTCTGCTGGCAGCGGAGGGGGGAGGAGGGGGGGGGGATTCTAGATCAGATGTCAGGGGAGCAAGTAGTGCTGAAACTCTGTATTCGAAATTACTCTGTTTTTACCGAGTATCTCGGTATTGGACTCTGTTTTACCGAGGAATCAGCCTGGTACTCGAGTAAATCCTCAGACGGGACTTTTCCTGGTCCTATGTAAGGAACTCTGTACTTGGACAAATACTCAGCACTCCATTTTACCAAGTATCGAGTATTTGGCCGAGTTACCAAGGACGGACACTTGGAGCTAATTCTCAGTAACAAAATAAAGATGTGTGTGTGTTTCAGAGTTTCCATTTGGTGCAGCCCTAGGAGCAAGGCTTAGGGAGGCTGCAGTGTCCCCTCTTTTGGAGGGTTCCAAAAAAGCAGTTCTGCGGAGAGGCGATCCTGTCAGGGCTAAACAAGCCTCAAGGTCCCACCCCAGCCAGAAGGGGTGGAGGTGAGCCCGGGTGCAGATGGCGGCATAAGCTCCTATGGAGCCCGATGCAGGTGCGCAACACCCCTGTTCCCCAGCTACAATTCTAGGATTCTGCAGGCAGGAGCACTGCGTAACAGAGGAAATCTCACCTAATTTAACGGGGAAAATGTTTTGCCCCTTCAGCTGAAGGCCACTACAATAGTTACCACTAATCCCCCACCCCTAGCAACAGGAATGGAGATTACCCCCTCACCCTGCAAAACAATCGAGACAGGGGTTTCCTCCCGATGGGGAGGAGGCAACATTGAAAGAGGGTCTAGCCTAGAAATTGCCCAAGTTGTGTGTCTGGATCCCAAGTGGGGTCATGGGCCATCTTTGTTCTGAAAATGGGGATCATGCAACCAAAGACTGGGAGCTGCTATTCTAACCCGTTATTCATCCCGCACCGTAGCCTTGCTGCAACCACAATGGAGTCAGTCTTGGCTAGAGGAGCCGAGAGAGAGAAAGCTGCCTTTCCTAGAGCGGGTAGCCGGGGGGCTGTACGGCCTCAGCTCTCCTCCTTCAGAGACTCCAGAGTGTCTAGCATGACCACGCAATGCACTCAGGGACTTATCATGCGAGATCAGGCTTGTTACTCTACAGGCCTCCGCTGCCCCCTGCCCCGGGAGCTCATATGGCAGCAAACCTTGAAAGAAGCTGGAAGTTGCAGGCGTTATCAATTTTTGCCAGAGTGCTGCGACCTGATCTTGCTCCAATCGATTGCAAAGCAACTTTCTATTTCTGCTTCTGCAGCAGCGTTGGGAAGAAAGTGAGCAACCTTTTCCTTGGAAGCGCTCCTGTGCTTTGCTTTTTTTTAAAAAAAAAAAAATGCCATACGCCTTTTCATTTTGTAATGGGAAAGGGTGCTCTTGTTACCCGGGATCCCTTCTCGTTCTGCCACAAGGTTCTTTGCCCTGCCAGAGGAAACCCTCTGCTGCAGTGTTTAAAAACAGCCCGAGTGGGGCATGAGCACCACAAGCTAGCCAACAGGGGCCCCAAGACCCTCCTAATAAGTCTGTAAGCAAATTCATTTCCCACCAGGTCACGGTCCATTTTGAGCACCTTGTATCTTAAAAGCCCTCCCAAAATGCCACACAAAGTTGGCCTACTTTGCAAACTGTAGTTAATTGGCTTCATTTATTCTGCTTGCAAAAAAATCTCCATTTCCTGCTTGCAAAACCTGGGGGTGGAGTTTGCAGAATGCACAGGACTTTGGCTATAGACAATACGCCACTAACAGCTCCAACCTAACCCATTTCCTATGGGGCTAAGTTCCTGGCTGTAGGGGCCAGGGGCTAGATTTGTTCTATGAAGCGTTATGGAGAGCCACCCTCCAGGTAATTCCAGCTCCTCTCTCTTTGCTTATAAAGCATCCCGAGAATCTTTAACGCATCCCTCAGAACTGAGCACCAGGTATCGACTCCATCCCTCCAGCCCTGCCACTAACATCAAATTCCCACACCTGTTAAACGCTTCCAGAAGTCTTGCCTTGCTTTCCAAATCAAAGGACAGAGACAAATGCAGGCACTGCACATGCATGCTATGGAAGGGATGGGGACAAGAGGCACTTGTGTACACCGGTTCCCCAATGGTGGATGCCGTCCATGTCCTGTCCCGTTGCTCACTCACGCTTGTATCAAATCTATTCTATGGGCCACGGGTCCCCACAGACACCTGTTTCTAAATGGAAGGGGCTTTCCTTCAGGAAAGCAAAGCAGCTTCTATCTGCACCGGGGACAAGTAGAAAGCCGTTGTTGAAGATCCGCCACGGCAAACTCCCAGCACCGATCCTTTGGGCCTTCATAGATGTTGGAGTCCCGGCATGTGGGCTTTGAATTTCAGCCCGACAGACACGGTTCGGCAAGCACAGCAGAGATGCAGAGTCCGATTTCCTGCTCTGCATCCCACACATTTCTGCCGGCAGAGACATGCGTGGGGGGTGGGGCTTTCAGACAGGCTGATCCCCATGCGTATTCGTGCTGTGTGTTCCCCCCCCACCCAGCCCAAATATGCACGGGGGGCCATGTCTGAAAGTGGCCTCTGTCTTGAGACATGAAACCCATCAGGCCAGTATGATTAAGGGAGCGATGGGGACAGCATCATTCCCAACTCAGTAGACTGGAGTTGGCCAATAAGTCCACCACCAAGATGGGACTTGAACCCACACAGCTTTCAGGGATGTTGCCAAGTGCCTTAAACGATCCTTTTCTGTCTCAACAAGAAAGTCATATAGCACCAGCAATGGATATGGCTCTGAACCATCAGTGGAGATCAGATCTTGTCCCAAGGGCAAGATAAAGAGGCCCCAATGGAAAAACCACACTAGTCCCACTTTGTGCTGTAGAAAGGTCACCATTTCACTTTTTTTCCTTCCTTCATTCTGGAGGCTTTCACCTTGCCACTGCATGATTCGACTGGTCATTTAGCTTGTGGACTGAAAGCAGTATCTCAATGGTTTTGCCCCCTGTGCTCAATAAGATCACAATGATCGGCTCTTAACCTCATGCTCAGCATAATTTAACGAACCCCAACGGAGGTACAAGTTCAAACCCTTGTTTGCTCTAGGGGTAGCAACTCTTGCTTCACACAAACAGAGGTTAAAAGCAAAAAGGTGGTTACCCCTGTGAATAAGCATCCCTGCTTGGAAAGGTAGTAGATCATGTAAGTAGATTAACCCCTGCGAACAGGGCAAGGATGTTAACGGCTTAGATATTAATCGCCATGCCTCCCGCTTCACCTTTAAAGAGCAGTGCTTTTTGAAGATCTGCTACTGGTTCCCCCTGGTGTTTCTTTTCCTAGCCCTTTTAAGCTCTTTCAAAATGGATTTTAAGGTTGTTTTATTAATCTCCCCAAGTGCCATTTGGCAGGGGAATGCTATGCAAGATGACTACACGTCAAGTGATTTAACACAGTCATTTCCCCCAAATTATCCCCCAAGGGAAGCATCCCCTCCGGGGGTAAATCGGCATTCGTTTAAAGACTCACTAAGTGGGTTATCACCAAAGTACCCCAGGGAAAGAAACCAGAGGAGCAGTCGATTTGTAGGAACAGGACTTCAGAGTGCCCATTTAAGAGACCTCAGTGCTCGAAAGCAGTCTTGGCAGGTGGTTTGGGAGAGTTTATCTGGGTCGTGTTCAGAGAGTAGATTTTGCCGTCAAAGAGAGGAGACCTTTAAATAAACTAATCAAAGTTGCTTTTGGACTGATTGTCGATTGGCAAAGAGGAGACATCCGATACCATGGGAATTCCGCCTCGCCGCCCCTGCCTCTTTCAAGTGGCCAGATTTAAATATTTCCTTTAAGGCTAAACTCCTGCATCTGGCAAGACAGGAGCCCCAGCATTGCCCCGTAGCACAAAAAAACAACAACTTTCAAATAAACTCTGGCAGACCTTTCGCTAAAACTGCTGGAAGAGGCTTCCCTTCCCCACCCCAAAAAATCTCCCCTCTCCCCCCCAAAAAAGAAAGATGCAGGCTTGCAGAATACAGCAAGCAAACAAGCCGCCATCACTTCATTCCCCTGTCCGTCCATCCACCAGGCATGCTTCCATTCCTCATTTGTAAGCAGAGGGGGGCTGCACAGTCGGAGCTAATCTCGGCCGCGCTGTCTATTTTCTCCCCTGTTGCAGCCATCCCCATGGCAACAGATGCCAGGGTACAAGGAGGAAAGCGCTCTAACTGGGATAGCAACTCCCAGATAGGCAGCAGCCCTACTCCCAGAGCCGAGAGAGAAAGACCGGGAGTGGGAGCGGGGGCGTGCATGGGCGGGAGCGTTTGGGTCTGCAAAATGGGGTTCAACCACATGGATAAGAGAATAAGTGGGCTGCTTGGCCCCTTTAAGGACCCTGTGGATATTTACAGAGAAAGCAGCACTCAGAGAAGCTAGTAAGTGGCCAGGTTTAGAATTTAGACCAACCCCAATCCTGAGTCTCGATTTCATCTCTACACAGTAGAAAGCAAACACACACTGGAATCAGAGTAGACCAGGGGTGGGGAAACTTTTCCCTGCTGTGAGCAACTCTGAAAGGTAGGATAAGTTGGAGAGAAAGTGTTGGGGTTTTTTTTTTGGGGGGGGGGGGGAAGAGAAGGAGGAGTACTCTTCGAAGCGGAAGGTCCAGCTCATGGATCTGTCCTGTATCCTTGCATGCATGCCTTCATCTCTGCTCCCTTCCCCCAAGCTCAGTCTTTCAGGGTGGGGAGGGGAGGGGAGGATAGGAAATGGATCCAGGAGCCAGATTCAGGATTTGAAAAGAAGCCAAAGTAATCCAGCTGCAGGCCAGAGGTTCCCCATTTCTGACTGCGAGTCTTTACAAAACGGAGACGGCTAGGGGCTTGCAATCAGCACTTGAAAAGAAGAGTTCTGTCTAAATAGTGTGTCCAACTTATTCCTTTTAAAACAAGGACTGACAATTCACCAAGATTCCTTTGACCGGCTCCTGCAGCAGGGACAAAGGAAACCAAGGATTCTGGTCTGGCAGGAGACACCTGCCCATACCCCTTCCAGCTGATGCAGAAGCATCTCCTACCCAGACTGCTGCTAGAACCCCAAACTGGGGTAGGGGATGCTATTTACAAGCCCTTGACAGTATTATCCAAGGACTCTATTATTATTATTATTATTATTATTAACAAACATTTATATAGCGCCAGCAGTGTACCTGGCACTTTACAAAGTAATAAAATAGACACGGTCCCTGCCCCTAGGGCTTACAATCTGAGAGACAGGAGCTGGGGGAGAGACATAGGAAGGGGAACAGAGGGAGAGACAAGGGGTCTAACATTCATGAAGATGTGAGGTCTCAAGTGCACGTACTTGACTTGGTTACGATGAGAATGACAGCAGGCAGGTCCATGTTGCAAGGATAAGGGTAAACAGACCGTAGGTATAGGAATAGTGGCTCAGCAGGATAAAGTCAGACAGAGCAGAGCGAAAGAGGTGAGTTTTAAGGAGAGATTTGAAGGTATGAAGGGAGGGGGCAAGGCGGATGTGGACAAGGAGGGAGTTCCAGGTATGGGGGGCAGCAAGTGAGAAGGGACGAAGGCGCTTAGGGGAGCAGGGAAGGCGTGGAAGGGCGAGAGAGGGGACAGGAGGAGCAAAGTGCACGGGCTGGAGTATGGAGGGCGATAAGTGCAGAGAGGTAGGGGGGAGCAAGCTTGTGAAGAGCTTTATAGGTGAAGACTAGGAGCTTGTGCAGGATTCGTTCAGGAAGGGGAAGCCAGTGAAGCGAAGAGAGGAGGGGCTGCACATGGTCGAAGCGACTGGTGAGGTAGATGACCCTGGCAGCAGAGTTTTGGACAGAGATGAGGGGAGAAAGGTGAGACCGAGGAAGGCCAGTGAGAAGGAGGTTACAGTAATCGAGGCGAGAGATGACCAGAGCATGAACAAGAGTTTTGGCAGACGAGACAGAGAAAAGGGCGAATCTTAGCAATGTTATGGAGGGAGAAGCGACAGAATTTAGCAACAGAGTCAATGTAGGGTTTAAAAGAAAGGGCTGAGTCAAAGATGAAGCCTAGGCTACGGGCTTGGGGGACAGGCAGGATGGTGACTCCATCAATAGTTATTGACAGTGAGGAAGGATGAGGGGGGAAGATAAGGAGTTCAGTGTTAGCCATGATTGACTCTAGATTAACTAGTTCTTGAAAACTGGCTGTAACCAAAAGCAGCATCCACAATACGCAACCCATCAAGCTTGATATGGGCAAGATTGAACCCTACACAGGCTCCCTCTACGGGAACGCATTCAGCACAAGCTCCTGGTCTTCATGGCCTTGCTCCCCCATCTCTCTCTCTGCTCTTGTATCCTGCCACACTCCTGCCTGGGAGCTTTGCTCCTCCTCTGCCCCCACCCTCACCTGCTTGCGACTTCCTTGCTCCTCTAATCATCTTTGCCCCTTCTCTCTTGCTACCCGTCATGCCTGGATACACTCGTTCTGCTTCCTCTCCCCCAACTTTCAAATCCCTCCTGAAAACCTACCTCTTCCATCAGGCTTTCCCTGGCTCGTCATGAGCAACAAGTATCTCTTCCCTGTAACTATGTTAAGCACCCGCACCCTCATAAAATGTATCCTTGCCTCTCCTGATGTTCATCTCTCCCTTGTCTCTCAAAATGTAAGCCCCTTGGGGCAGGGACCTGTCTCCAGCTACTGATTGTACAGTGCCAGGTACACTGCTTGTGTTAAATAATAATAATGCTTATGCCACAAGCCATCAGTGCCTTGCTCTGCAAATACAGCTGGAGAGCCAAGAGGCAAGCAGAGGTTTCCAAATCCCCAACCAGAACAAAATTCTGACGGGCCAAGCTCTTTCAGGTGACCCCTTTGTGAGCAAAGGGTAGAATTGGGTCCCAGCAACCAGAACTCTCGCCGTGATACAGGAGGCAGATTAGAAGCCAGCTCTCTGGGAGCCACAGCTGGCTCTGCAGGACCGGCAGGATGTGTCCATCAGCAAGAGAGGTGTGACTGCACATGGGAAGAGATCTGCCCCATGGGAGGAGGAAGGGGCCGTTCCATTCTAGGCACCTGTTTAGAGAGGAAGATTGGAAGGCAGCATTCTGTCATGGGGGCAAATCAGACAAGGTGCAGAAGTGCCATCAGGTCAGACCAATTGTCTATCCAGCCCAGCATCCTTCCCGACAGCAGCCAACCGCAGCTGCCTCAGGGGAGCGTGTTGCAGATTGCAGTGGGGGGTAATTTATTTCCTGTCCTGCTCCCAGCCATCAAGGAGCTCATTCCCCAACGAACCCAATTAGTAGCCCTGGCCGCCAAAACTTCATCCAAATCCTTTTTGGAAGTCAGTTATGTAACTGGCTAGGCCACCACACCCTGTGGCAAGGAGTTCCACTGATTCATTGTGCATTGGGTTCAAGTCTGCCGGGGAGGCCTTCTTGGAGGGCCCCTGTGTTAAGCGGGGGCCACAATGGAGAGGGCATTCTCGGTGGCCAGGCTGCGGCTTTAGAACTCCCTCCTGGAGGAAGCTCGCCTGGCCCCAAGCCTTTTGATATTCTGGAGAAGGTGCAAACCCTGGTTGTTCGCCCAGGCCTTTGGGGAGGGAGGGAAGGTGTAGTGGTTTTTATCTCCCCTATCCTATTTATTGTTTTATGCATCAAGGGCCCTGTTTCTTTATATGTCATATTTTATTGTGTATTTTTATGTGTTTTAAATTGTTTATACTATTGTGTTTTATTGTTGGAAGCCGCCCTGAGCTGTGTTCAGGAGGGGCGGGGTATAAATGGAATAAATAAGTGTACTTTTTATTGGTTTAAAATCTTCTGCCTGTTACATTCACGGAGCACCCCCCCGGGTCTCCTGTTTTTAGGACGGGCCAACAGCAGCCCCCTACTCACCTATTTCGCACCCTTCATGATCTTGTAAAAGCTTCTATCCTATCCCCTCTCGGTCGTCTCTTCTACAAGCTGAAAAGCCCCAACCTACCAAGCCTTTCTTCGTACGGAAGGCGCTCTCAGCCTTGGATCATTTGGTTGCCCTTCCCTGCACCTTTTTCCAATTCTCAGGAGGTCTTTTTTAAGATGGGGCAGCCAGAACTAGACAGTAATCCTGGTGTTGCACCACCAATTTATATAGCTGCATTACAAAATGCCAGTTAGACTGACCCCGCACCATTGCAGAACAAAGGGTGGACAGAGAACACCCTCCCCCCCCCAAACAGCAATGCCTAGTTTAAGCTCAGCAAACAGCAGACTAAGTAGAGACCCCCCCGCACCACCAGCCACCATCACTGAAGCCTAAACTCCAAGGCAAGCATGAGAGGGGAATGGGGCAGGCAGCCGTGAGTACTTAGCACAGTCGAACCCTGGCCGTCCCGGGAGGACAAAGTTGTGGATCTCTTCCAGGTGGGAGTAGCAGTCTTTCTGGTAGATCTCCCACAGGTGAAGGGTGTTGTCATCCAGCAAGGAGAGCAGGCAGCCCTGGGGGGAGGGAGAGAGAAACAGGCAGTGCTCATCACTCAGATGCACAGAATCCGTCCCAATCGACGAGTGGCACATGGGCTTGAGATTCCCTTGAGCCGGCCTTCCTACCAAGACACGGCTGGTTCGCAAACTAGGGAAGAGCTAACTGAAAGACTGGAATGAGCAGAGTTATGATACAAGGGGAATCCAGTAAGGGCTAAGGTCACCAAATCTCCCCCAAGGCAGCCTTAGAGCAGAGCGGGGCAGTCACCCAGCACCCCCTAGCCACCTCTGTAGCCCTCCCACTCCTTGGCAGCTGACCATCTCAGGAGCAGCAGCACTGGGGGGCATAGCACCCCCCTTACAAGTGGCATTGGGGGCTGAGACCCCCTCAGGAGCACCAGAGCCAAGTACTTGCTGTGTGGGGAGGGGGGGGGGGCTGCTTGCTTCCAGCCCCAGCAAGTGCCCAGACTTTGACGCCTGTTCTGGCTCCACCTCTAGCCCCTGCCCTCCCTACTGCAAGGCCCACCCTGGTCTCCCACACTTGGTGCATGGGCACATTCCTGAAAACCTGCTGCAGGATCAAGCCAGCCCACTTGAAAAAAAAAAAAAAAAAAAAAAAGGAGGCCAAGCGCTTTGACTGGGGAGGAGGTGAAAAAACAGCAGCCACGTACCTGTCCGGGCAGAAAGTGCATCTGGGTGACTGTCGCCGTCTCCTTGTGCAAGCCTGTGAACTCTACGCCAGGGGCGCCGTAGTTGCAAGCGGTGGGAGGCAAGGCCAGCAACTCAAGGGGGAAAGAATCTGGTTCGCTTCGGTCCCATTCCGGAGCTTTTTACCCACCCACCCCCCGCTACACCATACCAGGTGGTCTTTCCCCAAGGCACAACCGGCGGCATCAGGCAAGATGCCCAAAGATACGTCAACTATTTAGCTTCCTTCATGGACAAGGAAAAAAATAAATAAATAAATAAATAAATCAAGGAGAAACTACACTTACCACCAAGCATCTCAGCACTTCTCCAGGCAAGGGACCACGCTGAAAAGATCAGGCACTGGCAATCCAGAGGCAGACAGACTTGATCCTCCAATCTTGGAGATTTATTTAATATAGCTCTAGCACAATGTGCCTGGCACTGATCCATCATTGTTTACAGACAAGTTCCTGCCCGAAAAGGGGGGGGGGGGGGCAGGCTAACAATCTAGGATGGACAAGGAGATATCCTTGACGTTGAGAAGTAGTAGGTGCACTTGCTCAGCTTGGTTACGCAGGGAGAAGGAAACCCAGAGAGTAAAAAGGAGCATCTGATCAGCCTGTGAGGGTGAGGAGGTAAGGAAAGTCTAGTTTTGGAAGAATGAAGATCAGGGAGAAGTTCCAGGCAGAGCGGGCAGTGTGGGAGAAAGGACAAAGATGGGTTTAGGGAGCAGGTGAGGGTAGTGGGGGCAACGCTCCCAGGTGGAACACGGTAGAAAGTGAGGGAAATCGATAGGGAGGAGCGGAGCCATGAAAAGCCTTGAAGGTGAAGAGGAGGTGTTTGCACTGGATGCGGAGACAGCTGGACAACATGCCCTGGTTGAAAACAAGTTTGAGACCATCCCTCAGAATAGTTTCACGCCTTGCCCAAAAGCAGCCGCCAACCACGAGTAGGTGCCCCAACAGCCCTCCTACCCGACACCTCTCGCCTCCCAACAGAAGAACTGGGAGCAGCAGTGGAACTCCTGCAGCCAATCAGGATTCAGTTTACTGCCTATAACAAAGCGAGTCAAGGTTCTGGGGCAGGGCTGGCCTTCACAGCTCTGCTACCAATACGGCAGGAGGGAAGCTTTTCTAATTGCAACCAAAAACACCAGGAGGAGGAGAATTGCCTGTCCTCTTGGGACACTATGGATTTTGGCTGTCTTGAAGGAGACATTTTTCTCTCTAATTTGATACCCCGCACCCATCCCGCCTCAGGCTGCTTGGGGGCAACTAACAATTAAGCAGCAATGATGGATAACCCAACTCACCAAGGCTACCTTCCAAGATTCAATCTATGTCCCCAAGATCCAGAATAGCTAAAATTAAGATCACACCATCTTATTGGGTGTTTTTACACACACCCTGCATGTTTGCGGTTACATCCGGAGCTTTGTGTGTCTAAGTCACTCACACCAGATCTTAAACATCTGGCTCTTTGAACATCTGCCCAGAACTTGTGTATAAAATGTTCTCCTGGTAAACTGCTTTGCTCCAGGCAGCTGTGGTCACTTGGTTTCCATGGCAGCCTGTCACGTCTACAGCTGCGGCTACTTTAGGCTGCCTCAGGGCAGTGTGTGTGTGATATGCATCCGGAACTTACTTGTGGACTTGTAAACCCAGAAGACTGAAAGACCAGCACTTTAAGGTATGTGTAAAAATGCCCAATGTGGGGAGGAGAGCGAGCATGCATTCTATTTTAGATGTATCACCTCCCTTTTCCAAGAGCCGAGTTCGGGTGGGTGGGTGGGAAGGGATGGACAGACTACCCCATCGTTACCTAGTTCACCTCCACAATAAATCTGCAAGTTAGGTCATTATTCTTCTCATTTTACAAGTGGAAACCCGAGGCTCCAAGGCAGTAGCCTGCCCAAGGCCAGCCAGTGGCTTCATGGCTAAGTTGAGCTCGGGTCTGCCAGCTCCAACCCTTACCCGCTAGGCTGCACTGGCTCTCAAACCCTTAGCTACACCGTATTTCTCTGCATACGGACGAGACATTCTCCATGGCCATGAGAACACTAACCCAGGCCTTCTTGTTTATCGCCACACAGAGGTGCTAATTCTTTCAGCAGGATTAGAGCGCAGCAATCCTGGATCGGTTTAAATGCATCTCATCACTAAGGGAAACTCAGGTGAATCCTTCCGCCACTTTCCCACACTTCAGCGCAGCAGTCCAAGCCATCCCGTCTTTGTGCTTCCAAAGACGAGAGGAGGCTGCTTTAGGAAGGGAGTCGAGCAAGTCCGGAATGGCAGATTTGAAATTTCTTCTGCTAGCTGTACTTGGGTGTCTAGACCGAGACACTTGCACTGGCTGCAGAGTCTATCCTACTGCCCCCATCAAGACCGGGGAAACAGAGGGAGTTTCCCCAGCACAGAGGCAAGCAGACAGGCTTTACGCAGAGACAAGGACTCTGTCCTCTGTGGGATAAGTCAATAGCTTTACAGCTGAGGCAATCCACTCTGGCATGCAAAACCCAGACCTGGATTGGCAGCTCTCTGTTCTCTGTCTACATAAGCCTCAGTCCATGGTGACTTCTCTGATCAACACACACCAAGACCCAAAGCCTTTGTAGGTTGCACTACAGCTGGTTTCTATAGCAGCCTTCAGAGGGTCTTTCCAACCATAGCCTGGGGGGGGGGGGGGGGG
>QEPC01010859.1:15708722-15762029 GCA_003113815.1 Sphenodon punctatus | reverse complement strand
AAAAAAAAAAAAAAAAAAAAAAAAAAAAAAAAAAGGTATTGATTAGGAAGACCAGGGTTCAAACCCCATCTCTGCTTCATTAAGTGGTCTTGGACCAGTCACTCTCTGCCTTAGTTCTCCATCAGTAAAGTGGGAATAAGTTGGTACTTGCCTCACTGAGTTGTTGTGAGGGAGAATAGATAAGGACTGTAGAGTACTTTGAACACTGACAGTACTACAGAAATAATAAAGTAGATCGATCCTGTAAAATCTCATCTGAACAACTTCTGTTGGCAAGTGTCTCCAAACCTTTGGGCCACACAGGGCCCTTCTTGCCTTGCTCATGTCCAAATGGGCAAAACAAACTGCAGACACACCACAACCTATCGGATCAGTCGTTTTTGCAACAAGTGCCCCCTAGAAGGATTCCCATCTCTCCAGGGTTCGATCTGGAAACTTGATGTTTTAACATGGCCTCCAGTTTCCAAAAGGAAGCTCTGAATTCTCCAGGTCAACTATGGCCACCCCCAGGAGCCCAGGGAAGCTAGGAGTTCAAGTGACAGCCTTGTCAAAAAAAGGGGGACAGGCCATAGGGAACTTTCTCTCCCCTCCCCAGGATCACCATGAGATCCTTCTCCTCCAGAATGGGTGGAGTTACATCAGAAAGGGACACGACTTTTTGCCCTATGGCCGTGCCCCTGTACCCCAGGTGGAAGGCCTGCGGGAGGTGGTACTAACAGAAATTGGCCCAATAAGAAGATACCGGAACTGCATCGTCTTCATCATTTATCGAACCAAGACGTCCCAAGTGGAGAGGCGGACGTTCAACGCCTGCACAGATGTAGAGCGGCCCTGTCACCACAGCACACAAAGCCATCGCCAATGCAGGCTCTCTTCCAAGTGCGCGTATCTGTAGCAACATCAGGGCCCGAATCTGGATTTGCCTTGCTGGAGGGAAACATGGTATCAGTGGCATAGAAATGAGCTTCCTGCAGCAAGAGTTGGTGCTCCAGCTCAGCTTCTCGCCAGAGAGTTCACAAGGTTTCCAACACACTGGATTGCTGGGGGCGGCGCACTAAGAGGCTTCTACTTTTACACCCGGCAATCCGTGCTCTGGCAAAGAATCCAGAAGCCAAAACACGTGCGGGGTTGGTCAAGTGTAAACGCCCCCCTGCCCCACCCTCGGCTTTGCCACGAGGCAATCATCCAGGAGATTGGCAGCAATCATCCGGGAGACTGCAGACAGGATTTCCCCCTTCCCTGCAAAGTCATGTACGCTGGGAGGGGCCTTTGCACCCAACAAACCCTGTGCAGTTTTGGCTTCCATATTCTCTTGGAGCCAAGACCATCAGGGGTGTGAAAGTGGTCCCAGGAAGCCTCTGCTACAGGAAGGGATACTTTTGGACTCTTCTGTAACTGGTGGCAGATGCTCAGTTGACTACTCCAGAGACTTTGGTATTGCTACCGTGACTAGACACTGCCCCCCACCTCTAGGCAATACCTCCCAACACTGGGGGGCTAGAAGAGGGACATGCCCTGCTCCCACACCCTCAACAAAAAGAGGCCTGCCCCTTGGGGTGTAAGAGTCACCTGATCCCGGCATCAACCTTAGGTGACCTACCAGGACCCATCCCACTGGCTCTAGCATTTCAGGCCAGGCCCTGCCTGCTGGCTCCCACCTCTAGGACCCCATCTCAGGAGTGGAGAGAATCAGTCCCCTTTAGAGAGCCTTTCCCACTGCCCTGAAGAACTCTCCTAGCCTACCTTCTCTCTGGAAGGCATACCTGTCCCACCCTCTCCTCCGAGGTCGTCTCCGAGAAGCTGGTCCCTCCACAACGTTCTACTGGGAGACCAGTTGGCGGTCTACCAGGAGATCATGGTCTACCTCTCGCTACCCTGGTTTGAGGAACGGAGTTGCTGCTGCCTTGGTCCCAAGTGTAAGAGACCAAGATGAAAGCGAGGTCTGAACTAGTGTCTCTACCTCAAGTTTTGAGAAAATTCCCAAAGCTTTCCCAAAGAAAGTAGCCTGAAAATCTCGCCATAGAAACCCAGAAGCCTGGGTAGACACCCCCCCCTACCCCTGCTCCTTCGCTTCCTTTCTTCTGTTTCTAGTGGCCTCCCAGAGGCGAATTTACTGGAATCCCTCACTGAAGGGTCACCAAGCAACCCGCCTCCTGTCTGCCTGTTGCACGGGGCAACCGGGCCTTCGAACACGGCACTCGGCGCAACGGTTATTCAGCTGCGTTCCTTTCTTGTCCCCAAAAAGGAAAGGGAGCTTCTGAAAAATTGGGGGGGGGGGGGGGGAAGGAGAAGGAGACCTGGAGCAGAAGCAAAGAAATCAAGGCGGCATCTGAAACGGAGAGAGAGGCAGCACCAGCTGGGACTAGCCTTCCAAGTTTCTCATTTCAAGTGTGCGTTCGGCTAAGAGCGTCCCCCTGGAAAAGTAGTCAGGCCAAGACTCTCTCTCCTCCCCCCTGGCCTTGCTCAGCTAAATCACAGAATCTAAAAAGGAACAGCTGATTAAGGCATCCCTCCCCCCCCAAAGCCTAAATAAATAGGGATTTATTTTCTGGTCCATCTGCACCGGAGCCTCATTCCATTGTCTTAGCCCTTTAAAAAGAACAGCAGCATCCAAGCCCGCAATGCAGTGGGGAGGGGAAAGATAGAGGAAGGGTGACATGATGAATTTCAGTCACTTTTAGAAGTCTTTTTACTGCCCAATTAAATGCCTGCACTGGCCGCACTCCCCAAGCTGGGTAATCCGATAGGCTGGGTATGTCTGCAATTAGTTTTGCCCGTTTGGGCATGAACAATGGCATTAGTCCGCGTGCGCTTTAGGACCCTGAACTTTCCCAGGAGTTCATTTCTTCCCGATCGCCTGCTGCAGAGGCAGCTGCCGTGCAGGAGTAGCTGCTGCATCGGCTCCCCCCCCCCACCCAGCCGCAGCGGGTCACCAGTGACAGACCCAACCGGGGAGGAGGTTGGATTTCACTCAGCAACAGCAGCACAATAGGCCCAGTTTCCAAAACGGGATCTAGGTGTAACAGTCTTAGAACTAGCAAATCCGGGGCTCTTGGGTCCCAAGCTAGCAGGGCAGTCGCTGCCGAGTTAGCAAGCCAGTCCTAGAACATCCACAGTGCATAAAACTTATACCAGACCAATCAAGTGTCCAGAGGACCTATCAAGAGACCAAGGCATCCACGATTTAGGAGCTGCCCAAAAGGTTCAGAGAAAGGGGGCATGGGGTCCTTGAACGCAGGCCAGCCAACACCCCATCTGCAGGACCAAGCCCAGGACCCCGAGGCAGATCACTACATCAATGCTCAATGGGTGCTGGCTCCCACGAGACAGATAAATCTAAGGTTGATCCCAGAGGGTTTACTTTTCTCGCACATTCCTACTCTACCCTCAAATTAAAAAAAGGAGTCCTTGTGCACACGTCCTAAGAAAGGAAATAGCTGGAGGCCAAGGCCACAGGGGCCAGACTTTGGTATTTTGACACCCTAGGCAACAGAGCAGGAAGTGTCCGGCCCAAAGACTAAGTTTGAGAAGGGGATGAGGGCGGGCAAGAAGAAGACGACCCTGGTGGGGAGTTTCGCGGTTATGGTGGAACCCGCTGGACCCCATGCCTTTGTCACAGCATTCCCCACTGTCCTGCCCCCCTTCAGGCAGATCCTGATCTTGGCCTCCACACTCAGGTGGCCCTAGAGTACCAGGCAACCCTGGGGCCAAGTATTCTGGGCTGGGGTGGAAATCTGCCTACCCCACCTCAACGGTAGGGCCGTCCCTCAGAACGTATCTGTGCACAGAACCCAGGCGGCAAGCGAGCCATCACCGACTTTTGCTGGCCGAAGCACCCAACACACCAACCTGTCTCGTTTCGACAAAAACTAGGCCATGCTACCCACAGCCACCCCCCGTAATATCTGGGGAGCACCGCCATGCATCAAGCTCCCAGCCAATTTGGGGGGGGTGGGGGGAGAGAACAAATCAATTCCATGTTTGTTGATTAAGCGGCAGGGACAGAAGTCGTTATCGGATGCAAGGGCCAGATTGTTCAGGTCATTCCAGGTTTTGATCAGCACGGCTTCTGGCCACGCCAAGTGTTCAAGGCCATGTGGACCCTCCATGGGCCTCTATTTATACCGTGCTTGCAGGTTTCCAATTTAACACACACGGACGCTGAACTTCTTCCGATTAAGCTCTGGGAAGGACTAGGACAGGCCAGGGGGGAAAATCAGTTAAGCCACCAGCATAAAATCCACAGCTGCCACAGGAGGGGTGTGGTGATGGTTTTGATTTGTATTTTTAATATTGTAATGCAAGCTGCCTCGAGCTGCCTCTGGTGGGAAGGGCCGGGTAATAAACAAGTAAATGGCAGTCCACCCCCCCACCCCACCCCAAACATCTTGATCCACAAGAGCCAAGCAAGCCTGCAGGTAGGAGGACTATACAGCTGATGTAGGGAATTTTTTCCCATCCTGTGGGCCACTTTGAAAATTAGTACAAGTGCTGAAGGCCACATAGGAGTTGGGGCAGGGGTGTACTTGAGAGCCCAGATCATGGACCTGTCCCCCCAGTCATCTCGGCTTAGACCAAGCTCAGGTAGGCAATGGAAAGGGGCAAAAAAATTTTTAAAAAAAAAACAACACTTGCTGTGGGCCAAATTTGGCCCTGTCCCCAAGGCTCCTCACCACTGCCTGCCTATCAAGTATCTGCAGCATGAAGTTCCAGTCTATTCATCTCTGACTGCGGCAATATGCAGTCATTAATCCTCACACAGCATTCCCTGGAGGTAGGGAAGTCAGGACAATATTCCCATTTTACAGAGGGGGGAACTGAGGCCGAGTAAACAGCTCAAAGGCCACCTTGACACATCACAGGCAACATGAGGTTTCGAAGCCAAGCCTGATCACCAAGGCTCCTATTATAACCACTGGTCTCATTTGAGACAAGGTCATTGACCCTAAAGAACACAGAGTGCTATGCTGGTCAGACCAATGGTCCATCGATAGCCTGTGTCCAACTAAGGTTGCCTCAAAGTGCAGAACAGATGATAATGAGTGATCCATTCCTGTTACTCCGTCCTAGGCGGACAGTCAAAGGTTTCAACCCATAGCTAGCTTGAGTAACAGCCATTTACGGACTTCTCCTTAAACTGCTTCAGTCTTTTTTGGACCCACTTAAACAGAAATCGGTTGCCAGCAGCTGTTCTATCAAGAAGAGAAAGTTCACAGAGTAAGAGTCACAAGGTTGGCTGGGACCTCAAGGGCCATCAGTCCAGCCCCCTGCAGGAACTGCCACACCAACGACCTGCACAGAGAAATCCCATCAATAGCGACAAGTCGAGACTGGGACCAACCAGGTTCTTCTGGCTTGGACATCGGACTAGAATGGAACTAACCAGACTAGCCGATCATGCTACGATGTGGAAACCATCCAGAAGAGGAGGCAAGGATGCCCATGTCTCGGATGGCACCACATAGTGGGTAAAGACCTCGCCCATCTGGGCATTATAGAAGTGAGGACCTTGGATCGCAGGACAGGAAGGAATCTGGCTGCTGCCTCGTGTCCACGGTTCTTCATTCCAACACAGACTAGCTGTACTATTGACCTTGACAACATCCTCTGGCAAGGGGGTTTCACCAGTGAATTGAACACCACACCCATACTTCCTTTACTGATTTTAAACCCACTGCTAGTTAATTGCATAGGGTGTCCCCTAGCTGTAATATTCCTGACTCATCCCCGGCTAACAGCAGTTTGTTCTGCATTTGCTAAAATAAATTTTTTTTAAAATCAATCTTTGCCTGTTGAACCAAGCTGAACTCTGCGCCTCCTAATCAGCCCCCACAGTGAAGCTCTGCCAGGACCACAATGAAGGTGACACAAGAACCAGCCATAGAATGGGACTGCCGGGCTCATGACCTTCAGCCAAGGTTACCTGCACCCCCAACCGCTGCCGAAGGGCCTCCAACTTCTGTTCTGCAGTGGGCATGTTAGATAGTTGGGGGACTCACCGCCCCCCACTGGCGCGCCTCTCTCCCATCGTTCTCCACCCACTACTAGTAAGCCCGGCTATATTAAAAAGGCAGGGACACAGGGTCACTGATTCCCACCCCCAATTGGCTGCAATGGGGAAAATGCCGTAAGTGTGGGTCCCTGATCAAAGGCTCGAGCTGCACATCCTTGATCCATTGCCAGACGTTGGGCACATCCAGAAGGAGCCGGAGCTCCCCGCCTTCGGCAGTTCGGACAGCTGTCATGTTGTGCAGGCTGCTTTGCCCGGTCCCCAGTCGCTCATGGTTTTGCAGGTAGCCCAGATGGATGACTGCACCCGAGGGCCGATGGGTTGGGAGTCTATGCAAGAAGCACAGGTGTCTAAGCTACATGCAAGACAGTTATCGTGACGGAGCCAACAGCGCAGGTGTCTGAGGAAACCACCATAGGAGGGGAATTTTCCCAGATTAAAGCCCTGGGAGAATCCCTATCGCAAGCCAGTCACATCCACATTTATTTAAATCTGTATCCTGCCCTCTCTCAATTTAATAAATAATCCCCGGACGAACCCAATCCATCAAGCCTATTCCCCTCCTGCCAAATACCAAGGCCAATAAAAAAAAAAGGTCTTGCAACCCTCTAGGAAATGCTCAGGTCTGGGTTCTGATGAGCCTCCAGAGGAAGGATTTCCTTATTCAGCATTTTTATGGCACTGTGTTCCAGGTACTTTACAATCCTTAGCCTGTGCTAAGTAGGTCGTTAGTCCCATTTTGCAGATGGGGAAACCAAAGCCGAGAGTGAGACTTGGCCAAGATTTGACCTTCGGTCTCCCAAGTCCAACACCTTATTCACAAGCCTACTCTGGCTCTCCGTAGCTATAGAGCAGCCACTGAGGACCCCCTCTCGACACACCCTTGCCATACAGATTTGATGCACCGATACAGCTTGGCAGACCAAGGACTGCGACATAGCATAGAGCAGGAGACCTTCTCCGATGTGGGGGGTTCTGGCTGCTTAACACTATATATAGCACTGGAGAAGAGCTGATTGAAGCCAAGGAGCAGCTACTCCTCAGCATGGAGGAATCTGGTTTCACTTTGTAAGCTAAGTAGCATCAGCCTAAGTCTTAAGCTGGTTAGCTCTTCAGAAACCCAAGAGATGAAGCAGACAGTTCTGCAGAATTATTTTGACAGGTTTTTCCAGTAGTCAAGTCAGACCTGCACTTAACAGGGACTCGAGTTGACTGCACCAAAAAAATCTTAAATTCTGCAACCAGTGAAGCCAAACTCTGCAAATTCACTGCGAGCATTAATATTTGCATAGTTCACTTGATTTGCATTAACTATGCATGCTGGGAAGCAAATTTGCAATAGGTTTGAGACATAGAATCACAACTTTGCTAATCAAACACAACTCAAATCCTCTGGAATTTCAGCACCCCAGAATTCCCACCTCATCTTAAAACCCTAGACCTTCCTCACGCAAACATCGGGCCTTCGGACCCCACCCACCCACAACTCATCTCCCAGGGGCCTATTTACCCTCGGGTCATGGTCAGGATTGGCTGATTCTGCGAAAATCAGCAATGCAGTCAACTCAGGCCCCTGCCTATTAACAATGAACAACTGACTCAAGGAATTCGGTTTCTGCAATTCCTCCGGATGGGCTGCAAGGCTGCCCCTCCACTTACCATGGATGGGGGAGGGGCAAAGGGGTGACAATGTTTCAAGGCTGGTTGGTAAGATGGGAGTCACCTTTGTCCACTGCTGAGCCCAACAGGAAGCTTCAGCGGCCTGAGAGAGAGTTAGGCAACACTTGGGAGACATCGGCAAATGAGATATTATAAGCATTTATATAGCACCAGCAATGTACCTGGCGCTTTACAGAGAATAAGATAGACACGGTCCCTGCCCGATAGCTTATAAAGGACAGGGAAGGGGGAACAGAGGGAAGAGAGAAGAGACGCAACAATCATGAGGATGCGAGAACCCGGGTACACATTCTTGGCTTGATTACAGTACAACGGGAGTTTGCAGATAACGTGGGGGATAATCCTGGGTGGGGATGATTAGCAGGAGTTCGGAAGGGCGGAGCGGAAGAGGTGGGTTTTGAGGAGGGACTTGAAAGGTATGAAGGGAGGGGGCAAGGAGGGAGTTCCAGGTATGCTGGGCAGCGAGGGAGACGGTTGGAGGAGCAGGAGAGGTGTGGGAGAGTGAGGGAAGGGATGGAAGAGGAGCAGACTGCTCGGACAGGGTTCGGAGGGAGATCAGGGCAGAGAGGTAGGGGGGAGCGAGGTTGTGAAGGGCTTTGCAGGTGAAGATGAGGAGCATCTGCAGAATACGCTCAGGAAGAGGGAGCCGGTGGAGAGGCTGCACATGTTCAAAGCGACGGGCTAGGTGGATGATCCTGGCAGCAGAGTTTTGAGAGATGAGGGAAGCAAGATGAGAGCGGGGAAGGCCAGCGAGGAGGAGGTTACAATAATCGAGGCGTGAGGGGACTAGGGCGTGGATGAGAGTTTTGGCAGAGGAGAGACAGAAAAGGGCAGATCTTTGCAATGTTGTGGAGGGAGAAGTGGCAGGATTTGGCCACGGAGCCAATGTAGGGTTTGAAGGTAAGGTGCGAGTCGAAGATGTCCCTCAAGCCTGTAGCTTGGGCTTCAAGGAGGATGGAGACCCCATCAATGGCAATTGACAGGGGAGAGGAAGGATTAGGAGGGAAGATAAGGAGCTCAGGTTTTGCCATGTTCAGTTTGAGTTGGCGTTGAGACATCCAGGCAGAGATAGAGAGACAGTTGGTGAGATGAGCTTGAACAGAGGGGGAGAGGGAAGGAGTGGAGAGAGAGACGTCAGCGTATAGGCGGTATTGGAAGCCGTGGGAGACAGTGCGTTTGCCTAGGGATTGGGTGTCGAGAGAGAGAAGTTCCCCATAGACCCTTCCATCTGCAGCATGGCTTTGGTGCTAACTGGAACCTCTGTGGAGGCCTCCAATTCTTTCCACCCTGGAATGAAATCCTAAACAGATTCTGGGCTGCACCCGATGTGGAATTTTAGGGGTGGAAGGACCTCCAAGGTCATCTAGTCTGAACCAGCTGCACTGGGATTGGAGAATCGCCTTGTATCCAAAAGCTCCCTCCCCCCTCCCCCAAGATTGCCTCCTCCCTACAGCCACGTTCTAACAGAAGTAAACCCAACCTAACTACTTCAATTTAAACTGAACTACTCCACTTCGGCTTCCACCGTTTGTCCGAATGCTACCAGAGTAGTACCTCAAATGTAATGATCGCTGAACTGCAGCCACCACCCTGACACCGATAAGGATTCGCACGAACAAGTTACTTCAAAATACAAGCCAAGGAGGGGTACATACTTCTCTTCCTAACTCCTGCAGAACTTGCCAGTGCCAAGCTCTGGCCCCTGGATCCCCAGAATTGAAAGCCTGAGCTCGGGACAAGGGAGTGCCTACATGGGCACGCACCCAAGGCTAGGGGACAGATCTGGATCCTCCACCTCCCGAGTGCATCCCTGGCCCCACATTTCTATGTAGCCCTCCGAGCTTGTACGAATATTCAAAGAGTCCCAACAGCAGTCCCCTTCCCACAACGCCAAGGCCTCCTGAGCAATTTCATCCACAGCTGTACGTTCACCGTGTCCTCAAAACCCCACAGCCACAGAACCAGGCCAAAGCATTTTGTCTTCTGTCCAAAGCAATAACCCAGCGCGTGCACCGGCAGCTGCTCTCAGGGATGAGCCCTGCCGATCTCCTGAATAAGACTAACACACAAAACAAAAAGCAGACTTGAATCACTGCCTTTTAAGCTAATTCCTCACAGACTATTTAGTCTATGAGAGATTAGCTTCATTTTATTAGGAAAGCCAGCGGACATACCCGAGCAGGATAAAGAGGCGATAAGAGAAGGTTTGTTACTCTCCAAAGGGATGGCATCGGCTGCTCAAGAGACACCAGACCTGCCTATTTTGGAAGTGTCCAGAAGGCTGCACATCAACACACTAGTCAGGAAACCCATGTCCCTAGTTACTCTTCCAACTCCCGTCTGGACCCCTAGCCTTGGAAGAGGGGTGGCCAGACTTACAGCGCATGCCATCAACTTGGTTGAGGAATTCATCTCAAGCCACGTACCAGGACTTCTGCCACTGGCTCTAGCACTCCAGGCCGAGACCCCTCCTGCTGGCTTCCAGCGTTAGGGCACCTCAACTGGAGTAAAGCAGAGCTCTTTCCCACTGTTGTAGTGGTTCTCCTCTGCAGAGGCAATTGCTGGCTTTCAGCCTTAGGGCACCTCAACTGGAGTAAAGCAGAGCTCTTTCCCACTGTTGTAGTGGTTCTCCTCTGCAGAGGCAATTGCTGGCTTTCAGCCTTAGGGCACCTCAACTGGAGTAAAGCAGAGCTCTTTCCCACTGTTGTAGTGGTTCTCCTCTGCAGAGGCAATTGCTGGCTTTCAGCCTTAGGGCACCTCAACTGGAGTAAAGCAGAGCTCTTTCCCACTGTCGTAGTAGTTCTCCTCTGCAGAGGCAATCGCTTGAGAGGCTGGTCCCCCTCCCAACACTGGGATCTACTGGAGACTAGCTTGTGAGCCACTACAATTATTATTATAAACATTTATATAGCGCAAGCCATGTGCCTGGTGCTGTACAGAACAGAAATAGACATGGTCCCTGCCTGTAGCTTATAATCTAAAAGACGAGGGGGAGACAGGGAGAGGGAACAGTGGGAGAGACAGGGGAGGAGACAAACATTCAGGCGGATGCGAAGTCTCAGGTGCGTGTGCTCAGCTTGGTTACAATCAGGTTGGTTGCAGCAGTCTGCAGAGGAGGGCAGATTAGCTAATAAAGTTAAGCTAATATGGGGGGGGATGACTAGCAAGCATTGGGAAAGGTGGTGAGGAAAAAGTGGGTCTTGAGGAAGGATTTGAAGGAGCGGAGGGAGGGGACAACTGTAGGAGGTTAGTTGTAGGAGCACAGTGCTACACAATTAAAAGTGGGTCCTTGTTCTATTTACAGCTGCATCCATTATTTGTAGTCATCTCTTGCCCTTCTCCAAAGGCTCAGGGTGGACGTTTTTTATAGGACTATAGTTTCCAGTTCAAGACACTCCCACTCCAGAAGCCTAGCCCCACTTACTAAAAGCACGGGCAAATAAATAGGTCTTTCATTGCCTCCAGAAGATGCTCAGGCTTGGCCAAATGTCCCGAGGAAGGGAGTTCCAACTATGTGGAGCAGCCAACAAGAGCGCTTCTCTGCCCAGCCTTGCCATAGAGAGTTGGTGCAATGATGGAATTTGCAAGAGGGTGACCCAACTGAGCTTGGGGAGAGCTGAGCTTTAGGTATGTGGGCCCCAAGCTGTTTAGGGCTTGAAAGGTCAAAACCAGCAATGCACAAAATCATGATTTCAGCACCCAGTTACCTTTGCCAGAAGGACAGTTGTGAAGCCTGCAATGGGAAGAGATTGGAAAGGGGGGGGGGGGGACGGAGGAGGGAGAGATTGCCCGGTGGCAGGGGAGCTGGTTTGCAATTTGTGGGTTTGGATCTCTTCACCACCACAGATGTGAAACTCTGGGCTAGTCGCAATCTGGGCTTTTGAAAATGGCTCCAGACGCACCGGATCACAGGCCTCAGGCGGTGTTAATATTCACCCATCCCTTCCATCTGCAGCAGCTTTAATTTTTCTAACCCTGCAGCCTTGTGCTCGACGTGCTTTCTTCACAGGGGAGCAATAAAAGGCTGCTGCAAGACACCGGGTGCCTCTGCAAGCCGAAAAAGGGGTTGGTTGGTTTTTAAAATAAAAGATACACAAGCTATTCCCACATGGAAGAGAGGGAAATTCCTCCCTGGGGGAGGGAAGAAGATATTTCAAACTCAAGCTGGCAGCAGCTGGCAAGCCATGGGCTGGTTTTCCACTAAGCGCTAATATCTCATAATTAACTGCCAAATGAAACTGCCTCGCAGCTCCAAGCTGCAGGGCTGCATAAATTGGAGGTGGGAGAGATGCAAGCATCTCGTCACGGGATGGAGGAACCGGGAGCGGAAGAGGCTTTGTCCCGATTGCTCAATTTTGAGACGTGGTTTAAAGCTCCGAGCCGAATGCCAGATCCGACAGGAAGCAATTGAGATTCCTTTAGCAGAGAAGGGTTTGTTCCATAGGAACTTTGCGGGCACGGAATAAATGCTAGGACTTCCCATTCCTTTAACCCGTCACCCCTGTTTAATGATTCTACCAAGCAGCTGCTATAGGATTAAGATGCAGATGCGCAGTAGACAATCAGAAAGTGCCCCAACTAGGGAACAGGGCAAAACTTTCAGTGTTGGGTTCTTAGGCAGTTAATTTGTTATTGATTTATATATCATCCATATTATATTACCCGCTGTTTTTATTGGAGGTTCAATTGTATGATACACAGTGTATTCTGTTGTTGTTTGTTCTCTCGTTGGCCATGGCGAAAGCCCGTGCCTAAACAAACAAGGGGGACAGGGCTATACGATTCCCCCACAAAAGTTGATGGCACACACAAAAACCCAGCCAAGTTTCTTGGAACACAATCTTTTGTGAAGAAATTGAAATGCATGCAGTATTTACTGGACTATCAAAACCAAACTTGGTTCTACCCTTTGGGCTCAAGAGTGCATAAAATAGACCTGCTCTGGCAATATTATGCAGAGACAAAAAGCCATTCATGATTTTAAGACAAGACATTCTTAAAGCCGGTTTGCGTTAACTGGATCAAGGAGTCTAGAAAAATATGCTACACCTCTGAACCAATGTGTTGGCAAGGCAGTGGCCTAAGGAAATCTCCCCTCCACCATTACCACCTCTCCCTTCCTAAGCAGTACTCTCAATAGCATAGAGGTTTTTTTAAAAAAGGACAAATGGTAGAACCCCAATCACAACCTACACAAGCTTAACCCTCTGTGAGGAAACACCAACCGCTACAAGCGGCAAAATGCAGCAAGTATTAAAAAGGGTTCTCCTCTCAGTCTTCCCCCCATACCCCCTAACTGCAGGCTTGGCAGGGGAACAGGAAGTTGCACTTGTTTAACAAAATAATCCCTTGGGCAATTCTCAAGAGCAGGGCTTGGGCTTTCTGAGTTATTCCAGCTGCAATAAGAGCCCAAAGAGGAGGAAAGTGTAGAGAGCAGGCTGTTTTAGCAATTCAGGCCAGCCTAAGTGCTTGCAAGGGGAATGCACCAACTCTTGATTTAGACTGACACCTCTTTATTAGCCATTTCCTCTATGCAATAGGAAGGGCTCACAAGAAGATGAAAAAGCCAAGTGGAGGCTGGGCCTTATGAAGAATCAAGGCAGGATCATTTGGTGAAAATATATATATATATTTTTTAAGTTACTTGGTGTTGCAGGAGGGAAGAATGGGCCATCGACAGGGGAAAGATTAACAGAACTTACAGTTTTTGAGCAAAAGAGAATCCAAAACAAGCCCATCAAGACTTTTGAGAAGGAGCCTTGCTCTTAAGTTAACTGGTGGAACAACTTGACAGAGGACGTTGTGAAGGCCAAGAGCAGCATAACTAGGTTTTTAAAAAAAGATTGGATAAGTTCTTAGAGCAGGGGGGACCTTTTCCCTCCCACGGCTACTTTTAAGAATGAGTACAAGCTCCAGAGGGCACCACAAACTCAGAGCTAGAAGGAACCTTGACAGCCATCTAGTCCAACCCTGCTTGGATGCAGGATTACAACTTCCAACAGACTGCCCAGCCTCTATAAAAACCTCCAGCAACGGAGAGCTCACAACAGGGATGGGGAAGCCCCAGGATTGGGGGGCAAATGCACCGCAAAGCTAGCTTTCTTGTTCCTGCCCCCGGAGTCAGGAGGGCGCAGAGGAAAAGACATGCACAAAAGGCACGTACTCCATGCTGGGGACCCTCCTCTTCCCAAATACACCGCCTGAAGCCACCAACTTTTATGCAGCCTTTAGAGCCTGCTTTAATTTTCAGAGTCACTCCTGGGAGGGAAGAGGTTCCCCGCCCTGATTTGTGGCCTTAAGAATTAGACCATGAAAAGAAGGAGCAACATGATCTCTCCTAGAAGCAGTTATAATTGGAAGCTTGCTGCGTAGATCTCTTCCCTAGAATGAGAAGATGCATTTTGAACAGGCAGTATCAAGGGTTGGCATCACATACAGAGATCCTCTCTCCCCCTCCCCTCGGAGGCTGTCAAGGAGGGCATTTCAAGACTTTGCAATCATGAAGTATTTCTGTCCCAAGTGCCAGCATTCAGTTGTTCCCCCTGTGGCCTCTTGAAGGCTACAGCCATCAGTTTGTGCAGGAGAACCAAAAAGCAAGATTAAATAATCTATTACCAGCCACCAGAGATTTTTTTATTTTTTTTTTGCACACAAACAGAATTTAAGTCGCGCTTGTTAAAAAAAAAAGTTTTGTAACTTGGAGATGGAGGGGAAAGTTTCGTTGGCCCCTGATTTAAGGGCCACTTGGAAAATCAGTACAAGCTCTGAGGACCACACAGAAGTCGGGGGGTGAGTGTTTAAGGGGTGTGCTCAGGAAGAGGATGATCCAATTCACAGATCTGTCCCCTGTCCTTCTGTGCACACTTGTGTCTCTGCTCTTACCCCGACTTCAGATTTTTAATACTAGGGAGGCAGGGTAGGAACTGGATCCAGGAATAAGCAGAGACATTAACAGCTAGCCATGGGCTGCATTTGGCCCTCAAAGAGGGTTCCCACCTATGCCTGCTTTTAAGGAACACTTATGAAAAATACAAACATGCATTTTTCAAAAAAGTGTTCCTTAACAGTTGGCAAAGGTGGCAACCCTACCTCCAAGCCCAATGTTCGGTCCTCTCCCAACACCAAGCAAGCTAGTGCGGCTTGTCTGAAGAGAGGCATCACCAAATCAGTCTCCAATCATTTCTAGGGCAACCATTATTCTAGCATCCAGGCACTTCACCACACAGGAAAAAACAGATTAAAAAAAAACAAGACAAAGCCAGCTTCTCGTCTGTAGCCAATTTGCATGATTTACTGTCTTTGTGGCACCTGATCAACTAGAAGTCTGCAGGAGAGAGTTTACTAAACTGCAGCAGAGGTGTCCAAACTGTCAAATGTAGAACTCCGAGGATTGCCTGGACAAAAAGGAGAAGGTTACACCAGCTTTGTACAGAGCCTGCAAGTCAGGGATTGGGAACATCATTGGGGGAAGAGACAAATACCGCCAGTGGCTAGTTTTTAAGATGGCCCTTTTTCAGGGGTAAGGGAGCAGACACATTCACACAAGGGTAGGGGCCAGATCCATGATCTGAACCCTCCTTTCCCCAAGTACACCCCTTTAAGGGCTCCCACACCGCAACTCTTGTTTCCAACAGACCCTGTACTAAAATTTTGAAAGGGTGTTTTTAGACAAGCGCCTTCCCACCCATGATGCGTGTTTCAGGGCCACATTGACGCCCTCCGCAGCCATGCAACATGCATGACGGGTGGGTGGGGAGGCACTTGTCTAAGAACACCCAAAGTGGCCCCGGGCAGGGGGGAAAAGGCTCCCCACCGCTGCTGTAAGTCATAAAGGAGGCTAGACAAAATGCTTGTGTTATGGATTAACTTTAAATCCAAGACCTCATTATAGGAGTCTCCAACAGGACAGCGCCAGATGTTAAGGTCACTTTTCCATTGCCTGTAAAGCGATTAGGTCTTATCACAAAACCTTCTAAGTGGTTTCTATGAGCTCAGTAAAAAGCCAGCTCTCACCCGAATCTGGGCTAGAGCCATGGTTTAAGTGCCAAGCCAGTATCCCTGCCACTCTCCCTCCCAATAAACATTACCCGCTACCAGAGGCTGGGACCTCTAGCAAGAGCCCTCACTGCAGAGGCCGAACACTGCAGTTCGAGATCCTGCAGTTGTCACAAGAGCAATCAGAGGGTGCTGGTGTGAGAAAGCATTTAATACATCCGCACGCTGACAGCCTAGCTATCCGCAATTAGGATCACGGAGGAGACTCAGCTGCAGGAGCTAATGGACTGCTCAAGGTAGAGAAAGGAAATGCTAACATGCGGGGGGAGGAGGAAGGGAGAAATAAAAAGCCGGTAACACACACACACACACAATTTGGGGGGCGGGGGGTGGAAGAGAACTGCCATGAACTGAAATCATGTGGGGGGGAGAAATCATGTGAAGTTTCACTTTCCTCCATGATTTCAGTGACTGGAGACAGGGCTGGATTTTCAGCCCTGTCTCCAGTCACTGAAAATCAAGGAAGAAATGGTTCTCCGGCCTGCAGTCCGCCCATGCGGCGGTGCCCCTGCCACACACACCATAGAGTTGCAGGCTAGAGCATCTGCAATGCTAGCTATGGTGTTGCCTGGACAACGGCCAGCTGGAAGCGGAGCATCCATGTGGGTCCGTGCATCAGACGGACAGCGGCTCCCGGTGCCCTGGGTTTGGCTGGCCCACTCTGCCGGCAGGGCGCTAGGAGGATCCAGAGCACCGCTGGCGGGAGAGCACCCAGAGCAGGTGTGTCTGCTCCAATCCAACATCTGGCAGGCTGCCTTTAAATAGACAGCGCCCCCAGGGGTGAAACGAGCTGGTGCAGCCAACACCGGGGACATTCGGTCCCTCTAAACACACCCATTGTAGTTCAGATTATCTTATTGGAACTTCAGCTTCCTAACTCGTCTCAAACCACCACATTCTCTAGACTCAAAGTAGAGTAACACCATCGCAAATGGGTCACCCTCCCAAACATACCCCCCCCCCAATGAAACCAAGGTTGGGGGGTGTCAATTTGCCAATACTGGTCACTGCTCTCTTCAGTGATCCTATATAGCGGGGGGGGGGGGACCTCTCTCCTCCCAGGGGCCACTCTGAAAGTTAGTACAAGCTCCAACAGGCCACCTAGGAATTGGGGACAGGGGTGCATTCAGGAAGAGGAAGGTCCAGATCATGGTTGTGTCCCATCGTAAGAGGCACAATCGCTCCGACAGCAAGTTTCCTCCCGGTAACATGAGAACGTGACCTCCATGCTTGGGGATAGGAACCAGTAAGGGGCCAAACAAACTAGATGCAGGGAGAACTTGGTTCCTGGGCCTCAAGTTCCTCATCCCTCTTCTAGTGGAGCTGGCTACTGTGGAGGACTGGGAGGCAGGTTAGTTCCTTGACTGGCATTAGGACAGAGGATAGGTAGCTAGCACCAAGAACCACCCCAGAACAGATACCGCGGCCCATTCTAACACAGAACTAGTTCAGTGGCATGTAACTCATGGCTACAGGAGGATTATACTAGTACCTTCAAGAGAATGAAAGTGAGAAACTCCTTAAGGGAAGGACCCCATTCGCTTATTAACCATTCCTCAGTCCCTGTACAGACCTACGATTCTAAACAAGAAATTCCTTTCTAATCTTTAAGCACCACTCTTGAATACTGGCACTTCAATCCAGAGCAAGACAGGTCACGGTCTTAGAGCTTCATACCAAACGTCATATTTAAGCCTCATTTGAACTCTGGGTTTTGTTGTGGATTTTTTATTATTATTAAAACTAAACTACGAACCAAGATAGTTACTGCTTCAGCTTTACCCCAGTAGAAAAGTATTAAAAAAAAAAAAAAACATGAACAAGTTCAGTGCATGCAAGATTGTAGGAGAGGTGGCCCCTGAAGCAGCTGTCTGCACAGAGCCAGTCCACACCAGAGGTGCAGGACCGCACGCTAACAAAGGAGCCGTGTTCACTGTGGAAAGAACAGTGAAAAGAGGTCCCTGCTTATAAAGCAGAGATCTGTCGATAAGAGGAAGGCTGCTGCAGTGCTGAACAGCGTATGCCTGCTACTGAGTCTGGTAGGGAAAGCAGTCGCACAAAGCAGCCGAGGTGCAATGCAGAAAGGCCTATGAAGGGGGCCGCATACACACTGCATGTGCAGAGCGAGAGGAAGGAAAAGCTTCATACGAACTTTCCCCACTAAACAGAAAGCTGAATGTTTCTACAGTGCAAAACCAAGTCACAGTTTGCTGAACTAGGCAAGTGCGTTACAGCTTGGGTTTACTAGTTCCTTTGCTGTTTGCGGTTAAAGTGCTACCACGGGAGAGTTTAAAGAAACACATTTTAAAGCATTTCGGGGGGGGAGGGGGGGGGGATTTCCCACAAACAGCTTTGACATAGTTAAGCCTTAAATCACTTTGATTCCTGGATCATTCACATCCCCAAGAGCTCTAAACCAGGTCTGGGGAAATCTTTTCCCCCTCCCAGGGCCACTATGAAAGTTAATACAAGCTCCAAAGGCCTCAGAGATGCACGCTGGGGCAGGGGGAACTTAAGGGATGCACCGAGGGAAAGGTCCCGATCGAGGCTCTGTGCTATGGAACCCATCCCCTGTTCTTGTGTGCAACGTATACGCTCATCTCTGCTCCCTTACCTCAAACTCGCTCCTGCCGTGCCTGGGAGCAGAAGCTAGATCGGGGTCAAATGACAGCAAGCTACAGCATCGCCCCCAGCCCTGCTCAAAACTAAAGTTCAGGACTAGGAAGGGAAGTCCACTCCTTTGCTGTTTACTGCAAACCAACACTAGTATAAACCCTTTCCCTCGAAGTAGAGAGAAGGGCATGGCTGCTTGTTGTGATTAGGTGGAGATGAAGTAGCTCCAGAGTTGATTGTGTTATTTACACCTCTATGCTACAGATCGTTGGAAGGCCCCTGTACAACCGGATTCCGGCTTGCTTATTCTCGCCGACAGGAGTCAGTCCAGCAAGAGATACCATCTGAACTAATCCATCTCGCTTACGTTTGGGACCATCACCGCAACTGCACGCTCTCTCTAGAATCATTAGGGGGAGATCCGATCGTAAAGCAACTACTTCCGTTTTGCAACAGCAGCATGAATGGCACCAACACAGATTTAATTAAACCAAAGTAACGACTTCCATTTTAACACAGTTCCATCTGAACATGCCCACAATCATCTACTTTCCCCCAGTACTGGTTACAAGCAGAGATCCTCCCACCCCACTGCCTTTTAATTTCAGACAGATTTATTTATTTTCATTGTTTAATGCCAGGAACTACAGCTACACGCTAGAGAGAATTAAATCAAGTCAATGGATGTTGGTGGCACAGATGCTTCAAATCCACAACGCTGTAGCACTTGATCCATTTGTTCGCTGAACAAGAGCCTCTCCCGGACAGTCAATACCATCAGCTGTGTTTGCAGAGCCCCTGTTCTACAGCTCACAGCTAGGCTACAGGGGAGAGTTTAGCAGTCAGGCTTCAAAAATGGCAGAGTCGCATCACACAGATCAGAGGCCTCAGCAGGCAGGTGCCAAGCACCGCTCTCTCAGGCTGTTGGCTTCCCTCCACGCCTCTTCCCCCCCCCATGAATTCTCACATCTGTTCTACCCCTGGTGACAGAGGAGATGGTCACTGGCTCCAAGCAGGGATCCATGTGTTGTACACACACACACACCCGAATAAGCATGAAGTGACAGCATGAATGTGGGGAACTAGCGTTGCCAACTATGCAAGTTTTTAAAAGGAACACTTATGAAAAGATACATGTCGCAGGTCCTGCATCGGCACCTTAAGTGCCAATGCAGAGTCTGAAACATGTCTTTTTTCATAAGCGTTTCTTAAAAACAGCTGCTAGCATACAGGCTTACAGACCTGCAATGCAGGAGACGCCCCGTTGCAGGAGGGGATGTTATGCTTCGCAGAAGACCTATTTGGCCAGGCATTGGATATGGGAAGAGGAGGATTATGGATACTTTAAAAGTGGTTTTATCTTCTGTATTTTATAGGTTATGTTTTTAGGATGACGGTTCACTGCCCTGAGCTTTCGGGAAAGGGCACGGTAAAACCTAAGTGATCGAAGAAGGACAGTAAGATTTTTTTGAATCTCTGTGGATCACCCATTACTAGGAGGGGCCCAAGATACCCTTTTCCATCCGAATCCTTCCCTGGATTCTTTCCTAGGAACAGAGAACAGCTGCTTGGGGGGGGGGGGGGGTGTCTTCACACTCCCTAGGGCAGCTGTGTTTTCTGTTATTGGAAAGGGGTGGGGAGAGAAAGAGGTTGTCCATTGTAATTAAACTATGCCTCTGCTGGGATCCTTTATTATATCCAGGGCAGTAGTTATCTAGCAACCCTGGCTGAGGTCAGACCCCACCCCATTACGCTAGACTTTCTGCCCCAAGGCTCTCACTACTACTCCTCATTTCTAAAGTGCGCTACTAGTCACAGGCAGCGCTGTACAAATGCACATCACAAAGGACAGTCCCTGCCCTAAGGAGTTTACCACCTAGATAAGGCACAGACACAATTAAAACCAAGGCTATAGATGAAATCATGGGACTACAGGGTGCAGCTTATTCAATCACTGATTCATTCACCAATCAGCAATTTTAAACTACAGACTGGTGTGGACCCCATATGTTCAAAAACCCTTCACAAGTCATCGGTGGAAAACAATTTAGGGCAAAATTCTGAATCCGATTTTTTGCTATTGACTACAGGGATCGGAAGTTTGCCATAAGCCAGGGGTAGGAAACCTTAGGCCTGGATGGGGTTAAAAAAAACAAAAAACCCCATAGCTATTTAAAATGTAGATCCTTTCTAATTCCTGATCTGGCCCCAGGATCCAGTTCCTCCCCTCCCCACCCTGAGCTTACTCTTTTGGTAAGGGAGCACAGATGGGCCTGCACAAGGATAGGGGACAGATCCATGGCACAAATCCATTCACTCGATCCTTCTCTTTGTGAGTGCCCCCCTTGAACCTTCTGTGCGATCCTTGGAGCCTGTACTAATTTTCAAAGCGGCCCCTAGGATAGAAAAGGTTCTTTCCCCCCACCCCTGCACCCCACCCACCTCAGGTGTTCAGAATTAACACTAGACAATTAGCCACAAGCCTTCCCCCGTTGTAAGAGGGGTACATCAGCTTCAGGCCAACAGCAAGTCAAGCTCCTGTATTTACACGTTAGAGGTTTATAGCTTTGGTCACCTACATCAAGAGTTACAAGGCTTTTGCACGAGCCCCAGTAAGAGCCGTGCAAAAGCCATCGAGACACAAAGCCTTTTTTCCCCCCCACATCACTGCTCCAGCACTTGCAGGAGAGATGGATATCAAGATAGAACAAGATGCAAGATTAGATCCAAATCTGCAGCAACTGTCCAGGATTACAGCTGCAGAGATGGTTTTAGGAAGGCCATTTCATCCCTCGAGTGGGGCATAAGAGGTTGCCATCCAAGCCCTTGGTTGCAAAACCAGAAAGATACGGGGAAGTAAAGCTGAAGGGTAAGCTTGGCTGAAGAGCCAACTGCTCTCCTCTATCCAGCTGTGCTCAAGTAAGTGGATTCCTCTCTGAACAGGACATTCAAGACAGGGCTGGGAAGTAGCCCTGCATTGTCCAGGAATCATGCTGGTCTTGTGATCTAGGGCAGAGGAAGGGCCTCAGGCCAAGGGGCTGAATGCCACCCCTGGCTAGGAGCCCCCCTTTCCAGTTAGCTCCTGGATCCAGTTCCCATCCCCAAGTACTGAAAGGCTGACCTCGAGAGTACGGGAGCAGGGGGGGGCATGCACCCAAGAATAGAGGCCTGATCCATCGCCTGGACCCTCCTCTTCCTGAGAGCACCCGTTAATCATCCCTGCCCCCCCAATTTGTACCCGACTGAGCGGATCCCAAATTTTCCATCCCAGGGATGACTAGGAGAAGGAGCCCATCTCAGATCTAGAGCCACATTCCAATACGGATACTTTGCCGTCGTTAAAGCCTTTAGTCGCTTTTACTCCAGGCTCATTCACCTGGCAAAAGCTCCGAATAACTTTGTTTTAGGGTAAGAGAAGCATCTAGTCCTGGGGGGGGGGGAAGAGTAAGTTTATTATCCCACCCATTCTCAGGAAAGGTTACAACAAGAGTCAGAGAAATAAAGCTTCGAATCCCTATCCCTGCCTGAGTTTTTACACAGCCTCCGGAAGCCAAGTCTACTCCCCTAATGCATTTTCCTTCAGAGTAAACGTCAGGCAAACCCTTTATTTCATAATTTTAAAAAAGAGACGTTGTAACAGTTTGTCATATCCACTAGGGAGACGGCTGCAAAGTAACTGCTCCTGTCTGCTGCTGCAGTGTGAACAGAACCCAAGCAAAGTAATTACTACTTCCATTTAACCCTGATCATCAGAACAGGCCATAAGAGACAGGATGCCAAGCCTGTGTTTTAGCCTCTGCTCCCAGAGGGACTGTACTTTACTAACTGCTAATGGTTCCAGCACGCAGAAGTGCAGCCTGGCCACAGGGCAAAGGACAGTTGGCAGGAAAAAAAAAAAAAAAAAATGCAGAGCACCCCCACCCTCCCTTCACAGCCTGGAGCCCAGCTGCTCAAGTTCTGGCTACCTGTGTTACTGCAGTTCCAGAACGAGCAAGTGCCCTTGTGGGCTGGAAAGCTGGACTTCCATTATTATTACGGCACCAGCAATGTACCTGGCACTGTATAATCCATAGTTAAAGATGGGTCCCTGCCCCCAGGGGGCTTACAATCCAAGACAAGGGAAGGGGAGAGGCGAACATCAGGAGACACAAGAGTACGTTCATGAGATTGAAAAGTTGCAGGTGCACATGCTTCATTCACTTAGGTCATTTGCAGACAAATGCAGGGGAACATCCAGGATCTCTACTCCCAGGAGAAGGGATCCTGGGACGCTCTGCTCGTGTGCCAGGGGAAGGGTTAGCCGGTTTCTAGCATGAATCCCATCATGCAATGCAGAGCTTGATTTTTGAGCCCTGCATCACATGATGGAAATCCCACTAACCCCCCCCCCCCCCATGGAGTGTCATGAATCGTGGCTTCTGGGATCTCCGCTCTCAGAAGTCCCCCCCCCATCTGCCATGCTTGTCTGCAAGTGGCCTTTGTTACAGGGAACAAGATGAATGCAATTTCACTCATGAGGAGGAGCCAGGGAAAGCTTGATGGAAGATGTAGGTTTTCAGGAGAGATGGAGCAGAGTTGAATGTATCCAGGGAGGGAGTGCAAGGCATGAGGGGCAGCAAGGGAGACGGGGCGGAGACGTTTAGAGGAGCAAGGGAGTCACAAGCAGGCGAGGGTGGGGACAGAGGAGGAGCAGAGCTCCCAGGCAGGAGCGTGGCAGGATACAAGAGCAGAGAGAGATGGGGGAGCAAGGTCATGAAGAGTCTTGAAGGTGAAGACCAGGAGCTTGTGCTGAATGCGTTCCCGTAGGAGGGAGCCTGTGCAGGGCAGAGATGAGGAGCTGAATGTGGTCAAAGCCATGGGCAGAGATGAGGGGGGTGAGATCAGAGCAGGGAGACCAGTAAGGAGGAAGCTGCAGTAGTCAAGGCGAGAGAGGACTAGAGCATCACACAGAAAAGGTCACATGGACTCCATCAGGAATTGGCACACGAGGAGACAGTCCCTGCAAAAGGGGTGAGTCAGCAGGAAAACAATTCTTTCAGCCTTTGCATCAGGCCATGGTTGAGGGGCTTACAAACAAGCTGCTGGGAAGACTTTATCTAGACACAGAATTGAGAGAGAGGGTTGGTATGGGGCTAGAGAGGAGACTGACTGTTTCTACGCCTTGTTCTCTCAAACAGCCTTGGGAGAAGGGTGGGGGAACCTTTTCCCTCCCAGGGGGCCATTCGGAAAGTTAGTACAAGCTCTAGGGATGGGAATTTCAGTTTTGGATAAAACTGAAGGTACCTGAAAATAGCCATTTCGGATTAATCTGAAATTTCAGTTCTTTTTTGGTTTCAGTACTATCGGATCTTTTGCACTGATTTTTGTACCAGATTTTTAATATTGCAGTTTGTCCCCTATTGAAAAAATGCAATGTTAAAAATCCAGTACCAAAAAAAAAAAACAATGCAAAAGATCAGATAGTACCGAAACCAAAAAAGAACCGAAATGCATGAGAACTGAAATTTTGCCCAGAGTCCCATGCCTAACAAGCTCAAAGCCTCTAATCCCAACTGTTCTAACACCAGGTACACCAAGTTGCAGATGAAAGACGGCAAAGCTGCTTCTCACTCCCCCCACCCCCATTTGCCAAAACAGGAATTTCAAAACATCCTAACTTCAAAGCTATGCCACTGATTTTCATATGTTAAATGCAGGAAAAAACTAGACGTGAAGCTTGAATTTTCCAGCACCCTAAATGTAGATACTTCCCAGAGATCCAACATCTGAAGAGCAAAGAAATAATCACAAGGGGAGAAACAATTTTGCCTTCAAACTGCCATAACTCAGCTGTTTCTCAACCAATTTGTCTGAAATTTGGAAAGCAATCCTCCCTACCAAGCTTCACACTGAAGAGACAACTCATCCTCATTTTATAGTGAGCAGAACGTTTGTGATTTTAATGCAGTGATGCAGCTGCCTTAGCTATAGAGCCGTTCCTGCAGCTGATAATCCCTGTTAGGATTGTCTAGGAATCAGGAATTCTCCAGAATGAACGCACCACAGGACAACTGAAGCAAGGCTTCCCCAAATACTGCAAGGGGCTTCACCTGCATCTGATTTTACAAATTAGAGTCACATGGTTGTCAGCACATGCCGCTTTGAAGACATTACCCGGTGTACCTTTTGCTTCTAAAAAGACACGAGGTCTTGGGAGCTCTGTCACAAACATCCTTTCCATTTTGCAGATTCAACACTTGTCCCTTAACATGCTTTGCTGCCTTGTACAAAAGTGAGGCAGTCATGTGACTACAAGTTTCTCCAGCCCCTCCCTACTTCATTGTAGTTATTTATTTCCCGCAGGGCATGGAGGAACACATATCCCTACTTGTGCTATTTACAGAAGTACTGAAATATGTCTATTTCTAGTTTCTACTGGGCCTTGCAGGAAACATAACACCCCCTGCCTCCCCCGGGAGACTATAAATTGGGGAAAAGATCCATCACTTACACTGAAGAAAAAAAAAAGGGTACAGATGTGGTCATTAATGACTAAAGCCATCAGTTCTTTATCTGAGAGAAGCACAAGTAAAAATGGTTTCACGCATGTATCTCACCCCCAGATTGTATTTTATGTTTTTTAATAGTGTCAACCCAAGCTGCTAATAGCAGGAGGGTACAAGGTATACAATAAAATACGAACAACTCCAAGAAGTGCTGGCGAGGCTGTGGCGGATATGGGGATTATACACACATTGTTGGCAGGCGTGCCCAAAAATCTTTCCATTCTGGAGGTCTGTATGGGAACAAATGAACTCTGTATAGGGATCCCCTTTCAACCAAGAAGTGCTTTACTGAGATCCTTGCCGGACATCCAAGTCAACTCCTTAAGGAAAAACAACAACTCCGATTAGCAGCAATATATACCATCGCGAGGATCTGGAAGACTGCAAAAGGACCACAGCTACGCGACTAGGTATGGTACTCTGTGGTCAGAGGATACATCTCAGCGGAGCTCAAGGACACATTAGACGATTTCTATACTAATTGGAATCCAATCTGGAACTTGCTGATCAAAAGGTTTTTTTAAAATATATAGGTTTAGGAAATAGCACCTATGGATGCAAACGCATTATTAAACTATCAGCATCACAATGAATACTGCACTGAAAGTCTTACAATTTGTGTATTTATGTTGTACTTTTTTAAACAAATGTTCTGTCTACAACAACAATCTGGAGCAATAATGCTTGTTTAGTGACAAGCAGATACTTTTAGAACGTAAGTGCCAGACTGGGTCAGGCCAACGGTCCATCGAGCCCAGCATCCTGTCTCCGACAGTGGCCAGTCACAGGGGCCTGGGAGAAGCACCCAACAGGTCACCATGCTATCCATTCCCTGTGGGTCATCCCCAGGCTCCCGACAGTAAAGGGTTTTGTTCCCCAATCCTATCTGGCTAATAGAACTATCTTCCAGAAACTTGTCCAAACCTCTTTTAAACTCAGCTCTACTGCTGGCCTTGACCGCCTCCCCTGGCAGTAAATACCACAACCTGATTGTACGCCGAGTGAAAAAACACTTTTTACTTTGCCACCTGAATGTATTCTCTCTCTATTAATGTAGATCTGTTATATACACTTTTTTCTACAATAAGAGGTTTGGAGTGGGAGGGCAAGGAACATATCCCTACTTGCAGTGTTCCAGACAGGGGTGTAGCTAGCTACCATGGAGAATGCAAGTATGCTATAATAGGTTAGACTAATGGTCCATCAAGCCCAGCATCCTGTCTCTGACAGTGTCCAATCTTGGTCACTTGGAAGTAGTATCTGATCAGGCCACAATGGGAAATTTATTCCTGGTTGTTCACTCCCAGCTCCCGATAGCAAGAAGTTATGTTCCCTAAACCCGATTGGCTAATAGCCATTAAAAGACCTGCTCTCCAAGAACTTATCCAATTCTTTTTAAACCCACCTCTGCTACTGGCCTTGGCCACATCCTCCGGCAACATGTTAAGTGTGTGTTGGGGGGGGGGGCGGACTCTTATTTGTTTTAAATGTACCAGTTAGTTTAACGGAGTGTCCCCTAGTTCTAGTGATGGGGCTCCATTGAACCCAGAGCCTGAACCAGGGGGTGGGAGGAGGGAGTACTACAAGAAGGTTTTCAGGGGGGGAGGGGAGTAGGGCTAGCACTCCCCTCTGAAGTTTCCTAGCAGTGTTCAGGTTGTTTGCATCAACAGCCTGCAGTGGGGCTCCTAGGAGGGACCCCTCCAGAGTGGGGGCAGCCTCCAGCAAGAGCTCTCACCCCAAAGCAAGCCCCACCCACCCCATCCTGGAGACCCTGCTGCCTTGCCTGTAAGGGGGGGCGGGGGTGAACGTAACAGGAGCCCTGCCACATCCTTGCAATGCCCCTGGGAACAGAATTAGCATGGGGAAGAAGTCTGCTCCTGGCAACACCAAGATAGGAAGCCAACAGGAAACCAAGCCAATAGCTCACTCCGGATTAATCAAATCATGCAGCACAATTGCTTTTTAATAGGGGGAAATCTCTGCAGGCAAACTCCTTAAATAGGGCAAAAAGACAGACCAGGGAGCAAGCACCATTGCACCAAGTTTGAAAGGGAGCAAGTTGTGGTGTCAAATTAACCTTGCGTGGCCTCTACCTCAGCAGCCTCTCTTCAACAAGCTACCCATTGGTTGAATTCTTTCCTGTGGAAGGAAGAGAGGTGCTTCCAATCTCTTCCTTCCTACCAAACTTGGTTTAGAAAGCAGGGTTTCCTGTACCCCAATGAGAGCATTCCAGGCTGCTCTTGGAGGGAGAAGGCTAGAACCTCATCACCTTCGCCAGCCAGTAAGAACTGGCCTCTTGCATTTCAGCCCAGAGCAACAGCTTTCCCCTAGAGACAATAAAGTCACTGCCCACCTCAACCCTGATCTGGAAAGCCTCGGAATCCAGCCCTAGCGCCATCCAGAGATCCTCCCCTTCAGCACAGGATTCACCACTGGCACAAGGGAGCACTTCAGGGCAATTGCCAGAGGTTTGTGCATCTCTAAGGACATGCTGCTTCAAATGCCAATCGGAAGCGATCACCGGCAAGGCTGCCAGCCTATCACACAACTGTCTCAGTCCTGCTCTTGTACAAGACAGCATGAGACCAGAGGATTTGCTTTAGAAAGACATCTCTCTCTCTGTCTGGTGGGGGTGTGAAATGGCAGCCCGTGTTCACATCTGGGTACAGTTTTCCTGGTCCCCACTGCTCAGGGGGGTGCAGACCCCATTCCCAATGGGAAGACAGCCTCCGATATCTGCCAGGTTGGTCCCCTAGCGCAGCCGCTTTGGACACGTTCACAGCTGGAGCAGAGCGGTGTGTGTCACCTTTCCCAACGCTTTGACCCAAAGAGAGGCAGGGCCATGCTGGATTTGGGGGCGGAAGGTTCTCTCCTGCCCCTTTGTGGTCACCCCCCTTGATGCATCATGGCCCCAACCCCAACTCCGCTACACCAGATAACCCAGGGAAAAGCAGCTGCCAATGTCCAGAGATGATGGGCCAAAAACCAAGAAGTGTGGCAAGCCTGAATGCTGCTCCGAAGTAGTTTAACCGGGAGGAATGCCTGGGGATGATCTGCCTCCCCCCAATTCAATGGAATGGGACAGCCTGGTAATGACTTGATCCCCCCCCTTATTGGGCAGGAAAGCCAGGCTAGCACACAGGCAGTGAGCACAAACCAGGAAGAGAAATGCATTCTGAAAGCAGGAGGTCTTAAACAAACCATTTTTATAGGGCTGCTTTTCTCCGAACTGTTCACATGATCATCTCCTCCAAGAGTAGCCCTCCGCAGATTAACCTGCTTTTCTTGCAGGGGCAGCTGCCACTCACAGAAAGGGAAGGAATGAGATTGGCTAAAGCAAGACGGTTGGCATAACTCGGCTGACGGTTGCAGCTCCCCGTCCCTAACTCCTAGGTTCTTGGACTCAGGGAGACGGGGACACGAGTACCCCAGCTGGAAGACACCCATCTCCAAACTCATCAAGTACCCTTGTGCAGGCTCTCATCTCTGCTCCCTTCCCCCAAGCTCAGTTTTTCAGCACGTGGGGTAAAATGAATCCATGGTCTGCATGGGATTCACTTCCTACTCCCTGCCCCCCCAGGTCTAGAACCAGAAATGGAAAAGGGCCAAGAAAACCTAAGCCCAGGGGCCACGT
Source organism: Sphenodon punctatus (assembly GCA_003113815.1). Taxonomy (NCBI): domain Eukaryota; kingdom Metazoa; phylum Chordata; class Lepidosauria; order Sphenodontia; family Sphenodontidae; genus Sphenodon; species Sphenodon punctatus. The sequence goes on along the minus strand of QEPC01010859.1, from coordinate 15,733,492 downwards.
GGCCTGGAGTGGAGGTTCCACACCCGTCTTAGACCCCAACAATTCCATGTCCTTCAACTGCTTCTTGCTGGCTGTGCCGACTTTTGCTGCCGAGGCAGCCTAAGTTCCTGGATTTGGAACAAGATTAGGGGGAGGGAGGGAGGAAAGAAAGCAAATCACTAAATTTGTTTTCCTTGAAGGAACCACGTTCGATATCACAGGCACACGTTCAATCTTATTAGACCAGGGCTGAGGCTTTCCTTCCAAGCGCAATCCACGCAGCAAGCTGAGCCAACCCTGTCAGAAGCAGTCAGCTCAGGCACGGGCAATGTGCCCCGACAGCCGTGGGGGAGGAGGTGGCAGCGTTTTCAAAACGCAGCTTACGCGCTCCAGCTTGTGGCAAGAAAGATCCACTGAAGTCGCTGCCCAACAACAGTTCTACCTAGGTATCGAGAACACAGACAAGTCCCTGCCCCAAGGAGATTGCAATACAGAGAGCTATTCCCTCCAATACAACCACCAACCTAAAGCCCTGCAGACCCCAACAGGTTGAGTGCAAGAGGTTTCCTTGACAAAGCTCCTCAGGCTTGGGGTGAGCTCCCCCATGGACTGGAGGCCTAGTCCCCAAGGGAGCACCAGAGAGTCATTCTGCAGGAGCACGGCCTTCTTTTAAAGAGGGTCAGGGAAGGTCTTAACCACACCCCTTCCCCCCCCAACATGGCCCCCATCATGGTGCATCATGACATTATAGGGCTCCATTGGAGCCGGGCTACATCAGAAGAGGGGTGGAGTTAAGGTGTTCCATGCCCCGCCCCCTCCAGTCCAATGCCCCAGCCCCACACCATGAAATCACAGGGCTCTTTGGGAGCTAGAGCCACCCCCATCACGTCAAGGGCATGCTCAGAAGAACCTGGTTGAGGTCAGCCCCATAGGGGCCAGGCTCGAGCTGAACTTTCCAGCTCCAGAAGGGTTCTCCACATGGGCCTCATCATGGAGGACAGGGCCCCCCTTCCCCAGTTAGAGGTGGTGGTGGGGTTGGCAATAGCTCCATGTCCCCCATTCAGCTTTTGGATCCCTCGGGATGCTCCCTCTCAGCAAACGGACAGCGGAGCAGGCTTCCCCAACGCGCCTGGAAGCCACCTCAACGCAGGCTTCTGGCCGTGCTCTGCCTCTCGGACTGGATAAGCCCCCACCCCAGGAAGTGTCCCTCAGTGCCAGATCTATTCCACTGAGCCCCTTAGCGGGCCAACCATCCCCTCTCTGTGGAACTCCTGTTACCCATCAAGGGAGCCAATCTGCACCAAGCTCAGATGCCTGGTGGGGGGCAGTCTCCCTGTTTGCCAGGAAACATGTCCTCACCTCTCCCTGGCAGAGCCAGCTAAGCCCCCCCTCAGATTTCAGAGGCAGCGACTAGAACTGCTGCCTAGCCAACGCGGCAAGGGCCAGCATGGATGCTGGGTACGCACAATGGGAAGCAATGTCACCTTTGTGCTAGCATCCCTGAATTAAAGGAGCGCTCTGCAATCCGATCTTGGATCAATTCCCTCCATGTTCCGAGACACATTGCTATGAGCAGCGCGTTTTAACAGCCAGGACAGACTATGGGACGGGGCACCTTTCGCCTCCACCCCAGAACCGTCGACCAAATCCCTTGGACACATTAAAAGCCGCCCACTCACATTCCTCCGGAGTGGGGCCCAGAGCAATGGGGGCCTCCCAAAGGCCAGGGACAAATTGATTTCTGGCCCCACACCAGCAAATCCTCTGAAGTCCCTTTACACACAGCAAGCAACAAAAGGGCAGGGCAAGTCTTGCCAGCGCCTCTCCGCTCCAGAGGCCTCTGACTACGTGCAGCAGGCAGAATTCAGGGCAGCCTTGACCAAAAGGCTGTGGTTTATGACAGACTGAGACAGACACTCGATTCATAGGAAGCCAGTTTGCCTCCAAGAAGGAAAATGCCCTTTCAGAAAAACAGGCCAGTAAGGCCAAAAATTTTCCACAGGAGTCAGAGGAAGTTAGGCCTCAACCATTGACTGAAGTACCTTAGTCGGTCTTCAAAAGTTCCCAGCTACTGGACAAGTGGGGTCCAAATATTGGGGAGCAGCATCACCCACCTCCACCTCCCAGTACAAAAGGAATAGAAAATAAAAGGGGAAATCTATAATGCCACTATATAAATCTGTGGTACAACCCCAGCTTGAATGCCACGTGCAGTTCTGGTCTCCCCATCTCAGGAAAGATACAATAGAATTGGAAAAGGTTCAGAGAAGGGCAGCAAAGACAATAGAAGGGATGGATCCATTTCCATAAGAGGAGAGGCTCAACAAGTTAGGGATGAAGGGGCAATTAAAAGGGATAGGATAGCAGTTTATAAAATCATGAGGGGCATGGAAAGGTTATTAGGGAACGGTTTGCCTCTCACAACAAGAGCAAGAGCTCACACTCTGAAGTTAAATGGCAGCAGATTTAAAAAACAAAACAGACGAATACTTTTTTGCTCAGTGGACAATGCAGTTGTGGAACTCTTTGCCAGAGGTGGCAGTGAACGTCAGCACCATAACTAGCTTCAAGTGGAAACTAAATAAGTTCTTAGAGGACAGGGCCATGAATGTTTACTAGTTGGGGCTTAAACCCCTGGCTATCGGTAGCTGGGAGTGGTTAGCGGGAGATGAGACACCTCTATGACCTATACTCGTACTTGGAGCTACCGTGCTGGCCTCTGTCTGACACAGGATGCTGGGCTCAGACAATGGGTCTGACACAGCATGGGGCTTACGTAATCCACTGGAGGAAGAGGAGCAGATCCTCACCCAAGCTACCCTCGGTCACCTCCAGTGTCCTGTGTCCAGTACAAGCTAGAGGCATTTGTGGAAGTTGACTGGCAAAAGCAATGCCCCTAGTGGCAACAAGCTATAATGCAAATACCAGCTGCCCCAGTGGTTATGTTTGGGCCCATATCGGATCTAAGAGGTGCAGGGAATTCTCTTGCAATTTCCTTAAACAGCAACATTTCCCCCTACAACCAGCTCGGAGCACAGCTGAGGAATGGGGTGCAGAGGCACCAGCACAACACAGCCATGTTCACATGTACAAAACTGAACTGATCTGCCAGAGAGTCAAAATGATTTGGATTTTAGCGACTCGCACTACACTCCTAAGTCTATGAGGTACCACAGCCATCTGCCCCTGGACAAGCCTGCTTCAGGCACACTTAAACTGACCTGGACTTTGTGTAAATCAAGTGGCACTTATGCTAATCTCCCAAGATACCCGAGTCAGATCACTGGTCCATCTAGCGTAACATTCTGTCTCCTTAAGTGGTCGGCCTCAGGGGAGTACCGAGTAGGTTACAATGAGGCAATCTATTTCCTGCCATTCTCCCCCAGATTCTGACAGTCAATGGTCTTGTCCCCCTGACCAACTGACCAGCCAGCCCACCCAGCTAATCGCCCTACATGGACTCGGCTTTTAAGAGATTCATCCAGTCCCTTCCTGAAGCCCGTTACGCCACCAGCCTGAGCAAGATCCTCCTAGCAATGAGTCGCACAGCTGTACCGTACGTTGGGTGGAAAAGTACGTTTTAGATCTGCTCCCTGTTAACTTCATGGAGCGACTCCTGGTTCTATTGTTTTGGGAAGAGGTACGTAGCAGCTTCCTATTTACCTGTTACACATCGTTCATGGCCTCCTAAATGTCGATCAGAAGAAGGGACTCGGAGAAAAGGTTCTCTCCCAAGTTTACCCATCAGCTGACCAAAAGTTAAACATCCCCCACCCAACTCCAAGCCCCCAGGTGTCTGGAATCCTAGAGAGCCAGCAACACAATCTGCTTCCGTTCAGCCCTGAGCTCCCAGCCACCTCTACAATTTACCATCTTCAACCTGCAATTTGAATTCCTTAAAAAGCCTCTGGGCTGAAACATTTGCCCGCCTTCCCCTGCTCTCCCCAGCCTCTGGCTGAATCCAGGCATTTCCCTCCATGAGGAATCTTTAAAGAAAAAGAGAGGGAATGAGCTGCTTCTTGCTCCACGGTGCAGAGTTGGAAGCAGGGGAAGAGAGGCCACCTGCTCACCCATAATCACAAGCATGCCCCAGGAACAGGGAAAGCCAGCTTTCTTTCTAAATACCTCTGGCCTCTCTCCACGGAGAGTTTGCACCAAGTTTTACAGCGGGGGGGGGGGGGGAATTACTCCATTCATAAGTCATGGGCTGTATTTTTAGGAGATTCTGTAATTTTGACCATTTCCTTTCCCCACCCTTTCATGCTCTACAGCTTCGACACGCATGCACATCCTAGAGGAAAAGACACCTGGCTGGGCTTTAGACAGTCCATCTCCCCTCAACATGGAGGTTGGAATCCAGAGACTGGAACTGGATCCCTAGGAATGAATTAGCAAAAATAGTTCCTTTATGGACAGGGTTTTCCCTCCTCAGGGTCACTTTGGAGATTAGTGCAAGCTCCAAGAGCTGCAGAGAAGGAGGGGCTGGAGATCTAATTTAAGGGGTGCACTCAGAAAGAGGATCCAGAACATGGGTTGGTCCCCTATCCTTGTGTGCATGCCCCATCTCTGCTCCCTTCCCGAGCTCAGTTGTTCAGTGCTTGTGGGTAGGAATTGGATCCAGGGGCCAGATCCAAGCACTGGAAAGGAGCCCCATGAGGACTAGCCCAGGGCTGCATTTGGCCCCCAGACCCAAGGTTCCCCATCCCTGCTTTGAGGCCATACACAAGTCAAGAACCCTTGTATATCCCATATACGTATTTGGTTATGCAGGGACCCACAGATTTTGTGGGGGGCAGTGATGAGGGTTTTCCAGAACATTTTATAATCAGAAAAATGTTCTGGAAAGTTTTCCAATGCAAATTTTCCAAAAAAAATTCCAATTCTGTAAAAGTTGGTTGGGATTTGATTTAGCATGTTTGACTTGTACTTAGTAAACAAAACTCAAAAAAGTACACTGTTAATTTTATGTGTTGGATAAATATTTCAAGAGTAGTAGAACAGAAATATTTAATGAGAAAAATTATGCTCCTAATTCATTTTATGAAACAATGCATTTTTAGAACTGGAAAATCTCCCAGAAAAATATAGCAAAAACTTCCACCCCACAAAAATTTCCTTGGAAAGTTTTCCACCCCGCATCACTGGGCACAGTTAGGGAGGGGAGTAACCTAGATGGAGGAAAATGACAGCTCACAAACCTATCCTTTGTTGCATTTTCAGGGATCAGAGTGCTTTACAATCCTTGCCTAGTTCCCCACAAATCCTTGTGAGGTAGGGTCATTATTCCAATTCCACAGCTGAGAGAATGAGTTGCCCAAGGCCATCCAGCTAGGGTGAGGCCAGCAATGTACCTTGTACTGAACAGTCACAGGTTCCCCTGCCCCAAGGGGCATACAATCTGGGATGAACAGGGGAAAAGGAGTTGGAGGTTCGTGTGCTTAGCTTAGTTACAGGGAGGAGACAGTACAAGGAGACAAATCAGCGAGCAACCCATGGGGGCAGGCCGAGGAGCTAGGGAAAGCCTGACAGATTTAGGTTTTGAAGAGGGAACAGAGCGTATCTATTCAGGGAGGGAGTTTAGGAGAGGCAGGAGGAAACAGCAGCATTGTGTACCCTCTCTCTCATTTCAACTTTCACCAGTCGCATGCCTCCGAGCAGTCTCTTTAGGTGGGAACCCTCCCTCTTTGGGTGCTGACTCCCACTGCCCCTCTTCCAGGAGGAGACAGACTGGGATTCAAGCCTCAGGCCCCTCTCTCCTTGTTGCCTCCCAGGAAGAGCCCTTGAGATGACAATGGAGAGGATGGAATGACAAGAGCTTCTCCCCCCTCTTTTAAATTTATATGCCACCCCCTCCTGCTATAAGCATCTTGGGGCGGCTAACATTTTAAAATACATAACTAAAACCCAATTAAAAACCACCTAAAATCCCCAGATTAAAATAACCCACTGGAAATGTTGGGAAGGGGGTGTGGCTGTAGATGAGGGGTGGAGCTTATTCACAGTGGGGCGGGGCTTTCCCTCTGGCCACTAGAAGTGATGCGAGGGAAACAGTCCGTTGGAAGCCTGCAGCAGCTTTCAGGCTGCAACAGAAGTATATACAGGACCGGGAACCAGACTGCCAAGATGCTGCTCTAGGATTTCCCAATGCTAGAACAGAGGATCCACCCAAACAACAAGAATCCAGCCTTCTGGTCCATGCTGCCTGGGAGGAAGAGACCACTGGATCTGCTTGGTGGACGGTTGGGGGCCTGGTGCTGCGCCAGCTGGGAACGATGAACCAGATGGGAGTAGAACCTTGCCCCCAGAGGCCCATCCACCCAGAATCAACTGGGTTCCATGCCTTTGTGCAGTACACGACGGGAAGCAAAATATACCAATGGAATAGCTTATTAGCCAATATCTACAGCTGCACGTGGCAACTGCCATTTGCCAGGAACCCCAGGAGGAACATGCTTGCAGTAGAGATGCCCTCCTCATCTTGCACGGCACTTACGGGAACGCCAACCCCCATTCCCCACTCGCACAGGGAAACGAGTCAGCAGGGGACTAGCTGCCCCGGTGGCAGAAGGTGGATTAGTCGAGGCAGCGTTGCAACTTCATGCAGACCTACTGATCCCGTCTGCCAGATTCCTACCGAGCCATGAGGGCAAGGACCAGACTGCCCTGCCGTCCGGAGCGAGGCTTTGCTCCGGAGCAAAGCGTTCACAGTGGTAGCGCTCGTTAGCCCTGCCTAATCAGCCGAAGCCATGACCGCAGCCTGGCTTCCCAACCCAGAGGCAGAAGGCTACTTGCGAGCCACCCACAGGGGTAGTTGCTTCCAAACCCCTCTGCTCAAAGGGCTGATTACGCCAGGGCAAGTAGCCGTTTGCTCTAGGGCAAGCAGCGTGTCTTAGCAAGCCCTTGGAGAAAGAGGAAGCGCCGGTCGCGTAGGCGATTCACGCCTTTCCCTGAACCAGGGCAGCTGATGTTGCAAGAGGAGGGCAGAAGGTATAGAGTGCATCTTGATCACTACGTTGCCATTCCATGGAGATGGTGCCCAGCTATGCCACCACCTTGCCAATGCAGTCTCTAACCCTGGGCATTTCAGCCAAGACTCCTGGATTCAGCAGCCTCCAAGGAAGAATCGAGCACTCCTTTGGAGGTAGCAGGAAACACGCCCACCCATCCCCATTCCGGCTAAGAGAGCAGCTGTGCTCCTTAAAGCTGGAGGAGCAACTCTGAGTCACTGTTTTGCACAGAGCCGATTGCAGTACACCCAGCCAGGGAGAGCCCAGACACAGATTAGATCAGGAGTCACCAGCATTTTTCCCTAAGTTGGGCACGCCCCAGCGATGACACCACTTCTCATCCCCCAAGGTGCTCCAGGGGAGTTAGTCACCCCTGGGAAAGAGGCAAGGCAAGTCATACAACCCTTGTTTAACATGGAGGCCACAGTGAGAAGAAAGGGGATTGGATTGAATGCCTCCATTCCAAGGCTTGGACTCACCCCCACAACAGGGAGGACTGGAGAGGTGGTAGGTTCCAGGCCACACCTGTGCCACATACCACTTACCCCTCCAAGACAGATCTCTGCAATCCCCTGCCAGACAGACACTGTCCCATGTCTGTCTCCTACCAAGGCGATTTATTTATTTATGTTTTCATCCTACCCTATCCCTTAGGCTCAAGGTGGTTTACAAATGTTTAACTTTTAAATCCTCACAATAACCCTGTGAGGTGGGTTAGGCTCAGGGATCTATGACCAGCCCAAGGTCACCCAGTCAGTTCATGGCTGAGGAAAGTTTTGCACCAGGGCCTTCCCCTACCTTCCTGGTCCCAAGGGCTAGACTCTTAACCACTACACCACACTGGCTCGCCAAGCACAGACCAGAACCATCCCATATGCTCTCTGGCAAGGAAAAGGCAAAGGCCGATTTAGAGAACCCTCAGAGCGGGAAAAGCTTCCTGACTTGCAAGGACAGAGATGCAACTTTGGGTTAAAATTTGGGTGGGATGAGGAGAGAATAGGTGAAAACAGACAGGACACTAACTCCACTTCAACATTTCTTATGCATGTTGCAGGGCTGAATGGTGCCCTATGCAGCCCTGCAACATGCATAAGAAATGTTGAAGTGGAGTTAGTGTCCTGTCTGTTTTCACCCATAGCAAGGGATGCTTTCCCCCCCTGCCCTTAACTGGATTCATGGGCAACAGAACAGGCTACCTCTGTAGTCGCGATTTCTCCATCATGGGCAGCTGAAGAGGTGGCCAGATAAGCATCTGCCTGGGTTGGCCAAGGTATGATCCAGGGACCTTTGTTCACAGTTCCCCCCCCATTGCCAACAATGGGGTGGGGGAAACGCAGTGAAGACGGGGTCCCTGGCAAATCCTGCACCATGCAGGAGGCTGGGCTCTAATCCCCAGGGTCCCTTCCAGTTCCATGCACAGAACCCAGCTAACCAGTTGCTCAGCTGAGGGGTCTCTCTCTTGCCACATGATTTTGCTCATGCAGTTATCACGTGACCCTCCCATCAGAGACCTTCAAGATTCAGGCCTAGCTCAATGGAGGCTTTTGTCCATAACCACCGAGACATGGAGCGTCCAACTCACTAGGAAGCACAAGGAGGTGTGAGACAGTCTCCTCGTTGGGTCAAAAATCAAAAAGGGGGGGGGAAGCATAAGGAAAAAAGTGGGGCAACCACCACCAAGCTGTACCTGATCCCAAAGGCCAAGCCAGAATCAAGGACCGTACCACGCGATCACACTGCAGAAGGCGTTCCCGCCCTTGCTCTGATGGGAAGGAGGTGGCAGCCAAGTGACAGAACAGCAGATACATCCACCTCTTCACCCTGGCACCCATATTAGCTCTCTTCTTTAGAGGGCAGCAAGCCAACGGCATCTGTTTCAGGGCAAGGCTGGAGCACAACTGTTCCACAACACCCAGGTGGCCTGAAAAGTCCTTCTGCGATACCCCCCAAAGGGCTTTGCCGCCAGCCAGGTTGGACCACGCTCTGCAGCAAGCCATCCAAGGCGCCAACTCCATTGACTTCTCCATCACATGCAACAGCAGCAGGAGACTGCCTTGCTCTAGAGGCATTTTGCATATCAAGCCAGCAGAAAGTTGAAGCCAGAGGTGATCTTACCTTTTCCTTCTTCCAGGCAAAGGTCAGCAGCCAAAATGCTTTTTTTTTTTTTTTTAAATAAAGGATACATTTTCACAGCTCCTGATTTGGTGCCAACTGCCATAATCCTCAGCTTGGGATCATACGCCAGGGAACTGGGCTGGTTGGGGAACCCATGTTCTACCGTCTAGAACAGAGAAAGGAAAAACACAATTGCATTACAGGTCTCACGGACTGGAAGCCATTGCTTGTGAACAGTCCCTGTTAAAATAGAAGGCAAATCACATTCTCACGCCCTTCCCAATGGGTATTTATATAGTCAGCACTGAACAATCCATGACAGACGGGTCTCTGTCCCAAGGGGCTTACAATCTAGAACAGAGGGAGACGGTCATAAAATTGAGAAGTCACAGCCACACATGCGTAACTTGGGGGGGATGTGAAGGAGACCCTGAATGATCACAGTGTCAAGGGAGCATCAGTGGGGGAAATGTAGGGATGAGGGGGTTAGAGAGCCTGATGAAAGCAGTGGGTTTTGGAGTTTGTTTTTAAAGAGGCTTGAGGGAGCAGAGTGTTCAGAGAGGGAGATCCAGGCATGGAGGGTTTGCCTCCAGAATTTCTCCCCTCCAACCCCAGACATAACCATTTTACCCCTCCCCCTGCTTTTTTTTTTTTAAATAAATAAGTGGCCACAAACCCCCCATATTCCTACACAATAAAAACTTCTATCATCCAGGCCTCCAGACTGAAGGCATCTTTATTCTAGACAAGCTTCTGTCCCCCCCCAGTTACTTTCCTAAAGCAGAGTGTGCTGTTCAACGATCAGCTGCTCATGGGTGAATTCTGCAATATCTAGACCGAGAGAGGGTACGTTTTCCTGCACAAAGTGTCCCGACATGGGAAAGTTGCGCTGTATTTGCAGCACACATGGGATACAGGTTCAGGGGGTGTAGTACAGGGAAGGGGACATGAACTTGCTTGCCTCCAAATCTGTTAGCATGTCCTGTAAACAGGACCGGCCTCAGGATTTGCAGGGCCCAGGATGAAGATACGGGGGCCCTGGGGGCTCCTCCGCTTAGGGGCAGCCTCTGTGGTGCCCGGAAGGGGGTCGTGCTTGGGGCCCCACAACCCATCTTGGTGAAAATAGAGGTCACTGTGGGGCCCTCAGAAAGAGCGGGGGCCCAAGTCACTCTGCGGTAAGGCCAGCCCCGCCTGTAAAGTTCTTAGGCGATGCTCTGGACTGTACCATATGCATTTTGGAGAGACTCTCCCACGCAGCACACACTGCCAGTGCTTCTCTGCCTCACCCGAGGCGCTGCCCTGAACCACATTTCAGTAATGCTCAATGCTGCCGTCCTTGCTCGTGGGCCGTACATGGTAGGGGAACCTAGAGCAGGGACTCTGTTCTGCAGCCACGAGACACAAATTCTGCAAGTAGAAGATCTGGACTCAGAAAGCAGACTGAATTATGCCAAGTCAGCATGCAAAAGAATTTCCCAACATTCCAACCTGGCAATCCTGAAACTACCTCAACAAAAGCCACACTAGAAAGTCTTATTAGAAGGGGACTGTTTTCTCCACTGGGGGCAAAACACACAAGGAAGGCTCTGCGGGATGCTCTTTAGCAACTATTACACGGGGACTCTGGCCCCGGAATATTTACCCACAGCTTACAGCGCCAACCCCCTCCCCCCCCCATTGGCTAGCTCGGGGCTTCCCACTCAGTCTGTAGTTCTGCGCTGCCAGAGGCAAGCTTCTGCCACGATTTACACTGGGCCCCACCAAAACAGCTGCAATCACAGCTGTGCAAAACCCACAGGGCTTTGCCCTAGAGGCATCGAGGATGCCATTATGTGCTAGCCCTCCGAGAGGCAATACAAGGGGAGACTCTTCTCAAAGACAGCAATCGGACTGAAGACAAGGGATCCTCCCACACCCCCAAGCCTTGCGAACGGTCATTCAAAGCCCAGGGTGATTCTTACAGGAATTCTAACCCAATGCATCCAAATATGAGTCAGCCAGACTTCAGATCCCATTGGTTTAATTAACTGAAAGGACTTTTGCAACTCGCCTTAATGCAAAGGGCCAAGGCTGCACTGGCTCTGGCCCCAGCCGGTTTTCAGCTCGGAGCCTGAAAGAGGCTACAATGAGTCCTACCCCCACCCCAACAGCTGGTGGCCTCCTATTCCCAGCCAGAGGCTCCCTTAGGAGAGGTTAATAAGAATTCGTGCAGCCCACGCACCGCAGGTGCTACCTCCGTTCGCTCCGTGCTAACCCCAGTGGGCTCCTGGGAGCCCGTGTTTGCCGCTCATCGGAAGGGAGGGGGGGGAAAGATTAATAAGCCTTGGCAGACAATCCCTTTGAGCCATCCCTCCCCTCCCACCTCCCCCACACTTTGCTCCAGCCAAGTGGCTCTTTTTCCTGGACCAAAACATACAAAATAAATCCTTTCAGCCAATTCCAGCCCTGCCTCGAGTCTCAGGGTCAATGCAAGTGAATGCTCAGCACGGAAAGATGCTAGAGAAAAGGAGTCTATGGCTTTTTTTATTATTATTAAATGCAACAGCACTCGACTCTCCCTTCCACTCAGCACGGACCACACAAGAAAGCAGGGGGAGAGGAAAGACAAGGGATGGAGTCAGCTCAGCAGCAGCAACAAGCAGCAGTATTATTGGGGCGGGGGGAAGGATTCTCCACTGCTACGATCCTGGCGGTTTTCATTTTGCATTCGGTGCAACAGCTGCAGAAACCCAGCACAATTTCAGGGTCACAGAGCCTGGTCCCACAGCTGCCAGAGAGGATCCAACAACCCAATCGTCCACTCAATGGGGAGGGAAGAGTTTCCCTACTTCCTTTGTTGCGGTCTGTAGTATTTTGCAAGTTGTGTGTTTGGTTTTTAAAAGTTTAAAGATTGAAGATGTTCAAGATGGATGGAACGGTGTGCTGGAAGTTGCACCAGATTTGGCTAGTTCACATGTGTATTCTGCTTTCAAAATCTGGATATTCTGCTCACAGGATTTATGTTTCCTGGCTGCAGTGGATGGCAAAATACCCTGGGGCCCCGATTATAGCCAAAAAAGATGGAGAGGCGTCCTAAGGACCAAGAGGATGAGGATGTTGATTGCACTCTGAATCACTACTGCACCATAACAGAAGCAACTAAAAAAAGCCAGTTTGCTCCCAATTGCAGAGAAGCTGTGTTCCATCTAAGTTATGTCACGTCCTGGCCCTATAGCATCCTCTCCTAGCAGGGGGGGTGGGGGGTGCGTTCCCTGCCCTCTTGCAAAGCCTTCTGTTGGCAGTTGGCAAGAGCATACCAGCCAGAAAGAGCTGCATTCTGGGAAATGCAAGGTTAACAAGAGAGCAGGCAGGGCTGTTGGTCTCTGAACTGTTCAGAGGATCCTCTCCCCCAAGCAGGGCCCTTTCCCTGCAGATTACTGTACTGGAAGAAGGTGGTAGGGTATGCTAACTCTGCAGTTCAAGCTCATGAATCATCGCCTAAACTGACATGCCCCAATTGAATGTCCAGAACAGAATCTGCATATCGAGGACTTGTTCACATGACAGTAACTGCTCCTTAACTGACGTTAAATGCTGTTTGTGTGAATGAAAACACGGAATAGGTTCCCACGCCCTGCAGACACACCTCGGGGTACTAATTAAAGAACGAACTTCTGCTGCACTAAGTTTTCTGGGGTAAGCAGCTGCAAGGCTAAGGAAAGGGAGTTAAAGCCACCCAACAATTCAAACAATCATTTAACAGAGTCTTCCCTGGGGTAATTAACAGAGTGTGACCACTTGCAAAGTGGATCACCACCTATGCCAATTTTTAAGGACCATTTATAAAAATACATGTTGCAGGGCCCACACTGATGCCTAAGGAGGTAATGCAGGGCCCTGTGACATGTATATTTTCTTCATAAGCATGCCTTAAAAGTCTGCATAGGAGGCAACCCTAATCACTACCAGCAAGGTACCCGCCGCGGGGGGAAGCAGATTTAACCCACTTCTGTGACTGCAACACTCGAGACGGCACAAACACAACGCAAGGCAGGAAAATACACGCCCCTATTCCCCTCCCAAAGCTGAGGGATCATGGGATTCTTGTTCTGTCAAGAGCAGAGCAGACTTGGTATCTCCTGGGTGCAATTACGAGTTGCAAAAAAAGTACAGAAAGTTTGTTTCTGCAGCAGTTGTGCGTGTTTTGACATTTAGAAATGACAAAGTGTGAAGATAAAGAAAGCTGTTGAGTGCAGCACTAAAGACCAGTGAGGAGACCGAAACGTCCGGGTTAATAGCACAGGGCTGTGGTAGGCTTGGGGCGAGCGCGAGGCCTTGGGGTGGGGGTGGGGGCCACGTGGAAGCATTTCCATGCTACAAGAGAAGGCCCATCGCCGAGACAGGAGGCATTCGTTACCATCACTCAACTGGGAATTGGCCTATAAACCATTCAGGGCAATATCAGCCAGGCATGGCCGATCTGATGTGCAGGACAGATGTGCTGGTCTTCCCTCTTCCAGAAAGCAGGAGGAACCTGGGGATTGTCCTCCATGAAGGCCAACGCCAAAGCAATAACCCTCGACTCGCTTCAAGCCTGCATCTGACAGCCCTCTGGCTTCTCCTTCCACCGAGTTCCCTGTCATTCTATCATCCGTGCGTTGTCCTCTCAAGGACATCGGTGTCCGAGGACTGAAGCGGTCTGTGTCACTCCCAAAAGAAGGAGAGAGATCCAGCACTCGAAGGACTCTCCCTCCTAAATACACAGTAGGCCAACACGTTCTACGAGACACACCCCTCCAGTGGCAACGGGCGCATGGGTAGCATTCTGCCTGGCCTCCCTCTCGGAGGGGAATGCCATGTGAACAGGGTGGCTAGCCTCCCCTTTAAAAGAGGATGCTTATTAAAGATACATGGTACAGGGCTGAACTGAACACAATGCAGCCCTGTACCATGTATTTTTCATAAGTGTCCTCTTCAAGGGAAGGTACGGCCACCCTACGTGTGAATGAATCTCATTGTGTTTCACCTTTCGTTAGCTGTTAAAGGCTCCAGTTCTCCCCAGCCCCAAAAATCTTGACACTCCCACTCCCTGCTCCCCCCACCCGTTAACATTTGAAGGTTCAGCTTGTTCCTTGCCCCGCCAGTAGCCAGGGCTGTATCGTGCAGCAGCTGCTCAGAGCTTTTTGGATGAGTTTCCACAGGCCAATGAGGCAAGCAATACATAATGCAGGTGCAAGAATTTCCTCCCCCCCCCCCATCCCAGCTGCATGTCTTATACCAGTTTGATTCCCTAACTAGCAGATCAATCACTGCTCTGGGAGAGCTGCGAACCCAGGAAACCGAGAATGGCGCTGCAGAACTGTTTAACACAAGATTTATTATTGCAGACGCCTCACTCCAACTGTGCCCACTACAGCATCTTCCCACGGGGAGGGGAGACCAGCCATGCATTTAGCCGTCTCAACTAAGCAGGGATGTTGAGAGCTCTCAGGTGTTGGAGGAGGGATTGGTACAAAGGCTTCAAAACAGAAGGGTTTTACTGCAGAGCAAGATACCCCCAAAATAAGTGGATTGAAAATCATTCACTTTTAGCCTCGTGGAGCCATAAAGGAGACTTACACTGGAATAGCCAGGAGTAGGCTACCCAAAAGGAACTTGCTTTTGCCCCATGATTTCTCCTGGGGATGAGCAAGTGGCAGCGTGAAAGCTATTTACTGCAGGGTTTGGCATTTGGTGTGAACATGAGCTGGAGCGGCTGACAATTGGTACAATGTGGGCCCCTTTAGACGATCATGAGGGTTAGAGGGGTATTCCCTCCCGAGTTAAGTCTGCAGGCATCCAGGCAAGGTAGAAGCAAGGGATAGTTAGTACAGAGCAATTGCCCCTAGTATGGAACAGCCAGCACACAATATCACCTCCTCTGAACGCACGTTTGGGGTAAAACCAAGCCTGCTTACCTTGCGGAAGAGATGCAAGACTTGTGTTTGGTTGGGCATTTGGCAGGCTGGAATGGAGGATTTAGGGAGAAGGTTAGTGGGTGGGGTTGAGGGTTTTCTTAAATGGTTTTTATAGGTTTTAATGTTTATATATTTTGTATCTTTGTTAGTTGCCCTGAGCCTTGGGGGGGGGGGGGAAGGGCAGGGTAAAAACTGAATAATTTTTTAAAAAAAAATCATCATCAACTCCCCACCCTCCAAATCTCCAGAATCACACTCCCCCTTCAATGTTTTGCAAGAGGCATTCTCTCAGAGAACGGTTACAGTATCAAAACGGAGCATCCCATGCAAGAAGCAGTGAGCTCAAGGTACTAGCTGGTTGCTACAATGGAGTAGATAGTACAGGGGTGGGAAGAGTCTTAGTCCCGAGAGCCACAGCGAGTCCCGAGAGCCACAGCTGTTTCCCACAAGGGAGCCAAAGAGCCCCATAGTTTAGAGCCCCAGCGCGCCCATTTCCTGGCACAGGACCTATAGCAGGGGCAGGGAGCCTATCCCTCCCAGGGGCCACTCTGAAGATTAGCACAAGGTGCAAGGTGGCGGTGCCCAAGGCATGCTCTCAGGAAGAGTCCAGACGAGGAATCCAGCCCCTCATCTCTGCTCCCTTATCTAGATCTCAGCCTTTCAGGGCTCGGCGGGAAGGACCGGGAAAGGGCCACAAGAACTAGCCATGGGCTGTATTTGGCCCCCAGGCCCGAAGTTCCCCATCCCTCATTAGGACCCATTGTGTCCTTCATTGTAGCTTCCAGAGCTGCCCACTGTTCGAGACAGGATGCTGGGCCGGATGGCATTTCCATACACATACACCACACTTTGGACGTTCACTCGCCTTTCTGCCTGTTTGCCCTCCACTGCAGGCATAAACTTTGGCCCACAAAAGGTAGAAGAGTTTCCAGAGGGTTTATTCCTTGCTATTCTGAATATCTAGGAAGAGGCCAGGTGGGTTTTAGGACTGAGCTACTTCTACTTAGATGGCAAGGCTGACCAGTGGCTTTCCTGCCAACCAGGAGTCCAGTGGCTCAGGGTTGCCAGTTACTTTGAGTTTCTGCCACTACCCCTTGAAACACAAGCGTTTGCTAGAGCTTTCTACACCGAGGCCAGATGTTTAACAGTCAGCTACATCGCATTTGCGAGTCTACTTGCCATTTAAAGATTTCCCATTGAACCTTGCTAAACTTCTGGCCCCAGCCACATCCTGTAGCAGGAAGTTCCACAGTTCCCGCTTTCAATTTACCACCTTTTGCTGCAACTGCATTTCCCTTTTGTTGCAGGATGCTCTTGGGTTAAACAATGGCACTTTGGAGCAATTTGTTAGCTTTATTGCATCCTCTCTTATCCAACTACTTGGAGCAGTGTTTTCTAAAATTAACAAAAGGCAGAAAAACCCAGGAGACCCTAGTATTCTACCCATCCTGAAATATCCAAGGGTGCAGCCGTGCGAACTGCAGAGAGCCTGATCCCCGTGTGGCCTTGTCTTCTAAAGCATGCAAGGAGAGTTCTGCGTGTGATTGTTTGCCATCCCAGTAAACAATAGCTACACTCCATAGTTTGAATTATTTCCTAACCTTTGCTGACGTGAGTCAGTCACAGCCGGCAAACATTCCCCTCTCTGCGGCTGAATGAACCCAACTTGGCCCATCCGCCGAGGGAGAAGTAGTCCGTCTCTTCAAAGCGGTTCCCTTCCCGCCTCTCGCACCTCATTAGAACTCAATCTTTCCAGGAAGCTCCTTTCTTCCGAGGCACAATACCCTTTAAAAAGGCACTTTAAGTTTTAAAAGGTCTCTTTTTTTTGCCCTCCAAAAGGACTCAAGGTGACTCAACACAAAGTCACAATATCACAGAAGCCACCCCATCCTCCCTCTCCCATGCTTCTCACACAAGGAAGTTCCCCCAACACCTCCCCGCCTGCCCCCCTCTCCTCCACCCTACCAGAGGGTATGGCGATACCCAAGATCCTATCACCCTACTAAACTCGAGATCAGAATTGAGCAAGGTTACAATGGCTAATTAAAAAAACAAAATTAGCCATTTTTTGTTTAAGAGAACTCCTTTACGATGCTATGCACTGGTACTCTGGGCCTATTTTGGAAGAGATTCTTCATCTGTAGCCCATAACACACCCCTCTTGCACCAAGGGCTTTGCCAACTGCTAGATACTAGCCCTTTTGTCATCACATGGGGCAGGGGCAGACTTAGGGACTCCTGATTTCTCCCCCTCCTCTAGGAGGGTGTTCCTGGAGGCTGCAGCAAAGAATCTGCAAGACCCTGCTTGCAGGGAGCTTAGCAGGCAAGGTATTCACAAAGGACTTTCTGGAGAGCATGGCTCAGAGTCAGTATGATCCAGCCTAACTAAAGATGAAGCACCCAGATAAAGTAGATCCATGGCAACAGGAACTTGCCTCACCTTCCAACACTATGGAGTAAGCGAAGGTATGAAACGTGAGTCACCCAGTGCAGCAAACACCTGCCAAAAAGCTTCAACATCAGGCACACAAGATTGCCATTTGAAAAACGTGAATCCAGTGGCTAAGGGGCTAACCTAGGACCTGGAAATCAGACTGTCAATCCTTCTCAGCAACAGGTTTTCTCTGTGGCCTTGAGCAAGTCCCTTAATCTGTTCCTCAGTTCTCCCACCTGTAAAATGGGGGAACAGCACTGCTATTCCTTAAGGAGCAGCTTCTGCATAAGGAGAGGTACATGGAACAAGTAAACAGGGAGCTGTTTTTGCCCTCTTTAATATTACAGCTAGGGGACACTCAAACTGGCAACAGATTTAGCACAAGCTTTCCCACTCAACATACAATTAACTTGTGGAACTTGTTGTCAAAGGAAGTTGCAACAGTAACTTCTCAGCCTCATGAATGTACTCTAGTCTCTCAGATTGTAAGTCCCTTAGGTGTAGGGACCTTTCTGTAGTTATTGATTGTGCAGTACCAGGTACATCGATGGCGCTATATAAATAACAGGGTTTTTTAAAGGATTGGATCCTTTTTTCTTTTTCTTTTTTTAAAAAGAGGTCCATAAACAGCTCTGAGTCAAGTTGGTTGGTGGACATAGCCTCCGACTGTCAGAAGCTGCGAGTCAATAGCAGGAAAGTGGAGGAGTTCATTATAACCAGTTTTACACTTCACTGAAATAACCAAAAAGGTGGCCACTGTCAAACAGGATGCTGGGCTCGATGGGACCATTGATCTGACCTAGTATGGCTCTTATGTTACGTAGAGAGAGGGGGAGGCTATGTACAACCATAAAAAGCAGCCCAAACATTACAGTGATGCAGGCTAGACAGTCGGGCACATTTTACACGAGTTGCAAGGGGGGGGGTTGGAGTTTAGACCTGCAGCTGGAACATGCTCTCTTCCATAGGCCCTTTGGCAAGCTGGTGCTCTGTGGACTGAACAGAAGTTGGGGCAGGGGGTTCTTAAGGGGTGCATTCAGAGGAAGGGAGTCAAGATAGAGGCATGCATACAAGGACAGGAGATGGATCCATCATCCGGTCCCTCCCCAACCCTTTCTGCCAACTTCTATACAGCCCTCAGGGCTTGTACTAATTTCCCAAAGTGGGCCCGGCGAGGAAGAGGTCCCCCCCACCCCCAAAATCAGGGCATGTTCTCACTGCTCCCTCCCCCCAGCACTTGGAAATGGCTTCCAAGCCCTGATCAGGTAAGGGGCAACCAGCCAAATAAGAACAAACGTTGCCAGCTGCATTCGGCCCTTGGCCTGGCGGTTTTCCCACCCTGGCATAGATTCAGGATCTGGACCCCTTCCCCATTCTGGATGCCCCTCTTAGCAACCCCTGCCAGGTTGCTAAGCTGGCCTACGTAATGGAGACCATTCCCACTGCTGGGCTATACTCCTAGCAACAAAAAACCTCACAACTATCTAGACATGCCCGAATCCCTCTAGCTTCCATCACTACAATGACTAGGCAATTCTCTATGCTTCTACTTGCCCCCCCCCCTCCCCCTTTACACAGCTCAAGAAATGCCATACTGGGTCGGTCCATCGAGCCCAGCATCCTGTCTCCGATGCTAGGTACCAGAATGTGTATGTATTTGTACTTCCTTTGTTGTTGTTTTGACTATGGCGAAAGCTACTGTTTTTAATAAACGGATTGATTGAGGTAGCAGAAAGGGGACAAAATAAAGCCAGCTAGGGGCTATTATGGGGTTCCCATCCTCACCTTTGACCCAAGGGTTGCATTTTGAGCTCAACAGCTCCTGGGCCAAGCAAAACCATAGCTGAGTTCACCCAAGAGGACGTCATCAAGTGACCAGTAAGAAGGGCAAGAGACCAATGCGCTTTCCTGCCCACAGCTCCCAGTTTTGTAACTGGGAGACGCTGCCAACTTTGGTGGAGAAAGCAGACAATGTCAGTGAGCCACTGATCCCGTTGTATCCCCCAAAGCAGCCTACTCCCCCGTGCTAGGGATCCCATGTTACACTGCAGTTCCATGCAGGACAATGGTAGCCCCAGGAGACCAGGAGACCAGGCAGCTCATTGTCTGTTCCCGACACGTCTCCTGCCATGAGCCGCCAATATTTTGACACCCTTCCCCCACCTCCGAGTCTTCCCACCAATAAATCTGCCAACAGCTTTCAAGTGCGTCCCCCAAGGGACAGCTTAACAGCATTTGTGACCCAACCCTTGTACCCCCCCCCCCCCAGAGCCTCCCCTCCTCTCTACGCCAGACGCGGCTCCTCCTTGGCTGCATCCGGCCTGCGGAGACCATAACCTACACCAGAGTCTTTACCCGACGCTCATCTGTTCCCCGCAACACGCTTAGTCAATCAAAACGCCATTCCGAGCCGTTTCAGCATTCACTACGCCTCCCGCACCCTTAGCGCTGTCAAACAAGACTCCGGCGCGGTTTTGCTGTAGGAACGGAACTTTGATTGGCAGGGAAAGGCAGCGAGCTTTCGACAGAGCAGCCTGCTCGGCATGCAAACAAGGCGCGGGGCCTGATCCTGCAAGCACCAGCGCTATGCTCAGCAGCTAACATCAGCAGCGTCGGCTCCCATGCTACGGGCAGCACAAAGGGCTCATCTGTAGCCTTGTCACTGAAATCCATGTCCATCCTGGGAAGACTAAGCTAGGACTGTTTCAATCCGAACGCAGCTGCAGCTGGCAGTGGAGCAGCCCGGGGAACTCCCATCAAAACACTAGCAGGAAGGAAAGATAGTGGAGGCAAATAGATCCTGGTGCTCGGGGGGTGAAAGAAGGGGGGGATGCTCACAAATCCTCCCCCCAAACAACTTTGAAACACAGGAGGCTGGAGAGAAGTTTGGGTGCTTAAGGGGTGTACTGAAGGGTCCAGATCATGGGTCTATACCAGGAATGGGGAACTGCAGGCCTGGGGGCCAAATGCAGCCTGTGGCAGGTTTTTAAAACACGGCACCTTCCCAGTCCCTGGATCTGGTCCCCGAATCCAGTTACTACCCCCCAGGCACTGAAAGCCTGTTTAGGGGGAAGGGAGCAGAGATGAGGGCACGCACACGAGGAGAGGGGACAGATCATGGATCGGTCCCCTACTCTCCCTGAACACACCTTCGAAACGCTCCCATCCCCAGCTTGAACGTGGCCCTCAAAAGCTTGCACTACGTTTTTCAAAGTGGCCCCTGGGAGGGAAAGGTTCCCCATTCGCGGGCTCCCCTCCCTTACCCCTTGGCTGCACGCCCTCCTCTGCTCCCTGCCCCAAGCATACCCCCCTTCAGTGATTGAAAGCAGGGGCTGGAGCCAGATCCCAGCATTGGAAATGGGGGGCAAACAAAGCTACTGGAGGCTTAGGGTTGCCACCTAGGCAAGTATTTAGGGAACACTTGTGGAAGAGACACACTGTAGGGCCTGCATTAGTGCCTGATGGCAGCCCTTTGCAGGCTGGATCTAGCCAACAGACCAGAGGCCCCCGCCCCACACCATCTCCCCATGGATCCAGCCTTGTTCCGTCGCCTCATCCCTTCCCCCAGCCCTCATTACCATGGCTCCCTCCAGCTCCAAAGCAGCACCACACACACACAAAACTGGCCAGCATCTAGCAACTGAGCCACTCTTGGGGGGGCCAGGGGCGAACCCCAAAAGCTGTGCTGCTTATTGGGGTGCGAGATCTGTGCTTGGCAGAGACGGACTCTCAGCGGGCACCCGCCTGGCATCTCCTCAGCTGCCATGTCCCACAAACCGGGAGAGCCGAGCGCCAATCCTAGCAAACCAAGTTAGTTTGGGGGGGGGGGGGAGGGGGGGCAGTCTATTATCTCAGCTCAGGGATTTGTGCCGAGCTCATTAATGGAAGAACGTTTCAATCCGTTACTCGTCTCCGAGGAGGAGATTAGCATCCATCAGGGCGGGTCGATTTCCAAGGCAAAGCAGCCCCACCCCACACCCCGTTCCAACTCATTTTACCACCACCCCCTCCCAGCATTCAATGGGAGCCCTTTTGCAGATCAAAAGGCAAGAGCCCCCACCCAGCCACGCTTCCCAGATTTGCCCTCCTGCCCTATATGCCATGGAGAACGAGAGATGCCGGCTATTCCGGTCTTTGCTAAGGCCAGGGCTTTCTCCTATACCAGACACAAGCCCCCAGCCATCTGCAACGATCCCCGTTACCCAGACACCTCTCTGGGCCGGTCTACATGTTCCATTAGCCGTGCGCTCCGGTCATTCAACACACAGCTCTTCAGGCACAAGCAGTACGGCACGATTTCCCCCCCACACTCACTGCATCCCACCCTGCCGCTGACAATCGCATGGAAAGGGAAGCCCTAGCCAAACCAGCTTAGGGAGAGGGGGAGTGTGCCGGACTTGCTTAACGTGCCAATGCAATTTGTGCCATCTTAAAAATGAATCCAGATTCTGCGGGGTGGGGTGGGGGGGGTGTTACAGGCTGGAGCCGTTTGAATCCAATGCTGGGTTCTTTCCCTCCTCACACCCGGGGGGGGGGGGAATTAATAACCTAATTTTAAAAATGAATTCCCCCTTTCTCTCACATCGCCTTTCCCCAAAGCCTCACCCCTGGCTTTGCAGAGAAAGGGCACAGCAAGCTAGTAGCCTACCTCCAGCAACCAAAAGTAAGCCCCGCCCCTCAGCAAAGAAGCTCCACCCCCTCACACTCCTCCCAACATTGCCAGCCCATGAAGAAGGACAGACCTTCTCCTGCTTTCTCATCCCACCTAGTTCCTCATCATTTCATCCTCTTCCCCATTGGCCTCTCAAGGGCTTTTCCTGGGAGGCAGCCAGAAAAGAGGCATTCAAGCCATGGGCCCCAATCTTTTTAGTCTCTCGCACGCTCCTTAAAGCGGAACAATGGGATTCAGCACCCAAAGAGGAACTGTCACAAAGTCCGCAATATAACTGAAGAGACATCAAGCCTGGAAGTCCAAGCATGCATAGATTAATACCCACTAGAACCAGAGTCTTCTCCCAGGGGCACATTCCACCATCCCATGGCAGCTGTGTTTTGAAGTCCTCCTTAGGAACCAGGGTAGCTCCTTCCAGTGACACCTCTGCGGAGGGTAGGCAAGGCTTCCAAGAATGCCCAGAGATCAGCGGGCCACACACTACCACTGTGACTAACTGCTCCCTCCATAGCATCATACAAAGGGGGAATTGAGTCATCCTGGCATTACAGCTTCTGTTGATCCAGCTGGTGAGGAAACATCCAGCACTGCCCACAACAGCCTGCTGAACCAGAGAAAAAGCCCTCTGTCGCTGCGTGAAGCCAGTACCAGAGGGTGGTGTGGGTCTCGGAGTGTGGCAACCTGTATGCACGAGTTGTGTACAGGAAGGGACACTCCAGCCTCTTCAAAAACACGCAATGAGCACGGGCAGCCTCATCGCTGGGAATCCCCATGGCCCCAGTCGTATCCCAAGATCACTTACTACAGCATGTAGGATCCCATCTCTCCCTACCCCAGAAATAAAGCCACCCCCTTGTGCGGTGTCTGGATGAGGGAGTTGCACTGCACGGAATTCAGCACTCCCCCTAGGCTCTGTGTCCCATCCCTGGATGGCTTTAGGGTGGAGGTCTCCAAATTACGGGGTCATGACCTCAAATGGGGATCACGCCAACCGCAGACAGGGGTCATGATCCCAGTTGGTATTTAATAGATTTTACATGCTGGTTGCTGCCTGGGGACAGAGTTTGTACTAAGCCTCCAAGTGGCTGGAGCCAGAGGGGGAAGTTACCCCACCCTTGAATTAAGCCTTTCAAGCAAACGTTTCACAGCTCAGGAGTCCTACTTAGAAAAACCAAGCTCTGCAAGTGGAGACGTATCTTCTTTAAACAGCAACGGGAGGCAGGGTTGAACAGTGACCAGGACATCTGGGTTCTCAGGCCCCACACCCATTCCCAGCTCTGCCACCACAACCTCCCCTCAGATCTTGAGTCCTCTCTCTCTGTCCCCAATTTCCCCTTCTGCCCTTGGGGCCAAGGCAGGTCAACAGCAAAGCCCTTGGGGGAGAATAGTCCTTGCTATCGGCTTGTGAGCTGCCTAGCCAAGAAGGGCCAGTTGGGCAACACTGCAAGAGAAAGGAGGTGCAAGAATGCCAGCCCTACAGGAACCCTAGAAGGTTAATGCTGAAGGTCATCTAGACCAACCCCCTGCTCTAAGGCAGGCTATCCTCCTCCTACAGCATCCCAGATAAGATGTTGTCCAGACAGGTTTAAAACCACCAAGGGAGGAAGATGCCTGCCACCACCTCTCTGAGCAGCTTATTCCACCTCCCAACGATTAGAAAGTTTTTCCCAGTATCTTTTTTTTTTTAAACTACCTTGCTGCAATTTAAGCCCATGGTCGTCAGCAATAAGACGGCTCACCCACTCGGTGAAAGATCTGTCTCCATCTGCCAACACTCCTAGCCCATCAGACAAGCATGCTTCTATAGGGGACCCCGCAGCCGCCACTTCCCAGCCAGAGAGGATGAAGCTTCTCACACGTTCCCCTAGCTTGCAAGGGGCAGGATGAAGCCACATCAGCCTATACCCCAAGGATTGCCATCTCTAGGCTGCACAATCAAAACAAGATTGGATTTTTACTTCTCCAAGAGCCCATAAAGCAGATCCCTTTGGTACTTACCGGAAAAAAGGCATCTCTGCACCCACCCACCCCAGAGAACTAGGAGGAAGCAGTTAAAAGTTCCCAAGAAAAAGGGAAAAATTAAAAACAAAAAGCACAAGCATCTCAACTCCTCAGAGTTGGGAATACCGCTGTGCTGCAAGCATCCTCCCAGTAGCAGTCACCTCCCCTTGGTAGCACCTCGCCTTGCGCAATGTTTAGCATTCAAGGGGGAGGAGCGTACGGCTTGGGATTCAGGTAGACAGACTACACCTTTGCTGCTTTTGGGTCTCCATGCCACTACCTCTCCCCACCCAACTCCCTTAAGTTCATTTTAAAGAGGACCAACAGCTGCACCAAGCCTGCATAATAAAGACAAAACAAGCAGAGAAGGAGGGATGGAAACAGGGTCAACCCCCCCTCCCCAAAGTGAGTAGTTTAGATTCGAGCAGAGCTAAGTAGGAATGGGCAGGAGATGGAATGGGATGCCCCTGAACTCCCCCTTCAGCAGCAGGGAATGCACTAGGGAGCATGCTACCCCAGCTTCCCCACCCCTTGCCTGTGTCCCTGTAATAGTCACACCCTAAAGAGCTGAAAGGGGATCCTACTGTTTGGTTTTCTTGGTTTTTTTTTTTTTTTTTTTTAGAAAA
>QEPC01010859.1:15646059-15695748 GCA_003113815.1 Sphenodon punctatus | reverse complement strand
CGGCAGCAGCCCTGCCCGATCTCCCTCCTTTGCTGGGTGGGGAGAAAGAGCGTCTCTCATTTTGGCATAATTCAATAGCAGCCACTTGTAAAATGTCTCCCTTGTGCAGGGAAGGATTTGGCTTTGCCTGTTTCTCAGTGAGATGTCACATTGGGCTCGTGCGGGTGTTTGATGCTTGGTTGGGTTTTTTTTTAGATTTCCTTCAGAGTGTCACAAGTTGACAGACACATTTTTTCCCCAGTAAGTAAGTGTTTGGGAAGGAAGGGGAGAGAGGAGGTTACTTAATAACGCGCCTCATCCAAAACTCATTTAAGCCACCAGGATGATTCCCATTGTCTCCAAGGGGCTTTGGATCATGCCCTGAATGCTTTATCCTGGGGGTGCTGCAAGGTGCAGAGGCCCTGTGGCTTCCACTGGCCTCAGTGGGAATTCTGCATGGCGTGGTTACCACGTTGCAGGATCAGGCCCCTGCCTCTTGGATTCCAGAGGACGTTGCAGTGGAAAAAGAATAACGAGAACCATTTGCATCTGGAGCGGACTCAAGCATCTGGAGCGCAAGGCTATTCCGATTTTTCCAGCAGGCTACGTCCACGCTCGGTGTAACTCTGTTAAGCTGGGATCATGATGCAGATGGTCAACGTTAATTAGCACGGCGCTTCGAGAACGCAAAGTACCTTATGAATATTAGCATGGTTAGCCAGCCAAAAACTCAGAAACGGTGGAGTTACCCCAGAGAGAGACAATGGCAGCCCAGGCCAGTTTAATAAGAAGGGATTGGTGGGACAGGCAAAGGTTTAAAGACAGTAGGGGGGGGGGGAAATCCCAACATCAGGGTTTCAAAGCCCTGCTTCAGAACCTGGTTTGGAGAGGTGTAATCTTATTCATTACAACAGGGGTGGGGAACCTCAGCCCTAGGGGGCCAAGGCTAATTTGTATTTGGCCCCTTTCCAATTCCTGAATCTGGCCCGTGAATCCAGTTCCTTCCTACCCCCAAGCACTGAAAGTCTGAGCTCAGGGGAAGGGAACAGAGAGGAGGGCGTGGACACAAATGAAAACAGATGTACCGCTAACTCTGCTTTAACACCACATTAACATTCCTTATATATGTTGCAGGGCTGCCTAGGGCACCGATACAAGGGGAAAACATACATAACGTTGGCCCAATTAGGCCTAGGAGGCAGGGATGTGTGAACACAGTCCGGATGTTCGGACCAAACTCGGTCTGTTCGGCTGTCCGAACCGAACGTCCAAACCGAACTCGAAAACGGCCGAACAGTTCGGTCATGTTCGGGTGAGTTCGGATGAGTTTGGGGGCAGGAAAAACGTGACTTCAGGCGGGAAAAACGTGACTGGAAGGGGGAGGCAGCTGAGGAGCAGACTTCCTGGCACCAGGGGTGGAGACCAGGGGTTGTTTCAGGGCCAAATGATACCAAAACCGAACAAAATATTCGAATTCGGTATTGGTATCGATAGCGCTATTTTCAAATGTTCGGCCAAATTCAGCCGAACCGAACTCCGCTGAACTGAACAACCGAACCCGAACTCGGGTTTCGAACCGAACGTCCGAACGTCATTCTGTTCGCACATCCCTACTGGGCGGGCCAGTGTCACGGCAGGGCAGATGTGGGCCCGGTTCCCAACCCGGCCAGGTAGGAGCCGGGCGGGAAATGTGGGTCTGGTACAAGCTGAGTCCACAATTCATGTCCGGCTGCCGACCGGCCAGGAAAAAAACAGGAAAGCTGGGTAGGAATGTGTGTTCCCAGCCCAGCTCTGACGGGTGTCAGGAGCAGGCTCCTGCAAGGGAAAAGATTCCCCACCCCGTCTTACAGAGTGCGGGGATGTCCGACGGCAGTGAATATCAGAGGAGTTAAAAGCAAGAGCTC
Organism: Sphenodon punctatus; assembly: GCA_003113815.1. Taxonomy (NCBI): domain Eukaryota; kingdom Metazoa; phylum Chordata; class Lepidosauria; order Sphenodontia; family Sphenodontidae; genus Sphenodon; species Sphenodon punctatus. The sequence continues at coordinate 15,693,865 of QEPC01010859.1, read as the reverse complement.
AGATTTATTTACTGCACGTTTGGGGGCGGGGGGCATCTCATGGGACAGGAGGAAGGGACCGTCTCTGTTGTACTTACCAGCCCACTGTGTCTTTAAGATCTCTTGTTGTTTCACTTGGACCGGCTACCACCAAAATAAAAACCTGTCAAACATCACGATGCCTCGGAGGCGTCGCAACCGACCAAAACAGCGGTGGGGGACTCCTCCGGACCGTGGACCTCTTTGGAAATGGGTGCGAACGCTGCAATCGGAATAGGAGTTGGGGGGCAGGGGTGCTCGGGGGTCTGCTCAGGATGGCGGAAGGAAGGGGAGGGTTCACATCATGAATCTGGGCCATGGATCCATCCTCGGTCCTCGAGTGCCTGCCCTCATCTCCGCTCCCTTCCTCCTGAGTAAAAACTGGGTAAAAACAGACGTGACGGTGGCTTGCTGCGACCTGCACGTGTGCGCAGGCACCCACTGCCAACTGTTGGCCCGGGATTGCCCCGGGCCTTGTCGGCGACTAGCCCGGGCTCTGATCTCGACTAAGGCCCGCCCAACCGGACCAAAGCAGGCCACAGCGGCCTATCACATCTGTTCAGGCTGGGTCAGGTCCACCATGGTTGGCTGTCATTGGCTGCCGTGGCTGGCTGTCATTGGATGCCTGTCATGGCAGAGGGTGGGGCACCAGGTACAGCACGGGGGGCGGGGCCAGCCGGCCACACATTGGTGGTTCTCCCCGCCCTCCTAGGGCCCCGGATGTGGGCACGTTTGTTCTCCGGCCCAACCTGGCCCGGATTGTGCCCGCCGCAGCTTCTCAGGCTGGGTTGCTGGCCGCCGCGCATCTGTCCCTTCTGTTTTTACCCAGTGTGTGAGATTGGGGACTGGATCCATGCAGGGTGGCCACCTCTGCACATTTTTAAGGAACACTTATGAAAAACACATGTTTCAGGGCCTAAGGTGCCAATGCAGGGCCTGCAACATGTATTTTTCATGCCTAGGTGGCAACGCTAGATCCATGGGCTGTCGGGGGTGGGGGCACTCAAAGCCATGGTCCAGCTGCACTTTTTGTACCTGCCCCCATCTGTAACCGGGACCTAAACGGCTTGAGTCCTGGTTACCTGCGAGACCGCCTCAAGCCTGGGGTCATGTCGCAGCCCTTGTGGTCGGCCGGGGGCGCCCGACTCGAAGTCCCCCGGGTACGCCGGGTGGCGACGGCGGGGAGGACGTTCTCGGTGGCCGCACGTCGGCTGTGAAACGCTCTCCCGTTGGCAGCCCGTCTGTCCCCGGACCTCCCCTCTCGCCGCAGACGTTGTAAGCCCTGGTTGTTCCGCCGGGCCTTCGGGGAGGAGATTTTATTTTTCCTGTTGGCCGCTATTTTACGTGCCGACTTTATTTATTTCCCATATTGTAATTTAGATGATTTGATTGTGACGTTTTCATGTGGTTCGGCGCCCTGAGCTGCCGAAAGGTGCGGGATAGACACGTTTCGTAAATAAAAATCAATCAATCAAATCAAATCCAGGAAGGCTGGAGAGAAACCCCACTTTGAGCCTGTGTTGACCAGGTTGCTATGGAGCACGGTCCAATCCTGCTCCCTGGCCCTAGGAGCTCAGCACGACGCTCGGGCGACTTTCCCAGCCCAGGGTCTTGAGCCAAGCCCGATCGCTGACCCAGCATAGCGATGGCTATCAGGGGAGCGAGCCAGCAAGTCCTGCTTGCAATTAAGCACGTGAGTAATGAGCTAGTAAAGACTGAGACAAAAGGGCTTGTGGCGATGAGACAGGAAGCCATGATTCATCAGGCAGGTTTGCGGGGTGACCGGTTGAACAACATGTCAGAGTCGCTGCCTCCAAACCAAAAGCAAAAGTTACGAACCAGCTTACTCTCTGGGTGTAACTGCAGCCCAGCTAATGGGGGTCACCACGCCGGCAGGAGGAGGCTCTGCAGTGGAAGGCCAAAGCTGTTGTGGGCCTGGGGGCAAGGGAGACCAATGCAGGCCCTGCAACATGTATTTTTCATAACTGGGCTGGAACTATATACCTAGGTGGCAACCCTAGCCCCTGAGAACATGACGCAATCTGCTACCCAAACCAGGGTGCGTCAAAAGAGGGGTGGGGGGGAGGCAGTGTGGGATTCCCCCCCCCCCCCCAATCTAGTGAAGACACTGACATTCCGTCTCGCCCCGGAAGGACATCTAAACTGGGAGCGTGGTTGCCGGGTTGGTCCCAGCAGTAATAGATGGAGACAATCGTTCAGATGAGATCTTTCGTTTTCCCGCAAGAGGGTGCAAAAGCATCGGGCAGTGTCCCTGTAAGCCTGAGATCTCCGAACCCTTAGGCCCAACCCGCCACTGTCGACCCTCAAAAAACCTCTTGCGGACCCCCATGTGCTCGCCCCCACAGCCTGGCACGTGCTCAGTGCAGGCTGCGTGCCGCTATTCGCAACAGGCAGCTTCGGCGACCCCGGCCACCCGCAGCGGGAGGGAACTGAGGTGCGCAGAGAAAGGGGGCGGGGCAAAATGACTCTCCCGCCTTTTCCCACCTGGCAACGCCCCCTTTGGAGAGTCATGATGTCACGGCATTCTGCCAGGGGCGGGGCCGTGTCAGAAAGAGGCGTGACAGTTCCTTTGCCCCGCCCCTTTTCTGACATGACCCTGAACACCCCCAAAAAATCTGGAAGTCAGGGAGGGCTCTGCCTCATAACTACTCGGCTGCAGCAGGAGGGGCTGAGTTAGCACAGGGATCTCGGGGGGATTATGTGTGGGGGCTACCTAGCTATGTGCCTAGCCAGAGGGAGAGACCCCACTGCAGTGAACTAGAGAGACGGACTGCGTAGGGTGATGGCTGACATGGTGAGGGAAGGACATTTTTTAATAAGCTCCCCCTGGGGCTGGCCTCAGTGGGGGTATTTTTTAATTTTATTTATTTATTTAAAATTTATATCCCACCCCTCCTGCCCACAGGGCAGCCCGGGGCGGCGAACAACATTCAATAAATTTAAAAAAAAATAAAAATTTAAACAATTTAAAACAAATTAAAATACAATACAATGCGGGGAAACCCCCCACCCTCCACCCCAACCCCCTCGCCAAAAGCCTGGCGGAACAGCCAGGTCTTACAGACACGTCGAAACAGCAGGAGGGTGGGGGCCAACCGAGCCTCCTCCGGGAGCGAATTCCACAGCACAGGGGCAGCCACCGAAAAAGATCTAACATCGGTGGCCCCCCGCCTCGCCCGGCTCCCACGGACGATCTCAGGGGTCGCACGGGCACATGGGGAGTGAGGCGATCCCACAGATAAGCAGGGCCCAGGCCGTGAAGGGCTTTGAAGGTTAAAACCAGCACCTTGAACCTGGCCCGGTGCTTTATAGGCAGCCAGTGCAGAGCCCGGAGCACAGGTGTCATGTGCTCCCTGCGACCCAGCCCCGTAAGGAAAAGGGCCGCGGCATTCTGCACCAGCTGCAGCCTCCGGACCAGCTTCTCGGGCAGCCCCACGTAGAGCGCGTTGCAGTAATCCAGCCTCGAGGTGATGAAGGCATGGATGACAGTGGCGAGGTCGGAGTCTGAGAGATACGGCCGAAGCCGCCGGACAAGATGTAACTGCCGAAACGCACTCCCCGCCACGGCCACAACCTGAGATTCCAAGCTGAGCCGCGAATCAAGGAGCACACCCAGACTCCGCACTTGAGACACCATGGGGAGGGCGAACCCCCCCAACAAGAGGAGATTCCACCACCCCCAGGCCCCCCAAGCCCTCGCCCACCAGCATCACCTCCGTCTTGTCAGGATTCAATTGCAGATGGCTCAACCTCATCCATGGATCCTGAGAAAACTTACCCCAGGGGTCACACGCTGTTACAGATTTTGGGAGCCCCCTAGGGGAGCTCAGTGCACCCCATGTTCAGAAGCTGCCAGGCAGCAACATGTCCCCAGTTAGGCCTCACCTGGCTCGGTTTTGCAAGCCCAGTTCTGCACACTCCATGGTGCTGCCCCCCCCCGGCCCCCAGGAGGCTGGATCCAGCATGGAGTTCAAGGGAAAGATACTGCGCATGTCGTCTGGAAAAGCAGAATGCGCAGCTCTCGTTACAGCCTCACACACACACGCACATCACCTGCTTGTGCCTGAGCGTGTGCGTCCGTGTCACGCAGGGACACGTGCTCCTTCACAAACATGTACGTGCTCACCCAAAAGTGAACATTCACGCATGAGCCTGCCCGCGCAGACATGCAATCGGGGCAGCCCGCTGGAATCCGTTGTGCTGCTCCAGCCTAACCCCCTGGCCCCTCCCTGCCTGGTCCATCGATTTAGCCCGAGTGTCAGTTTCCCCACAAACTGGCCCCCAAAGCTCCCCGTCAATGTGGTTGCAACAAATAAATAAATACATTCTTGACACCCCCCCGGGGCAGTGCTGCTGACAGCCTGGGTCTGTGGAAAGATGCCCCCCCCATCCTGAGAGCCCTCCCCCCTACGCCCCGTGCACATCTGGAGCAGCTGTTCCAAGAAGGCCGTGCTGTGACAAGACGATTGGCAAATCGTGGAACCTACACCCCGTCCTCGATCCCCTTGGGGCAGTTCCAGGGACAGGCCTCCTCCATGCCAAGGGGGTGGATGCGGCTCCCCAGGGTCAGGGCTTAGCCTCTCCCATATGAACACTCCAAACTAGGGTTAGGACCTCAGAGTAAAAGTCCCCCCCACCCCACCCCCAATGCATGGCCTTTCACGCGTCACCCCCGCCGCCAGCGCTAACAGGCACTGTCATACGCTCTCGCGACTGCAGCTGGCGACCAGATGCTGGAGCAGACAGAACGGATCAGCACGTTCCCCCTCCCAACCCCCCGGCTTCAGCCAAGACACGAGCTAGGACCCTCGCAGGAATCCAGAGCTCCCCCTGGTCCAGGCTGGGCCATGAAATGTCAGCCTTAGCTGCGAGTCCCCAAAAAGGCAGATGTGGGGAGGGAGGGCAGAGGGGGCGTGTCCCCCTTGAATTTGGGGCAAGAGGAACCAGCTTTGCATAAATGTCCAGTCCATCCGTCCGACACCGCAACCACCCCAGTCCCCTGGGGAATCCTGGATTAGGGTGGCCACCTATGCCAATGTTGAACATTGATTAAACATACATGTTGCAGGCCCTGCAGCCTGTATTTCGTCACGCCCTCACATCACCGGTTTGTGCCCGAGTGTGTGTGCGTCCGTGTCACGCAGGGGACACGTGCTCCTTCACAAACATGTTTGTGCTCACCCACACGTGAACGTTCACGCATGGGCCCGCCCGTGCAGACACGCACACACGCAATCAGGGCATTCTCTATGCTGCTCCAGCCTGACCCCTCCCTGCCTGACTCATCGGTTTACCCCAAGTGTCAGTTCCCCCCCCCCCAAACCAGCCCCCAAAGCTCCCTGCCAATGTGGTTGCAAGAAGATGAGGAACCCCCAGTACCGTGGGCCAAATCTGGCCGGTGGCTATTTTTTATTTGACCCCCTTTTCAACTTCTGGATCTGGCCCCTCCCCATGCTCCCCCCATTCTGAGCACACACACACCCCACCCCAACTCCTATCCAGTTCATGGACTTTGGACTATTTCCAAAGTGGCCCAAAGGAAGACACAGGTTCCCCATCCCTGCCCGAACAGGATAGCTAGCGGGAATCCAGAATGCCAGATGGTCCTATTTGCAGAGAGTCCTGGGTCTCTCTCTGCTGTTTCCTAGCCGTTGCACGCACCGATCGCTAGTGCGGTTCTGCCGGCCACTCTCGGGGGACAGGGAACGGCTGTTCCTTGTGAGCGATGATGCTCCCGGAGCCAGTCGCTTTAACAGCCCATCGGTTGAGGGGTCACACACCTTTCAGCCTAGACAAAAGGGGAGAAGCAGCTGGGGTTTCTTTCAAGATGTGCCTTGTTTGGGTTGATGACACTGGGCTAGGGCAGCTGCCTCTGGTGAGCTGTACGTGATGGGGGGGTGGAGGGAGGGTTTGTCTGGAGTTCTGGCACTGGAAAGGGGACACATCTGGCCCATTTGCAATGAGTCAGGCTGGGTGTTTGGGCTGAGGACAGCGTTAGCCTTAAAGCAGCCCCCACTAAGAAGAAATCAGGGCTGTTGGCACCTTTGCTGCGTTCGACTGTTCCATTCCCTGGACTAAAAGACACTGACAAGGCCAGATACAGGCAAGTATAAACCGCAGGTGCGGAATCTCAGGTCCAGGGGCCAAATGCGGCCCCCGGCTACTTTTTATCTGGCCCCCTGGATCCTAGCACTGAAAAAGACTGAGCTCAGGGGAAGGGAGCAGAGATGAGGGCAGGCACCCAAGGAGAGGGGACAGATCCATGATCTGAACCCTGCTCTTCCTAAGCACCTCCGCCTGCTGCCCCCAACTTCTATGTGGCCCTTAGAGCTTGTGCTCATTTTCAAAGGGAGCCCTTGGCAGGAAAAGGTTCCACAGCCCTGGTGTAGACCGTGCGGATACACACGCAGGCCCCCGTGTGCTGTGGGACCATGCAAGGGTGCACCCCAAACTTGGGGGGATGTGCCCCTCCCAGCTCTCCCTCCCCCTTGCTTCCATCCCCCCCCCCCCTCGTGCTTAGGTAGGAAAGGTTGCTTTCGAAGCAGCTCCACAGAGTGGCCTTTGCTTCCCCTGGGCCACTTGTCCTCAGCGGATGCATTGAAAAGGCCTCTCAGCCCAGCTGAGATGCCGTGAGCTGGCCTCAAGCTCCTGGGTACGGTGCTGATCTCAGCTTTAGGATCCAGCGGCCCTCATTGTCCTGCAGCTGCGAGGCTGTTCCCATCTTGCTCGCAGCGGGGAGATCCTCGGCAACCACCCCCTCGCTCTCCCTGTCACGCCAGCCCGGAGCTGTTCATCGTGAGCAGACGCAGTGCTGGGACCGCGCCCCAGCAGCCCATAGGGCTAGTGTGGTTGGCGAGTTCCGTGCCTCATTCGCAGAGCGCTGTCCAGGTGGAACAGGGCCTGGGGTCCAAGGTGGAGCGGGGTTACACCTCCCTCCGGCAGGAAACCCAGAGGAGGTGGGACCATGTCAGAAGAGGTGGGGCAAAAGGGGCACCACACCCCTTTCTGACTTAACTCCACCCCCATGGTGACATCCTGTGCTCCAAGCGGGGGGGGGAGCCTACGTTGGGGTGAGGCCAGACAAAGGAGCTGGCATGCCTGCTTCCTGGCGTTGTGAAGCACCATAACATGATGGCACTCTAGAGGGACAAAACTTATTGGAAAAGGGATGGGACGGTCCCTGTGGCGTCCCCCCTCTCTGGTGTGGCGGCTCCCATTTCTCCGGGCAAGCTACGGACGCCCCTGGCCGATCAGGAGAAATTGAGGCATCCTGTTGAGCCTGGGGACTCTGGGGTAAAGCCCCAAATCTCTGGGCAAAACCCCAAGCGATGGCAACTTGGGCCAGTCTGTGCCAACCAGCCAGCTGCTTAGAAAATCAGAGCTGGCAGCCTGGGCTAGAGCAATGGGTCATCCAAGCCAGTGTCCTGTCCCCGAGAGATCAAGATGCTCCTACAGAAGAGGATAAGAAGGGCCAGGTCTCCATTGATCCCTACATTGCCGCTCACTTCCAGCTTCCAGTAGAAATTTAGGGGACACTCGGCTGCTAAAGCGCCATCTTGGCTACTCTCCATTGGTGGAGTTTATTTAATTTTATTTATTTATTTCAATTTACAGTCCGCCTTTCCTCGAAGGCTCAGGGCAGGATGACAAAGCGTATGTTATGTAAGTAAGGAAAAACCAATTAAATAACCCAAAGGAGATTTAAGAAATTCCCCATTTAAAGGCAGCCCAGCAAATCCTGTCCCCGCCAGTCAAACCTCTGGACAAATAAATAGGTCTCTGGAACAAATGCTCACGCTCAGGAATGAGTCAGCTTATGGATAGGGCTGTGATCACTGACAGCAGGAGAGGAGCGATGGTGGGGGGCCGGGGAGTCTGCAGGGCAGGGGACACGCATTGATTTAATAGAGAGCCTCTGTCCTCTTCACCGAGGGAGGAGGAACAGTTAGCCCCTGCTGTTAATGTAGCAATGGAACCTGCTGTTATATTAATACCTTACGTTGTCCTGCCACGAAGAAAGACAGAAGGGCGCTAGGCCCAAAGACTACAAACTGCAGTATGGAGAGAGCAGACTTTGTGACTCTATTGAAAACGGCTCTAAGAACAACACTATAAAGGAATGGAGAGAGAGGGAGGAGGGGAGGGATTGCCCTGATTCCAGCATTAACAAGAGACTGTTCTAACGCAGGTATCTCGCGCACATCAGTATACTAAAGAACATCCTGCCATCCATGGGCAATTGAGTACCCTAGGCCCAGCCAGGGCAGAAGTCATAAGCAAGACTGTTGTGGCACAACCACTCTCGGAGCCAGAAACTGCCCAACACTTGATAAGTATCCTGCCACCCAGGAGATGGCCAGAACCATTCGTTCTTGATGAGGGCCATCTCAGGGTCAGGAGAGAATAATGTGCCAGGATAAGATGCTGGGAGCTGGCCTCAAGTTCCCTCCCTTCCCCCCTGGGTACGGTGCTGATCTCAGCCTCAGGATCAATGTGTTAAAATCTCAAGACGACCACCCCTTACCGCGCACCCAAAAGAACTGTTGACCTCGGGTAATTTCAGACGTGACGGGCCCAGAGGCCCGCCGCACCGAACCACGGACCGGGATCCGGCCTGATTCCTACTGGGGATCGGGGAGGGGGCGTGACATGGTCGGGACCACGGTCCCGGCGGGCTGACGTTACCTTCGGCCCTTTCCGGATCGTGGCCACCGTGATCACGGCTGGGGCCCGATCCCACCACGATTGTGGACCGCCGGCCGCCCGGAGAATTGTGGTCATTGTGATTCCCGCTGGAGGTTCACTGGGGTGAACATCTGGCAGAACTCACAACAGAGACGTTACGGGAATCACGGCCGCCACAGGGGATTCACTGTGGCTGACCGTGATCTTGTAACGTCTAAAGACACCCCTCATCAACATGACTGGGCAGTTCTCACTGGCTTGCATTGCCCCCCAAAACTGTATAGAAGCAGGGCTATGCTTTGGTTTAGAGCTAGACTCCACGGGCATTTTGTGCGGCGAGTGTCGTGGTTTTTGCCCCCGTCCATCTCTATGATCTCAAGGAACAGCGCTCTCCTCTCCAACATCACCTGGGCCCCCTCATCGCCTTCTGAGACCAGGCCGCCACCAGCCTTCTACCATCTGGATGCATAAGATACCCTGTCACGTATTGAGTTTACTAATGTGTAAACGCTGCCAAGATCAGGAACCATTTATATGAACTGCCTGGTTGTTTTATACAATGAATACATCTACTTCCCTGATAACGATCAACAAGACCCGCTAACTATTAATTCTAACCCTAAATCGGCTAGGGTAAAGTATATTAGTGGGACTGGAAATATTTCGTAACAGTAACTAGGGATGGGTGTTATGGATTCGGATTAACCCGTAGCGGGGTGTTATGGATTAATCCATACCGAACCGCAACTGAGGATGAAGCAGCATTGGAAAATTCACCAAAGCAGTCCTTCCTGCCCCAACCCAAACCATAGGCCCAGTTTAGGAAGGGACCCACAGTGTTCTTGACCCACAACCCCATTCTATTCCCGCTCCGTCAGCTCACCCCACGTGCCGCTTTGCTAATGCCCCTCAATCCCAGCCTACAGTCCTTCTCCCAGGCTCCCCACAGCCAGAGGGGGGCTCATTCCAATCTAGCTACCTCTCTGTCCCCACAAACAGCAGATGCCCCTTAATCCTGACCCATAGCCCCCTTCACACACACACACACACCGTCCCCTTCTTGGCATCTCTCTTGGACCATCCATGGGAGTGGAATGTGCACATCCGAACGCCGACAGGGAGAGACCGGCCTGGGATGAAACCTTTCCGTGACCCAGTGATTTCACTCGGTGAGGAGAGAAGGGCGAGCCCAGGCCTTGGGTTTGGTCCTGATGCCTTGATCTGATTTCCTCCGTTATTCCTCCGGGGGCGAGTCACGTCTTTCCCCCTCCCCCTCCTGGCCCCACACTTCCTGGAATGCGATTGCTTTCCCAATCCTGACTGCTCCGGGTAATGAAAGCCAAGCGGGGCCAGGATTCCAATCCAGCCCCTTCTCTGGCTGATCTCACCGCGATTCCTTGGAACCAGCAAGTTGGAACACGGAGGCTTCAGACAATTAACACTCAGAATTTCTTGCCCACAGTCCAAGAGGCTCGGATAGAAGCAGAGGCCTCGTGGTTGACGGGTTAGATATTAAATTGGGGTGGGGTGGGAACTAGGATAATCTGCGGGGGAGGAGGGCGCTCTAGCACCTACCTCTACGTCCCATCTGCAGATTTGGGCTGAAACTTGATCTCAATTTTAAAACGATTCTCATCGAGAATGAGTTCTCGACTTGTTTTTAGCGAGAATCAATAATCGAGAAAACCCCCAGCTCTCGACACTTTCTCAGTTGAGAATTTTTCTCAGTTGGCTGCAATTTGCTGTGTACCGTTTACCGTGATTTACTGTATACCGTACCGCAATTTATGTGTACCGCTTGCTGTATACCACGATCGTCCCGGTAATGTGCATGTGCAAAATGGCTGCCTTTTTCCAAAATGGGGACGACACTGGCGGTGCCATCTTGGAAGAGGGTTGTGCGTGTGTAGAACAGCTGCAGCAGTCATTTTGCACACCCACATTACCGGGATGAATGTGGTACACGGTAAGCGGTAAACGGTAAATTTGGATGAGATTCTCACCGAGATCGCCAACTGTTACCGAGATCATCCCAAGATCTCGGTAACGATTCTCGCAAGAGTTTCACAAGAAATAAATTGATTCTCGTGTTAGCCCAGATCCCACCTAGAGCAACGCCCCTCAGAGGGGTTTTGTTTGCCTCCCGGAGGGGTGATATGCACTGTGGGGGGAGGGACAGGCTCTGCGTGAACCGGAGGTGGCACTACACAGGACTTGAATGGGAGTAAGCGGTTTTAGGATAATAGCCTCACTAATAGCATGTTTGCTGCTTCCTTGCATTTCAGCCCAAACTCTTTGCAGACGGTCGGCTGTTTGATTCTCTGTGTTACATTTGGATGAAGAGATTAAGGCCCCATTACACTGGGCAATCTGCAGAGACTAGGGCTGCACCGATTAGTAAAAAAAAATGTGTGTATTTCCGAGTTTCCGAGGATCAGCTCTGAGTGTTCAGCCAGTCCTCGGTAACTCAGCCGAATACTCGGTACCCAGTAAAATACTCGGTAAAATAAAACCGAGTACTGAGTATTTTCCAAGTACTGAGCACCCTTATATAGGACCAGAAAAAGCCCTGTATGTTTCCCATCTGAGGATTTCCTGAGGACCGAGTACTGGGCCAATTCCTTGGTAAAAATGAGTAGAATATTGCGATATTAAGTAAAAACCAAGTAACTTCGAATACCGAGTTTCAGCACTAGCAGAGACAGTCACTGCCTTACTAAGCTCAATCTAGGCAGACAAAGGGAAACCAGAGACGTGCACTGCTGAAGGTCACAGAGTAAATCAGTGGCAGGATTAGAACTCAGGGTTCCCAAGTCCCAGTTTAGTGCTCTCCCCAATGGACCAGGCAGTCCATCATGTATTCTCATCTGTTGTCTTCCAGTAGCAGCCAGGCGGAGAGCAGCCTCTCAGGTTTCTTTACCCCTAGTTGTTTAGTGGGATGAACACTGTGTGTGGTTTTTAACCGTCACGATGCCCTGGGTACTGTGGTGGCAGGCACGCCTCAAGCACAATGGGCAAGAGGAAAGGGTGGCAGCCAGTCTCTCCAAAGCCTGAGACTGACTGGTTTAATACATCGGTTTTGGACAGAACGTAACTCCGTAGCAGGGATACTGCGTAAGGCAGGGGCGGGGAACCTGTTCTCTCCTAGGGGGGCACTTTGAAAATGAGTACAAGCTCCATGGGTTGCATAGGAGCTGGGAGACAGGGTGGGGGTTAAGGGGTGTTCTCAGAATGGGGAAGGTCCAGTTCATGACTCAGTGCCATGGCTCCATCCGCACGCTGTCCTTGAGTGCATGCCTTCCTCTCCGCTTACTGAGCTTCCCCTTTCAGTGCGTCACGGTAGGGGGATGGATCCACAGGCCAGAGCTAGGAACTGGAAAGTGGCCAAATCAAAAGCAATTACGGGCCAGATTTGGCCCAGGGGTCGAAAGTTTCCTGCCCCTGGGACAGGGCAAATATTCCTGGATCCCAGTGGCTTGTGCTGCCCACACAGTATTCTACTAATAATCAGGCAACGACGGGCTTGGCCTTCTCCCGGCAGTTTGCTACTGTTGAGCACGGCCGGGAGAGATAACGAGGAGCCTGCTGGCGATTGATGGGCACCAGGGGAAATGGCATGATGAGGCACAGGGTCGAAGCTCAAAGGTCAAGTGTCTTTAATTACCCTGACGCGCACTAATAAACGAGGAGCCTGCTGGGACTTAGCCCAGTCGAGGCAAGGTTCTCCTGGGAGCTCAGCTGAGACAGGCCCCCTCAGCAGCGTCCCAGCCGGTCAGGAGAGATTTTGATTTCTTCCCCCCCGGAAAACAAATTTCAAAGAGATGATTTTAGAATTTTGTCTCCGTGCCGCTGAGATAGGAATGATCCTTAGCGGAGTCACTCTGGCCCAGCTCCGCTGGAGGGCTCTATGTTGTCCCTAACCAGTGCCGCTGGGGTCAGGGCCAGGCTGGAGCAAGGCTGGGGTGGAGCTCCTGTTCCAGCGATGCCCCTCCTAAGGGCAAGGGGTGGGGTTTGCGCCTCTGGGGGTCCCATAGGGACCTGCTGCAGGCTGCCCCTGCCGCTGGGAAGCCAGGAATCCCGCTGCAGGCCACCTCCATGAGCCTTAGGTGTGGACAACCTTGAGCAGGGCTCCTGGAAAGCCCCAGTGGTGGCCTTGACAAGGAAGCTCCCGGCCACCCTTGCCCCCAAGAAAGTGGCGGCAAAAGGACCCACGAGGAAGGAAGTTTTCAGAGTGGGTGGGGGTGAAGGGATGGTCCCGACAACTCTAAAACCTGCTGCGCCCCGGCTCCCAGCAGGCCCCCTGGAAATTCAGTAACCCCGCCAGGAAATATGTTTTCAGAGTGGGCGAGATCAGTACTCCACCCCTCTATCTGCCCCACTCTGAAAATTTCCTTCCTGGTGGGGCCCTTTGCTGAGCGCTGCTGGGAAATTTCCAGAGTGGGTGGAGGAGGGAACTGAGGCGGAGTGCTAGCTCCATTCCTACTGCCTTCTCCACCCACTCTGAAAATTCCCCACTGTGGTGCTCAGACCTCTTGCAAAGCCCACCCCCCCGGACAGGTTGCCACCTATGGAAAAGGTGCCAATACAGGCCCTGCAACATGCATTTTCCATAAGCGTTCCTTAAATACTTTGCATAGGTGGCAGCCCTGCCCCATGAGTCTGAGGTGCCCGTTTGCACCCTGGTAGCTGCGGCCCGGACAGTCTATGGGCATCGCAACCTGTCACCGGCGGGGATGGAAACACAGCAGCCGTGCGTCGCCTGGGGTGGGCTGCTGGGGTTCTCTGGGGCTGCAGACGGACCTTGTTCAGGAGAGGAGACATCGGCGGCGGCTGCCGCCTGGCTTGGCCTCTGGCAGACGAGGCCTGACAGGCGGTGGGGGCAGCCAGGCGGTGGGACTCAGTGGGAAGGAGGGGAAAGAATCCAGCTGAGGGGATTTTAAATGCTGCTAAAGTGGGGGGAGGGGGGAGGGCTGGAGAGAAACCAGGGGAGGGAAGCCCGGAGCATCATCCAGCAATGCGGCTTCAGACCATCTGCTCTCCCCGCCCCCAACCAGACCCAGAGTGCCTCCTCCTTCTCTCTTGCTCAGGACTTGGAGCCTAAGACTCCTGCTCAAACCGCTCTCTCGCTGGATCAGGACATTGGCAGCTGCCTCCGTTTACTGTTCTAGGATCGAGTATCAGAATTGGGGGTTAGATGCAAGTTTTGCCAGGCCACTTATGAAAAATACATGTTTCAGGGTCTGCATTGGCGCCTAGGCACCAATGCAGGCCCTGCAACATGTATTTTTCATAAGTGGCCTGGCAAAACTTGCATCTGTGGCAACTCTATGCCACCCACCCCAGGTGGGAACCTGACAGCACCAAGGCCACTGTCCTCAGGATGGGGAAGAGAGTCCAGATGGTGGCTCTGTGCCATTGTGTGCATGCCCTCATCTTGGCTCCCTCCCCCTGCGCTCGCTCTTTCAGGACGAGAGGGCAGGAACTGGATGCACAGGCCCGATCCAGGAATTGGAAAGAGGTCAAAATAAAACAAATCAGTCAGGGGCCAGATTTGTCCCACAGGATATTGTGGAGCTGAGTTATAACTGTTAGGGTTTCCCGCTCTAAGGTTTTATGCAAGGCCCTTCAGCAAAGACTGCAGAGGAGTTGGAACTGCTAGCGCATCCCCCGGCAGCTCCCAGACACTTTACCCAAAAGATGCAGCGACTTTCCTTAGACCCAACACCTTTGATTCTGGCTCCCTCTTGTGGGGTAACAGGGGGGCTGCAGATAGCCAGCCAGAGCCCAGCATGTTGTGCGACTCGGAAGGCATGGTTGGGTTTTTCATTCTGGAAGTGTGAATCATGTCTGGCTGCTCCTGAGCCAGGGCCTCGCGCAAGGACAAACAGAGACTGCCTTCTCATCCTTTGCAAAGGCAGCAGACGGCGTGGGCAAAAACAGGAAGAAGGGATGGAAAATGGCGAGGAGGTGAGGGGCCAGGGTTGTACGCTACATATTACTGGGATGAGCCCACAGCGGGGCGGCCGGGGCCCTCACCGGTTTTATTGGGAACGCGGGTTGAGCTGCGCCGTTACCCCTCGAGAACTTGTTACTAGGTTATGGGGCTAGGTTGGACTGGGATTTGGTGCAGAAGATACAATGGGGCCTCCCCAAAGCCCCTTCCGTATCTCCCAAGACATTTTGTGCCGTCAGAGGGACAAGCCCCACCCCCAGCCAATTAGCCCCATCTCTCATGTGCTTAAACACACATGCCCCTCCTAGCATTCCAGTTGCATAAAGGGGGGCAGACGCTCTCCTACTTATTCCACTTAGATTCTCATAATTCTGTCCTCTCCAGTGCATTTCCTGCGAGGCAACCAAGAAAGAGGGGCCTGAGGCTTGAATCCCAGCCTTTGTGTCTCTTTCTCCTGAAAGAGGGGCTGTGGAGATGTGCTCTCCCAAGGGAAGCAGCCACTCCAGGGTATATGGGCCAAGCCAGCTTTTGTCAAGACCACATTTAGCAAGGAGGAAACCCATCTTAGGGTCCTGCCCCCTGGTTTGGGAATCCTTGTGCTTGGAGTGGAGGAACACTACTCAGCAGGAGCATGTGCACAAAGAAGCTCTGAAGGAAGAAATGTGCACATGGGGCATCCTACACACAAAATCCCCCCACCTTTGAAAACACAGCTGCCACTGGGGCATGAAATGCCAACATCCCATTTAAGTTGGCTGAATGGAAACCCTGTGCTGGAAGTTACTTGGTAGCAGCAAGGCTAAAGCCCCATGGGCTTTTTTAACCACAACAAGCTCTCAGTCACTTTGATTTTTTTCCATCTTTACCGAGGACAGCTTCTGCTGGCGGTTCACTAAAGCCCGAGCATTTTTCAGAAGCAACATATTGCCTATCTGGCCAAGCTTTTAGCAGCGGGGTATAGGGTCTGGGGGATTTGTTTTAATTGGGATGTTTTATCCAGTTTATTTTAAAATATGTTTTTATTTTCATAATTTATACAAAAGCATGAGAGATTGTATTGTTAACTGTCCTGAGACTTTGAGGGAAGGACAGGTTAGAAATAATTTTAAAAAATAATCAGTAAGTTTCCAGCAGCCTGGCTCACGCACCAGCTCAGAAATTACTCGTCAGGTGCACAACTAAGCTAGAACGGGCCTTGGGGCAGAAGATAGGATTCCCTCCCCCTCCCTCTCTTCCAGTATCAAGGTACACAGCTACAGGAGGGAGCATTGGCCCCCCAGACTTGTGGGGCTGGGTGCAGCTGCACCTCTTGTTCCTACCACCTTGGCACTAGCGGGTATAAGAACTTGTACACAATGCTCCCACCAGAGACTAATCATCCAGTTGGATTGCTGACCCTAAAAGGCTTCTGCTGTTGCAGTGCAGTTGTGTGCATGCACGCACGCACGCACACAAGCGGTGCATGGTATTTGTGTTCAAGCAGCTGGTTTAGAATCCAACCATCGCGCACAAATTCTCACCTGCCTGCACCCGGAGAGCACATTCAGAGGCAGTAACCCACCAATCACTGCCACCTTCTCCCATACTGGGCCAGGGCCACCTGTTTCATTCACAGACACAGTCTGCAGCAAGTTCATTATGTGAAACGTTTAGCTAAAGTAAAACCAACTAAGGGGGATGCGGCAGATTTAAAAGTAGGCGCATCGGGAAAAATCTACCTATTTGTGGGCAGGGGGAAACCCGTGAAACTTGGATGAATGTGAGGGGAGACAGTAGCGAGAGTTGGGAAGCAGCAGCAAGAACCATGCTGGAGGCAAGGCACAGAGAGAGGGACAGACAGTAAAAGACAAAAGAAAGTGGAAGTATGTATGTTTATAATGGGTAACAACTCAATTGTATTTTTGATTCCTGTGTGTGTCCTTTTAATTACAAAATATTTTTCTTTTTAATTAGTAAACCAACCTAACAGAAGAATATGAAACAATGTACGCAAATTAAAGAGGTCCTTGGTGGAATCACTACTCTGGGGTGTAGGGACGGACCAGGTGGTCTCTGGAATGGTGCAGTCAGAGAGGCTACCTGGCATCACCACGGTCCCCTAGTTGAGAGACCTTGTTGCCACCCCAAATGCATCAAGGTCCAGAGCAGGGAACCCCTTCCCTTCTGCAAACCTCTAAGAATTAGCACAAGCACCACAGGCCTCATAGGAGCTGGGGATGATCAGGATGGGGGTCAATATTATGAATCCATCCTGTATCTTGGCATGCACAACCACATGCGTGCTGCTCCCTTCCACTAAACACCTTCAGTGGTAGGGGCAGGATCCATAGACCAGACCTATGAAATGGGCAAATAAAAATAAACCATGCCAGCTGCAGCTACATCCTTTTCTATGTGGCAGTCAGAGATAGGGTTTGGGATTTAAGTTGGTTTTACTGATGCTTATTTATGATTTTGTGTGCTGTACCACCCCTCCAAATCTTCCAGAAGGGGCAGGATAATAAGCTGAAATAAATAAAATATTCCACTTCTGCCCTGAGTAGAACACACCCCTTCAAGCATTAAGCAGCAATAATCAAGGGCGAGTTTCAGCAACAGA
Organism: Sphenodon punctatus; assembly: GCA_003113815.1. Lineage (NCBI taxonomy): Eukaryota > Metazoa > Chordata > Lepidosauria > Sphenodontia > Sphenodontidae > Sphenodon > Sphenodon punctatus. Next base: position 15,676,589 of record QEPC01010859.1, on the reverse strand, counting down.
AATTGCTCCAGTAAGAGACACAAACTCAAGCACTTGGTCTCTGTCGCTTAGGCTTAGAACCCATCCACCTTCTCCCATAGAAGAGTGGTTCCTAAGCCCATAGGCTCCTAATGAAGCGTTTTGAGAGAGAGAACGCGGAGCCTGCGGACAGCAAGACGGGCTAAATACTATCCAGTCTGCTACACCCAGTGTAACATGTATGACTATCTTCCTCTTGGGGAAGAGGCTGCACGTGTGCGCTCGGTGCAAAGAGCTCCTGGCTCTCAAGAGAACAAATGCAGTCTCTGGAGGCTCAAGTGGCGGAGCTAAGGCAGACAGAGGTTTACAGAGAAGTCCTTCAGGGACATTGTAGAGAGCGGTCCCACCTCCACTCCGGCAGCCTCTCTGCTGCCATGAAGGAGCAAGTTCTCCAGGCAGGAGAGCATCAAACCCGAACGGCAGGAAGTGATCCTGTAACTGGGACCTGCCTTCCAGATGATGCGTTATCCTCTTGCACTGAGGACATGTGTCCAGGGGGTGGTTCCCAGGGGGGTGGGAAGAGGCTAGCCATGGTAGTTGGCAATTCAATTATTAGGAATATAGACAGCTGGGTTGTTGGTGGTCACAAGGACCGTGTGGTAACTTGCCTGGCTGGTGCAAAGGAAGCGGCTCTCACATCACCTAGACAGAACTCTAGCGTGCACCAGGGAGGAACCTGTTGTCGTGGTCCATGTGGGTACCAACAACATCGTGAGTAGCAGCAGGGAGGTTCTCGGGGCTAAATTTAGGCTTCTAGATAGGAGACTGAAGTCTAGAAACTTCAGGGTAACGTTCTGAGAAATGCTCCCAGTCCCACATGCAGAACCACAGAGGCAGGTTGAGCTTCATGCTGATGCTCTCAACGCATGGACAAGGCAAGGAAGAGGGCTTTAGAGTCATTAAGAACTGGGGACCCTTTGGGGGAAGGGAGAGCCTATACCAACAGGATGGGCTCCACCTTAACCAAAGGGGAACCCGGCTGCTGGTGCTAAACATTAAAAAGGAGATCGAGTCGTCTTTAAACTAAAAACTGGGGGAAAGTCGACAGGTGCTGAGCAGCATGCGGATCGGGCTAAGGCAGCTGCAGATGATGCTGTTATACTATAGAAGACATGAAAAATCCCCAGAGAGCTCATGTGGAAATCAGTTTGAGAGTGCAACTGTTGCATTCTCCCATTGTTTTAGACATCTCGCATTTGTATATAGATGTTTAAATGTATCCTTTTTTATTTTTAATCTGTTAATTGTAAGTAACTGTTTTAGTTACTTAGGGATCAATCGAGTTTATCGTGTTAAATGAGGATATAGACACCATAGGAATCTGAGACATGGTGGAATGAGGACAAGCAATAGGACACGGTATTACCAGGATATAACATATATCGAAATGAGAGTAGATCGAGCTGGTGGTCGGGTGGTGCTATATGTAAGAGACAACATTGAGTGAAGCAGGATTAATAGTGTAACGGGAGCAAACGGTGCTCTGGAATCTGTGTGGATAGAAATTCCATGTATAATGGGGAAGTGTATAGCTGTTAGGGGTGGGAATATCGGTATCCAATATACCCAGTTATCAAGTGTATCAGATTAATCCGATAATGCCCAGTATTGGCATATCTTTTTTTAACATTGGCCGCTTTACCGAACCGGTAAACCGCTCAATGTTAAATAACCGGTAAATCCGATACCGGGGAGATCCGACACCAATAAATCCGGCATTCTCCCCGGTGTTTCATTCCTAATAGCAGTTGACCTATGCTCCTGACCAGGACAGCGAGTGACTGTGAAATGCTAAAGGGAGATTAAACAGGCTACAGAAGTGAGAAACGCAGTAATAATGGGCAATTTCATTTAGCCTCATATTGACTGGGTGAATGTCTCCTCGGGGCGGGATGCAGAGATAAAATTTCTAGATGCCAGATTACTGCTTCCTGGAGCAGCTCGTCCTGGAACCAAGAAGAGGAGCCCCTCAATCTAGTCCTAATCGGAGTGCAGGATTTAGGGCGAGGGGTAGCGGTGGTGGAGCTGCTAGGCAATAGTGACCATAATATAATCGTATTTGACATACTCACAGGAGGGAAAATGCCAAATAAAACCACTACAGTAACGTATAACTTTAGAAAGGGGAACTATGTAAAAACGAGGAAACTAGTTAGAGGGAAACTTAAATGTCTACAGGCAACGTGGAGACTATTTAAAAACACCATGATTAAATCTATTCCACAAATTAAAAAAGGTGGAGAGAGGACCAAATGTCTGCCTGCATAGCTAAATGGTGAGGTGAAGGAGGCTACTGGAGCCAAAAAGGCATCCTTAAACAAACAAACAAACAAAAATGGAAAAGAAGTCCCAATGAGGTAATTAGGGAAGAGCATAAGCATTGCCAAGTAGATGTACAAAGTTAAGGCAGGCGGCCAAAACTAATAATAAAAACTTTTTCAAGTACATCAGAAGCAGAAAGCCTGCTAGAGCCAGTTGGGTTGTGGAAAACGACATTGCAGAGAAGCTGAATGAGTTCTTTGCTTTGGTCTTCACTGCAGAGGATGTTGGGAGATACCCATACTGGAACTTTACTTTGTAGGTGATGAATTGGAAGAGCTGTCACAAATAGACATGACTCTGGAGGAGGTTGCAGAGCAAACTGACAAACTAAATACCAACAAAATCACCAGGACCAGATGGTATTCACTCCCGAGTTCTGAAGGAACTCAAATATGAAATTGCAGACCTACTGTTAGTAATTTGTAACCTATTGCTAAAATCTGCCATTGTACCAGAGAACTGGAGGGTGGCAAATATAAACACTGATATTTACAAAGGGATCCAGAAAACTACAGACCAGCAAGCTTGACGTCTGTACCAGGTGTCTGGGGCCGGGGAGGACCACGGGGGAACCCACTTGCGTCGTCACGTACTCTACAGTCGCACAAAGTTGCTGGCAAGGCGAAGTGGGGAAAAAATGCCCGTCAGGACAGTATTTGGGCCCACACAGTCTCAAACAGACTAGGCCCCTATCATCATTGGGCGTCAAGCACCTGAGCAGGTCTAGGCCCTTCTGCTCTCCACGCGCTCACAGACTCCACCACTCGGAAAGTGGGGAGGAAGGGAAGCAAGTGCGGGGTGCGTGAGGGTGGAAGGGTAGTGACCAAGGATTGGAGGGGAAGGGACTAGGTTCACACCACGCAGGACTGAGGGAGGAGCCAGGAAGCGGGGAGGGGAAGTACGCAACCACACAACACTCACCTTTCACTCACACACGCAATCACGGAAAGAAGGAAGCCACAGGGACAGGCACACGCACGCACGCACTACTATCGCTAAGTCAATCAAGGGGTCAGTTTCTCACAAAGGATGTGTGTCATGCGACCCAGCTATCTTGGCTGCTGGTGACAGCTGCAGCGGTGCAGGTGCCGTGGTCAGGGCTGAGGCGGGGGAGGCAGGAACAGCTGTGGAAACGGGCCATGCGGGCGCCTCCGTCCACCACGCCTGACAGTGGGCAAAATGGTGGAAATCATAATTAAGAACAGAATTGCTGGGCACGTTGATAAACATGGCTTAATGGGAATTTAGCCAAGGGAACTCATGCCTCACTAATCTGTTAGAATTCTTTGAGGGTGTAAATAAGCATGTGGACAAGGGAGACCCGGTAGATATAGTGTGCCTGGATTTTCAGAGAGTATTTGATAAGGTCCCAGATAACAGACTCTTGATAAAATTAAAGAATCATGGGATAGGAGGTAGTGTCTTACTATGGATCGGTAACTGGTTAAAGTCTATGAAGCAAAGAGTAGGTCAGTTTTCCCAGCGGAGAGATGTAAAAAGTGGTGCGCCCCAAGGATCCGTATTGGCAGCGGTGCGGTTTAATGTATTCATTAATGATCTGGAAAAGGGCGTTAAGAGTGAGGTGATCAAATCTGCAGATGACACTAAGTTGTTCAAGGTCATTAAAACACGAGGAGACTGAAGAACTGCAACAGGAACTTACAAGACTGGGTGCCTGGGCATCTCAATGGCAAATGAGATTTAATGTGGACAAGTGCAAAGTGATGCACATAGGGAAAAGTAATCCAAACTATGAGTACACAATGCTGGGTACTAAGCTAGGAGTTACCACTCAGGAAAAGGATCTGGGAGTGACTGTGGACAATACACTAAAATCCTCAGCCCAGTGCGCTGCAGCAGTCAAAGAAGCAAACAATGTTAGGAGATATTCGCAAAGGGAGAGAGAATGAAACTGAGGATGTCATAATGCCTCTATACAAGTCGATGGTGCGACCGCACCTGGAATATTGCTTGCCGTTCTGGTCGCCCCATCTCAAAAGAGACATCACTGAACTAGAAAAAGTACAGAGAAGGGCAACGAGAATGACAAAGGGTACGGAACGGCTTCTGTACAAAGAGAGGCTTGACAAGCTGGGTCTCTTCAGCTTAGAGAAGACCGAGGGGACATGATAGAGGTTTATAAGCAGCCTGAGCACCACTAGGAAGTTTTCAGAGTGGGCGGGGAAGGGACCAGGGGTGGCACTCCACTCCCACTCTGAAAACTCCCTAGCAGTAGTGCTCAAGCAACTTACCAAGGGCTCCATGAAGAAAGTTTTCAAAGCAGGTAGGTAATGGAGTGCTGGCTCATTCTGGCTGGGGCTGCCGCCTCCCCACGCGGCCCACGGAGAGCTGGGGTGATACCACCACCTGTGTGGGGTGGAGGCTGGCCAGGAGTCCCCTTGCAAGGGTGGGATGTGGGCAGCCTGGGAGGCCTGCACCAGGCTGGGCCAGAGGTTCCCCATCCCTGCTTTAGACGGAGGCAATAGTACCCTAGACATTTGCCCTTCCCACTGCAGGAATCAATGCACCCCACAAGATCCTCAAGTGATGCTTTCTGTTTTTATTCAATTAAATGCAGCATTCTATACAAGAAAAAAAAAATTAAATCCATGAAATTCCCAACCCTGACAGTGAACTAGAATTCTTCCTAAAGAATCAACCAGAATTAAAAGATTTCCCCCCCCTCCCCTACATCGCACTGTACATAAAATAATCTCTTCCCCATTTACAGCTTTCTGCAGTACGGGTTTGTGTGTATCTCAAACTTCAGAACTGTACAACTTTGTTACAAACCACGCTTTATTCCTATGAAAAATTACAGAAAAAAATATTGCCACTTTTTTATTCATTTGTAACAAAAACATTAGAATCTTTTAAAAAAGAAAATCAGTCTGCCAGAACTCTGTTAAGAGGGCATGTATACTTGTGTGGGAGGGGGTGGGAGGAGAAGAGTACAGACCCAGAGTGTCCAGTAAAGCATGCTGCTTTCCGACTCTGAAATGTTCAGCTGCGTTTGGCATATAAAATACTAGTTACCCACTAGAGATGGAACCCAGCCACAGAACTGGGGATAAGCTCTGCCTGCTTGGGGGCTGCCTCAAGCTTCTGGTTTGGATCCATCTCCAAGGATCACTGCTAGAGAGACCTCACACTAACAGCATTAAAAACAAGGGGCTGACAGCTGTCAAGCCCTTTCCCTGCACAGGAACCGTGGAAGATAAACTTACATGAGAAGAGGTTCAGCTTGTGTCTGCACACTGGGCGTCACGATGTTACGGCGGAAGCTATTGGGATCGGATGAGTGCGCACGTCAGTTGCGCAAGATATGGGCCGGCCAGGTGTCTAGCCATCAGGGGGGAGAACCAAGCCTTTGGGATGCAGCTCATACCACAGTGGGATTTTATTTACAACAGCTGGATTAGAATTGAACAGGTGGGGAAAAGCCAGGTGAGGCAACCAAGATCTTCCGCTTGTATCATTTACTTAAACGGCAAGGTTACCAGATGCTTGCAAAAGCAGAGCTGCAGGCAAAAACATAGCTATCTTAATGAAGAGAAATCTTAAAGTAGGCTTACACTTCCCCCATTTCTGTTACGAGCAAATAACCCTGGCACCAGTGAATACAGCAAAGCCTGTGAAACAGATTAACATTTTGGTTCCATCATTTAGACCAACTCATTTTGGGTACAGCCAAGACATCACAAAGAATCCCCCTTCCCCGCCCCCACTCTTTTTTTGGCAAAAAAAACAGGTGCTTTCTCAAAAAACCCACAAGGTATTCAGAAGCATTTGGTACTTGTCTTTAGAGGACGGGGAGGGATGCTCGGAAGCGCTGAAGAACTTTGGGTTCCCAAAGTTGCTCAGGCCCTTTCGACCACCTGACCCCAACCAACATCTTTGATTTTGGTGATGGCAACACAAAATATGCACGTATTAGAAGAAACTAAAGGAGAGGATTGGAGGAGAAAGGTTAAAACCAAACTGGTTAGAGGTCTGGGCATGGAGTCTTTTGGTCCTCAGTTTTGTCTTCTACTTTTGAACAATTTGCAAGGGCCAAAAGTTTGCTTCCCTCTTAAGTGATAGAGAATGGCCAAGATCTCCAGCACGCTACACAAACAGCCCCATAAGCCAGTAATCTATGTAGAACTGTTGGTAGATCAAGCCATTTGTCAGATAAAGTATTGCCAATTCTCTAGACACAAACTGAGAAAAATGAAAAATCAAAGTTAGCCTCTCTTTCAAAATCAAGGCTTCACTTCAATGCAGATCAGTGCAAAAGTTAAAAAACATACCTACACATACACTACATAAGTGTGTATCAAATCTTTGTACGGCTGCGGAGGATGGCCTGCCAGACAGAGTGATCACCGTACCGAAACAGCTGTATCACAACGTATCAGCTGGAAACAACTGGCCTGGAGGCAAACTCCAAAGAGGAACGTTTCAGTCAAAGCTGCATAAGTGAAGAAGCCTCAAGGATGGGAAATGGAGACAACTGCACCAGAGACTACGGCCACGATCCACAAACTACTTCCTTCAAAGTGGTTTGCGGGTCATGGCTACATGGAAGGGCTTTAAACATCAAGGTACCTACCTTACGGCCAGGAAACAGTTGTAACAAGGGGCCAACTTCTACCATTCTAGAAGAAAGGTCTCTGGTACGCAACCCAGACAGGAGCACGTTTTGGATTTTAAGTCGCTCTAAAGGAGGCGAGATTCAGTAGCAGGGCAAGTAAAAGCCAGACTGACTCTCATATGGGTTACACAGCCCATGCTCTGGAAGCCGTCTCAACCACCACAAGAGAGGCACCTACACAACCAACTTCCTTTTCAATTGGGGGGCTGGGGGACAGTCTCCTTGATGCACAGGGAGGCTTAGCAGGACATTTAGGTCAAAGGTGCCCTGCAAATAAGAAAACCAAGTCCAAGATGCCTATGGTTTTTGCTCTCCACCCAGCTAGAAAAAGTCAATGCAACTCGTTTGAATAAGTCACTTGTTAGAAGCCTTTGAAACATGAAACCAAGAACGTTCCAATTCAAACCCAGCCTGGAGCCTGCCGTTAGTCACCAGCTTGACAAAGAGCGACATTTTGGATGCCAGGAGAGAATGTCGAACCCCAAATCCGCACTGGTTTTAACATTAGAAGAAGCCACAAGTGTTCCAAAATCTAGGGAAGTCTTCTCCCCCTTGCGATTGTCAGGGTATCCAAGCAAGGCTGCTCTGCAAGCCAGGAGGCAGGCAACAGGCCATCATTTTCAATTGCAACTTGCAATTTAAAAGACAGGCAGAAGCGTGAACTTGCAGAACTCTATGCAGAGGAAGGGCAGCCCTCGGCCCTCTGTGCTGTGCCAACTAGCCTTTCCAGACAAAAAGCAAATGCGCAGCTAGGAGCCTGATCTAGGCAGCTCATACTTCTGCTGAAGCCTGCTGCTGGATCAGGCCTTTACAGGGGACAAGCCTTAAAAAGGAACCATCTGCAAGGAGAGGGGAAAAACCCCAGATGTCGGCACGCATGCTAGGTTTCCAAGGAACAGCACAAGGGAGAAGAATCTGCTGGTTCCCGGCTGGCGGGACCACACGCTCCTCACGACAGCACCAGAGGCTTTGCAGAGTGTATTAAAAGCGCACAGGCTGTGGAAGTGCCCAATCATGCAGAACAAAGGGCAGCTTCGTTGGAGGCAGAGAAAGGAGAAAACAATTTTTTAAAAATAAACTACTCTTGCAACTGCTTCAGTGCCTAGAAGGGATTCAAATTTCAAGAGGATTTTTGTTGTTGTTGTAAATTTATTAAAATTCAGGTTCAGACCGCAAACTTTTGACTCTTCATTCAAGCCAGGATAATGTAGTCTGAATGGTAGGAGCAAGTGGGGGAGGCGAATCAGATGGAAGTGTAGCCATTCTAGAGCTAAGGCTGAGGCAGAGCGGTCATTCTGCTTAGTATGCGTTTTTACTGGTCAAGCGACTCCAGGTGGCACCAGGAATTCAAATCAGACCTAAGTGAGAGAGACATGGACCAGCTGCTTGGATATTTACTGGCAATAACCAAACAGCAAGACATTTTGGATTGCTGTGCAGAGGTTTCTCACCCCCAAGCTACTAAGGCAAACGAAGAGTCTGCGACCCATCATCAGGCATGCTCTTCTCTAGCAAACAAGGCTAGTCCTGCCACGCACCACTTCTCAGCCACAAACATACGTGCCAACAACATTCAGAACCGCGCTAGGCTGGAACACACTGAGCCAGAGACCCATGCCCATCGCCACGAGGAGCTAGTCAGACTCCCTGCTCCTGCAGGCTCTACCCCCTCTAGCTTTAACAATATGAACCTAAACCCACACTGCCATTTTTATCCTCAACAGCTCCTTAAAGCCCTCGGCCCTCTCATGCCAGTCCTTAATAGAAACCAGCCAAGGCAACTCCAAAGATTAAGAATACACAACGCAATATGCCTCTGGAAAAAAACAACCTTTCATGATGCTGTTAATGTGAAGTGCTGAGCATATGGTGCAACTTCTGACTCCACTGCTCCTCCTTCCTAGAGCTCCCTCCCCCCTTGACAGGTGATCACAGCCAGTCTCGACATAGGCTGAAAAGGAGGCATGCCCTTGGAGGGGGGGGGATGGAGGGGGAACACACCCTTTCATTAGCAGCATGGAAACAAGATGCTTGCAGGCACAAGCTAGTTTGGGGGGGGGGGGGGGGAAGGGGACAAGTACATGGCATTTAAAAACGGTGACTAAAGTGCAACGCATGGCCTAGACACTTTGTAATCGACAGCAGGAAAAAAAAAAAAAGCAGTGTCTGCAAATCTTCAAAGTTTCCAGTTGACTGGAGGGCACCTTTAAACAAAACCATAGTCGCAAACCTAGGAATTCAGGAGCCCTTTGGTGTAGCATGGAATAGGAGGCCACTAGAAAGCATTTCAGTTCTTTTTTAGGGGTGGGTGGGTGTTAATATATTTAGAACGTTTAAAAAGAAACCTTACAGCAAAAAAAAATCATCATCATCATCTTGAATGTTGAGCAATGAAACAGTTAACTTTTTGGTGGTGTTTTAAAAAACAAAACAAAACAAAATAAAAGTAAGCTAAACACAGGCAGCCTGACCCAGCCAAAACAATTTCCGCTTCATGAGGGAAAGAGGACGCCCACTCGACCAGCTACCTGGGAAAGAACAGGTGGCACAAGACACATTCCATCGATGCGCCTCGGGATTATACTGTAGTCATAAAAACAAAAAGCCAGATTCTTTCCAACTATTCGTCAGCCTGAAAGGAAAACCAAAACTGAAGTGAGGTGAGAAATAGCCAAGGCAGGGCGTTGTGTGTGTGTTGGGGGCAGGGCGGGGGGTGGGGGCGCGGGGGAATAAGTTTTCACAGATTGAAGGCTAATCTCTTTCAGCACTAAGATCCTGGAAAGCAGATTCCTCAATGTCGCCTCATTTTAACTTTCCGGGCTGGGCTGCCATCCTCCTCCTCTTCATCATAGTCCTCCGTGTACTCGTAAGACCTTCGCCAATAGTTCTCGGAGCTGAAGTTGCTCCGCCTTCTGTGCTTCGGCAAGAGGACCGAGCGCCTGTTCTCTTCCTTATCCATTTCTAAAATGCGAGGCCTAAGAGGCAATAGACAATTTGGGATTACAAAGAGGTGTTTTTAGAAACAATTGGCCACATTAAGTTTTGCTAAATGATTAGTGCAAAGCTGACAGACAATTCAAGGTAGGATTACCCTCTTCTGTTCCCATGATGCAGCTCCAAGTTCGAACTTTGCTATTTCCCTAAAGAAGGGGTGGGGAACCTTTTCCCTTCTCAGGGCCCACTTTGAAGAGTACAAGTCCCGAGGGCGGGCGGGCGGCATAGCAGCTGGGGTGCCTCAAGCCTATGCTTGGGAAGAGGAAGGTCCAGTTCATGGATTTTTGCCAGGGTGGGCAATGGTCAAGAGCTGCATCCCAACATTCCGGTATCGCTCAGAGCCAGACAGGGAGCACGGATTCCCCCCAATCCCTCCCTTCACATCAAAGCTCGAGCAGTTTGGGACAGCAGCAATAGTAGCACAGGGCACGCTCTCCCATGAAGCGCCAGGGGTTGAAGTGGTGGCTCGGCTAACCTTGCTCCTGAGGGAGTTCTATGGACACGCCCCTGCCTCCCTGAGCAGCTGCTCCTGGCGAGCGCCACAGTGCAGGTGCCCAAGAACTGCATGTGGAGCCGCATCTGTGCCATGGATCCTTGGGGCATGCCCTTGTCTCTGCTCCCGTCCCCCGAGCTCCGCCTTGGAGCACTTGTGGATAACTGGATCCAGGGACCAGAGCCAGGAAAGGTGCCATGTAAGAACTAGCCACTGGCCACATTTGACCCCGGACGTTTCCCACCTCTGCCCTACAGGCACTGAAGGAAAAGCCACCTTAATCCTTTCAGCGTAGCCGAGCTAGCAATGGAGTCAAGAGTCAACTTTAAGACGGGAAGACCAGACAGACACCAGTCGGATTTGGCCTGGAGATGCCTTTATTCCAGGGATAAAGGCAACAGAACATACATGTCTGTAGCTGCTGCTACCCCTCCAGTCTCTCTGACCAATGCCAAGAAGGAGCTGTTGGAGACATCAAAGCATAAGCCTTGGTTTTCGCTTTACCTTGTGGCTCTACAAGCTCTATTTTTCTGTACACTCGCTGTGTTTATATGGCATCCCTTGCTTACTCAAACCCCAGTCTATATGGTCAAAAGGAACTGTTGTACACACACTTTTAGCTCCTAGGTTCTCCAACTAGGAGAGGCAAGGAGGACCCCAGCTGCCAAGCCTAGACCCACACACTCACTGAGCTGGGGGGAAATTGGGCGGCAAGTAGAAAGTGTAAACAAATAAAAGGGAAACAAGAAAAGGATGGGAAGGGGAGAAGATGAGAGGGAAGCAAGGTGGTAGGAGGTCCTCAACCACCTCAGACAACTGAAGCAGGGGCGCAGCTAAAAAAAAAAAAAAGGTTAAGAACCACTGCTTTAGTATAGGTTTGCACATATGTCTCTGGAGATCCTGGAGGGTTGATGTTGCTCTTTTAGGAGTCTGCCCTCAAAAGATCTGGCACCGGATTGTAACTACACCACAAAAGCGAGGTTTTTTGGGGGGGTGGGGGGTGGTGGTGTATGGGGTTTACATGCTGAGGGGAACTCTCCTCAGTCCTTGCTAAAGCTCAAAAAGACTCCTCTGGGGAATGGGAACACTGGTTAGCCTTCACAGCGTTGAGCTGACTTTCAGCTAATCGGTGGGGTTCAGCAGAAACATGAATGTTACTAGCAATTTTTCTATTATAGGAACCATTAGACACAACACTTAGTTCTACCCTTTAAAGAATCACAGGCATGAATCTTCAGGAGCTCAGCTACTGAACTGCTACACCAGAACATGGCCCCATCCCCTTGTAGCCCAAGCATGCGGTTCTTGGATAGTTCACAAGAGTTTTTCAGTCCACAAAAAAGAGGAGGAGTGTCTAAACAAAAGCCTGTTTTTGAAGCCTTTGTGCTTTCCAAGGTGGCAAGTCCTGTATTATTTGGTGTTTGAGCTACACAGGTTACTAGGCCATAAAAGGTTTGAACCAATGACAGGGGAAATTCCAAGCTGTTCTGAACGGCTGCACGACTGAGGGATGCCAAAACGAGAATTTGATCTACTTAAGCACAAACCAATGTGTTTATCTTGAGCAGAGCCTGGCCAAACAAACCTATTATGCTGTGTTTGCTTGGATGGGCAGTGAGGAACAGCCAACCTTGCAGGAAAGGCTTCAGCCTAACTTTCCTGTACGAGGACGCCGCCTAGACCAATGAGCAGCTTTCCTGCTAAGAGACATGGCTTCAATTGCGACAGGACGATGCAGTGTCACGGGAAGTGGGAATGAGGCGGTAAACAAGGGGTGGCGACCACCACCTTGATACACGATGTGAACCCATCGCCGAGCCCCCAAAGCACCCCATTCCACAAGCAACTCACCTGTGGGCAGCGTCGGGGTCTGCTTTGCGATGGGACCGCTTTGGTTTCAGGATCTGGTCCCTGTTGCTTCCTGACAGACGGTCGGAGGCGTATCCTGGGGGTAGCACGGAGCTACTCAGCGATTTCATCTCCAGCCGGGGAGCATCGAGCCTGGTTCTGTAAATATGGAGAGACAGCGTTTGCAGAGAGACGTGGGGAAGGAGGGGTGGGACGCTGACTTTCCAGACTACATGTTATACAGTTCGACCGAAGTCATTTCTCCAATCCATACCCTGCCTCTAGAACCAGAGGTGGGGAACCTTTTCCATCCCAGGGGCCACTATGAAAATTAGTACAAGTTCCAAGGGCCACATTCAAGTTGGGAGCAAGGGTACTTAAGGGGTGCACTCAGATCTGTCCCCTATCCTTGTGTGCATGCCCTCATCTTTGCTCCCTTACCCCAAGCTCGGTTTTTCAGTGGCTGGAGGGAGTAACCGAATTCAGAACTGGAAGCTTTCCACAGGCCACTGGGCCAAAGGTTCCCCACTGCTGCTCTAGGCTTAACTGGCCATGCCAAATGCATTGTCTTCAACGATGGAGAGATGCAGGGCATTATCTCCTACCCTGCAGGGATCATTTACTGTGAAATGTAACAACGCTCAATTACTGCCTCTATGAAATGCAGACGAACTGACCGCCTTGAAACTTGGGGTAATGTCCGTAAAAATGGCACAGCGACGTTACCCTCTGGGGTCTGTAGAGCAATGTTTAGCTTTGGCTCCGTCCTCGCTAGATATTTGGAATCCCACAGGTCCTGGGAGAGCAGAGTTGTGCCTATTTCTTTCGTCAGCGTTTTCACATTTCCAGTTTTTGCCCATCTAAGCAAGCCTGTCCACGCTGGAACAGAACCATGCTAGAATATCTGGAAGGCACAGCCCCACTGAACAGAGCAGTTCGCACTGAATGGCTCTCCCAGGTTTGGCCCTAGTCATTTGCTTGTCCAGCGTTCACAGAGGGTAACCACAGGATTCCATTACTGCTTATATAAACCAAGCTTTCCCTGAAAGTGCTTTCATATCCTGCCAAGGAACAAGACAAAACAAGTAGTCCAAGCGTCTAGAGCAGAGACCCATCTTCACTAAGTTTTCCTCACTGCCACCAATGAAGAAAAGGCACTGAACATGGTTTTCTAGTCTAGAGCAGCGCATGCCCAGAAGAGATCTGTCCAAGTTTCCATGAAACAGGTTGGTAGCATGCGCCCGATAAGACAGCCTGCAAGAATCTGAACAGAGGTGGCGAGACTAGAGGGGGAGCAGTCCCAGGTTCTATTCTAGGGAGCTTGGCTTTCATGCAACGTAGAGAAGCTCAGGTTCCCCCCGAAGGATAGTTCAGAGCACTCTGAACCGAGAAGCCTCCCTCTGCACTAGCCATTCGACTCCAGTCGATTATGGTTTTGCAAGATGGGTGGGGTAGGTCCCACGTGATGTGCCGACAGGAATGCACAGCGTGTGCAAGTCTGTCTATTGCCTAGGTGGGCAAATGGCAGCCTGGGAGCCACATGCAGCATTACGGCACTTCTATCAGGGCTCTTGGAACAAATAGCTGCCTGGAGTCAGGGTGTCCATGCAGCTTCCTCACTTCCATGGCCTAGCACTTGCTTCTCCTGCCTCCTCCACATGCCAGCAGGGGCTGTCCAGCTCTGGATACACACAGCAGCGCATGACAGCAGTGGTAGGTGGCAGGGCTCCTACTGGTGGCTAGAGCAGATACGAAAGGTGGTCTCCCAGCACTGGGCAGCCTGTGTTGGTGGGTGGTGAAGACAGGAAAGGCAAGCGTGTTAGCAGATGTACTGAAACGGGAGAATGAAGCAGCGGTGAGGAGTGGGCTGAGGGAGCACAGAGGAAGCAGGACACAGTGGAATCAGGGCAGAGAGCAGGCAACCCTGTGAGCAGGTTAGAGACACATTCAATGGCAGCTCTTGACTCATATGAAGGTCCTGATCTTCAGCTCTTCAGACCGGGAGTTTTGCCCACCCTGGTCTATCGTGCTGTAAATCAGAGTGGGCTTTCAGCATGACTCCAGTTACCAGACATTGTGTCCTACTAAATGGGCTCTCAAAAAGCACGTTTGGATTAATCCCAGTTCAAATCCCAAAAGAAGGAACGATGGCAGCTGCAGGATGGACTGGTTTTATTCCCATCCCATTACCCCCACAGCAGCCAAATGTAACGGAGATCGCCTGCTTCTAATTAACAGCAAGAATTAGTAACAGCTCTTAGGCTGGACAAGAGAACATAGGGGGTGCCGATCCCACTCCACAAGAACTGGCTAACGACTATAAAACATGGGTCAGGAGAGGGACAGAACTCTGGAGGGAGCGGACTCCCAACCAGAACTAGGATCAGAAACGACGTGTTAGTTTTGTGCAGGAATGGGAAGAAGAGTTGTGTGATCCTAAAGCAGCTGGAATACAGGGCATAAGTCTTGCTTTAAGACAGCCACGAACGTGCACAAAGATGAGCCAATTTACTTTTTAAAGACTTGTGGAAACACTAGAAGAGGCTGGAAGGGAGATACACTGGCAAGTAAGTTATCCAAGTTTTTTTTTAAAGCTATTCTAAAAGGTACAGTACATAAGGAAAGCTGCAGATTATATCGAAGGATCTTCATAGAACTACTCTTCAAGCCTGTGTGAACAGGTCTCTGGTCAGAGTGGCCCAGTAAATTCAGTTTATAGCTACCGCTGAAACCCAGAGCCAGAGTTAAATGCCAGCCCTTTTGGGTGCCCCTTGCAGGGCCTCCAGTCTCATTTACAGGAAACCCAGTAAATATCATTAGTGTTTAACTGAGCTGCTGCATTTATGACCTACTTGGTAACCATGCTACTCCAAACGGAGCCACAAATACAAGCAGATGTAAAGCACTTCTCCAACGAGTAGTTTTGTTCTGCAGATGCTGCCAGTGAGGACAGTTTTCAGAGCTGCACGCACAGAACGTGTGAAAAGAGCGACTTGAGCCCAAAAATTCCAGAGTCAGTTGGTATTGCTGCTCTCCCCCGCCCCCCACCCCCATATTGCACAACTGGATATGCTGGCACATAACTATGTGGAGGTTTAACCTAAGCATGCCTGCCTTTGTAACACAGCTATCTTGGGCAAGGATCAACATCCCTGGCGCCTCAAATGGACTCTAGGGAAGCAGGGTGCTTTGTGACCTCACCAGGGGCTGCAAAGCAGTCAAGCAGCTAAAGGAAGTAGTTTTCCTGGTTGCATAGCATTCTGTTTACTGGAAGACGTGATTAATCTCACCACAGTAGTACACACCCTGGGATGCAAAGCTTTGCAAAGGCTATTGCAGGCCTACGGTGTATAGGTGCAGGCTACAACAGAGTGGCTATGCAGACGCCATAGTATACCCTGAAAAAAAGCAGATGTGCTCTTTACCTGCCAGTGCTGGGGGACGCCAGAGACCCCAAGGAGGAGAGTAATATTTACTGTGGCTTCGACAGCAACAGTGAGGAACCACCCTGCATCACACGCAGTCAGCCATGAGAGAGTATTAGATTTTAATTGATGAAAGGCACCAAAATGATCACGGTGTTCTGCCCCTGCCCTAACCTAACCTTGGAGGGGAGACTAGTGATCATAAAGGCCCCCGCCACTGGCTAAAGACAGACATTGCTAGAGAGACATCCCAACACAGCTCTGCAAGGTACCCTTAAGTCTTCATCAGCCTATGTAGTAGTTAAACTGGAGCAACCACATACAGAAAGAGAAGAGACTTCACCCCTGCGTTAAGTGTACATTCGTTACTGATCTCCACTGTCAATATACATTGGAAGTTTCCTAGGTTTAAAGCGTACCTAAAAGAGGCTGCATCACTTTAGATTTATTTTTATTTTTAAAAAAAATCGGTTTAAGCCAGGGGTGGGGAATCTTGGACCCAGGAGACAAATGCATTTATTTGGTCCCTTTCCAGTTCCTACTCCCTTGCACTGAAAGACTGAGTTCAGGAGGAGCAGAGAAGAGGGCATGCACACAACGATTGGGGACGGAGCCATGGCACAAATCCATGATCTGGACCCTCCTTTTCCTGAGCAAACCCCCACCTCCAACTCCTATGTGGCCCTCAGAGCTTGTATTAATTTTCAAAGCAAAATCAGAAGGGAAAGGTTTTACCCCTTGTGATTTTAATCCATACCTCTCCCACGACCCTATCAATGCACCTCAACCCCTGTCTACAGAACTGCAAACTCCCACCCCCCCCAAAATATATCAAACAGCTCGAGAAACAGCGTTTCTCTCCACTCGTAATGGATCGGTGCCGCCACAGTAGGGAAAACAAGGGTACGGATCCCGGGTGCCGTTGTCCCCACCCCAACAGTGCTTTTCTTGGAACTCCTACTGAAATGGTTTCATCTCAGTGGGCACAATGAGCATTTCTTTTCTCCCTGCGTTCCAGCCCATCTCGCTTCATTACCTGCCACCATTTCACATCCCAGCCTGCCACCCACCTCCCTCTGCAAGCTGCTTTGACTAATGCCTCAGGGCTGCTACTTTCCCTGCTCTCATTTCACTGCACTAACTAAATGTCAAATGCTCCACTTTGCCCCTGGGCTAAATTAATTGGCCTTGGGACCTTCTTCTGCACTGCCAACTTTTTTTTTTTTTTTTTAAACCAGCTAAGCCACTTGAAAGTTCAGAAGGTGTGGTTCAAGTCTTCCGACCTCTCTTGCCTGGGTTATACCCTCCAGGACTCAGACTTTTCTCCCTGGGGTTTCAATACTCTAAAAATATCCCTTTCAGATCTGTGGGCCAGTGCGACCTTTATCTTCTTGTGATTTCTTTAAGGTGGCACTACTGGGATATCCCCCAGACATCAAGAAACAGCGAAAGCATATCAGTACACCAGCCAGACCTTCCTCAGACAACAGCAAACTCTACCAGAAGTTTCCACTTGAGAGTTTGAGTCACCACGGTTTCAGTCCCTCTTCCTAAGTGACTGGAGCATAAGCAGTGCAATGATGTGCACAGCAGACTGTAGACAACCTGGAGAAGTGATTGAGAGTGTTGGGATCCCCCGACCATTATACTGGATTTATTCCCTGCCTTTAGGCACGATGCACAGAATTTGGTTTTCCTGTGAATGAATTTGACAATCCTCTCTCGAGGGGAAGAGACTGAGTGCATCTAACACCCGCCAGCCAAGACGACCATCCGTATTCGGAAGTTTGCAAGAAGGGGCCCACTTGGGCCCTCTAAATTTCTGACGCACATTTCACCATCAGTGATTCTTGAAAAGCCGGGTTGGCCCTTTGGGGAGGCACAGAAAGAATTTGGGGTAGGAGGCANATTGCCCTCCCCAGGGCAGGCAGGGGATTCAGCCAGCCCTGTCTCATGTGGCTTTACCCTTTGTCTCCCTCTCTTAACATTTGGCACTTGGCAACCGCACTCTCTCTAGTCTTCCCTCTGTAACACTCATGACCAACCTGCATGTTAAAAGTATGGTTGAGTAGTGAATTATCATGGCCCAGGTAGAAATCCACCACTTTCAGAGGTGCCACACCAAACCACTTTGTTCATGGAAGCCCTATATTATTCTTTCAAACCAAATCCCGGTCCAGAAAACTGCCTACACCAGCGTATTTATTTAATTCCATTTATATGCCACCCCCTATGCCTAGGCAAAAACAGAGAACTTTAATTCTCCCGTCTAATGATAAAAGATTAGTATTAAAGTTTTTGAACAAAATTAATGTTCCTCAGAATTCTTTAAAAATGGAGATTGCAAGTATTCAAGTATCAACTACTTCGTAGGTAGCCTTGATTGCTAGCGAATGATTTTATAGACTTGAAGTTATCTGGCATATCTTTTTATTTTATTTTTTTAAAGCTTGCATGATGTTACCTGCAGTTTATTTATTTTTATTTTTTCTGAACAGAAGTGATTTTATAATGGTATAAAATCACACATTTTGTTCA
The DNA here is from genome assembly GCA_003113815.1 of Sphenodon punctatus. Taxonomy (NCBI): domain Eukaryota; kingdom Metazoa; phylum Chordata; class Lepidosauria; order Sphenodontia; family Sphenodontidae; genus Sphenodon; species Sphenodon punctatus. Next base: position 15,658,315 of record QEPC01010859.1, on the reverse strand, counting down.
AAAGTTCTGTTTGCTATGTCAGAGCAATATTCTTGCATGCTCCCCTGTGTTTTGTAACCTTTGGTTTATGCAGGAATATGCTGAATTTCAGTATCGGAGGAGGCATAGACAGCGTCGGCGTGGAGACATGCACAGCCTGCTCAGTAATACTCCAGACCCGGATGACCCTAGTGAGAGCACATTAGGTATGCTTGTGCTTAGATAGATTTTTCACTTTGCTTTCGGGTTGATAGCAACAAATATTCACAGTGTTCCTTCTTCCCTTTACATAAGATAAAAGATTTCAGTCAAGGGCTTCATCCTGCCTGATGCACCTTTTGGTTCTAATGCTGCAAAGGCCACGCTGTATGCTACACATGATGCACACATGATTGACTTCACTAGGATTCCTCATGTGCAAATTTAAGAATGTGTACATGTAAAAAAATCAAAAACTTGTACCAACTTAGCACTCTGGCCGCTCTCCAGTAGCTCATGGCAGACTTTTTCTGCTGTTCCTTGGGACTTTTTATAACCATGTATCATTTTCCTTTATTTATTTATTAAATATAAACAGTCAGGTAGTATGTGCCCAACTGAGTGCGAGTTAAAGAATGGGGGGGGGCGACCAAAAGAGCTTGAGAAGCAGAATCTTACGTGGATTCTTCAAAGTTATAGATAGAAACATTGCTAAGCGACATCAACTGTCTAACACACACGTTTATAGACCGGCGGGAGGGCAAATGGCCGCAACTCTTGGGGCCTGGTACTGTGGCACTCGCCAGAAAATGGCTTCCTGAGGGAGTGTCTACGCAGTTCCCTTTGAACCAAAAGCTTCTTGCTTTTGGATCCTTATGGAGGTCAATGGAGTAGAGTGTGCATGCCCTGTGCAGTTACTGCTGTTGCCCAAACGGATCAGACTGCCTGGGAGACAGAGTTCTGATGGGTGCTGAAGCAGAGCTGTTCTACCCCCAGGACTGGGGAAGCCACTATCCGTGTAAGGCACATTGTGGGTCTTGGAGATATGGAAATGTTGGTACATGGCTCATGGGCTCGGGAACCTTGTTATACCCCATTACAGGCCACAGCTTCATAAATATCAAAACCTAAAGATCTTGGGCATGTTTCTTTAGCTCATTACATCCATCATCCCAGGACAGCAGCATTTTGTTCTGTTTCAAGGTCTCTTTTGTCTAATAAGGCTGGAAAGATTTCCTTCCAAATGCGATATTGACCAAAGACAGCGTTCATTAACTTCCTGTGCTTGGATACCATGTGAAAAAGTCTTAGTATGGCTCAAAGCTAGTTTTCAAGAAACTTAGAAACTAAGACAACTATCAGAAGAGGGGAAGAGCACGTTATGTTACAACAATTGACAGGTACAAGATCACATGTAGTTTTACAAGCAACTTTTACAAAAAAAAATTAAAATTTAGTTTTATTTTATCCTTTAGCATGTTAACTTTTACAATGTAATAGTCCCTTTGAGATTTGTGGAGATTGAGAAAGGTGGCAAATCCAGTCACCCAGAAGATTTTTAACACTTACTTTCTAAGAATGATAACAGCTCTCCTCTCCTTGATGTCTTGTGGTCGAATGCAATGTGTAATTTCGTCGGCTGCATATCCACTGAAGGAAAAAACAAAAACAGTTTTGAGTAGGATGAATAGAGGCAAAACGATTTCTACTTAGAATCAAGTTCTGTTGCCAATTCCAATGTTCATCCTGCCTAAAAGACATACTCTGCCCTGACCAGCACACATAAGATTAAAGATCCACAACTTTATATTTGTGCTTTAAGTGCAGACAAGCTAAGAAAAAAAAGCTATTAAACTTTTTTACAAGCTTAAATATTTCTTGCAAGAACATTTTAAGTGCACGTCAGAAGGAAGTCTCACTGGACGTGTTCATAAATAAAACCACATTTTAAAAATGTGTTAATGGAGTGAGTCCAGCAGCCTTATTCAGTAAAATGTTATAAGCAGTTGGAACATAAAACTAGCACAGTATATAAAGGTCTAATTTCATGCAATTCTCTTTATAGGAAGTCGTCTCCTTGATCAAGGTGCAAAGCATACCTTAATCAACACACCATGTGCAAGTCTCACTTTTGAGCTCCGCCGCACCTTGCCAGTTTATCAACTATAGGATCACAAGTGAATTTTTAAGATCAGCATGTTAGTTTGGAGGAAGCTAGAAATACACAACTACTCCCTCTCCCCCCAAACAAGCAATACAAATATTGCCGATGGAGGCAAGAGAGATTCTGCTGTTGGAATTCTCAAGGCCCAGCTGTGGGGAGAAGGGGAATTCATTAAACTGGATTATTTAGACAGTAGTACCTGCAAGCCAAGTTGCTGACCCAAAAGCTCTAAGCTGAGGGAATCCAGAAGCATTTAATTCTTGGTAGACTAACTGATATAGGTGTCTTATGGCCATTCGAGCATATTTTATGTATTCAGATGCGTTTTATAATCATTTACACAAGAGCATTCTAACACGGAAGGGCTGCTCTTAATCTCACCTGGCTATCTGCTCACCTGAAAGAGGAGACAAGGCTGACCTTGTAGTTAGAATACCAAGCTATTTTGTACAAACATGCAAGATGGTCTTTCAAAATCTCTTCTAGTGGCTGCCATTGTTAGGCAGTGCAATCAAAGAATGCAGGCTTGCTATGGTTTCAGAGAACAGGGCTGCATTTTAAACAAACGTGAATGCTGCAGGCACACACATCTGCTTCAAGAAAAGAGTTCTCAAACATTTCTGGCGAGTCAGCTGTCTGCAAAGGATAAGCACACATGCACCCCCACCAGATGGGTAAGGAAGGAATGCTCAGTCCACCCAGATAGTTGCACTGCCTCTTCCAAAGCTTTTCTTAGGCCTAGCCCAAGTTCACATCCCAGATGCCCCTATTCCTGCATGTGGATCAAGAGATCACTTTGGGCAAGTTAGGAGCTCCTCAGAATCTGAGACGGGTAGCATTAGCAAACAAGAATGCAAAGAATTTTAGTGTAGAGTGAGGGTACTATGCATGCTGGATCTTGCCCAGAACAATGCTAAAAAAATTAAAACAAATCACAGCATCCATGAAAAAAGTAGAAGGGTACCGTACCACCAGATGTTTTAGGACACTCCCTCACTTAAACTTCACACATGCACTGTAGACAGTGGCTTTACTGATGGTTTTATGTGGAATAGCCTCAGCTTCTATGCAGGCAGCCCGTGGAGCTTTCCCTGGGAGGGAAAAAGGTTCCGCACTACCAAGGTAAACTCTAGCGCTCTGCAAACATCCACCACATTTGAAGATCCAAAGATTTTTGAGAAAAGCCTATGAGCAGCCTTGTTTTTCCCCCCAAACTCTTCCAGAGATGGAATGGAAAGTTCATGCATACATTCTGCACAGTAAACCTCAATACCAGCCTGCTTTTCCAAAAGCAACGCTCATGCTGCTATGCGAGTCAGCATCCCCAAAGCATGGCCAAGCTCAGTGGTTATTAGCTACTCAGTTATTTCTAGAGAAGGTAACCGAGCAAGGCCCTTCTACTCAAACAGTCCCACCTGCTGAGTAAGGAAAGTGCCACCTAGCCAAGAGAAACAGAGCTGTTAAATACACTTACTGACCTCCTCCAAAGTTGCCTTTATTCAGATGCTTGCATAATACTTGCTTCAGGTGTAAGTCCCACTGAATTTCAATACATTTGCTACAAGGCCCATTAAACTCTCACTGATCACCCTTATTAATGCTTTGCTTAACAAGGGAGGAAAGATGCACACCCAGGGCATCCATACATGCAAAGCATAGGCAGATTTTTTTATGGTCCCCCATCCCAGGCCCCCCACCAGCCTATTCCCTCCCCTGCTGGCCCCGCTGTCGATAATCCCCCCAGCCCTCTGGTCCCCTCTCTACTGGTTGCCCTGGCATAAAGGCCCCTGTATCACCACACCCATGTCACGGCCATTGACACAGCCCACGTCTGAAGAGACATCCAGACGGAGCAGTAGTGGCTGTACCATGCCATTAGGGGTCTGTAGACCCTCCTATCTCTGGAACCCTTTAACACACTAACATGAGGGTGGGCATTTTGGCCTTGTCTTGGCAAGACCTTTAAAACAGGGTATCGCACGTCTGTCTGGCTGGTGAGGTTCTGGAGATGATACAGGGTCACAGACAAAACAGGGGCACAGACGTGACCTCCACATAAGGCGCTCCCTTTTACGCTTTGCGCAAACACCACCTAATAAGACAAATGATGCCTTTTAGCATCTAGGCATAAGGTAACTTCTAAACTTGAACTCTGCTATAAAATATCAAACAAGCTGCACATCCCTGTTATTTACTGGGCACAGCCTGCTCTCTGGAAGTGCTTAATGTCAACTTGAAACTAATATGACTCAGGGCCATCGACAGGCAGCTGCTATGGAAGCATGGCTAGAAGCCTGAACAGTATGTTCAAACTCAGGGATTCCCAACATGGTGCTCGGGAGCACCAGAGTGCCCGGGCAATGCATGAACGGGCACCCCGAGCCCATTCATGCAAATTATGCAGGGCTCCCACTTACGTCACCCCAGTGCTCGTGACTGGAAAAAGATGGAGAACCCCTGTTCTGGCTGCTGCGTCCAGGAGGCAGACAGCAACAGTACGATCCCAAAGATGGTCAGCCTAAACCCTCAGCAGGCCAGATACACAGAACTGCCATTTCAGAACACAGCATTCTCTCCCCACCATGATGCACCCCCAGGCACAGACCCTGGAGAACAGATTCCTGCTCACGTTGGGTTTAAAGCCTGAACTATTTGATTAGTGGCATCTTTCTCTGGCCTGGACAAATGATGCCAAACAGGTCCACGCAGGCCGTAGAGACTCAAGATTGCCTATTCGCTGCCTTGGGTACTTAAAAAAAGAAAGTTGACCGATGGTAGTTTCTGAAAGCTTTACTCTAACTCAAAATTACATTTTGTAGCCCTAAACACTGTAAAGATGAGCTTCCAAGCGCAAGAAAGCACATAAGACCTTTGTATTCAACCAAATATTCGGTTGGAGGGGACAGGGCTTGGGGAGATTTGGTTAAAGGATTTTTACATGGTTTTATGTATATTTTATGTTTTTACCAGTTGTGGTATGGTGTAACGGCTAAGTGTGCAGTACTTGGACCAGGGGGTGGGGGGGACCCTGGTTCTAGTCTTGTCTTAGCCAGAAATCTCACTGGGCAACCTTGGACCAGTTGCATTGTTCTCTCAGCCTAACCTACCTCACAGGGTCATTGTGATTTAAAAAAAAAAAAAATGGTGTTAAACCGGTTATATGTAAAGCATTCTAACTGCCATGGCAGGAGGGTGCTATATAAGTTATTTATTATTATTAATATTAATCCAACCTGAGCTGCACAGAAAATATTCCCTTGAATCTATAGCTAGCCTTAGTACAAGTGGTCCCTTAGACAACAAGGGACCGTAGATCTACACCTCCTGGGTTTTTCACCCCAACAATGATGAAGATTACTGGTGGTAACATAATCAGTTCCCATCACTAGAAATCTATGACTAGCAGGCTGAGCCCTCTTGCCAACAGCTGTACGGCAAAATGCTTCAAGCCCTGAGGGATATCATCATCATCACCATCAAGACCAAATAAGTTACACTTCTTTGCTCTTTCTGAAAAGCTGTGTCAATAAAGGGTATTTTCAGACGTGACAGGGCCATTTGGCCCCGTCACGAAATCAATACACCGAACCCCCGCCAGGATGACCCCGTCACGCCCTACCAGATGTGCCGGGGGATCCCGGCGGGGAATCGGGGAGGAGGCGGGGCCGCGCAGTGCAACGTGCCGCCGCATGGCTCCGCCCCCTCCACGCTCCCCGCCCTCTGGGGAGACGGCGGGGCCAATGCCACCGCAGCGTCTGGTCGACTTCGCCACGGCCCGGAATCCTGCCGGTGATTCTGGGCTGTCGCAACCGACCAGACGTTACTTTTCTTTGATCCCCGCCGGGGATCGCTTTCACCGCGCTTCCTGGGGAATTGGTGCGGCTAGCCTGGGAAGCATGGTTGAAAGTGACCCCATGTGGGGATTGAGCGTGGAGAACATCTGGCGGCCGCCAAACGCGATCTCGTAATGCCTGAAAATACCCAAAGACACGCCTGTACCCACAACAATATTGCGGTAGTAGCTATCAAAGATTATGACCATACATGGCTACCCTCACTGGGCTCCCAATTCCCACTCCCCTGCTAAATATTCACCCATGTCGTTATGTGGTCTCCAAAATTTCAATGAAGTGAAAGAGGGTACCACTCTGGCATACTGGTGTCTTAACCACTTGTCAGCTTGCTTTGGAGGCGACAGCAATAACCTAAAGTGAGTGGCAGAGTTATTGAAATTTGATACAGTACCGATACCCAGCTCAATAGACATTTCCTCATGGGAACAGAGCCTCCAAGAGATTTGTTTCCTTGCGTGTCTAAAGAGAGGTACAGAAGGCAAGAAACAAGGGGATTCAGGCTCCGGTGTCATTTCTTCCACCAATTTGATTCAAGGCTTAGAAAAATTTGCTTAGCCTCTGTAGCTCCACTCTCCAATGCCCCACCTCTTTCACGGCTTTGGATGAGAGTGCGCTACGTCAATGGGATCACGTGCCAGACCTTAAATTCAGTTCCACTTCAGTCAGCAAAGGGAATATATATTCCAAGAACTCGAAACAAAGGGGGAGCTTACCTCTCCCAGAAAACAAAAGGTTCTCTCTTTGCAACAAGCCTTCAGCAGAAAGCAGAGTCGATGAAATACTCTGCTCCACCTGCAGAATTTTATATTAGAAAATACTTTCTCTCTGCTTGCCTTGCTGTTTGAGAGGACATGCAGGCTCTGTGATTGCTAAAAAGCTTTCTTTTAAGTCCAAATGAGTGTAACGGGCTGCTAGGCACAGCCCAGACCTAGTTCTCACCTTGTTGCCCCAGGGCTGTGTTAACCTACTACTCCACAGTGACCAAGCAGTTGCTCCAAAGCAGGTAACTACTCACTAGATCAGATGCTACTTGCCCCACAGGAACTGCAAAGTTGGTCTGCAGCAGTACATGGCCAACAGAACAACCCCAGAGCAAACACCACACTCTACTACTCAACTTCATGTGGACAAGTGGGTTGCGGTGTAGCTGTAGTCAGCCTGTAACTCAACTTTTCCTTCCCAGAGGCCAATTTGAAAAATCAGTACAAGCTCTGAAGGCCACACAGAAGTTGGGGGCAGGGTTGTTTATGGGGTGTGCTCAGGAAGAGGAGGGTTCAGTTCATGGATCTGTCTCCTATACCCTGCTCCCTTTTCCTGAACTCTCCGTTTTTCAGTGCTGGGGGGGGCAGGAACTGGAATCAGGGGCCAGATCAAAGAACTGGAAAGGGGACGTCAAAGACTAGTCATGGGCTGCATTTGACCCCAGGACCTGAGGCTCCCCATCTCTGGTATTTCTGTAGTCATCCTGCATCCAAGCAGGAGGTTGGACTAGAAGACCCAAGGTCCCATCCAACTTTATGATTCTACGACACTCTGCAAACCTGCGCATAAATTAGGGAGAAAGAGGAATGCTTAAAGTTCTCTGAAAGACAGCAATGAAATGAGGCCTTGGAGGGAGGATCATATGGGCTGGCAAAAAGTGACATGTTCTTGTGCCCACCAAAACCAGTCACACTGCAAAGACCGAGTGGCTGAGGAACAAGGCGAGGGGGGGGAGAGATGAATATAACAGTCAAATAACAGCAAGCCAACAGAGCTCGAAAAGCCCAGGTAGTAGTTTTTGACTAGACATTAGTAAGAGAAAAGGGAAAGTGACATGGCAAAGGTAGGAAAACTACTATAGTTTGAGCACAATTTTTTCTCCTGTTCTAGACTCCCTGCTGGTTCCCATAGATAGGACACAAGCAGCAAAAACACTGCCCCACTGACATCTCCGGGAGAGAGGCCTGCGAAGAGGAGCCAATGACTCAGCAATATTAGAGTCTGACATTACAAGCATGCCACTTCGATTTGGCCAGTTTTCTCCTTCCCTCACAACCCAGCGACGGCACTCAGATGGTATTCTTGCCTCCCCCCCTAGTTTGGAGAGAAGACTCCTAAATGGCCCAACCAGGGTTGGACCCGTGGGCTTTTAGCAGGCTCTAGAAGGCTTTTGAAAGCCTTGGTTATGTTTTTTCTCCCCCTGCAAACCGGCAACTTTAGGAGCCTTAAAAACCTTTCCCCAGGCTGTACTGTAATGTCACAGACCAAGCCCTTTGGCAGAATGTCCTGTCAGGGATGAGTATTTACTAACTGCTTCATTCAGATTGAAATAATCCCCATTTACAGATGTATCATTCCCTGGAAATGGTGACCTCTTGCCTTGGATTAGACCACTGATTATCAGCAGTAAAGGTAAAACCCAACCGCTTCCCTGCAACCCTTTTAGGTCTACCCTAAAAGTTTTAAGTTCCACCCTTGGAAGTGACTAGGTTGGCTTTAGACACAAAGGGATGCTTTGCGGGACCCGGTACGGGCCCTAGTTTTTGGACCAGCTTTATGACTCCTGCCGGAAAGAAAAGCAACCCAAAAGACCTTGCATCAAACCTCACCCGGCGATCCCATGGGGGAGGTTCATGAGTCAGTTCCTTTATGCAAGCCTAGGACCCTGAAGCAATGCAGCAACTCTCATCCCACCCCATTGCTTTGCCATTAGTCTCCAGGGGAGTAAGAGGCATGCCACAGCTTTGGTTCAAATGCCACATGAGTAACATAGGGCTTGAAATAGCAGATCCAGCCTGCCAATCCCTAGGCCCACGTACCCTAGCCCCCCCCCTTCCCCATCTGCAGGATATCTAACACAGGGGCTGCTGTGAGGCTTCGTTAACGTTTGTGTAGCGCTCTAGCGAGAAAGGAGATGAGTGCACGATGTATTTATTATTGATGCACCTGGCCAATTGTGGGGTGCGGGGAGGATATTCCTTCCTGACCCCTGTGCCGATCATCTTACATGCTGAAGTTGGAGATCATGTTGCCCCTTTGCAGGCCTGTCTAAAAGCATGAGCTTTTACTGCCCAGACAAACTAGGTTATTTGTGCTACCTTTACTATGGCAATCAGAAAAGGTTTGCGATATTTCAGTCAGCCTGGCAGAGAGCTAGTCTTGGCTTGCAGGACTATATATAGCACCTTGGCTGCAGGCTTACTCAGAGACAGCCTATAGCCTGCGCCATGGCCCCCACTGGAACTAGGACATGCAACCCACCCGTTACCCCCGGCTGCTTCCTCTCCGAGAGGTTACGTTTGCAGAGAGGAAGCAGAGTCTGGTGGACTCAAGGGGATTAGGAAGTAGGCATTGCTAAGCGTCAATCCCAGCTTTACAGACAAGGTGCGACCTTGGGCAGGTCATGTAACCTGTATGACCGCCCCAACCCCTCCAGCGGGAGAAAAACAGGAACTAACACTTGCTGTGCTCTTCCATTACTGCGCAGTTTGCAGAGGCCTTGGAAACTGTGGAGTGCTACGTAAGGCTGTGTGTTTCCACAGTGCCTGCCCTGTAGCCTCAAAGAAATCGATTAGAAGGAGCCATGCTTTAGTAGCCCCCGTTTACGGGTGCAGAAAACCAACTGTCTCCTGCCATCTCTTCATTCTTCAGGTCAGAGGTGAGCTGCAGAGCTAAGAGACTGTTTTTTAATTGCGGTTTATGTTTTCTGTAAGCTGCCCTGAGCCTCGGATGGGCAGGGTACAAGTGTAAATAAATAAATAAATTCCAAGAGCCCCAACTTCTCGCCAACAGCTCTTATAAATGATTGTATTGAAACAGTCACCAGAGCGGACTCAGGCTGCAGAGGCATTGATTCTACCACCATTTCATACGCAAACAACTTCTCTCGTTTAACCTGCTACAGATGGGCCTAAGTCCCTCCTAGCCTGCACTGTTGCCTGTGCCCTTGCCTGGCTGACAGCGCCTGCCTTCCATGACACCCAGACTCTGCTGCAGACCGACCCAGCTATGAGAAAGCAGCATTCATCTCCAGTGCTACAGGACCACCACCCCACGTATTTTCTGACATGCAACTGCTTAACTGGCGATGCCCAGGCCTTTGGAGGCGAGGATGGGATAGTTGGGGGCTATTTTTAAGACATGTTTATGATATTTTAAATTTGATGGGGTTATGTATTTTTAAATGGATCTTTTAGGGTATTTTACTTGTGTGTTTTATGCTGTAAGCCGCCCCGGGATGCTGTAGGCATGAGGGGGCGGCTAATAAGTATTTATAATAAATAAATAGTTACAGAACGGATATAGGAACAACTGTTTGCTTAAACTCAAAGGCCTTCTGCTTAGTTACCTGAGCACTGTGACACTCCCTCTTCTCACCGGCAGGAAAAAGACTGGTTCGGAGACCCTGATCGGCTTGAACTGGAACTTACACCCGAAGCAAAGTGCTGAGTCGCTGAAGAAAGAAACCGAGACAATGGGCCTCTCAAAGATGTGGATAGGGTCCACGTGGGAGACGATGCAGCCGCCAGGCTGGTAGTCGTTGATGACGGCGCTGTTCACAAAGCCCTCGGGGATCACCCGGTGCTCCACCAGCTTCCGAATCACCAGGTCATGCACCCACTCGTGGATAGCATCCACCTCCCCACGAGGGTAGAGTCGCTCCTGCCCAGGCCCCCGTCTCTGCAGCTGGGATCCATATGTATAGCCCTCCCCGAAGAAGTACTTGTTGCGAAGAGGGGCTCTATCTACGGTGTGCTCTTTGTAGAGGCCTTTCTCGGCTCTGGAGACCACCTCGTCGATACGCGCCTCGATCTTGGCGCACTCCTCCGGGGTGAAGAGGCGAAGTTGGCGGATGCCGCTTTTGACTTTCCGTGCCTCCTCTTCCTCTTTCTGCTGCTCCTCGTAGTCACTGGGCTCCGAGTCAGAGTCCTCGTGGTATTTACGCTTGCGCTCAGTGGCCCCCGCGCCCCCGTAGGGAGACTCTGTGGGCTCCCGCAGGCTGCTGCTTTTATAGTTGTCCCGATAAGGCATCATAGACTTGAGTTTCTCTCGTAGGTCTGTGTAACCGCTCCCAGCCATGGTGCATTCGCCCCCCGCCTACTCTACTGATCTCCGTGCACAATGCTTTGGGCTGGCGAGTGGGAAGGGTAGCTGCTATTCATGGCATTCCCCTGCCTGCGGAAATAATCCCCCAAAGGGAAAGAGACAGGGAGCAGATTCTAGATCCAACTTCCACGGACAGGGAACACCCCTTTCCCCCCCCCCCAGGCCCTTTTTAGGGGGGTAGGAAGCTCTGATACACGTAGCTCAGCTCCACTCTTCCAGAGAAATACCCCCCCACCCATGGAGTGGGGGGCAGGGGCAAGTTACAAATCCTTCTGAAGGGAAAGAGAGGAAGGGATGCACTTGGCTCCGAACAAGAACCGCTGCTTCTTCCTTTCAGGCAGCGATACAGCAAGGTACGTAGCTTAGCTCCAAATCTCTGTGTGGCTACGGCCCTCTCTCCCCTTCAAGCTGGGTGGGAGGGTAAGCTAGCTCTCCCTTACCTGTAGAGAAAACACAGTACAGCGCAGGATTTAGAGGTGGAAAACAGAGGGCCAAATGTCCCACGCGGCGTCCACTCCCCCTCCTTGCAGGGACTGTCCATTCCCATATCTGCGTATAGTGGGGACAAGGCTATGGAGGCAGGTGGGTTGCATCAGGAACCAAGTCTCATTGCCTCTGAGCTGGAGACAAGCCCAATCCTTGGGGGGGGGGGGGGAACCCAGACAGGCTTCCATGCAGTGGAGGACCATCACACATACGGACTGCGTATCGAGCAGGGAAGACAGTCCCATCCCCATTGAGAGGTGGAAGAAAGCCTGGTCTCCCCTCCCTCTCACCCCACACACTTATGGCAGGAAAAGGCTAGCCCCGGTTCCCCGCACACGGAGCCAGGAGCCCACTCTCTCTGAGACTGCATGTATGGGAGGCACAGGTGTCAAGCCTAGCCTTATCCTCTCCTAGCTGGGGAGTCAGTTTTGTGTGGGTGAGGGACAGGTTCTACACCCTACATGCAGGGTCAGATGAAATCTAACTGCCTCGCCCTCCTAGGGTTGTGTGAGAAGCCCAGTCTAGCACCTCAGCTCATGGCACAGGGGACAGTCTCATATGGGTGAGGAACAGCCCCTCTGTCTAGGCTTGGCAATAGGGAGAATGTACCTAGTCACATGCCCACCCCCACAGTTGGATATGGGGAGGAAGGGAGGAGGAAGACCAGCCTGTCCACCCCTCACAGCAGCAAGGGGGGGGGGGGGGG
>QEPC01010859.1:15616959-15633327 GCA_003113815.1 Sphenodon punctatus | reverse complement strand
CGCCCCTCAGATTGTAAGCCCTAGGGCAGGGACCGTGTCTATTCCATTACTTTGTAAAGCGCCAGGTACATTGCTAGTGCTATATAAATGCTTGATAATAATAATGAATAACTTTTTACACACAGAGGTTCTGGGAGAAGTTCTACACAGATGTTCAAAGAGCCAGATGTTTAAGATCTGGGTGAGTGATTTAGACACACAGAAAGTTCAGGATGTAACAGCAAACATCCAGGAGAAATGTGTGTGTGTAAAAACAATTGATACTGACCATGTAATATAGATCAAATTGAGGATCTTCCGCATTATGTTTTGGTTGCCAGCTGTATGATGACCTTCGGGAGGAATGGATTACCCCATTCATGGCTTCCAAGTTGTTTTTTTTTAATAATAATGGAATTTCTCTTGAAATAATTATAATAAGGATTGTGTATACAGAGTGGACATTTTTGTGTATAGAGCTGCCTTGTGCAGGTGTGAGTGGTCAATTTTAAAATGTTTAGATTTGCATTTTGAACTTTTGTTATAATGATATTTTTATATGGAAAATTGTTGTTGGAAATTATGCGTTTTTGTATATTTCTGTACTTTTGAGTGACCATGATGGCTTTTATTCTTTGACATGAAATACAGTTGTACGGTGTGGCCTCTTCTCTGGCTGATGAAGTCAGGATCAGTTGAAGAGCAGAAGGGTATCCTGCCCTGCTCTTGACCTTGCAGCTTTCCCTCTCCCTGTCTACTCCCGAGCCGCCACTGAGCAAGTTCCACTCCTCCCTGTTCGTATCTGGAACAACGTACCATGTGGTCCAACCAGCCTGAGTTAAACCAGAGCCACGGACCCTTCTCTGTGCGCGACAGGCAAGGGAAATGACACCACTCCACTCTGAGGCTTCCCCAAGACAAACCACTCGAGGCCTTTGACTTAAAAGGAAACATTTAATTTTTGCACAAAACAAAAATAAAATCTCCAAACAACGTCAAGTGCAAAAAATGTTTTAAAAAAACCCCAGGGGTGTCTTTTACAAGGGCCGCTTGATGAGCCAATGGGCAAATGCTGGCCTAGGGGCAACCAGTGCTTATAAAAATAAGAATGAGGCCATAGGGCAACCAAGAGTAAAAAATGAGAGCCAATACAAATAGAGAACAAAACCGGGGCAGGTGAATATTGAGATCATGGCTGTGCTGGCCCATGGGAGTCATCAAAAAGACTGAGACTGCAGAGGTCAGAGATCATGGCTCTGCTAACCAATGAAAGTCCCCAATACAGACTGGGGCTGGGGAACCCAGAGATCATGGCTCTGCCAGCCAATGGGAGTCCCCAGTACAGACTGAGACTGGTAAGTGGTTAAGATTATTAGTCTGGACAACCAATCAGAGTTTCCAATCCAGACCATGCTCATGAGCAGTTAGATCATGACATTCTTCTTTGAGTAGCACCGTAATTCTCACCACTGGGTTTGCGCATGCGTGCTCTTCACTCCGCGGACAGTCCTTAGCCTCTGCAGATTTTAAATCACCATGTGACAGGTTCATGCTTCCCTGTAAATATACCACTCTCCTGTCCTCTGGCATTAGTTCCTTCCAATCGCTTTTGTGGCTCGCTCATCTCAGTGTCTAGTCTGAGGTCAATTTTAGATCTAAAGATGGCCACCAAACAGTTTTAAGAATTTCTTACGTCGAGGCTATTATAGATGCAGTCTCAGGCAGAACGTACGCCCCAGAGGAACGTTTCCTCAAATTGAGGAAGACCAGCAGCTGCAGAGGCACAAGGTACAAAAAGTTAAAGTCTTTGAAAAGTCGTTAGGTATGATGGCATCAACCACAAGCCTAACGCCCAATGCCAGGCTTTTCATGAGACCATTCTAGGAGTGGGTTCTGGCACATTATTACAACCCTGTTACAGACCACCATAGCAAGAGGCTTAGGGCCCCTTCCAAAGTAATAGCCTCACTGTCCATATGGTTGGACGGTAATTTTGTCTTAAAAGGTATACCTTTCAGGTCTCTCAAACAAGAATCCTAACAACAGATGCTTCCTTGACAGGCTGGGGCAGACACGTGGCAATGACATCTGTGATGAGACCATGGAATGCACAGGAGAGAGGTCTCCATATAAACATCTTGAAGACCATAACTACGCAGAAAGCCCTTAATAGCGTTCGAACCTCACTTGCAAAGAAAAATAGTCCAGATATTCACTGACAGACTTAAAGCTGTGTACTACTTAAACAAGCAGGGTGGAACCAACTCTCGCCAGCTCTCCACGATAGTACTATACTGCAGTAGGACTGCAGAGGAACATTCATAGAGTCGTCGTGCGGCAGGAAAAGAAAACTTGAGAGCCAATATCCTCAGCAGGATTAAGGAGCAGCACCACAAATGGGAACTTTGCCCAGAGGTGTACAGGGACATAACTCTGCATTGGGGTCTCCCACATCAGACCTTTTGGCCACAAGAAACAACACAAAATGTCAAAATTTCTGTGCCAAGTCAAGGCACAATTCCTGTTCTTTAGAAGATGCTTTTCTGCTAGACTGGTCAGAAACCCCAATACCCTTATTACCAAAGGCCATAAAAAAAAAAAATACGGACCAACTCATAGCTCCAGACTGGCCTCCGCAGTTGTGATACACTGATCTAGTGAGCATGGCTGTAGACGCAACGTGCCCACTGCAAAAGTGAAACCTACTTTACCAGGAGGGAGGATTACTCTTATACCCAGAACTTCACAAGTTAAGTCTTACGGGGTGGAGAATCCTCCCTCATTAGATATATCCACATTTTTGAATGACATTTCAAGGTATTACAAAATGATATTAAACCCTCCACCAGAAGGTCGAAGTGGAGAAGATTTAGGTTCTGGTTATCTACATGAACTATCCCATTGGAAGACTGTTCCCTAGAGATGGTATACTCCAGTATATGCTATGTTTTGCGAAGGCAGGACTGGCTATGTCATCACCGAAAGTGCATCTGGCTGCCATCGCCAGATATTGATAGATTATTCAGTTGATAAGATTTTTTCTAATTCTGTGGTTAAGATTTTTTTTAAAAGGTTGAAGGAATATGTTCCCAGCAAGACCACATCTGGTAGAGTCATGGGATTTAAACCAAATAAGAGATGGCTATGGTCAGGGCTATGGGGAGCTTCAGTGGCGGCATTTGCCAGCATCCCCACAGTTGACATTTGCAGGACAGCCACATGGAATTCAACGCATACATTCACAAAGCACTACGCGATGCATTTGCAATTCCCTAAGAGGAAACCAGTTTGGTTGTAGCTGTGTTGAATGTTGTTAACTCACAGAAATTTCATAACATTTGCTGTAATAAATTTGTTTTATTGATTTTCACTGGGTGGCATCTCAGAGCTTTCTTTATGGAATTCCTCCTGCCTTTAAATAGCTTGGCACTCTCCCAGTTGTGAGAATTACAGAACCACTTGAAGAAGGGAAGGTTGCTTCCTTGTAACCAAGGTTCTTCGAGATGGTTCCATACATTCTCACATAACACACCACAATCCAGCCCCACACCGGAATCCGGAGTTGTAACAAACTAACACCGGAGGGCAGGAGAGCAGTATATATACAGGAAGGTGCGAAACTGTCATGTGGTGATTTAAAATTTGCATAGGCTAGCGACTCTCCGGGCGAGTGAAGGGCGCGCATGTGCAAACCCAGTGGTGAGAATGTACAGAGCAGAACGGTGATTACAAGGAAGCAACCTTCCCTTGCCAGCCAATTAGAGTCCCCAGTACAGATTGATGTGCCTAAGAGGTTAGATCATAGCTCACAAGCCAACAGAGACTAGTGTATTTTACTAGTTAAAATCATGGCCTACCAGCCAGGAGAAGTCTCTGATACAGACTGGTGTGCCTTGGAGTTAAGATCATGGCGAAGCAGCCAATGGGAGTCCCAAGTACAGCCTGGCATGTCTTAGTAGTTAAGATCGTGGCCTACCGGCCAATGGGAATCCCTAGTACAGACTGGCATGTCTTAGTAGTTAAGATTGTGACCTACCGGCCAATGGGAGTCCCCAGTACAGACTGGCATGTCTTAGTAGTCCAATGGGAGTTCCCAGTACAGACTGGCATGTCTTAGTAGTTAAGATTGTGGCCTACTGGCCAATGGGAGTCCCCAGTACAGACTGGCATGTCTTAGTAGTTAAGATTGTGACCTACCAGCCAATGGGAGTCCCCAGTACAGACTGGTATGTCTTAGTAGTTAAAATCATGTTCTACCGGCCAATGGGATCCCCCAATACGGACTGGTATGTCTTAGTAGTTGAGATTGTGGTCTACCAGCCAATGGGAGGCCCCAGTACAGACTGGTATGTCTTAATAGTTAAGGTGGTGGCCTACAGACTGGTGCTGGTGAGCAGCTAGGCTGTGGCCCTGCTAGCCAGTCAAGGTCCACGATATACACTGGGATGAAATGCAGTTTGGCCTGTCTCCCCTGGTTCTGGGAAAGCACTGGGATGGGTAGTTCTCAGCTGCAGAGTACAGCCTCTGCATTCCCCTTCCTGGTCTCTACTCCCTTCCCCACAGGGGTGACGTCCTGCCGCAGCTGGTCTGTTGAAGCCGGTGGAGCGACGCTGCTTTGAACCAGACGAGAATCCGGCCCTTCAGCCGCTCAGGCTCGTCCCCTGCTTCTCCCTGGGGGCTGGTTGTGAGGAGAAGGTGCACATGGTCTGCTGCTGGCTAAAGCAACGTGATCTCGCTGGGGGGGAGAGTGAGTCTCTTCTCACGAGCGTACCACAGGCTCTCCATGTGGCTGGCGATTACCCGGCACAGCTCCAAGCCCTAGACGAGGAGGGAAGCAGGAGAGAACATTGCAGCACTTGACTTGGAGTGCCCTCCCCTCTCAGGAAAAGCCCACGCGATCTCAAAGGAATGAGGGTGCCGGCAGAATTACATCTGGGGAGAGCAGGAGGCGGGAGAATGGTTTTGCTCCTCCCCTTTCTGACATGACCACTCCTCTTTCCTGAATGTCGCAACGCTCTGAAGAAATGGGGCTTGAAAGGAGCTGGGGGGGGGGGGCGCGGATTCACCTTCTGGCTCCCCTCTCCCAGTGCCCATGTCTGAGCTGGAATTTATGCTCCGTTAGTAAGTCCATGTGACAGCAGTATTGGGCATGCCGGTGTGAGTCTTTGCAGGATTGTGGCCCCCAGCAGTTACTCCTTCTGGGAATTAGCTCACAATACCGTCTCTAGTTATCTCACAATCCCTTTATATACATCACAGTCCATTTACATAGTCTCTCAATCCAGGGCGCCTCCACTGGCTTGCCAAGGTCTCTCTACCCTTATGGCCAGGAATCAGCCCTCTGGCATCCCCCGTCCTTATTGCTAGTTCTGGCCCGGTCAGGCAATGGCTTCTGGCTGGCTACTCACAGCTCTGGGTTTCTGGGCCAGGCACTGTCTCTCTGGAGCCCAGCACTCCTGGTTCAGGCAACTTACTTGAGGGATGAGCATTCAGATTGAATTACGGACTCGGATTCATTACAGATTCAGATCTGTCATTTTTGGATCTGTTACGGTATGGATTTGGATCCCATTGAAGTCAGTGGGAAACCAGTCTGAATCCGACCTCCCGCATCCCCCGAGGCCCTATTTCCCCTGCTATCCCCACCCCGGGGCCCCCTGGCTTGTACATACCAGTTTTGGAGGGTTTGATTGAAGCTCGGCCAGCCCGCTGCTGCTGTGGGGGGCTTCCCGGCAGGCTCCCTTCCTGCAGTGCGCTGCCAAGCTCCATAGAACACGTGCAAAATGCTAGCAACGTCGTTTTGGCTGCCACCGTTTAGGTTAATGGTGGCAGCCAATTTGCGCATGTGCAAAACAGCCCTGGTGGCCATTTTGCACATATGTGCTGCGGTGTAGTGAGCTTGTCCGGGAGGTCCCGCCACCGCAGCAGCAGCAGCAGCAGCAGCAGCAGCAGCAACAGGCCAGTGGAGCTTCAATGAAGCCCTCTGAGGCCGGTCAGTAAATGCCAGGGCCCTGGGGAATGGGGGTGGGGATCTGTAACTTGCATGGATGGAATCCAGATTAATCCGTAATGGGCCGTTACAGATTAATCCAAATCCATAATGGACACCCCAAACTTATTCGGAGCCTCTTCATTTAGGGCAGAGCTTAGAGGGGTGCACCAGGGGCCATGTCATTTTTGTTTTTGTTATTTAAATCTGTCATTTTTGTTTTAATAAATATCAAATGTTTGTTTTTTCTTTTGTTTTCATTTTCCATTGGTTTCAATGGAAAACACATTTTTGGCTGTAACTTTTATGTTTGTCATTGTATTTGGCTGACATTGGAGGGATTGTACCTCCAATGGAATGCATGAAGTGTACCAAATTCCAAAAAGATTGGATCAAGGAATCCAATTTTATAAGCAGTTGAATTATATTATTTTGCAAAAATATTCATATACATTCTTAGTTGTAACTTTTGTCTCACATTTAATGCAGATGAAACTTGGCAAGTTTACACCCCGTCCCATCTTTACTGTCTCTGCCAACTTTCAGAAGGACTAGATAAGGGGTCCTGGTGGTATAAGCAATTAACTTATAAATGTATGTTCGACTGTAACATCTTTGTAGTCCAACCAGTGTACATGAAATTTGGCAGGGCTGTATCTCACACTTTCACAATCATCACTGCCAAATATCAGAAAGATGTGATAAAGGGTCCCAATTTTATAAGCCTGCACAGCAGGCTTATAGGAGCCTATGCCAGGGATTTTCTTACATGTCACTGTGGTATAAGATCGGTTTGTGATGCCAATTGGCCAACAGAAAGGTAAACCAAATATCCTCATTCTGTGCTGTGACCATCCCAACATCTCTCCCCAACTTGTTACTGGGAACTCAGAAGCATCTGTTTAGGAAAGAGTCAATAGAGATTCTCTTATGTCCTTTGTCACAGTGCTGCAGGATGTGATTGTGATAACTGGCCAGCCTGGATGTGTAAACTATGTCCCCTGATTACTGGGATGCTATCCCCAAAGTCCCAGTTATGTCCCTTCTATGCCCGCCTGAGGGCCGCCCCCTATGCCCGCCTCAAAGCCACTACCGATTGGTCCTGTAAAGCTGGAAGCATGCAGTAATTGGCCAGTGAATGTGTCTGTCAGTCTTTTGGGTTGCTCCACATCCTCCCTCCTACAACCTCCCTCCCCCTGACATGCCAGGTGCCTGCCTCTGAGTGACACTGCATGTGCTGCTATTTATCTGAATAATGGTCTTCAAGGGGACGACTTAAATTGCTTATAAAATTGGGGCCCTTTATCAAATTTTCCTGTAGTTTGGCAGAAATGACAGGGAAGGTATGTGATACATTCCTGCCAAATGTCTTGTAAACAGGATGGAAGATAAAAATGTTACAGCTGGAAATGTATTTTCAAGTGAATGTCTTATACCATCAGGACCCTTTATCCAATTTTTCTGAAAATTGGCAGGGCTGTTAAGCTTGTGGAGGGACATAGAATTCACAGGTTTCATGCAAACTGGATGGAAGATAAAGAAGTTGTAGCCATGAATGTGTATGGAGCGTTTCTTAAAATCACAACATTCAATTGCTTCTAAAATCGGTTCGCTTTATCTAATCATTTTGAAAATTGGTACACATAGTGCCCTCAGTTGGGGGTGCAATCTCGCCAAGTTACATCAGAATTGTATAAGAAACAAAAACGTTATAGCTGGAAATACGTTTTTCAGTGTTTTCCCTTTATTTCAAAAACAAAATGGTGTTTTCGTTTCTCTTTTCATTATTATTATTTGTTGTTTTAATTATTGCAATAATGATAATGAAAACAATTTTTGTTATCGTTAGTGTAATAACGAAAACGACATCCACACCCCTAGCAGAGCTGTCTCTCAGCCTCTGCCTTTTCTGCAGCCTTTCAGTTCAGCACCCTCTGCACTGAGGCTTCTTGGCTCAGCCTGATACTTCCCAGGGCTGGCCTCAGCCACGCCGAGTCCCAGCTGCTTTGCTTTAAGCGCTGTTCTCTGCTCTTCGTGGCGCCTGTAGCCGTAGCTAGCACCACCAACCTGCTGGTGCTAGCTCTCTTAAAGGGGCAGCAGCCCATAGGGACTCTGCCCTGCTACACACACTCTCCCTAGTGGTGCAGCTAATTTACTGCGCTCCAGTTACTGCACTGGAGCCCAAGGGAGGCCAGACTTACCGGCCTGCACAGGATTGGCTGTGCTGAGTCAACCCAGGGCAGCTTACTTTGGGAGGACAGGAGAGCCTCTTTCCCCCACCTCTTTCTGGTGTCATCCTGTCCCCCAAGCCGAGGACTGCAGGGTCCCTCCAAGGAAGGCCGTGTAGGGGCAATGTAGCTGCCCTTCCTTGGAGAGCCCTGTTTGGGGAGGAGGCTTTAGTCTAGAGAGCCCAGCTGGTGCAGGGGACTGGGACGGTGGCATGGAAGTGACTGGGAGCTCCAGGCCCATGGAAAGCACCTGGCTTGGCAGGCGCTGGTCCTGAAGATACTAAATCAGGGAGGGGGAAGATTTTCAAAAATGCCCACGGGTATGACAGACATTGCTTGTAGAGAACGGTGACACCTTGGCCCAAGCTTTGCCTCCTGCTGTCTCTGATTAGGCAGCCCAGAAGCCACCAAACATGGTCTCCCTTCCAGGATGTTCCGTCTGACGTAGGAGCTCTGTGGGGAGACACTGATGCGGGCCAGGCCCCTTATATTGTTGAATGAAATGGCTGGGAGTTCCCAGGGATGGCAGGTCCTTTTGTGCAGGGACCCCAGTAGAAGCAAGACCCACCAGTACAAACAAGATTTCCCTGCCAACCCCCAGCAAGGAGCATTCCTGAGGCCAGGCCGCAGCTACCTACCATCTGAAGGTTAAGCTTCAGAGAGCCGTTGAGGTGAAAAGCCAGAAGGAGGAAAGAGTGGGAAGAGAAGCGACAAGGAGAGAGTGAAAGGAAAAGATGTTGCATCGTCCAAAACATTCTCGGAGGGGGCACTTGATGCTCCCCTGTCCCAGCGCAGCATCCTGCGCCCCCACCCCCACCCCATCCCTTGAGCCTGGCTAAGACTAGTATCGACTGCAGCAGCAGCCCAAACCTCAGCCATGCAATTCCTGGCTCCCACGGCAGAGCCGATCTCGGCATGCCAGATCTACAGCGGAAGTGCCCTTTCCACTCCGAGACCGCTTGCCGGTGCTTCGTGTGGCAGGACGGGGAGGAGGTTCCTGCCCTCTTCTTGCAAGAATTCGGACTCTGGCCCTTCTCTGGCTCGCTGCACGGTAGAGGCCACGGTGGGCTTGCCGGATGGCAGCCCAGTGGCTCTTGCGGCAGAAGGCCCCGCTGGAGGGAAGGAGAATGGCTGGTGGTCTCCATGGATTCACCAGTCCTGTCTGCCCTGGGGATGTTGGAGGAGATGGCGGGACAAGCCTTTGTGTGGGCTCCTAGCCTCCCCCAGTCTAGGGCTGCCTCTTCTTCCCATTTCGGGAGCCTGAGGGTCAAACACCTAATGGCGTCCCACCTGCCGTGCTGCGTTCATAGCCAGACTTGCTGGGGGGGCTGAGGCAGGGCTGGCCTTTTGGGTAACCCTAGCAGAGGGGTGGGTTATGAATTGCCTCCAACGCCCATCCATGCAGCCCAGCTCTGGCGCTTGCCCGGGACGCGCTCTGTCTAAGTGGCGTGTGGATCACGGTCTCAGGCTCTTAGCTCTCGGGTGCTGGACGTGTGGGGGACCAAGATGGCAGCCAATCCATTGGATGGTACCAGACTCCCCTGCTCTCTCTGGCTCAGACACATACGGAGGCACTTAGTGCCAGATGGTCCCCGCTGGAAATGGACCCCTCAGCCCATGCATCTCTTTTACAACCACTCTCCACCTTCTACCCTAGGGCAAAGCTGCCAACAGCCTCCTCATGATGCTCCAGGTGTAAGGACCCAGGCTTGGCCTGGCACCTTTTGGGCTTGTGACTCCGTGCCACTGAGACACTCTGGCCATGGGTCAGGGCTAGTGCTGACGGCCGGGCCTTCCTGCACACTGGTCAAGCCACACCCCTCCTCAGCCTTGCTCCACAACCCCCAGCTTCCTGATTGGCTGCCGGTCTGTACAGAAGGCCAGTCAGTAACCACAGGGGGCTGGGTGGATCGCTGGTCAACTTCCTGGTCCCCAGGATACGTGTGGGTTGTCTCTGCCCTCATTTCCATGCACATGAGCTGGCTCTGCACTCCCCCTTCCTGAACCTAGGGTGTGTTTGGGGCGGGCTGGAGTCCGGCCCTTCTGACTTTCCTTTTCGAACCCAGTCCTTCGGGTCCTGCCTGGGAGTCTGTCTGCCCTTCCGTCCGTCTGCCCTTGTTCTCGAGAGCGCGGCTCGGCGTCTGCTTAGATGGGGGCCCTATGCGACTGCCCCATGAGCCCACCCTGCCCCGTCCGTGTCCCATGTGCCTCTTTCTGTCCAGCCGGCTCCCTGCATCCGCCACGCCTCATCTTCTCTGCCCAGCCCTGCCTCATCCATGCCTGCCCCCGTGTCCATGTGTCAATCCCCATGGAATCCTGACTCTGCACCAACTGTCCGGAACTGATCCTGCCACAACTCTCCTGCCCGTCTCTCTGGACTTCATCCTGCACTGACTTCCTGCGCCCCACACCGTGAGCCCCTGGGGAGGCTCCTGCCCGGTGGATATTTCTGTCTCTAGCTCTCTCTAGTGCTCGCGTTGACGGAGCCCACAGAGGAGGCCGAGGCTCTGGAGAGAGTCTGCCTTTCCTACCTGCTCCAGCTGCAGCTGCGTGATCCTCTGTGACATCAGGTCTCCCAGCATGATCTCCACGTAGGGGTAGCTGGAGCCGAGCGTGGGCCGCTGGGTGCGGGTGGACTGGATCTCCTTCAGAGAGAAGCTCACGATGAGCTCCTGGGAATGGAAGGGGAGCCCCGTTAGAAGCCGTATCGGCAGGGAGCTGCCCCCTGCACCCCGTCCTGCAGGCCCCTTAGCCCTGTCACAGCCCATCTCTCCCCAACCTTGGAGATCCCCAGATCAGAACGGGTTGCTTGGCAACGTGGAGCGCGAGAGTGGGGCCGGCCCCGTCACACCTACATGGGTCTCCTTGCGGAGAAAGTTGAGGCCGTTCTGGTTGACGGCGAGGATGCACGGCGAGATGATGGTGTTGTTACTGCAGCTCTGGATGTAGAAGAAGGAGGAGCCGAACATGGGGAAAGCGCTGAGGAGCCCTGCGGTGGGCGAGAGACTATCAGTGAGAGGGGGCGGGTGACCGGCCCCATGGTGCAGCCAGGCTGGTACGTCCTCTTTAGCTCCGAGAGGGGTAGGAATGGGACTGACACTTCCCGCCGGGAGGAAACCTGGAGGGGGGCGGGACAAAAGGGATGCCACGCCCCCCTTTCTGATGTAATCCCACCCAGGCGAAGCGTCATGACATCACAGCATTCCATAGGGGCGGGGCAATACTGGAAAGGAGGCAGGAAACCCACCCTCTTCCTGAGATGGCTGCTCATTCTCTGGGTTGGCCCCAGGTGCCCTTGGCTGAGGAATCAGGACTTCCCCAAGCCCAGAGATTGCAGCCTTCCGGTGAAGCCTAAAGAGGCGGTGGTGACATGGCAAGGAAGAAACGTGTCCCCTCCGCTTTGGGAAGAAAGGGTCTCTCCAAGGCAGGATGTTGTGGCAGGGAGCCTAGCTGAGGCACTAGCCCTTTAAGGATTCGCACTGGGCTCAGCGCTGGTGCGGTGCTGGCCATAGGGTCATGCTCCGGCTGGTGCCGTGATGGTGCTGGCGCAACAATGGCTATAGGATCACATAATTAGCGAATGACTGGCCAATGCTGCTAAGGCTTCTGGGACATAGAAGGAGGTTTGTCAGTCTGCCTGAGGAGGCCGACGGAGAAGGAGCTTGCCATTCTCTACGGGAGAAACCAGACGCCTACAGGGTTGTGAGCGGATGTGGTCTCCCCTCCCCTCCCCTGGGCTTTGTCATGGCATACCTTCGGATAGGGTTACCATCCCACCCCTTTAAAAGAGGATATTTATGAAAAACACATGGTGCAGGGCTGCATGGGGTCCAGTGTAGCCCCGCAACATGCATTTTTCATAAGCGTCCTCTTTTGAAGGGGAGGGATGGCCACCCGACCTTTGGATCAGCTGAGGAACTCAGTGTGGGACTCACAAGGTGGGACCGTTCTTGTTATTGGCCCAGAGAGTAAAAAGACGGAGTGACACAGCTAGTAGCGGTAAGGGCTGCTTGAACTACTGGTGGCGCAGGACTGGGTTTAGGGGTGGCTGGAGCCCAGGAACTCTCCATCCTGTTGGGGCTGAGGACTAACCCTAATGCTCCTTACTGCGTGCAGGACCAGGAGCCTGCCTTGTTGCATATTACTGAATTGAGTAGTGACTCGCATGGGAGGGTGATCCTGCTAGTCCCCCAAGATGCCTTAGTGTCCCCTGCAGTGCTTACTGGGCACCCGGCTACAGAAGCGTAGGGGCAATGCTGCTGCCCTTCCTTTGAGAGCCCTGCATGTGGAGAAAGCTTTCGAGAGCCCAGCTGGGGCAGGGGATTGGGGCAGTGGCACGGAAGTGACCGGGAGCTCCAGGACCAAGGGAAGCACATGTCTTGGCAATGGTCACCAAGACACTAAATCAGGGAGGGGAAAGATTTTTTTAAAATGCACACGGCACTGAGTGCCTGACGCCCACGGGGAGCCGGCGGGAATCAGGGGACGAAGGTCACGACCCCCTTTAGGAGGTAATTCCAACCTTACTGAAGTCAAGGAGGGAAAGTCCCATGGACTTCAGTTGTGGCAGAATTGTATTGTACCCTTACTCACTGTTTTCCCTGGAACTACGAAGGAGGGGGTAGTTTGAGGTCTGGAGACTAAGGCCGCAATCCATCAACCACTTACTCCAGAGTAGACCCACTGAGGCCCCAGGAAGTGGCTAGTGGCTCATGACCTAAATGTTATTTCTGCCTCTGAAAGTCCTATCACTCTGGGACCAATGCACGATGACTGCCACCGTGTTCCTCTTCCATTTCGGCATCTCTTGATGTCACCAGTGGACTCAGCCATGCTCTTCCCAGTCTCTAGCAAACGGCTGCCCCTCGGAGCCATCCAACCCCACTCAAACCCCTGCCCTTCCACTCTCCTGGGGAACTCCCCGGGGTTAGGTGGATGTAACCACAACGTTTTCCTCCATGCCCTTACCTAGGAACTGAGCCCGGGCTTGGTGGGCGCTCAGGGCCTGCACCTGTTGCATCGGCTGCGCCATCATGTCCAACCAGGACTGCGCCTTCTGCATGCGATAGAACTGGGGCGGGATGTAATCCTGGACCTCTCGGCTGGGCAGCGGGAGAGGAGCGCAGAGAAAGTCACAGCCAGCTCAGGCCAAAGATGTCTCATCAGGGAAGTACTATAGGGCCGTCCGAATGTTCTGAGAATGCCCCGCCTCCGCGCCCCGCACACCTAGCATAACCAGGCTGCCCTCCAAATTCCTGCCCAGAGCTCAAACGAGAAGGAAGAAGGGAGGCAGGCCCTCAATGAAATCATGCCCCCACTCCCGTAGCCTTCTAAAGCCAGTAGTTAAGGGGGCCATCAAAAAGGTAGGGGGGTGCGCCCCCTGGTCCCCCTGTAATGCGGCCAGTGTTCCTGCCCCCTACTGCTCCCCTTTCAAAAATTCCAGCTTCTCTACAGCCCCCACCACCTCCCCAATCCTACCCCACTACAGCTCATCCTGTCTCCTTTCCCATAGTTCCCCTGGAACCTGCCACGCCTAGTCTCCATTTAACTGCCACGTCCGCTAGTGCGACGGGGCGGGGGGGGAGCCATTCTCTGGTGGCCACATTTCCAAAAGGATGTTGAAAAATAATCGGAGAGAAGGCAGAAATCAAGGGCTGGAAGGCAAGCCTGGTAGCGAGATGCTTCCAGCGCTCTGTTTGACCTATTGCAGGCGGGGGGGCGTTGCTAGAATCGGGGCAGCCACCCTGGGGACCGGGTGCCTGGAGCAGGGGCCCACACACGCGTGTCGAATGCATCTGCACACTGGAGTGGCGTGCCCCAGCTTGGACCCATGCCATCATCTGCATCAAGGCCCAGCTACGCCCCTGATCACAGAGAAAGACAAAGGGGCGGCAGGGGGTGGTGGTCGTGTGTGATGGGAAATATGGACCTTCCAGGGGAGAAAGCCTGGGGTACTAAAGGGTTCTTTAATCAAGAAGGGGAAAGTAAAGTAGGAACGAATGGCTGAAAGCTAAAAGTTGCAACAATTCAAATAAAGGCACCCAGAGGGTGATTCAGGGGCCCTCAGTTTTAAGCTCCAGCCAAATCCTCACCACCCGGTAAAGCAGGGTCTGACCCCTTTGTCCAGTATTCTCAGACACTGGGAGTGAGCTCAGGGGGAGGAAGCAGGAAGGCACACAAGGTTAGGGGACAGACTCACGGCCTGGATCCTCCTCTTCCTTGCCCCATCCTGGGCACACACCCTCTTAAGCACCTCCCCCCCCCAGCCCTTATCTGGCACATGCACCTTGTACTCCTTTTCAAAGTGGCCCATGGGAGAGAAAAGGTTCCCCATCCCTGCAGTAAAACATGGACCTCAGACCCGAAGCACGCGCTGTCCCCCCACCCCGGTAGCACAGGGCCTTCCATATCCCAGGGTTACCTACATGGTGGGCAGGTGGGCGCTGTCCTTTGCCCAGTGCTGCAGGGCTGCCAGCTTGGAGACCTGCTGGAACTGCTGTTTGCTGGGCTCCATGGGAGGGAGGGTGTTAAAAAGCCCTTTCATATAATCAGGCAGGACCTGAAAGAGTGCACAGAGCACGCTAGGCATGGGGCTATATTGGGGGCAGGCGTCGTTCTCAAGCCCTAGATGCATTCCATCGAATGCGGCGCCCCCTGATCTCGGGGACAGAGCAGCACAACTACCCCACCCGGATAAAAGCTCTGGCTCCAAGGTGGTCTGGTGGGGTTGGGCAGCAGCAATAGCGGCTCCAGCGGTTGAAATGGCAGCTCCGCTTCCCTTGCTTCTGAGGAAGGTGCATGGACACCGCCCCACCCCAGGAAGCCACCGGACAGGGGGCTTAGCCACCATGTGACCACCTGTGAACTCGAGCCGGGGGGGCGGGGGGAGACTCCCCAGCCTGAGATCCACTTCTAGCCTGCACCCCCCCCTCCATCTGGCTGCAGGGGCTCCCCCAAACGTACACTGAATGGGATCTCCCCCTTGTCTTTTTCAGAGCCGCCTGCCAAAAGGTGCTGGGGGAGGGGGGAGAGCTTGGGAAGGGCTGGGACCACAGCTTCACAGAACACTCCTGGCACGATCCAGCCCCACCGTGGGATGCTCTGGGCTGGGGTCGCATCTCCACGGAGCATGCTCTGCACCCACACTCAGAGCTGCTCTGGGCTGAGGGGTCGAGCTTCGAAGTCTCCCCAGCTTAGCTTGGGGGAGCGGAAGGGATTGCGGCAGCTCCCTAGCCACCCAAAAGCAATGAGCAAAACCCTAGGAAGGAAGAGGCCCTTTGAAAAGGCTGGTCACAACTCCTTGGCAGGAGGGCGGGTGGGGATGGGGCCCCCGGTGGGAGCCTCGGGCCCTACCTGGTTATAGTGCATAGTGACATAAAGCGCGTTGTCAAATTTCAGCGGCTGGGCCCAGATGACACGGCGGTACCAGAACATGTAGCTGCCGTCCACTTGCTCCATCTCCGTGGCGACATCCAGGATGTACTCCTTCTTGTTCAGCGGGCGGACGTTCTGGCCTGCCAGGGTTACAGCCCGGAGCGTCAGGGCGGCCTCAGGCCATTTCAACTGGCCCGTCACACACTCACATGACCATGACTGCGCACTCCCGCACTCGCATAATCCTTTCGCATTGACATATCCACATTTTTACATAGTATATTCTCTCTCTCTCTCTCTCTCTCACACACACACACACACAGAGTCTCTTACACACACACTTATACACACACTTTCTTTCTCACACACTTAAACTCTCTCTTACACACACATTCTCACGCATGCACACTTATACATACACACACACCCCCCTCTTTCTTTCTTTCTTTCTTTCTTTCTTTCTTTCACACACACACACACACACACACACACACACACACACACACACACACACAGGGTGGCCAGAAACATGTATTCTTCATAAGGGTCCTGGAGAAATGTGCATATCTGGCAACCCTAATCTTCTAGAGGCAGGGCAAGAAACTGCTTAGCAGGAAACACCAGCGAATGCTCCCATCCTCCTTGCAAGCTAGGTAGCTAGCCCTCTTCACAAACGGGGAAACTGAGGCATGGAGAGGTTAAGGGATGCTCAGTATCTCAGACCAGGGCACAGCACTCAAGAGCTTTTGTCTCCCAGCCTGCTGTTTGCTCCAATGGCTCATATCCCAATTATGGAGC
>QEPC01010859.1:15594377-15614802 GCA_003113815.1 Sphenodon punctatus | reverse complement strand
GTCCCATTTTTTCCTCGCCGCCTTTCCCAATGCCTGCTAGTCGTTCCCCATATACTTACTGTCTGCCCTCCTCTGCAGACTGCTGCAACCAACCTGATTGTAACCAAGCCAAGCACACACACCTGAGATTTCACATCCGCTTGAATGTTTGTTTGTCTTCTCCCCTGTCTCTTCCACTGTCCCCTCTCCCTGTCTCCCTTTCCTTGTCTCTTAGATTGTAAGCCACAGGCAGGGATCGCGTCTATGTCTATGTTATGTACAGCGCCAGGTACATGACCGGCGCTATACAAATGTTTATAATAAATAATAATAATAATCCTTCTTGGCCAGACCCTTTGCAAGGAGTCTGAGCGCTGCTAGGGAATTTTCAGAGTGGGTGGGGGTAGAGTGTTGGCCCCGCTCCCTCCCCCACCCACTCTGACCTTTTCCTAGTGGGGCTCAGGTTGCTTGCAAAGGGCCCCCCTAGTGTCCAGGCCGGGTGCAACTAAGCCCTCATTCCATGATAGCGAAGCCCCTGGATCACTCCATTAGGCCGGGCTGTTGGAAGCCGCCCCGAGCTGTTTGCAGGAGGGGCAGGGTATAAATCCAGAAAATAAATAAATAGAAAATAAAATAATCAAGCAGGGGAGGCTCCAGACAGAGAGAGCCAAGCCCTCTCCTGCCCCATGGCTAATCCTTTCCAGTAGCAGTGCAAGGGCTGGTAAGGTTGGGGAGCCAGGAGCTATTCCAGCGATGAGGTGGCCATTCCCGGAAAGGCTGAGGTGACTCGCAGAATCCATTTCCTGGAGATTCTCGCCCTGATTCTGCAGAACTGCTCTAGGGCAGGGGAAACCCACAGGCTGAGGCAATAGGGCTGCTGTGCAGAGATACACGGCACAGTGTCTGTCTCCTCCCCCACCCACCCCCATAATGCACCAAAACACCCAGGGGGAAGACGGAGCAAGGTTTCTAAACCACAAAGACGTTAATCCCCTCCTAAGCCTAGTGTTTTCCTGACATTTTGCACTGGCCGTTAAAATCCCATCAAGCCTAGCCCAAGGTTTTCGTAACCTACCTCCTGGCAACCGCCTCATTCCTCCCCCCACATCTCCAAGAGCAAAGGACTCCTGTCCCACCCCTAGTCTCCAGACCATCCCTGGAATCCTGGCTCAGGCAGGTGGGTATGGGGAAGCTGACTGGCCTCTGGGTGCCTTGCAACTTGGGCCTCCTGGGCTGTCAACCTGGCCCTGTTTGGACCTCCCGAACTCAGCTGAGCGAGCAAAGATTTCCAGCAGTAGGGGCCTCCTCCCTGCACTGTAGCTCTCCAGCCCTTCCCTCCCTCCCTCTCCCACCACCGGCTGCAGCTTCTGGGGCCTCCCAGCCATCAGCTCAGCACAGATGTTTCCTGCGAGAGTGGCTGGAGCTGCCCAGAAGAGGGTGTTCTAGGATCTCTCTCTCACACACACGTTACACACCCCTCGGGCCCGGGGCGGCTCTGCATTATTTATGAGAGTGGGCATCTCTAAGGCGCCAGATCGATCGGTGGTTTCCTCACCCAGCGACCGCAAACCATTCGCGGTAAACTGCCAGGGAAGCACAGCCCAAAATGAATCCGCACAGGCGAATCCTTGGGGTAGGAAATGCTGACGCCGGATGCCAATCAGAGCGAGAACTCTCTGGCTTAAATGGGTGGCATCGAGACCAGGAAAAGAAGACGATCAAGCTACGACCCAGCGGGGCTTTGCTGGGAGGAACCCATGGAAATGACTCATGGGGCAGGAAGCCGTCGCAGTGTCAGGGTGAGACTGGCCTAAACCCGCTCTCTCACACTATGGGAAGCACCAGCTAGACTGCACCCCACCCCTAGCCTCACCCCTTGCTGCTGCAGGACCAGCTCAGCTGGGGGGGGGGCTGCAGCCTCTCTCCCGACACCCCTCCAGCCCTGCACCAGCTTCTGCTGCTCCCAGGGAACCCTAGCCAGCTCCCTGAAGCCTAGGCCTCCCCGCCCCAGGCTGGGGGGAGGGTTGCCACCCTGGTTTGACCTTGAGACTCTGTCTCAAGGTTAGACCACAAGAAC
This sequence comes from Sphenodon punctatus, assembly GCA_003113815.1. Taxonomy (NCBI): domain Eukaryota; kingdom Metazoa; phylum Chordata; class Lepidosauria; order Sphenodontia; family Sphenodontidae; genus Sphenodon; species Sphenodon punctatus. Next base: position 15,612,746 of record QEPC01010859.1, on the reverse strand, counting down.
TGGAGTCTGGCAAGCCTAGCTCGGGGGCTGAGAGAGAATCCCAACCCCACAGCCTGGGCTTTCTCCATCTGAACTAACTCAATGCCCGTCCCTCCCCATGGGGTGATTGAAGATGTGCCACAACTCCCACAGGGGGGCCCTAAAGACCACTGCGTTCATGGGGAAGACCTGCCACCACTGCCCTAGTGAGTAAAAGGAGCCCCACGATGGGGGGCATTCTGCGGGACCACTGAAAGGGTAGGAAAACACAGGGCCCAGGGCCACGAACCCTGCCTTAGGCCAGGCTTGGAGGTGGAGTAGGGAATTCCTAATTGGGGGGAGGGGGAAGACACACACCACACCCCCAATTCAAGACAACTCACTCACCCTTGTTGGTGACGGCAAAGATGACGTATTCCTCAAAGGCCTCGGGTTGATGCAGCCCCATTTCATCGCAGATCTCCTCTACCGCGTCCAGTGCCACCTAGAAGTGGGGAGAGCACGGGGATGAGCTGCTGAGAAACAAGGTAGGAGGGATGTCCACCTTTCCATGACACGTCCTGGGGGCCGCACCACTGGACCCCAAGAGACAAAAAAACTCACAAATTGGACCCTTCCTCGCACTGAAAGGAGCCCAACATTGACTTCAGAGCCTGGAGATTGATTTCTTTTTTAAAAAAACCAAACAGTCAATGCTGTGTGCTTCCCAATGGTTCGCTGGAGCTATAGGGGGTGCTCTAGGGAAGGGTGCAGGGGGTCCAGTTCTCCCCACAGCCAGGAGGGCACAGAAGTGGGGATACTCACATAGACTGGTGCAGAAGCAGAGAGGTGAAAGGGGCATGTCTTGCTCTCAGTTAGGAGGCTAGGGACAATCTCCCCCACCCTTAATTTCAGCCCCATGTAACTCCTGCATCTCTCCTCAGATGCTGCTGCTTGGGGAGGGGGAAGGGGGAAAAACCAGTTTATTTCCAGTCCCCCTCTGCCCACACGGAACAAATGGACCCCATGCCGCTTCCCCACTCACCGAACATGTTTTGATCTTCAGGTGCCTCTCAATCCCTCCAGGCAGGAGAAACAGCTGGCGTTTCGAGCTCCTCCCAGCCTTGGGGGGAGAGGGGAGAGCAAAGCACAAAGGAGTGTTATGTGGGGACCTTGGCCAAAGGCCAAAGGCCAGGAGTGCAGGGTCCCCCTCCCCCAAAAAGCCCCCCAAACAGTCTCTCAATCCTTGCAAGTGGCAGACGGTCTCTGCACTCCCCAGTGAGAGACAGGCCCTGTCCACACTCTCTAGGGTTATGGGCTCCACGGGGCACTAAGCCAGGGGGACTAGCTCCAAGGCCTCTCCCGAGCACAGGGGTAGGGTCCTAGGCGGCCACCTCGCCTTCCCAGTGGGAAGAAAGGGGAGCATGGAGCAGAATTTGCTGGTTCTCAACCAGAGCTGGAACAGGTGGCACCTCTGCTACCCACAGGTAATAATTGGCAGGTGCCCAACCGGGACTCGGGTACCGAGTCGGGCACCTCATTATCCGAAAATACCAGGCCTTACTCTTACAGAGTTACCATTTTACCATTGGAAAATCGGTACTGGAAGTCGGAATAATCGGTAAAATCGGGTAGCCTGTCACTAATCCGGTACTGATTCGTACCCGGCGTTACCGGGTTGGTCATTTCCGTGGGTTGGCCTGTCTGAGCAGGTCCTCATTTCAGTCCGTTCTCAATCGTCTTGTGGGCAAGAGCCACTAAAATAGGTTTTTTTTAAATCTGGGAGCCCCATTAAACCCCCCCCTCCTCCAACCAGGGGTGGCCGGGTGGTGGGCTCTAGTGTGGGGAGGGCTGGGGGGGGGGGGGCGGAATCTCAGCAGCGGTGACAACAGCATGACCTCCCCGACATGGGTGCTGTAAGGGAAGGGGGTGCAAGGGACTGTAGTCCAGACCCCTTGGCTCCCACCTGGCCCTGCCCCTTCAGAACCCTTTGTGAGGAGACAGGGTCACACTTGGAACAAGTGGGGGCAAAGCCCTCCCCCCCACAACCCTAATGTAGCCACCCATTCTTTCTGAGCACCATGACATCATACCACTCTGAAAGGGGCGTGTCCATGTTGGAAAGGGGCGGAGCAAAAGGGCTCTTCCAATCCTGCCTTAGTGCCTCTGCGTTCCAATCCCAGCAGCCGGCAGCTAGAAGCAGCAGCAGGAGGTGGAGAAGTGGCAGGAAGTCACATCCCTCCTCTCCCTGTCCTGCCCACCCTCCCCCCAGCCGCAGGCGACCAGACCAAGGGCTAATGCTTCTACAGGGCGAAGGGGATTTCCCAGGCAGCCCCAGACCCTGTCTGCCCCCACCCAAAAACCCACCAAGGACGTAACTAGAGATGGGAGGGGTCCTGAAAAAAATTGCAACTTTGGGGGGTTGGGGTGGCTCTGCCCCCCCATGGTGTGGTAAGGAACATTTGGAAATGCAGGGGAAAGTTGGAAAGAAACTGTCCCAGGCGTGCTACGAGCCAATGTCACTAACAAGTGCTATTCGAGTCTGACGGCTACTACAACTCCCTATTCATATTGTTCGGAGAACAAAGGATAGAACCAAGTCAAGGAAATACTGCAAATCATTTCAAGGGTTCCAAACATTTCCAGGTTTTTTTCACAAACCCCCCAACCTTTTCTGTTCCTTCAAAATTTCTAGAAATTTGATATCTCTAGCCCCAGTCCGGGTTGCCACCAGGGACGGCACCTTAGGTGCCAATGCAGGCCCTGCAACATGTATTTTTCAAAAGTGTTCCTTACAAATGTGCCTAGGTGGCCACCCCAGCCCCAACCCTACCGGCGGGAAACAAGGGAGCCGTGTATGAAACTCCAGGGAGAGCCTCGGGCACAGAGCGCCTCTGGGAACTCCACCTTGCTGAGACAGACCGAGAGTGTGCAGACAGAGCCACTGCCTGACAGGGAATTTGGGGGGGGGGGGGNGCGACTCACTTCAGCGCCTCTGAGGTGCTTGGCCAGACAGGTTGGGCTGAGCTGGCCAGCCTCTTAGTGGAGCCCCAGGCGTGTAGGTGTCTGTCCTCCTGGTACAGGTGGGACTGCCTCTGGCACAGCAGGCTGGTTTGCCCAAGCCCTGGGGCTGCAGGCTGCCCCAGATCCTCAGAAGTGAGACAACTTGTTCAATGCCTCTTCCCAGAGGCACCGCCGAGCCAAGGCCAGAGCAAAGAGGTGGGAGGGCTCCTGTCCAGCCTCCCCCCCCACTGATCCCCCATGACTTCTGTCCAGTGCCCCTCTGACAGGAGTTGCATAGGAGATGAGAAGAAGCCAGGGCATAGCTGGCTAGCTTCATTAGCAGTCAATACCACTGCTTTCAATCGCAGAGAAAAGGGGGGGGGGGGGGGGGAGCCTGGGCCACTTCGTGGCGTGGACAGCCCTGAAAATGGGACTGAGGGGATCAGGAGATAGACTCTAGCGCCTAATGGGGCCAAACGCAGAGAGATGATCTGTCCAGCCTCAAACACTGAAGGGGTAGAGGGTCCCCCCCCCCCACATCCCTCTGCCTGTTCCCCCTCCTCCCCAGCAGAGCTGCCCCCTGCCCCACTCACCACCATGGCCTTGAGCTCCATGTTGCTGGGGAACTCGGTCCTGCCACCAAACTGGAAGGTTTTGCGGAGGTTTTGCTCACAGGCCTTGGCAATCCCTACGGACAGAGAGACCAGACGGACAGAGTGTGGGGATAAGGGAGATCTCCTGGACTAAGATTACACTCCCTCTGGCTTTGGCCAACTCGAGGCGAAGACCCAATTTCTCTAGCGTTGCCTGGCTAGTCGGAGAAAAATCAAAGCTTCAGGGGGTGGAGCCACATTGTAGGGGCAGAGCCAAGAGGATGTCCCGCCCCTTTTGTGACATGGGCCCACCCCTCTGTGGAGCGTCATAATGTCACAGGGCTCCTCTGAAGGGCGTGTGGTTCCATCTAGGGTGGCCAGGTAGGTAAAATTTAGAGGACACTTATGAGAAATACAGGTTTCAGGGCTGCATTGGCACCAATGAAGCCCTGCAACCTGTATTTCTCATAAGTGTCCTCTACAATTTACCTATCTGGCCACCCTAGTTCTATCAGAAATAGGCAACCCCGTCCCCTGTTGGCCACGGCACCCCCCCCCCCCTTCAGTTCAAAGCTTGTGGGAAGATGCCAACCTTATTCCTGACTCTGGGGTCGGGGTGCCAACACTGGGGTTGGTTTTAGCTCCTTGAGACAGTGGGAACAGCCGGATATGGCCCTGGGGGAGAAACCAAACCAGCCCAAATCGGGGTGGGTGGAGATGGGGGTTTATATCCCATGTCCCCTGCTCTCACTATCGGTGTTATTTATTTAGTCAAATGTATATGCCACCCTTCCTGCAGCGGTTCAGGGCGGCTTACAATCCTTCTCTGCCTTACGGAAGCGCAGAGCGGGCCTGTCCGAGGAGAAGGGCCTCGGGAACAAAACAGCAGTCTCTGCCCCAGAGAGCTTACACACAGCCAGTCTGGCAGCACCCCCTGCAGCTGCTTTGGGGGAGAAGGGCTGGGCCCAATCAGTCCGGAAGCTGGGGGCGGCTTCCCCAAGCAACAAATAATGTTTGGGATGGCCCCCATCTTGGCCCACACACCAGGGACTGAGCGTGGAACCTCCAGAGCTAATTCACATGACGCCGCCACCCCCTTGCAAGCCCACCCCGTGTTCTTTAATCTGTGTATGCCTTGGCTGGTACGGATGCATTCACGCAGCTGCGGAGTCGCCCGCATGACAGCAGTCGGGTTGTCACCTCCCTCTAGGAGGAAGTCATGTGGGGGAGGGCACGCGGGAGGGGGCGGGGCAAACACAACTCATGACATCATGGCGCTCCACAGGGGCGGGTCTCCGGGTGACAACCCTGTAAAGTAGCTTCCCCCCCTTCCCTTCTTTGCTGTGGCACTTCCCACAAGGCAAAGGGCACCGAGGAACGCCCTTGTGACATCTATACGTACAATATCCTAGAAGCAGCCCAGAGCGGAGGAAGGAGAGGAGACCCTGCTCTAGGCCACTCTGGCTACAGTTCTATGGTCACTCAGAGGTAGGAAGCAGCAAAGAGGAAATGGCTCATCAGGGATTGAGTGAATCCCACAGCCTCCTTGCTAGAATCAGAGCCTTGCACCGGAGGGAAGAGGTCAAGGGACCTCAAGGAGCACAGGAAGTGCTAAGGATTTCACGCAACGCCCAGAATAGGGGTTTGTGCCTCTGTCTGCTTTAGACGTGCGTGAACAAGCCCTTTCCGGCTCCCCAGCAGAGGCTACAATCGACTCGCAGCAGGCACTCCGTGGCTCAGTTCTTCTCATTCTGTAGCTGTCAGCACCAGGCTGACCCGGGCCAGGAGTCCACAAGGGCCAGATCCGATCAGAGGAGGAGGTCACGCTACCGGGAGGCAGAGTGGGCTGGCTGGGAGCCAGGCTGGGGGTGATCTATCATCACTGCTGCTCTCCTCCCCGAGAGCCATTTAAACAGCTTTAAACCCAGAGCTTTTAATGAGAAAATAACTGCTGGCTGTGATAGGTAATAATGGGCTGTCTTATAAAGGCTTAACAGATGGGTCTCATTTCCATTTATTAATGGCTCCGGGACAGAGGCAGGCGAGCCCCTTCCAAGCCAGCAGCCTGCCTGATTGATGGGGCTGAGCCAGGAGCCACGGCAATTCCCCCAGCTCCCGCGGTGCGGAGCCCACTTTGCGGTGACAATCCCCAACGGGAGCTACGCTGCTGTTTGCAGGGCACTATGTCAGGGAGTGGCCACGGCGATACCGGGGGGCAGCGTGGACGCACTTCAGGAAGGGGGCAGACAGCCCTGGCCTGCAGAAGTGCCTGCCCCAGGTGTGTCAGGAGGGGGGGGGGGCATCAGCCACAGGCTCCCAGGAGCTTCAGGACTGATGGTGGCAGCAAGAAGGAAATTCAGAAGTGGTGGCAGGACCCTGCAGCCACCAATTCTGAGACTCCTGGGGCAGGTACTCCCTGCAGGACCCTAAGCTGCCCCATGTGGGTAAGCCTTACCCTCTGCCTCCAGCGACTCCTCCCCTACGCCATGCACTGCAAACTGTAACGCCAGCCTTGGGAGCGCCGTTCCAAAGTGAGGGGGGAGGGGGGGGAAAGCCAAGTGGAGAACGTGATGGTTTGGGCTAGGGATGGGGAAATCGTAATTGGATTCATCCGATTCACCCCATTTTCACCGCAATCGGTTTCATCCCATCCACCCGATTTTCATTGGACCAGATTAATTCAGGGCTGCACTCTTGCTCGTTTCCCCCTCTCTGCTATTGCAATTTACTAGGCTTTTCTTTGGCCAATTCATCATTCTAGGATTGTGGCTTAGAAATGATGAATGACCCATTGAACTGAGTAGGTTCGGTTTTCCATTGACTTCAGTGAGAAATGTTCCTGTTGAAGTCAATGGGGAAAAAAATATCCGATTCTGATTTTAATCCAATTCAAATACGATCCAATTGAATCCGATTCCAATTTTGATCCAGTTCAGATTTCCAACCCGATTTCCCATCCCTAGTTTGGGTGAGTGTGAGGAATAGGCAGCAGCCCTTTAAGACTGGCCTGCCCATCACCTTGGCCCCGCCCCTGTGGGGGGATATATAAGGAAAAGCTGCCAGGAGAAGTCAGTCTGGAAGGAGCTGCCGAGGGAGGTGGGAGTTCTGGAGAAGTAGACTGCAGACGAGCTGCCCCTGGTCCTGAAAACAAAATAAGAGGACTCTAGGGCAGGGAACCTTTTCCCTCCCAGGGGTCAGTTTGAATAAGAGTACAAGCTCCGAGGGCGGAGTAGAAGGTGGGGGCTGAGGTGCTTCAAGGGTGAGTTCAGGAAGAAAAGAGTCCAGATCATGGATCTGTCCCCTCTCCTTGCGTGTGTGCCCTCATCTCTGCTCTCTTACGCTGAGCTCAGTTTTACAGTGCTTCAGAGGTAGGAACTGGATCCAGGAGGCCAGATCCAGGAATGGGAAAGGCGTCACATAGAAACTAGCTGCTAGCCACGTTTGGCCCCTGGGCCTGAGGTTCTCCACCCCTGCTCTAGGGAGAAAGCATGTCCGAAGCCAAAGGGGCTCGTGCCTGTTGTAGTGCTGAACGCAAAGGGTATAAAACTAAGACTGCAAAGCTCATCTAAATGAGGTGTTTGTGCTGTGGGTACCAGGCTCTGGCTCTGATTTGGCTGGGGGCCTTTGTCTCTGTAGCATGGTCTGGTGGGAAAGGGCCGCTTCTTTCCATTTTACAGGCATAGAACTGAGCCCCAGAGAGATTTAGGGGAGAGCTGCAAAGACAATGATGGCTGTTGGGTTCCCGGTTCCCCAAGAGACAGAGCAGTGAGTGAAGAGAGAGCCAGGCGGAGGGATAACTGCGTGAGCTCACAGTCCCTCATGCCAACTCCCACCCTGAGCCAGGAGCAGCGTTCTATGCCGTGCTTACGGCACCATGCAGCTAACCCATTCATTGTATGCGCACGGTAATCAAGCTGGCGGCCCTTGGGGCCAGTGTCCCATCATCCATTGGAAAGCGCAGCTATTACTGGAGCAGCTTCCAAATCTAAACCGGGACTGTCCAAAGTGACAGCCTGCAGCCCACATCTGGCTCCATTGGGCTAGCAGCTGTAGAATCCCATTTTTATGAGCTCTTGTATTTATGAATAACAGATCCATTTCCAGAATGACATCATGCAATAGCAGCAGCATCAAACTCTGCCTGTTTAGATCACATGGTGCATGCTGATATGTTTGAACAGGGTTCAAATGGTGCTAGGGGAAGCCACATCTGCTGGTTGCACCGGGCACATTCGGTGCACTCTGGTTCGCCGGGAGGCGATCCAGCCGGCAGTGGCCAAGAAGGTAGACAGCCCAGATTTAAACGAAATAGGAGTTGCATTATGCTTGGGGGACAGCAGGGAATGGGTCACTCTGTTCTGACCCACCCTGAAGCAGCCTGGGGTGGATGGTCAAAGGGCTGGGTGCAAGGAAACCTCCATGTGACCCTGGGCAATGGTGTGGGTAGCACCGAGCTGGGTTCCTCCGGCTTACCTAGGCAGGGGCAGTCTGTCTCAGAGCAGCCCTGCGGAGCTGGGGTCTGGTTCTGAATCTGCTATGAATTCTGCCCAACAGAATGAGCCAGAAACCCAGGCGGAAGTTCAGATCTGGCTCGCAGCGGGCGTCTCACCTTGGAAGTGCAAGCCGGGGCTTGCGCAGATCTCCTGGAGGAAGCACAGCAGGTAGGGCTTCAGCACTTCCGAGCATCGGTAGTAGGCGGTCAGGATGTAGAGCAGCCTCCATCCTCTCTGACAGCTGTCCCTGCGTAGAACCCACCGAGAGGGGAGTTGAGCTGGCTCTGGATGGGGAAAATGGGCTCAGCTCCCCTGCTCCTGGCCAGATAGACTCATCACAGAGAGGGGAAGGAAAGAGGGCAGGAGGAATGTATGTGGGCAGCTTGGCCGGGAGAAGTCACCTAACCACAGTCAGAGAGAGAAACCCATGGGGCCTTAAGGAGGCTTGCCAGGGAGCTATAGGGAGCTATAGCTGTAAGGGACTTTGGGACTGATTATCTTAACTAGAGGCTGTATGGAAATTGGCTGTGCGAATGGGGTGTTGCTGGTGAACCACTCCCTATGAATAGCCAGCCGCCAGAGACCTGACACTGAGCTGGGGTCGCGTTATCTGGCACTAAAGAGACCCTGAGAGATTTGTATATTGTGGGCCTGGATGTGTGGAGAAGGACTACTTTGAGAACATTGAATAAACTGTGAAAAAGCTAATTCCTTGTGCAGAGGGATACGTTGGGCCCCGATTCTGACACAACTTACCGCAAGGCTCCATCGCCCTATCACACTGCCAGTGTGGAAAAACACAGTGAACACGGCTCCCTGCATAAGGGTTGTTTTGGCAAAGGCGTGCAGTGAGGCTCTGCCATTTTGACAGGTCGATAAGGAAAGGAGTTGGGGAGCAGCCTAGCTTCAAAGTCGATATGTGCAGCTGTTTCGGGGGGGTCAGTTTGAGACCTCAGATACCATGTTTTCCAAGAAACTTTGTATTCACTTGGAACCTGAATACTCAGCCCTCGCATTTGTGTTTGGAAAGCGGACTCCAGAAAGGGATTTTGTGTTTGTTTGTGTTTTACTGAAACCTGAATGCACAGGCCCTATTCCCAACAGTCCCCGTTTAGGAGAGACAGTCCCTCTTTGGGTGCCAAATCCCACAGGCAAGAGACAGAGACCTGTATTCCAGCCTCAGGTGCCCCTTTCTTGGTGGCCTCCCGTGAAAATCCCTTGGGAGGCCAGTGGGGAGAGGATGGAAGGACAGGAAAGGAAGTAGAATGAGGAGGAGGAGAGCGTCTCTCCCTCTTTGTGCACTTGGCATGTTGGGAGGGGTGTGAGTGTACATGTGTGAGGAGGCGGAGCTTATTTGTTGAGGGGTGGGGCTTATTCGCAGGGTTGGGGTTGTTCCTCTTTAGAGACCTCCCAAAATGCTGGGAGGGCACAGGCTGAAATTATCTTCCCTTCTTCCCTGAGGAAAAGAGGGGGGAATCCCAAGGATCCCACCGAGTGGTGCGCCCGTCTGTCCGGGGAAACCAAAATGCAAAAGATCAAGGGTTAACCTGAGCTGGGGGAGGCTGAACCTTCTCACGGTTGCATGCTGGGCATGAAGGTTGTGTAAGGCCCCAGTCCTCCACCCCCACCCTGGCTTCTGGAGCAGTGGCTGGCCCCGCGGCCTGTCTCTCACCTGGCTACATTCCCCTTGTCTCCTCCAGCCCCTTGTCCTGTCCATGCCTGTTTCCTGTGTCTCTGATCTACGCCCCGCCTCTCCTTCCATCCATCTCTTCTGTAGCCCCGCCTTCCAGCTCCCGGCTTGGCTGCCAGCAGTATAAAAGCATGGAAGCTGGGTGGAACAACTCCCTCTCCTCTCCTCCCTGTCCTCTGCCCTGACTCCCCGATTCTGGCCCTTCCCTTGCTCCCAAACTCTGGCTCGGCTTTGCCCTGCTCCACACTCCTCTGTACTCTCGCTCCTTCCGCTGCTTTTCCCTGCTCTGCTCTGCCTCCTAGTTCCTTGCCCTTCACTCTGGCTCCCATCTCCTCGCTCCACTCGAGCTTCCTGTTCCTTCCCCTGCTCTCGTTCCTAGCCTCCAGTTTCTTGCTCTGTCTGCTCCCTAGTTCCTTGCTTTGTCTCCTTGTTCCCAGTTTCTCCAATTCTGGCTCCTCCTTCTCTCGTTCCTCTTGTCCTCGACTCAGTCGCCTTGATCCCATTCCTTGTTAGCCTTATCCCTAGCCCCTGTACTCCTGCTACTAGATTCCTCCCCCTCCCGACATCTGTGATGAGATTTGCTCTCCCTGAGTTTGGCGAAACAGCTGAGAGGTTCCCCTTCCCCTCTATCTCTTGCCAGGTCCATCCTGTCTCTCCTGGAGCTCCTCCTCTGGCTACCCTTGGAGTCCCAACCTGCTCCCCTGTTACAGGTCCCCCTCCTCCCCCCGTTGGCTTCAGCAGGAGAGAAAAGCGGTGGAAGATGGGGCAAGTCTTCTGGTGGGGCCATTGCCCTGGTCCCTGAGAGATCTGCTGCCCCTACTCCCGAGGCGAGGCCACTCCCAGGATTGCTCCTGAGGCCCCTCCCTAGACAATGGGCTCCCGTGGAGCAGGATTGGCAGTGGGGATCCCAGGGATGTGGCAATGCCTTTCCTGAGGCTCTCATGCAGCCCGTTCCTGTGGGGCTCACCAATCCTAAGGCCTGCTCTGATGGAAGAGAGCGGGCATGGAGGGGATGAGTGGGAAGGAAATTTGAAAGGGCCAAGGGGCGTTAAGGCTCTTCCTATAGTGGACTTCACTCTCGGCCTGTGATTGGCTCATTCAAGTGTCACTGGCTGCAGCAAGCCAATCGCAAGGAGAGGAGGCAAATGGAGACTCTAGAAGTGGGCAGCTCTCAATTCACCCTCCTACCCCACGTCCCAAAAGGCTTCTGTCCTGAAGGAGGAAAAACACGTGATAGGAGCGGGCAGTAAAGATCATGAGACTCGTGCTCCAGGGACCCCCCCGCGGCCCGGCGTGCAGAGGGAAGGACTCACGTACGTCTTGGAGCTGGTGTTGTCAGTGATCTGCTTGATGATCTGGCAATAGACTTCATCCCTCATAACCTCATGGTCCCCGCACAGCTGGGGTGGCAGAGAGGCAATGGTTACTTTATCGTTGGGCTGAAATAAAATTCTGGCTCGGATTCCATTTTTTTTTTTTTTTTATGGATCCGGACATTCCAGTCGATCCAGGGAAATGCGGACCAGGATAGGATTGTTTTGCCGGAACGATCAGATTGATTTCAATTCCTCCTGCGCAGGAGGAAAACGGGGTAGACCGCCACCATCTTGCACGTGCGTGGTGTGGCTACTGGCATCTTGCGCAGGCGCGGGAGGCGGCGGACTCATTCCGCCGGAACCTGGATTGGAATTCTGCCGTGGCTTTAAATCCGCATCAGAATTCCAAATGACGCTGCGAAAAGGCGGAAGGATTCTGCAGAGATGAAAGGGCTGCTTTGTTTCAGTCCCTGCTTTATTGGACCATGGCAACAGCTGTACCTACCCTCTTTCCCCCACCACAACTGCGTGTCCCTGCACCGCTCCTCTCTTCCCGACCCTGGGATGTCACGGGGCTCGCTACACATTAGCTTAATCCCAGGGAAATCAGCTTCATGGTACTCACTGCAACATCCTTCTGCTCCACCATGGGATGAAGAAACATTCATGCTCTCCCATGCTATGGTGGGGTGGGGAACCTTAGGCCCGGGGGCCAAATGCGGCCCATGGCAAGCTTTTATTTGGCTATTTTCCAGTTCCTACCCCCAAGCACTGAAAGACTGAGCTGAGGGGAAAGGAACAGAGAGGAGGGCATGCACAGAAGGATAGGGGCCAGATCCATGGCAGAAATCCATGACCTGGACCCTTCTCTTCCTGAGTGCACCCTTAGCCACTCCCCTCCTCCACCCACGATGTCTAGGCAGCCCTCGGAGCTTGTACTAATTTTCAAAGTGGCCCCCGGAAAGGAAAAGGTTCCCCACCCCTGTCCTATGGGCTCTGAGCTCATCAGGCGGCAGCATAAATAGGTGAAGTCCCGCTGGTGAAAGTGACCAGCTGAAACTCCCAGCTGCAAAGTTATGTGCCCTGCTGATGAAACTGACCAGACAAAGCTCCCAGCTGCTGAAATTGACAAATGCAAAGTCCACTTCTCCTGCCCCCATAGCTGAAACCAACAAGCCCAGTGAAGAGATGTTGATTCCATGGCGTGTTTTTGGCTGCCCGCAGGCCTGGTTAGGAGGAGTTCCCTGGAGATGTTCTGGGAAGCAAACCTCCATAAACCTGTGGTTGCTCCAGGGTTTGGGTGACCAAACGTAACACCTGACCTCATGTTACGCAGCTGGACCGGTGATAAGTGTTGCAGGTAGAAACACACAAAGGGGTGCCACAGCCCATTGCCAGGACATCTTAAAGGGCCACAGTTCCCTTCTGCAAAGCAAAGCTCCCTGCTGGTGAAACTGATCAGGCAAAACTTCCCCCTGCAAGGCAAAGCTCCCCCTTGTCCGCCCCGCTGGTGAAACTGACCTGCTCTGCTCTCTGCCTCTTTGAAGTATTCAGCTGGAAAATGCTGGGTTTGGGGTCAAGACCCTGCAATCCTCCTCCAAGTTGCACCTAAGCACCCTGAGCTGGTTCTAATGTCCCGCACAATAAATAGGTATAAGCCCCATCCCCCAGGTCAAAACAAGGGTGCAGATCAGGCCGTTGGCCCTGTGGGAGGCCTGCAGGGACTTACCTTCAGCAGGGCACAGATCACATCCAGCTCCGTCTGTCCCTTGAGGGGAAGATCACCCATGAACTTCAACACAGCTGGAAAACCATAAACAATCCACAGATCACATGCTCCCACACACACTCTGATACTCCCATCTCCCCGTCACTGGCAACCAGGTCTTATTGGGTCCCAGAAGAGAAAGTCTGGACGGTCTTGGCAGCCAAGACTAGGAGTGGCCATATTGCCCCTGGCGCCATGGAGAACAGGAGGATACACTGGTCCCGGGATGCTGAGGAGTGGCTTAAGAGAATGACAGCGCCTTCCCATGGGCTAAAAGTGCCACCTGAATTCCCCACTCCCCTTCCATAAGCATCTTTTCACCCCAAACTCCATCCTGGACTGTGTGATCTCTCCACCCTGGCCTCTCAGTAGCGTCCGCCTCTCAGCTCTCAGGTTCAATGGCCTTTTTCATTTCCACACCCCTAAGAAGGCTCTTGGCTTCTAAATGGCTCTCAGACGACCCCAAAGGCTTGGCCTTTCCCCATGCCTGGATGTGGGGGAGCCATAGGGGACCGTGCCGTACGTACATGATGCAAGGTTTGAATGACAGTGCCTCCTGGTCGAGGAGAGGGGGAAGGACACCAGTGTCCTCTGTATTTGGGAAGAGGGAATGTGCCACAGTGCCCCCCACAGGTGGGAGAAGGTAGCACAAGAATAGTTGAGTTCTCAGTCAGTGCTTTAAAAATGGCGGCTGAGGCTCCCCCTGGTGTCCTTACACACTTCATACCCACCGGCACAAGGAGGCCAGGAACCAACCCTGCCTCCGTGCGGCTACACCCTGTGGCAACCGCTGCTTTTAGCATAAAGAAACAGGAGCGAGGGAGAAAGTTCCTCTGGGGAAGAGGCCCAGCTCAAAGCTGTCTCCACCAACTCCCATGAGCCAGGGCAGGCCTGGGCGATTAACTCCTGGGGCAGCAAGGCAGAGCCCTTCGGTCTACCTTGAAAGGCCTCGGCTGCAGTCCTGTTCAGGCTAGTGTCGGTGAATTCAATGAGTGACTCCTGGATGGGGGACTGGGCAGGACCAGAAGAGGGAGGGAGGGACGGAACAGGAGAGAGAAGGAGAGCGTGAATCACCAGCATCGGCATGGAGGGCGTTGTCTTATAGAAAATGTGTGGGCTTTGGGGAGCCTCCAGGAGAAAGCAGTTCCAAAGCTTTGGGGCCGCCACCAAGAGTGCCTCTCTCTACGTGCCCTTGTCTTACGGACGTGACGCACCGATGGAGCTTGCGAAAAGGCACGCCCCGCTGATCTTAAGAATCGTGACCCAAGCACAGGGGAGTTTGCGGTCTTTCAAATATGTATGGCCTGGGCCATTTAAGGCATATAAGTCAATATCAGGCGCATTAGACTAAGATTAGCTAAGGTGGCTGTGGCCTTGTTGTTTTCATCACACACAGTCTGGCCCCCAAGGGAATCCGTAGCTCAGGAGAGCAAGTTACCTTGGTGAATTTCAGCATATCTGTCTCATCCTTGGATTCTCTCCCCTTCTTGGATTTCTGCTTGTAGGAATCCCTGCAACAAATTCCACGCCGGAAGTGAAAGGTCCCTCTCTGGCCGTTAACCAGGGGAGAGGGGAGGTCATGGAAAGGTGGCTCAGAAGTGCCTGGGTGAAAGGCGGTAGATCCAGCCTCTTTTGAGACCGAAATTACAGGGCCAAGTGTCCAAAGACCTGCCTCCCTTTTGCTCCCATGTCTGCACCTGGATTTTTGCAACCTTCCTGAACAGCAGGCCCCAGTGGGAGGATTGGAATGGATAAATGCCTCCGTTGCCCTGCAGGGGGCGATGTCTATCACATGCAGGGGCAAAAGGGAGGCTAAGCAGAGACCCACGGGTATACAACATGACAAGAAGTGCCCCAAAAGCCAGCCACTGCAGTTCTTCACTCAGCCAGAGGGGTCACTAGTGAGTAATTCCAGACACTGCCCACTTTACCCAGCTGCCTCTTGCTACTTCCCAGTCCAACAGGAAATGGCCAGACCTGGGCACCGAAACTACAGTCCTGAACGTACCCAAATCTTAAAAGAGATTATTTTCCTGCCTCCGAAGCTGGAAACTCAAGCATTTTCTTAAATAATGGTACTTTAAATATGGTAGGTTGGGCTGATGGGCTGAACTTCTGCAGTGCATGATGGGAGATGTAGTTCCGGCCTCACTCTCGGTCTCGGCCATGTTCCTGGTTCCTCGGCAACCAACATCTCCCACCATGTACCACTCCCTCCGTCTGAGAACTGTTTATCTGTAACTTGAGTATTGGTGCTGCAAGCTGTCAACCACTGAGGTGCATGATGGGAGATGTAGTCCTGGCCTCATTCTCTCCTATGGTCGTTGCTCTTTGGTGGACTACATTTCCCATCATGCACCCCCATAGGCCCCAAAGACTGAACAAAGCAATAATGCTAAGTTGGCTAAGGCGTAAAGAGCAAAGGAGGCTGGGACACTGACACTATGCTGAGGGCAAAAAGCTGGGTAAGAAGGTGCTGAATGTGTGGAGATAAGGAGCCAACAGTTGGAATCACCCAAAATGCAGTAAATAGATTAAAACCAGGTAAATAGATACACCAGGAAATGCTGGTAAATGGATTAAAAACCAGGTGGGGCCACCCTCGAATAGTCACCCCATGGAATAAAGCGGATGTGCACATCTACTGGCTACCCAGTGTGTGCGTCAGACGGCTGGAAATCAATCAGCAAGTAGTCAAAACTCACATACAGTAACTGGAACCTAAGAATAAAACCTGTGAGCAAACGGGACGATGTGCGGCAGCAGAAAGACTATCCGGCTGAAGGCCCCCTCTTGACGCAGAAGGACTGGCCTTCCGGACCCCAGGAGACGAACCGGTCTTTTCAAGACTGAAGTGAATGAACTGTGGGACTAGGGAAGTGCTGTGGGATTCTACATGAATGTGTGTGTGTAAACGCACGCCTGGGTGTTCAAATAAATGTTTCATAAATAGTGACTAACTAGGAAATCCTGACTGAGAGTCTTGCTGCGGCGATCCCAGGGTGATTTTTGCCTTCCGCCACCGGAAGAAGACTTCAATTGAAGCGCGCAGATTCGGAAGGATGATCTTAACGGTGGTGACCTGCAGTAGGTTTCCGGCAGGGCAGGGCAGAGCGATGCAATGATCCCAGTGGGGGTGGGGAGGGGAGGGGGGGCAGTTTGTAAGAGAGATGCCATCCCCATGGGCGGGGGGAGGTGGGCAGATGTAGGTGTTTTGTCCCCCTAGGTGAGCCTGGCACTGCCGAGGGTCAGTGAAACTGACCAGGCGAAAGGGAGCCAATAGCAGGGAAGCCGCTATTCCGTCTGTACGAAGGTCTATGTCCTTGCCTGACCGCTAACAAGGCGGTGTGTGGGACAAGGAATCCCATCTCCAGGGGGGCAGGGAATCCTTTGGACGAGGCTCTGTGTTCTAGGGTTGCCACCTAGGCAACATTTTAAGGAACGCTTACGAAAACTACATGTTGCACGGCCTGCATTTGTGCCTCAGGGGCCGGTGCAGGGCCTCAACATGTAATTTTCAGAAGTGTTTCTTAAAAATGTGCATAGGCGGCAAGCCTACCATGTTAAACCAGCACTGAATCGCAGATTGGGGGTGGGGGGTGCTGGGTCAGTTTTAGAGATGGCAAATTCCCTCATCAATTTCATTTCACCCAATGCTGAAATACCTCTGGCGAGTGGTAAAGCTGGAAGTGACCCTGGGAGCCGGGCTAATCCCCTCTAACTCACTGCACATGGAGGCCTAAGCAGCCCCAGCAGGCTCAAGGATCTGGATGCTCTGTTCCCGCTCCACAACCTCCCCCAGGCACTCACGTCTTTGATCTCTGTGCCTCACGGAAATATTTCTTGGCAAATTCCAACATGGTGAAGGGGACGCCAGGCGGGACGCCACCTCCAGTGCCCTCCAACTCCTCCACGCTCTCTGTGTACTCACTCCCTGCAGGGGACACCTAGGGGCACAAAGACATGGGGGGGGGGAAGTCACAAATGGTGGCATTGCTGATGAATTGGGCCCGTGCCCCATGCAGGACTATCATCCTCTGCAGGTAATGTCTGGTCACGCAGAGGCTGTAGCACTCTGTCCCCTCTAGTGGCAGCGCTGGGCCATGCAGCGGCTGTGGTGCTCTGCTCCCCTCTAGTGGCGGCATTGGGCCATGCAGCGGCTGTGGTGCTCTGCTCCCCTCTAGTGGCGGCATTGGGCCATGCAGCGGCTGTGGTGCTCTGCTCCCCTCTAGTGGCGGCATTGGGCCATGCAGCGGCTGTGGTGCTCTGCTCCCCTCTAGTGGCGGCATTGGGCCATGCAGCGGCTGTGGTGCTCTGCTCCCCTCTAGTGGTGGCACTGGGCCATGCAGCGGCTGTGGTGCTCTGCTCCCCTCTAGTGGTGGTGCTGGGTCACACAGAGGCCGTGACGCTCTGTCCCCCTCTAGTGGTGGTACTGGGCCATGCAGCGGCTGTGGCGCTCTGTCCCCCTCTAGTGGCAGCGCTGAGTCACACAGAGGCCATGATGGTCTGTCCCCCTCTAGTGGCGGCGCTGGGTCACACAGAGGCCGTGACGCTCTGTCCCCCTCTAGTGGTCGTGCTGGGTCACACAGAGGCCGTGACGCTCTGTCTCCCTCTAGTGGTGGCACCAGACTACAGAAATGATTAAAGGGCCTGCTACTTGCCTAGCAAATGTTGTTATTTTAGCTTTGACAGTAGAGGCTCCTGCTTATGGAGCCAGAGATCCCCAGTTCAGTCCTTGCTACCTCAACCTCTGCTTGGTCTCGTGCCAGCTGCAATGCTCTGTCCCCTTCCCAGTGGCATAGCCCTCACGCTACACAGCAGATTAATGCCCCCCCATCATCAAACCCCTCCCTGCTTCCCCACTCCAACCTCACCTGCCTTCTGTCCCAGTGTCCAGCATGGTAAGGGTTAAGAGAGCTCCCTACAGGACGGCGCTCACCTCCATCTTCCTGTCCAGCTCTTGAGCCACCGCTGCTGAGGCGATAGCCACGGCCATGGCTGCTGGTGCTGACACCTTGCCCTGCTTGTCCTTGGGCTCCTCCTTCTTCTCGGAGGGCAGGTGGATGAAATCTGGCGCTGCCACAGGCTGGACGTACTCGGCGGGGAAGAGGCCTGACCTCCCGTAGATGGCACCAAACTTCCAGCCTGAACCAGATGGATGCCCCATTAACTGCCTGGATGGGACAGTGCGGGCACAAGGATCCTGCTCCATTTACCCACTCTGGTATCCTTGCATCAGCTCTAGGTATTGATCCACGTCTCCTTTCCACACTGGCTCAGGCTGTAAGTTCATCTAGGCCCATATCTCAACACCCTCCCACACTGGCTCAGTCCATTGGCCTGAATATCCCTCTATCCCACCTCCCTCCCAGACTGGCTCAGTCCATTGGTCTGTCTATCCCTCTATCCCACCTCCCTCCCAGACTGGCTCAAGCTATTGGTCTGTCTGTCTATCCCTGTATCCCACCTCCCTCCCAGACCGGCTCAAGCTATTGGTCTGTCTATCCCTGTATCCCACCTCCCTCCCAGACCGGCTCAAGCTATTGGT
>QEPC01010859.1:15539234-15584122 GCA_003113815.1 Sphenodon punctatus | reverse complement strand
ACACACACACACACAATGTAACCACACACACGCACGCACACACACACACACAATGTAACCACGCACACACACACACACAATGTAACCACACACACGCACACACACACACAATGTAACCACACACACAGAGAGTCACTTCACCAAGAATGTCATCAACACACAGAGAAAACGTCAACCCCCCAGAATGTAACCACACACACCACACAACTACACTGCACGCCCACCATACACAGCGCTCACATCCCGGACACAATGTAACTTTACACCCCCCCAAACACATTCACCCCCCCTCCCCACAGACTGGAGTTACACACACACACACACGCACACAGCTGGTAACCACGATAGCACCCACACAGGATGTAGCCACACTCACAACCGCTCCTCCATCACAGCAAGGTGGGAGCAAGCTCACCCCTCCCCTCCACCTCAATGGGGTCCCACATGGCAGGATTTTATGGCAAAGGCCTTTTGGGGGGGGGGGAACTATAACTTATTTTCCTTGTCTCCCTCTCTCCCCTGCCCAAACCCCTCCAAATGCCCCTGGATACTTGGTGCTTGTACTCTGTGCTGAGGGGAGCTCCTTCCCATTGACTCTCCCTAGCAGTCGGACCAAACGGGTCTCATCTGAACCAAGGAAGAAGAGGGATGGACTCTCTCTAGGCGGGGAGGGAACATTTCTCTCCCAGGGGCCACATGAAAATGAGCACAAGCTCTGAGGGCCGCACAGAAGTTGGGTGGGGGGGCACTTGAGAAGAGAAGAGTCCGGATTATGGATCTGTCCCCTCTCCTCAAGTGAATGCCCTCCTCTCTGCCTCCTTCCCCCGAGCTCAGCCCTTTGGTGCTTCGGGGTAGGAACTGGATCCAGATCCAGGAACTAGAAAGGGGCCAAATAAAAACTGGTCACGTGACGGGACACATTTGGCCCCCGGGCCTGAGGTTCCCCACTCCTGCTCTACAGAAAATCAGGGGAGGATGGACAGTCAGGGGGGCAGGCCGTCCGTCCATCCTGCTGGAGGCCCTGGATTGCGTCAGTTGTTCTAGGAGTTAAGGACCAAAAGGAGATCCCTGTCCCAGCCAGCCTGGGTTCCCTGCACCCCCAGCCCCACCCCATGGAAGGCCCCTCACCTTTTTGAGCTCGGTGATGAAATAGTCAACCATGGCCTTCACCTGGGAAGCTTTGGGGGAGAAGAGGATGAGTTTCTCGCTGGTCAGGTTGAACTCCAGCATGTGATTGGAGGGGATGCTCACAAAGAGGATATCGCTGTAGCTGGGGGAGGAGGGGGTGGGGGCGAGGGGAGGAGACGGTGAGAAAGGGGGAAGGTAGAGGGGGCCAGACAGGTCAGGGATGGAGTGCAGCGGGATTGGATTGGGCTGCAATCCTCCAGCAGGTCGAGCTGCAATGAGAACCGTGGACTCCTGGCTCCCACTCCGGGGCTCAGAAATCTCCCCACCCCAGGATGCAACAGGAGAAGCCAGGATCAGCAATTGGGGGGGTGGGGGGGGAGAAGCAGGTCTGATCCTAGAATTTACAGGCCCCAAGACAAGAACAAAACATGCCCCCCCCCCCCCATAACCCTGTAACATTTGGTAGTTTAACTCTTGCTTCCAAACACAACGTGTCATATAAGATATTTTTTTAAAAAAACACCACCACAATTGCAAGTAAAAGTACAGAGCTGGGAGCCGATGTGTCGAGACACAAAAGTGAATGCCTGTCAGGCTATCCAGCAAGGTTTTTACAAACTAAGGAAAGCAGCCACAGCTCCTAGGGGCCCCTCAGAAGGGCAGGAACGTGAGGGGCCTGGGGCCAGGGCCCATATCGAAGGCTTGCACTGAGGGTGTGTGTGGGGGTGGGTTGGATTCCAACGAGAGGAATGTGTGTGTGTGTGTGTGTTATCAAATAACAAATTTCCCCCGACCTTCTACAACCCTTTCCAATGAGAACGGGGGCAGTCAGGGTGCTAGCTCACGGAAAAAAAAAGGTACATGTCCGTGTGGGCACGAGTGCATGTCGCTAGTGTGAGCACGGGCGCGTGTGCAGAGCATGCAGTACATAGGTGCGTATGTGTTTGTCCCTGCCGGAGATCACAGGCCAGCTTGGCAGAGTTCGCTGGCCTAACTGAATACATTCAAGCAATTACTGCTGCCTCGCACCTGCTGTTTGCTGGGAAAAGGCTCCGAGGCCTTGGCCAGAGGCAGCAATTGCTGGTGTGAAAATACCAACGTGGGCTCAGCCTGACTGCCCAGTACGGGCAGCGACGGTGGCAGCCAGCTGCCCCTGCTCTGAGCCAAAACGCCCCCCCCCACCACTCCGACTCGGAGCTGGCGCCTGCCCTTGCCGTTCCAGCAGCCCAGGGTGGCAGGCTGGCTGCAGCTGCCTTACCTGTAGCCCCGCAGCACCCGCAGCTGCTCCCCGGGCATGTTGGTGCCCTTCATCAGCCTCAGGAGCTTAATCCCAGTGTGGGAGACAGCCAGGATCTGCACCCCGGTGCCAACGCTGCCCTGGGGAGGAGAGAAGGCACAAGGCGGTTCAGTTGGCCTGGCACTGCTACACTGACCCCCCCACCCCACCCCAGCATGGAGGCAACCACCATTCTGGCCATTCGCAGCTAATTCATTTAACTGATTCCCAGAGACTCAACTAGCTGGGTCTCTGGACCACAAAGTGGACTTGGAGCAGCAGGCTAGTTCCTAGTGCTAAGACAAGTAGGGTCTCCAAACATGGCCCCCGGGCAGAACAGGATGCCAGCTGCTTCCCCTTTTCCTAGTCTCCACATGGGCTAGGACCCATCGATTCCTCTGGAGAGCTGGGATTGAACCCAAGCCCTTAGCCCAAGGCTGGAGGGGAGACTCACGAATCTGCTTGGTGCAGCCACTAGAGGGGGACAGAGAGCAGCCTTGGGGGAATGAAGGCTAAAATGGAAGTCTGGCGGGGAGGAGGAAGGGGGGGGGGATTCTAATGTTCTTCTCTCAGGACTTGCGCTATCCCCATGTTCCCTGCAGGGGGTGGTGAAGGACCCCTCACCGTGGCTGGAAAGAGGAGGGAGAAGTACACCTCCCAGCTGTCCCGCGCCGCGCTCACGATCTCCCTCTTGACGCTCTCGTCGGCCACTGGGCTGAAGGAATCCAGCTTGTTCGCCGCTGCGGAGAGACCAGGGTCAGGTGACGATCCTTCCCCCAAGCTGGGCCCAGCTGGAGAACGCAGGCCTCAGCGGCCTGAATCCTACATGATGCCTGATGCAGGCCAGCCCCAGGCGGGGCGGGAGGGGATATTTCCTACCACCCTGGCGCAAGGCACCGTTATCCCCAGGGGAGCTGATCTTCCCGTGGGACGTGGAGACACAGGCTTCTGGGTACTCGCGGAAGAGCGGGTCTTTGGATCCAGAGAGACCGTTGCAAATGTCTCTTCTGACCTCCCTCCCGGCCCAGGATGAGAGAATTCCCTCCAGAAAGGACAAGCCACTCTCAGAATTGGCCGAGACGGATGGCTGCTGTTACGGACATACTGTTCCTTTCGCGAGAAGCAGGAGTCTGGACATGAGGGGCACCAACCGAACAGCTGCCCTGTCACTTGATTTGGAGGGAGAGCCTGGCTCCAACCTGCGCCAAGAGTTCATAGCTCTCCCGGGGGAGGGGGAGCCGTGCCTGGTTTCTAATTCAAATGTCTCCAGCCTGATCTCCCAGCTTCTGGTTGTGTGTCTTCTGCCACCCCCTGATCCCACCCCGGACTCTCCTGCTCCTGCTTGCTCCTCCCTCCAGGGAGGATTAGGAGCCAATGCAGGCCTTGCAACATGTATTTTTCATACATGTTCCTTAAAAATTGGCATAGGTGGCCACCCTCTAAGCCTGGAGCTCCCTCCCTGAACGCACACACTCTCTGCTCCCTGCTCTACAGGAAAGCAATGGCGAAGTGAAGAGGAGTTAGTGCAAGGGGGGGGGGGCATTTCCCTCTTTGAAAATCCGCCAACTTTGAAATGTTCGCCGACACGGCCCCCTGCTTCAAGGGCCACACAAAAGTCAGGGCCAGGCATGCCTAAAGAGTACGCTCGGGAAGAGAGGGGTCCATATCATGGATCTGGGCCAGGGATCTGTCCCCTGGCCTTGCGTGCCTGCCCTCCTCTCTGTTCCCTTATCCTGTGCCCAGTTCTCAGCGCTTGAGGGGCTCAGAACTGGATCCAAGGGCCGGATTCAGGCACTGGAAAGGGGCTGCATAAAACCTACCCGTGGGCTACATTTGGCCTCCAGGCCCGAGGTTCCCCACCTCTGCTTTAAGGAAGTAGGAGACTCTGAGGGGAGGCTAGGATAGTGGCAGAGAAAGAGCGGAATTTCTGGTTGGGAGGAACGAGGCCAGAAAGATCCCTTCTTTCCGCTACGTCAAGCGGCAGCTTGCACCCTGGAAGTCTCACCCTGTCAGTCTTTTTCACCCCCTGAAATCACTGTTATAGTTCTGCCCTCTCCCCCAGTTCTCCCCCCTGCAGTGGGGCACAGGATCCTGGGAGCAAGTCCCCACCATGCCGTGTACGAGAATAAAATCCCCACTCCCGGCCAGTGCTTAATTTGTGAAAAATGAATTACCAGGGCCCAAGTCTGCCCAGAAGCCACGGCTTCCAACCCCGAGCTTTTGAAAGCAGGGAAAATAACTCTATTCTCCACTTAGTAACCCAACCACTGGACTAGCCTGCCTCTCTACAGTTGAATATAAAACAGGAGTTCTTGGGATTTCATCTGTATGACGAACAGCGCAGGGAGCGACACAAGAGAACATTAATGAAAGCCAAATAAACCAACCAGGTCTTTTCTGACTTTTGTTTCCAACAATGAAAGAGCCAATATCATCCTTTTCCTGTTTTTCATGTTTCAGAATGTGTATTCCTACTGAAAATATTTCCCAGGGCTCAGCTCCCCCTTAAATAAACTCTCCTCTTCAGAGCCGCAGCCAGGCAGAACTTCTTTTTCAAAGGGGTCCCAGATCAGAACAAAAGCCAGGTATGGCAGGCCGCAAGGGTCAAACCCCAGGCGTGTTATGTCAGTCACAGAATCCCCGTTGGTTGCAATGAGATTAGGGGGCTGAGGCCCAGACCCACATGTAATCCAGCACCTGCCCCGGTGCATCTACAGCTGTGGGAGCAAGGTCTGAGAATGGGAGCGAGAGCAGGACCGCGGCCCCACGAGACCTTGGGGAGAAGGAAAGGGGGAGGGGGGTTACCAAAGAGGGATTTCATCCGCTGCCTCTCCTCCTGGGTGATGCGAATACAGGCTTCGGAGTGCGTGTCACTGAAGATCTGCAGAGAGAAACCTGTCACGTTCGTGTGAGCCGCGTTGGGAAAGAGACCTGAGCACCCCAATCAGCCCCACTCCCCCCCCGCCTCCTCCAGCTCCACATGCAATGACAGCAAGGTCAGGAGCTCTGAAACCGGCATGTTTGTGCCTGAACTGGTCACAAGGGGGCAGCATTTACCTGACACCCACCCCCCCCCTCCATCAATGAAGGACAAGGAATGAAGCAGATTTTGCTGACTCCCAGGCAGGCGGCTCCTCACCTCATTTGGATAGAAGAGAGGCAGAGAGGAGGCTCCCTTGAGAAAGGATCTAGGTCAAGAGTGGCCAAGCTGTGGTTCTCCAGCACCTGGTCTGCAGCTCTCACCGCTGCTGGGCACCCCCTACCCCGGCAGCCAATTTTTAATGAACATTTATGAAACATACATGTTGCAGGGCATGCAGTGGCACCACATGTATTTTCCATAAGTGTTCCTTAAAAATTGGCATCGGTGGCAGCCCTACCTGTGTGTGTGCAGATGCAGGAACGTGTGTGTGTGAAACCGTGCACGTGCACGGGATAGTGTGCGGCAAAAGCCAGGCCTAGGTCTTGGCCCTTGTCTCAAGGGCGTCTTGTGGCTCTTGGCCACTTGAAGAGTTTGGCCTGTGGCTTTTGGGGCCGGGGCCACCCCTGATCTTGGGTGCGGCAGGGGGAGCAGCTCGAAGGGAGGAGGCCGGTCTTAGAATTTGCAGGGCCTGGCCCTTTCCCTGCTTCCTCCGGTGGGGTCCTAGAGGGGGTTGTGTTTGAGGCCTCACTGGGAGGGTGTGGCGGCTCTGCAATGAAAACAGGGGTTACTGGCAGGGGTTTGCCCCAAGGCCGAGCCTGCCCTGGGAGCTGCCAGGCCTGGGGAGAAAGGGCTGGAACTGTGTGCGTGGAAGACCATGCTCCAGAGACAGGGAATCGTCATCACGTGTGCAGAGGGAAATGGCATCTCCTGGGGAAGGGAACTGAAATCCTCATCCTGTCTGGGAGGCCGTGGTTCCCCTTCTCATGCCGACTTCATCCTGGCCAGACCAAGGCCACGGCGCAGGCAGGGATTAACATCACGCTGCCTCCAGAAGAAGCTCCAGCAAGCGCCCACCCCCCGGTGGTTGATGTCTCCCCGGCACCGATGGAGGATGAGAGGAAGAGCCCAGATCTCTCTGGCTTCACGCGGGGAGAGTTAGTGACAGGGCTGGGAACAGAACACAGGGGCTCTGCAGCGAATTCCCGGGGGGTGGGGGGGGGGCATGCTAAGGACTCACCTGTCTGAACATGAGATCCAGCAGCAGAGGGTTGTTGAAGCTGTCCTTAGGGTAGAAAACCTGCAAGGAGGCGAGATCAGAGGGGCACTATCAGCTTAGAGGGAAAATACATTTCCAGCATCACCTGGGAGGGTAAAATGGGCAGGAGCTTTAAGATTTCTACTTTGCTTCTTCATTTCACGTTAAGACAGGGATGAGGGGCCCAATCCGGCCTGAAAGCAGTTTTTAATTGGCCCCTTTTCAAATCCTGGGTCTGGCCCCTGGATCCAGCCAGCCTCTGCCCTCAAGCCCTGAAAGAGTGAACTCAGGAGGAAGCTGGTGTAGCGCTGAGGGCAGGTGCTTGAGGATAGGGTATGGACCTGGGGGCTGAATCCATAACACGGATCCTTCCCCCATTCTGAATTTGCCCCTTAGGCCCCCTCCCTCTCTGGCCCACGGAGTTAATACTAATTTTCACCGTAAAGGAAAGGGACCTCACAGGTCACCGAATCCAGCCGCTTGCCCTAAGGCAGGATAACTTCTACCGAACGCTTTTCTTGGAAACCTCTCTAAGCAGCTCATTCCACTGCTGATCTGCCCTGACAGCCTCCTCCCTCACCCCATTCTCTTTAAAGAGCACCGCGGTGGGCTGGATCGAACACGGACACCAACGTTTACTGGGGAGACGGAGCTTGCCGATTGACAGGTTCTCACACAGAAAGGTAATTATCAGGGTTCCTTGTTTTCCCTTTTGCACGGAAAATCACAGGGAAACACACATTTTGCCTTTCACTAGGGAATCCCACGGATTTTGCCTTGAAGGTGCCGGCTGGCCTTTGAGCCTTAACTCTGTAGTGGTTAAGGCCAGGGCCTGTAACTTTCAAAGGCCACTTTCCCCCTCCAGTGCCTCTCACCTGATTTTAATTTTAATCATGGGAAAACACGAATTTTTCAGTTTTTAACCAGAGAATTTATGGAGGGGGGTGGTTTAGCAGAGAATTTCCAGTTTTTTTGTCACAGAAAACGAGGAACCCTGGTCATGATGCACAAGCAATCCCCCCCTGTGGCCACTAGATGGCACTGCTCCTTCACTCAAAGGCGAGGTGCCAGCCAGCCAGCCTGGCAGAGAAGGGAGGAAGGTGGGTAGGGGAACCCTGCAGGCCCCTGCTACCTCTTTCCTGATGTAGATTTTCCAGGAAACATTGCGGTACGCGTAGAACTCCTCGCTGCAGCGCCGGTGAAGCTGCGTCTGTACTGGTTCCTGCTCGGGCGGGAGCTCCCGGGAGACTGATGCTGCAGCAAAGAGACCCACAGCCCAGTCACCGCAGCTGCCCCCTGGTAGCTGCCCCTGGTCAAACCACGTTGTACAATAACGGGCGTCTCTAGGCGCGGTGCTACCCACTCGCTTGGGGCGGGGGGGGCAGATACACGGTGTGTCATTATGTCCGCTCGGGCCCCGCTAGGATTTTGCTAGCCAAGTGCTCCTCCGTTTGCCTGCAAATTTCCCCCATCGTTATACTCCTGCAGATGGAGCCTGTATCCTCCAGCTAACTTTACAAATAGCTGTGGATGGACCTAATCCTCCAGGAGCTTATCCACTCCTTTCTTGGACCCGGCTTCACTGTTGGCCTTTACAGCATCCTTTGGCAGGCAGTTCCACAGGTTAACTATGTCACTTGGGGGGGGGGGGGCGGAGGGGGAAAGGTGCTTCCTTTTGTTTCTTTTAAACCTGCTACTTGCCTTGAGCACATCATCCCCATGCTAATACTCCCCTGCATTTGTGATGCAGCTAGTTTCCTAAAGAATCCCCAAACACCTTCCAAAGTGAAACCAGTATGCAGGGGTCAGTTCGTTCAGCACTGAAATGCAGCTGTCTCTGGGGTGGAGCACAGCCACTATCATAGGACAGCACAGAGAGACTGAGAGAGGCTATACAGGGATCGATTCACCCACTGAAATGCAGCTGTCTCTGGGGTGGAGCACAGCAGCTCTTATATAACAGGAGAGAGAGGGAGGGGGAGAAAGAGGTTGTACAGGGATCTATTTGCCCAGAACTGAAATGCAGCCGTCTCTGGGGTGGAGCACAGCGGCTCTTACCTTGTAAACCGCCATGAGTCATTTGGGAAGGGTGGGTTAAAAATTGAAATAAATAAATAAATAATATAACAGTGGAGAGCAGGAGAGAGGAGACTGGACAGGGATCGATTCACCCAGCACTGAAATGCAGCTGTCTCTAGGGTGGAAAGTAGCACACAGAAGCAGCATTGCCTGACAGTTTAATACCTGAGGGGATGGGGACAGCTATGTCCAGGCCTAACACCCTGACCCTTGCAAATGGGGCCATGGGAGCTTTACTGAACAGTGGGGCAGGGCTACCTATAGGTCACTGTGCCCTCAGGCAGTGGTCCCTCAACCAGTGGGTCGAGAGCCACCAATGGATCCTGGGGATGGGGTCCCGAGGGCCCACAATTCTTAGTGAAGCTGCGTTGCATCCCTTGCCACGTCCCCTCCTGCCTCTTGTTCTGGCTGCCTGTGCTGCTCAGAGCCGGGGGACAGGAGGAATGTTGCTTCCTGCAGCCTCTCCAACTCCTGCTGCTTCTGGCTTGGGGTGGGTTTCCCTCCCAGGAAGTTTGAGGGTTATCTGCAGGCGACTGGTCCCTGTGCACTCAGCTCCCTCTAGAGCAATCTCTACTGCATCAGGCACGTCTTGGCCTTTAAACGGAGCAGGCCGAAGCTCCTCTGGGGGGCTGGGATTTCCAGTCCCTTCGCTGCTGGGTTCTGGGCAGCGTTTTGCCACGAGGGGGCAGGGAAGCTTTCTCCTGCTAGAAAGGACAAGGCCCGAGCAGCCGGCTGTCTGGCACGGTTACCTGGCGACACCTCTGGGAAAGATCTCACGATGGCGGCGGGTGGGGGGCCAGCCGGAGACCGCGAAGGTTTCTTCTTAGGGGTGGTCACCGGCTTCACCAGGGCGACGGTGTCCTTGGCTGCGCTTACCCTGGCTGCCTACAGCCCTCAGAGAGAGAGATCAATGCACCAGACAGGATCAAGCCCTCGACCTACCCGGGGAGCCTCATAAGCTAATACGGTCACTCAACTCCAGCAATGACACGGCCTGGCAAACCTGGCTCCGGCCCCAGCCTGGCAGCACCGGCGAGGCTGCTGGGGGAAGGGGGAGATCCTAGGGGAATTCTGGACTGTGGGGTGAAGGGCAAACACCGGGGGAATCTCAGGGTGCCTCCACACGAGCTGCAGAGGGCTCGGTCCCCGCATGCAGGGCACTCGCTGCCGCCTCCCTTCGGGGCCAGAGTGGGGAGCAGGAGAGATGGTCCCACAGGGCAGCTGAGGCACTGGCCCACACAAGCAGGCAGCCGGCCCTGGCAGCAACCCCCAGCCATGGCAGAGACCTCTGGCTTTGTCCTCCCTTGGTCCCTCTGGCTCTTGGCCTGCAGCTCACTCTGGTTTATTGAGGGCTGGGTGGGCACTGGGAGGTGGGATGCTGTGGCCTGTCACACGCAGTGATCAGACTGGATGACCTTGACGTCCCTTCTGACCTTGGGCTCTAGACTGTAACCTCATGGCTCTCCTTCAAAGGGAGCTTCCCTGACAGTGTTCGACGCCCCCAGATCAGCTCGTGCGTACCAGGGCGGCTTGGGCGGGCGCCCGCGCTGCCGACAGCTGTCCCTTCAGGATCATGAGGGCTTCCTCGTGAGGATCCATCTTCTTCACAAAGACCTTTCCCCCTTCTTTCCTGAAGCGATAAAGAGGCAGGCGCTGTCAGGGGACGGAGCAGGGATGCCCTCTGGGAACCAGGCAGAGGAACTGAACGGATAGCAGTGACGAAAGGGCTTGAACCGTCAGCACCAAGGTCAGCAGCCCCCTGAGCTAAGAGGAGGGACTCCATTCTCTGGAGTCAGTGGAAGGATGAGTGGGGGGTTACAGGGGTCCGTCTACAGGTTTCCTGTAGATGGGGAATAAGTTGCCCAGGGAGGTTGCGGAATCTCCTTACTTGGGATGTTTTCCACATCCCAGCTGGCCAAGCGACTGTCTGCAATGCTGTAAGGCCACGGGTGGGGAACTCAGGCCGGGAGGCCAAAGGCTGCCTGCAGCTAGTTTTTATTTGGTCCCTTTCCGGTTCCTGGATCTGGCCCCTGGATCCAGTTTGTATCTGTGAGCACGGAAAGACTAAGCTCATGGGAAGGAAGCAGAGATGAGGGCATGCACTCAAGGATAGGGGATAGCTCCATCCATGATCTGGGCCCTTCTTTCCCTACGCGCCCCCCTTAATCACCCTTGGCCCCCAACTTTATGCAGCCCTCAGAGTTGGTAGGGACTCATTTCCAACTTCTACGCGGCCTCTGGAGCTTTTCCTAATTTTCATTGTGGTCCTTGGAAGGGAAAAAGTTCCCTCCTCCCCTGCTGTGGGCAGAGGATATTCTGCCTTGGAGCAGGAGGCTGGACGAGGTGACTCCTGAGAAAAGCTGAGATGGATCCATGCAAAAATGATCTACTGAATTCACCATACTCGATTTGACTCGGAAATTCCGGGTCCTTTCCGGTACCCAAAATGGTGTCCGACCGGGTCTCCTGAAATACCAACATCCCAAAATACCGTCTTCATCCCAATTTCTTTGACTTCTAGTCCTGGATTTTGGAAATTTGGGGGGTATTCCCCCCCCCCCCCAGGGTTTCAGGTAATTCCAGGCACTTGAAAACGGGGAACTCGAAAACTGAAATTTCCATCTTTTGGATACTACTCAAATGGTTTTCGGGTACCGATTCAGATACCCGGAATGGGGTATCCGAATACCCACGGATACCACAGCAAGTATCCATTTCAGCCCTAGGTCCCTCCAACCCTCCCGTTCTAAGGTTCTGTCCCTGCTCCAGAGGGCCCCCTGCCTCACCCCCGTTTGTATACAGTGATGCTCAATCCCTATATCGCCCATGCCCCCTGCAGCTCTGTCTCCCTCCCGTAGGGGCCGGGCCCTGCCTGAGAGGTGGGTATCTGACCTGACAGGCTCGGGGAGCCTGGCTGGCTGCTGGTACTGCTTGATGATGTTGCGGATGTTCTGCGTGGGTTCGGGAAAGTGCTCCGAGTTCAGCTTGGAGTGACGCACCAGCTCGCCGGTGTGCAGCCTGGAGGCCGCCGCGCCTGCCAAGGACGGAGGGACAGAGGAGACTCAGGAGAGGCTCCGAAACAAGGGAACCCGCGTGGGGGAGGAGCCGCCGTCCTGAGTCCTTACCCGCTTTTGGATGGACCGGCCTGTCTCCCAGGAGGGCGGGAGAAGCTGCTGCCCTGGTTGGGGTCCTGTTTGCAGCTGCCCTCTGCCAAGAAGCAACACCAGGTTAGAACGGAGCCTCCCAAACCCGGCCGCAGAAACAAATATGCCTAGTTGTAAGTCCAGAGAGCTCCCCCTACTGGGCAACAAGTGCACTTCCCTGCACCACAGCGCCCCCTAGTGCTATGCTGTGGAGTCAGCACTGACCCTCAGGGGAAAGAGCCCCCTCTTGGGCTAGCCATATTGCTCCCTGCACCGTGGCGCCCCCTAGGGCTATGCTGTGGAGTCAGCACTGCCTCTGAGGGGAAGCTCCCCCTATTGAACCAGCCATATCGCTCCATGCACCACAGCGCCTCCTAGTGGAGCCTGAAAGTCACCCCGGACTCATCCTCTGTCAAAATCATCTCCCTCCCTCTCTCCAATGATCTGGTGTGCATCTCTTCCCTGCCAGGTCGCACAGCGTAAGGAAGGGCCAGGGAGTGGACACAAGGGCATGGTTTCTGCCAGCCTCCGAGAAGAGCGAATCCGATCTGACAAACGCCGTATTTGGTGTCTGCCAGCCTCGGGTCAGCCCGGGGGCACGGATCGGCGCCGACGCTGGGTCGCCCTGGGAAGATCTGAATGCCCCGTCGGCACTCACAGAAGGGCCAGGCCGCCCCCGAGGGAACACAATGATCTGCCCAGAGGCAATCGCTGACGGGCGCGTCACACATCTCTCCTGGGCAGGCTGGAGCGTCAGAGCAAAGCTTCAAAGGGGACAGCGTTTCCTAGGCAAGGTGCACACAAAGATTGCAAACCACAAACCACTTGCTCAGGAGCAGTTCCATTCAGCAGCGTAACCAAGGTCTCTCAGATGGGGGGGGGGGCACATTCCTTTGTCAGGGGGATCCAATTAGGAGGAGGGCGACAGCAGACAGAGAGAAGAGAGAAATGAATGCGGGGCAGTGGCTTTGAATGGGGGGGGGGCACAAGCCCTCTCACAGCCCCCCCTCCCCCCGGTTACACCCCTGGTCCCACTGAAGCCTGTAAGGTTCTCCAGAGCAAGCAGCTTGTGGACTGTAGCCTAAACCAAGCCCCTCAGCTACTAAGAACCCAGGGGTGTAGCTAGGTGGGAATGGGTCTTGGTGCAGAAGATGGAAAGGGGCCGCCTTGGTCCCCGCGCGGCTGCCACACCCGAGAACCTGGATCACAGGAAGGGAGGGATTACAGCAACACAACCCACGTCTCGAGCGGAGCACTTTAATTTCTCCCCCGAATGCTTCTATTTTTGCCTGCAACTCTCTAATAAAGGCACCGAGACATCTCACTTCAAACAGCCGCTCGTGCCCTGGAGACTGCTGTTCCCTACGCAATCTCCACCCCTTCTTCCGCGCTGCCCCCAGGCCTGAAACTCTCTCCCTGAACACATGTTTTTTGAAAGCAAGATGCTACCACGCATGGCCACCAATCAACCACTCATCTGACCGCCTTCGGAAAGTGGTGCGATGGGGGGGGGAATGCGTGCTTCCATGAGCCGTGCAGCACCCACTCATGGAGAACAGATAAAAAATCCGGAGTGCCCCGTGTAGGGGAAGCCAAAAAAGTATCCTCAATGCCATATGAACCAGGGGGCCTGCCCACGCCAGCAGACAGGTCCGCGGCCGGCTGCTTCCCTGGTCCCGCCCACAGCCCTGCCGGGAGCTCTCTAAGAGGCTCTTAAAGGACAGGCGTGTGAAATACACCACCACGTTGGCTCAAAACATAAACAAACTCCCCTCGTGCCGCACAAGAGGAGAGCCAATGTCGTGGAGGACAGCAGCTCGGACAGCAGCTTCCTGTGTGTCCTGCCCAGTATGAGCCTCCATGGTTGCCCAGGACTGCCAGCGACTGCACCGGCTCCTGGGAAGGAAAGGGTTACTGGCTGCTGCGGCTTCCTGTTTCCATGGTGTCCGGGGCGGTGTGTCATGGCGGGCGGGGCATGGGGGAGGGAGTTGTTTGCAAAGCCGGTCCGTGGTGGCGGGAGTGTGTGGAAACTGCCTGAGTGGACGTGGGAGCTGCCCCTTAGAATTCCTCTCCACTCACCCCACGTGCCTGGCTGCCACAGACTCCCTCTCAAGCCTTGCTCATTTAAAAAGACCCCTATGCGCTGCTCCCCAAGGGGTGGTGCATGTGCCAGCCAGCCAAGCTCTGCGGCTCCTCTCCTGACTCACCTGACCTCAGTCTCTCTCCCCGCTGCCCCATTCCCTTTTATACCCCCACATGCATTGATTCGAACCCTTCCTCTCAAGTGTCAGACCCACCTGCCGTGGCAAAGCCGCAGACGACCTGGAACTGTCTGTTCTTTGGACCCGACTGAGGACAGCTATGGGGCTGGGGTTCTGGGATGTGCCATCTACCTGCTGCTGCTGGAGAGCCGGTTCCTGATGGGTCATGTGGCGAGCCTGATCCACACAGTGAGAGACAGAGGGTAAGATGTATTACATAGACAGTCTCTCTCTCTCACACACACACACAGGGAGCAGGATCCATATTCTGCCCATATAGGCGTCTCTAACTACACTTTCTGCGTCTTACCCCAGCCAAGCCCCGCGGGCAAAAAAACCCCAGAAGTTAAGCAAATCCTGGGCCTCCTATTTCCATGGCTCCAGCACTCCAACCCAAGTGGACCTAGCTTGGGAAGGGCACAACATGAATGCCTTGAAATCTTGAGGCTACTGCCAAGGCACCCCTAACCCACCCACCCCCACCCCGCTTTGCTGCCCCAGACACAAAGAACCACACGCAGGCGCTGGAATCCTGACTCAGAGCCTCCGATTCTGGGCGATGGTTTCTGCACCTCAGTGCTGCCCCCTAGTGTGCAACACAAGGATGACGTGAACCCCACTGACCAGGTGAGTGGCTTGCTGGCGGATGTAAGCTTGCTGAAACGCCAACGCGGCCTCATCCAAACCTGCAGAGGGGGGCCAGGAGGAAAAAAGCAGCGTGTTATTGGTTTGCAAAGGTTGGTACGTCTGCCATCTGTGCATGCAGGGAGCTTACACGAAGGCAGAGAGCGTCCCAGCAAAAACACAGACCCGGGGAGGACCAGACACCCAGGTGATGGGCATGGCTATATGGACGTGGGCCTGCCTACAGCACCTTCCACGCATCAGCACATCTGGACTTGCTGCCTCCAGATGGGTGGGGAAAATGGGGCAGAGAGTAAGTGACTCACCTGAGGTCTCTCTATGAAGGGGCAGAGCTCAAGAATCCTGTTCCCCACCCCCCACCTCAAGGTTCCCTTCCCTGCTGGCTTTGCCCACACTCACTGCTCTGCAGGGGCATCTCGCCGGGCACATCCGTGCCACCGCTCTGGTCTTCATTGCCGTTCCCCCCACCAACCCGGCCTCCTCCTTTCATCCTTTGGGAGACAGCTGCTGGCTTCTCTAGATCCTGGGCAGGATGGAGGCAAGAAGGGTTAGAGAGGGGCTGGGGGCGGGGAGGGTGTCTCTGGGAGCCAGGGTGAAAAGTGATCCCAACCGTGAAACCGCTGGGCTGAGGGGATCGGGCAGGGGCTTCCTATCTGTTTTCACCCCAGTGTGAGTGAGAGGCGAAGGCCGTGACTCCACACAGGGTCAGTGTGGAGCATCCAGCTGCTCCTGGGATATTCACAGCGGACTGGGGCTGTACCCCAGAGGCAGGATGGGAGCCTGAGTCACGTGGTGCTATGCCAAGAGGGTCAGGGGTCTGGATACCAAGTCCTGCGAGGAAAGGCTGAAGGAGCTGGGTATGTTTAGCTTTGAGTAGAGAAGACTAAGGGGAGACAGGATCGCCGTCTTCAACTATCTGAAGGGCTGTTCCAGAGAGGGTGGCAAAGATTTGTTCTCTCTTGTCCCCTGAGGGCAGCACTAGAACCAATGGACTCAAGATTACAAGGCAGGTTTGAGCTGTTTGACAGTGGAACAGACACGGCCTAGGGCGGTGATGGGAGCTCCTTCGCTGGAGGTTTTCAAACAGAGGCTTGTCAGCCGCCTGCTGGGGATGCTGTAGCTGAGGGTTGGACTAGATGACCTCCCTTCCAACTCTATGATTCTACTCCTAACCAAGGTCACTTGAGTCAAGCAGAGCAGGCCGTTCAGGCAAAACAGTCATCAGCTCTGAACCCCAGGGTCTGAGTATCCCATTTTAACTCTGTTGCCACCTCGATCTATCTCCCCGAGGGTTTCCCTCTGTGCCACTAGGAATCCCAAACGGGCAGCTGTCCCCCCCGCACCCCGCTGCTACAACCAGACTCCACTCGACCATAGCTCAGGCACAAAAGAGATGCGGTAAGAGTTCCCATGGAGGGGGAAGCACGGCTCTTACCCCATTGCCGTAGGACAGGACCGGATCAAAGAGGCTGTCCAGGTAGCGATCCAAGCCCTTCTGGGTCCGTGGCTCGCTGAAGGCGTCCGAATCTGCCACCCGGGCCCAGAGAGACGAGAGAAAGGCTGAGCCAAAGGGGGCGCGTGTCTGACTGACGGCCCCTCGGGGCTCTTCGTTTACATGATGGGGAGCTCTTAGTTCCACCCGCTCAGTACAGCGATGCCCCCCCCCCAACTCCCGGCCACCCCCAGTTTCCCCCCGTCATCTCACAGCTTCTCTGCTGATCTGGACAATTGGCAGCTTTGAACCGAATCCCAAGGCAAACGGAAGCACGGCTGCAATGCTGCTTCGGGAGCGGAGAGGCCTAGAGTCAAGGGAGGCACGGACGTGCTTTTGAGTCTTACCATGACTGTAATATCCCTCTGAGCTGGGCACGCTCAGTGACGGGATGGTGGGAGCCTTGGTGAGCGGGGGTGGCGGGACCTCCTCGTCAGACTCCAAGCCGTGTCTGAATGCTCTAAGGAAGAAAGGGCCAAGGAGCACACGGAGTGGGGTGAAGTGGGGTAAAAGGAGAAAAGGGGGGTGGCTATTTAACCCCTGCACC
The DNA here is from genome assembly GCA_003113815.1 of Sphenodon punctatus. Taxonomy (NCBI): domain Eukaryota; kingdom Metazoa; phylum Chordata; class Lepidosauria; order Sphenodontia; family Sphenodontidae; genus Sphenodon; species Sphenodon punctatus. The sequence goes on along the minus strand of QEPC01010859.1, from coordinate 15,567,373 downwards.
CTTTCCAACTTGACCTGCCTCCCCCCACCCGGCACCAAAGCCCTGATTTCCTTGGGTGATTCGGACTCCCTTAGAGAATTCGGAGAAACCGGGGCTTCGCCCACAGTTGATGGGTCAAAACCCTGGAGATGCTGAGTCAGAGCCAGAAGGCTGCACATTTTATTGCTGATCAGCGAACTGGCTAACATCAAGCTCCCATTTACACCCTGCCCAGCTCCTTTCTCCTCCCTTTTAATCCAGGATGCTTATGAGAAAGACATGGTGCAGGGCTGCACTGGTTCCAGCGTCCTGGATTAAAGGGGAGGTATGGCAACCCTACCGCTCTCCCATGCTGCCCACCTCAAAAGCCCAACCCCGTTTCCCTGCCCGCCAACCTCCCCATGTCGATCCCATGCTCCACTACCATCCTCCACCCTCCTCTTCCCATTCCTGGTGCCAAGTGGGGCCCTGCTGACATCAGAGGCAAGAAAGCCAATCCCTGCCCTTTCCTCTGTGGCTAATTTGCATGCCACAATTCTATTGGGTCGGGGGGGGGGGCGATGAGAGGGGCAGGGTGGGTATTTAAAGGCTTCTGGCCGGTACAGTCAGGTGATGTCCTGCCCACGGGGACATCACCTGACTGACATTCCGTGGGGTTTATGTGATGTACAGGCAGAGAAATGACACTAAGGGCAGAGCCTCTCTTTCCTCGGCCAAGGAAGTGAGGGATTTCTGGGCAGCAGGTCACCGTAGCTCTCTGCTGAAGCCCCACAGCATGCGGCCTCTCCCTGCTCCTGCCCTTCTGTCACCCCAGACACCTACTCATTGGCGCTGCCCTTCTCCTGCGTTCCCTCCGCAGCGATGATGAAATAAGATTTCTGCTTGGGGAACCCCCGGATCAGCTCCAGGTCGGAGATCAGGTCAGGGACGTAGTCGTGACCAGCCAGCTCGGCCCACTGGGCGCCATCTTTCATGGTGACGGACCAGCCTCGCCAGCCTTCCACCACGCCCCTGCAGGGAGGCACAAACCCCGTGCTTGGCTGAGCCGGCAGGGCGGGGCAAGGTAGTTCATACCCCACCTTGTCTGCTCCCCACCCCAGTCACTTGGAGACTCAGATGCTTTCCTCATCCAGAGCTCACAGGAGTAGCAGCTGGTCTCCATGATTCACTGGCCGGTGGCTGGAAACATACTCGGGGGCCCATGTGTGATGTAATTCCCCCCACCAAATTCTGCAACCTGGAAACCCAAATTCTGCAAGTAGGAAAAAAAAAATCCAGATTCCGTAAGCAAAATAAATGATGCAAATTAATCAAATTCTGCAAGTAGAAAAATCCAGATTCTGCAAGCAGAATAAATGATGCAAATTGGCCAAAGAGATTTTGAATGCAAATTGTATTCATCCAAGCATGATATTCCATAAATTTTGAACTCATCCGTTAATAAAACCTCACAAAATACTGCACTGGCCTATTTAGTGGCAGGGAGGGTTTTTTTTCTCTTCCCTGGGGTGTCTGATCTGTTTCTCTTCATCAGCTGTGGCACAGAGGCTCGTTGCTTGGAATATATACTAGTCATTAACAGTGCCAGTCCCCATTGGCTAGCTCTCAGTGCTAGCATCCCATCGCACCCCACTCAGGCTGTAATTCTCCACTACCAGAGGCAATTTCTACAACAATTTGGCCAAATGCAAAATCTGCAAAAATGACTGCGATCGCAGCATCACAGAATTCATGGGGCCCTGATCATTATGAGCCCTATCAGCTCCATAACCTGCAGTGCCGAGATCATGCCAGAGAAGTGATCCTTGTGTTATTGAAGGGGTCACTTATTGCATTTTAGCAACCCTGCCAGCCCTCCCCCGCAAGGCCCAAAAGGTTTGGAATCCAGAGCCCTCCTAGGTGTCTTTAGCCACTCTGCTTAGCCAGCAAACAATCTCTTCCCTCAGCTGGTGCAGAGTTGAGCCCAGGGTCCCCGCTAGGGATACAGGCTGTGCTAGCTGCGAGGATGCCCATCAGCCCAGATGCAGTCCTAAGGATCCAACGTACCTGTGCTTCAGCACATCCCCAGCCAGGTCCTCCCCAGTGGTCCAGGAATGGACGGGACAGAAGAACTGGTCGCCTGCCAAGGGAAGAAGAGGAGATTACACTGTGATCAATGCCCAGCATGACCTCAGCGATGGGCACATGCCCCCTGTCCCTGGTGTGTATGCTCCTCCCACCCAAGTGCCTAGGGTCACATGTGACTGAAGGCACCTGATCCTGCCTGATCTCAGAAGCTAAGCAGTCCCCAGCCTGGCTACTCCTTGGATGGGAGACCAACCTGGGAATCCTTGGTACCATAGGCTCCCCTTTCCCTCTCCCACCCAAGCACTGATTCACGCCCTTTCCTAAGCACTGGGCCACATGCTGCCACTCTCCCCAGGCCTGGGGGGTGGGGACATTTCCCTCCTAAGCTCTGGTCCTTCCTGTCCATGGTGCATTTCCCCATCATCCCCTAAGCACTGGTCCACACGATTCCCCAACCCTGGGGCATATTCCCCCTGCTCCACTAAGCTGTAGTCCACATCTCTCTCCCACTTGGCACTAATCTGTATATTCCCCCCTGCTCCCCCAACTCCCACTTGGAGCTATTCCTAGGGGGGAATCAAGTGCATACAAACAGATCCCCAAAAGAAAGGAGCTTTAAAAGCAGGGCCCCACAAGGAAATGGAAGGGATTAGGGAACTTTCACTGCCCCCCATACCTATATAGGTCCCCCCATTTACACATACCAAGTCGACACCCCACTCCCTCATGTTTATGCCCCTCGGCCTCTGCCCTCCTTCTTCCACACATCACATTCGCCACCCAAGAGCCCAGACAGACTCTGAGCCACCCTCTGTCTTTGGACATCCAGGTGGGTCTCGCTGAGGCGATGGCATGTCCACCAACATTTGACGGAGAGAAACAGGTCCACTTCATGCCACCCTAATCTGCATACATTTGCATGCTTTTATGAAAATTTGGAATAGCCCATTAACTAGCTGTGGGGCAGAGATGGAAAATAAAAGGCTGTCTGAGCGAGACGCTCTGTGCACACATCGGTTTCTATGGGCAGGGTTGATGGTTCAAGTTAAAACTTGGCCAATTCAAAAGTCAAAATTCTCAAACGGGTGCATTGACTTTGGCTCTAAAGTTTTAGCTTTAATGACTCTCAGAGGATCCCGGTGGAAGCAGTGACAGTCCCTTTCAGCGGCTAAAGAATCCTCTCTCACAAACCTTCTCACATCCCTCCTGCTTTTTCAAGTTTTCATCTCGATCCCAGGCACACAACTCCCCCACGTCCTGGGTGCTACCCTTCTTTGTTCTTTGATAGCAGTGTTTATCTCAAGCTTGTTAAAGTGAGAAAAGGTGCCCCCCCGCCCCCCAGCAAGGAATAAACAAGAACAGCAGCTAGGGTCAGGAGTCAGACAGTTCTTTCACCGGCTGAATTAATCAAGTGCTAACAACCCCCATTCTCTGATGAACCCAGTACAAAGCGTACACTGTTGGGAGCCCAGTACGAAATAACACAACCCATTACTGTGCCAAGGAGAAAAGGTACTACAGGAGACACTGAGGAGGCTTCCTGGCTACATGGAGGAGGAGTCCACTCCTGCACAGACCATCCCCACCCCCCCAGGCCTCACCGTTGAAGCAGTAGACATCCAGGGCCATGTTGGCTCGCTCCCTGTTGGCCGTCCACTCCAGCAGGGAGGGCGGGTAGGCTCGGGCAGCTTCGGGGCCGTAGTGGGTCTTCGCCATGGCCTGCATGAGCTTCTGCTGGCACACCGACTTGTAGCCGTCAAAGGCGTAGTCGGAAACAAACCTGCAGGGGAGAGGTGGGCGCTGTGGGAGGGGGCAGGGAAGCAGCCAAAGCCACCGAGCCGGGAAAGAAGCCATGGGCCTTTTCGTGCCCCCCTTCTGGGCCCGCTCCACACACTGAGATGTCCCCAGACAGAATGGTAAACACTTGCCGACTCAGCACTTGTCATCAACAATGTCATGGATGGATGTCAATAGACCTTTAGGCCACTGCATGTTTGCGGGGCTACCGGGGAGCCCCGGCTGATATCCCTCGGTGCCAGTTGTGGGAGAGAGAAGTAGGCTCCAAGTCGGCAAAGGCTGAGCAGCATTAGAACAGAAGGTGCTGAGACTGAGTGGGGCAAAACTTCATTCCAGAGAGAACCCAAATGGGATGCTGGCACCAATCAGGCAGATCCGTCCCACTGACTCTGGAACTCCAGACCCTTCCTGCGGCTCCCCATCCTAGGACACCTTAGCAACTGGTCTCACGAGTGGAGAGGAGCCCTCCCCTCAGAGAAAGCCTTCCCTGCCTTATTGGAGACAATTCTCCTAGACCCTCTCCCCCCCAGAGACATTCCCTGGGGCACCGATCCCACTTTCTGAGGAGCTGATCCCCCTCCCCATACTGTGATCTACTGGAGACTAGCTCGTCATCATGGCAGCAGTGGGGGAAATGCTGTGAATGTGGGTCCCTTCACACGATCCACCAGCAGATTGTGATCTATCTTTTGGCTGCCCATGTTCTATGGGTCCAAACGCTACTGATTATCATATTCTCATTTCACGTTTATTCAACGACTCCACAACACACAGCGCCCTGTGTGGTCTCACAATCCTGACTACACACTCCACGCCTCTATCTTCATGGGGAGTTGGGGAATGGGGGGGGGGGGGGCTCAGCCCCTCTGGCAATCTTGGGCGCAGCTCTGTGTAAATGACTCCGCCCTGTGCCGCCTCACTCACTTGAGGAGGTGTTTCTCCAGGTTGGGGGAGGGCGCGAAGGCGCTGAGGCAGGAGGCCAGGAGGAGCCAGCCCCGCTCCTCGTTGTTGACGTTGGTGTTCCGCCACACCTGGTTGGCGATCTGCACCAGGATCTCGTCCCGCAGGCTCGCCAGCGACAACCCCTTCTGCACAATGTAGTTCCCAAACAGGTCCTCAAGGGCGCCATTTAGGTGTGGGTCACCCATGAAACGTAGGATCTACCAAGGAGGGAAGAGGTCAGGAGATTAAAAAGAGATGGGTGAGAGGAGTACATAAAGTCTCTATCCTCCTCATGCTCCTCAAGAACATCAGCCTTTCCTGCTCCCACGTACACAGCGGCACAAACCAAGGAGCTCTTGGAACATCATGGCCGCCATCCACAGTTGCCAGAGCTTCAATGGGGTTACTCCAGGTAAGCGATGTGTGGATCGCGGCCTACGTCTCCAAGGAGAAACAAAGAAGCCAAGGTTCCTTCCTCCCAAAATATTCCTTGTCTTACCAAGCCCACATTTTAGCCAGCACCACTGAGCGCCACCTGGGATAGTATCAACCCTTGGAGATGGAGTTCTGGGATTTTAGCTTGCCGCATGTGGAAATCTATGGAAGGGCCCACGCCTTGAACTGGCAGTCTTGGGGGGGTGGGTGGGGGGTGCAGGGTTCTGAAGCAGCGTTTGACTCCACAGCACCATCGTTGCTCTGTGGTTCAATCTGGACTTTGCCTTGTGGAATCTCCTCTGCTCCAACGTTTGCCACGCTTCCCCGCCTGATTGGCAAGAGCTGGAAGTTGGAGTGTGCGAAAACAGACTGAAGCAGAGCCTACTGCCCATGCTTGGGAAGGGAAGGAAGGGTGGGGAGCCTCAGGGGCAGGGCTTCTAGAGGAACAGTATGCCCCACCCCAACAACTAAATGTCCATTGCACCCTCCAGCTAAGACTATGGAGGGGATACTTGGGGGTTCCATGACTTTTCTTCAGCACATCTGCCATGGAGCCTCCTTGGACCCCAGAGATGCCCCTGCCATTGTCACCCTCACGCACAGAGAGCACCGACAAGTGGTTAAGGAGCCCTGCAGGAGAGAGGCCTTTCCCTGCTCCGACCTACCAGCTTGAATAGACTGAGAGCCTCTGGCTCCAGCTCTTCCTCCTCCAGCCGGGTCAGCGGTGATGCCAGCGGTGCGGTGAGCATCCCAAACGCAGGTTCCTGAAAGGCATAAGAGGACACGCTTGCTAGTTTCCGTTGCAAGGACAGACATTTGCCTCGAGGTCTGGGGCAGCCTCTGGCAGGGGTTCTCTTTCTGGAGTCCTCTTGGAGGGGTCTGGGACCATCAGCTCCAAGTCCTTGGGTCTATAGGACTCTCCCCCTCATTATCTAGAAGCTACACAGTTTTGTCCTAAGGCAGCCATGGAGGCAGGAGGTCCACTGACAGCCCCCAGGGCAGAACAACGATTGGTTCCCACAGCCTCAAGATAAAAACGAGGCAAACCCTTTTCACAAAAAGAATTTGAGGGTTGGAAGAGATTCTCAAGGTCCATCATCTTTTCATAGCCCCCTGGGGAACCAAACCCTTGGAGCAGGCTACTCAGGGCCTGTTGACTTCTCCATTGCATGAAGAAGGTGATCTTTCTTCAATCAGTCAATCAAATCAAGTTTATTATGGCTTTCGCCATCAAACTAAAAAAATTAAATGAACAAACTTTGCAAAATACACAAACAGAGATGCTTCATCTGAAACAAATCAGAAGTATAACTGACAACAAACAAAACTACAGCGGAACAATAATAATTTCCCTTCACATCTGGCTATTCCTAAGATGTTGTGCAGATATATAAAACAGAGCTAAGGCTTTCACTACATCAATACTATTAGATAGAAATACTATTAGAAGAAATATCAAACTCTGAGGTCGAAGGGGCAGACAGTCCTTTGAAAACAGAGGAATCAACCAACACTCTCTCAAATTTTCATATAAAGGACAAGAAATCAAAACATGATCTAATGTTTCGACTTCCCCACAGGAGCAAATGCATAATCTATCAGAATAGCTCACTTTCTCTGCTCTGCCTCTTGTAACAGTGGAATCAAAGAGCTGATAGCAAATCAAAGACACCATTTGGCGGATCCGGAACTCTGCCAGTTGAATAAGATATGGTTCTAGTTAAAAAACAGAATTGATTCTAAGGTACCAAGGAGCAGTCAATTTAGCTAGGAGATCTTTCTAGAACTTGGGTGAGGAAGCTCCACTCCATTGGGCAAATCTGACCCATAGCTGGTTTTTATTTGGGCCCTTTCCAATTCCTGGCCCTGGCCCATGGATCCAATCCCTACCCCTCAATAAATGGGTGAGCTCAGGGGAAGAGAGCCTCGGAGATGAGGGTCTGCATGCACTCAAGGATAGGGGACAGATCCATGATCTCAAATGGCCCCTCCCTCTCCTGAGCATCCTCACCCCCAACTGCTATCCAGCCCATGAAGCTTGTGCTAATTTTCAAAGTGACCCGCAGGAGGGAGAAGTAGGTCTGGCTCAAAAAAAGCCGTTCTGATTTTGTGGAAAAGTTCTGCGAAACTGAAATGGCCATCGAAATTCTGGTCAGAATAAGTTTCCGATCAGAATTCCACCCGGATGCTTTTGCGCATGCTCAAAATGGGGGTCACGATTCTGTGCAAGCGCAAAATGGTTGCCACAGTACAGCAAGATGGCAGCCACTGTGGCAGAAAAACCCATATTTGTGCCTTGCATCTACCCAGAGCACATACTCCATCCACCCTGATTGGCTAGAACCGCCCCGAGCTGCTGTGCAGGATGGGGCGGTATAAAAATCTACCAAATAAATAAATAAATAAATAGATGCTCTGGCACGAACCAATCCTTGAAAAGACTGAAAAGGCTATAAAAAGCCAGGGACCACCTACTCTCTCGCGTGCCCTGATTTCTTCCTCTCTGGACTTCTGCCAGTTTGGAACTAAGAACTGTGCCCCACGTGGCTGCAATGCACTGGTCTCAGCACACAGAGAAAGAACAGTGAGTAACAAGGAACTATTTTGCCTGCCTAACCAAGGACAGTCTATATTAGATGTGTTACGAATGGGCGACCGAACCCAAAACCTGACTCTGCAATTGCTGACAAGCCTATTCTACCCTTCCTACCTTGATACCTGTTTGTAACCCCTATTTGATCCTAAAGCCTAAGCTTCTTTGTTTTCTTTTTACCCCACTGGGTGTGGGAGGGGTGTGCACTCGTGGGTGTTCATTGTTAAAAGATGCCTCCCTCTGCCTGCTAGGCACAGCTACCGAAAGGGAGAAAGGATTCACCCAAGAAAGGGGAATCCCCCACTGGCTCTTTCAGCCAGGGTGGCTTCTATCCAAGATAAGAACTCCTGAGTTCCACCAAGGGTCTCTGCCCCATATAAGTGGAGAACGCCAGATAAGAGGAACCAGCGAACGGGGTGCCCTTGAGAAGCCGCAAGCTTGTAACTAGCTGGAGTTCACATACCCCAGACTGTGAGAGTTCTCACAGTAATTGGAGTCTGGGTGGTGGCAGCGATACCCAAGGATTTGTGGGGGGCTGACAACAGGTGCGGTAACAGCTAGATTCTTGCCTCTGTTGGAAACCCAAGGTTGAGTTTTTGGCTGGTGCAGTGAGGTGGATGGTTCAGCTGTATAGCACCCCCTACTGTGTCACCACTGCCATTATCTTGCTGTATGGCAGTAGCCATTTGTGCATGCGCAGAACGGTGGCCCCATTTTGTGCATGCACAATGGCATTTATTTTTTCCGTTCGGTCTGAGTTACGATCAGACCCAAATGAAACTCTCGCTTCCATCAGAGACGAAAACTGGAGAAAAAGTTCTCTTCAGCCCTAGGGAGAAGGCTCCATACCCCTTCTCCAGCCTGGGCTCTGCAGGAGGTCAGTGTGGATGATCCTAATGCATACGTGGGCTTAAAATCTATGAAGCCCGTTCACACAGTGGGAGTAGGAGGCTAGTATATATCACAGCCTCTCGCTCTCACCATACAGATCTAGACCTCAGTCCTGAACCTACACACTAGCCCAGTTAAGTTATGGGACATAAGGAGCTTGGAGGATGTAGCTTCAAGACTGCAGTCCTCAGAATCCAGTAGTAGCATGCAAGAATCACAGAACTCAGCCCGAGGGCCAGATTCTGACCTCGGCAATGCCATGCTAAATCCAGAGTGACTCCACTTCTTCCAGAGGGACCGCAGTGTAACTGGCCGTGAGATCAGCTCCTGGTTTTCCAAAAGATTCTGCTGCCCAGAATTGTACCACGACAGACGTATCCACGGGGTTATTTTATCGACATCAAAACAACAATTGTTTCAATAAAAATTCTAACTCTCCACCTCAGGATTCATGTTTAGAGCCCAAAACAAAGAGCTCAGCTCCGTGCGTGGCCAGGCCAGAATCCTTTCACAGGAGGCCACAGGGCATGGGAGAAGGCGGGTCGGGGGGGAGGGGGAAGGTTCGGGAAAAGGCAAGTGAGGAGTATGGCTCAGGGAAAGCCCATTCCTGTCTTGGCAGGTGTCATTTCAGTGATTGAAGGTGGGATCGGCAGAGTTTGCCTAACCTGTCAGAGTTTGACCTGGGGCCCCTGGATTTAAAGGCCTCATCTCCAGGTCAAACCTCGACTCCCCCTCGTTATCCGGGAGGCCAGGGATAACTAGGGAAATGGTTTTCAGATGAGGGCGGGGCCATGTCAAAGCCATGGAGCAAAGAGGCTCCCCCGCCTCTTTTCCAATGTGGCCCCGCCTCCTGCAGTGTGATGTCACCACAGTGTTCCGAAAGGAGGTGCGGCAAATAAGACTCTCTGGCCCCCTGCCGAGGATCATGTCATCGAGATATTTGATTTGCTCCGCCCCCTTGCAGTCAAAGAATCAAGGGAAGACAGCAGTTCTAGGGATCAGTTCTGTACGTTTCCCATTCTAAACACACGGCAGCAATGTTACCAATTCCAAACGTTCAAGAACTAGGGGTCAGATCCCCTCCCCGCCCGCCCACCCCCAAATTGAGAGATCTGCTTAAAACCCAAGAGATTTTTATTTTATTTTTAATTGGGTCCTTTTCATTTGCCCTTCGGGATCTGATAACTTGAATCTCTTTGACAAGGGCTCCAAACTTGATTGCTTAAAAAAGAAGCCAAGAGTCTCGTGATTTTATTGCTGGTCTTGTGAGTGACACTTCAAATCACAAAGCTTGTAATAAAATTGCAAGAGAGGGCAACGCATCAGATGGTCAGATGGCCAGCACGTTTTTTGGGACTTGGAGCCATTTCCAGGATCACAACCAGCCTGTGGACATGTCCTTCTCATCTTCTAGATTGCAAAGGATCAGTCCTAATAAAGGGTCCAATTCTGCAGGTACTGAGTACCCACAGCTCGCACTGACCTGAGCTGCGGTCCACAAGGCCCTTACCCAGAGTAGCAGCTTCAATGGGGCTGCTCCAGACTAGCAGGTTTGCGGATCATGTTATTATTATTATTATTATTATTAAACATTTATAAAGCGCCAGTAACAACCTGGCGCTGTACAGAACATACAATCAGCTGCGGTCCCTACCTGTGGCTTACAATCTAAAAGACAAGGAGGGGGAGACAAGGAGAGGGGACAGCGGGAGAGACATGGGAGAAGACAAACAAACATTCAGGCGGATGCGAAGTCTCAGGCGCGTGTACTTGGCTTGGTTACATGGTCATGGACTTAGTGCTCAGCATCCCTCAGGATTGGAGCCCACCTTAGTCCCAGGGTGTTTTTAAATGAGACGCCCCCATGCATTGACACCCACCGTGCACATGGGGAAGCGCTCTGGCCACTCAGTGCCCGCGTGGGGCACTCCTGAAAAATCCTATGCAGGGACAGGGTGGCCAGTGCGTAGCCATTCTGGGAGCCGCTCATCTGAAGTGCTGCCTACGCACGTCTGCCCCGCGCCTGTCCCAAGCACTGGCCGCGGACATCCCCCTCCAGCCGCGCTCATTTAAAAATACCCCCAGAGCATCCCTGCTGCAGGGCCAGTAAACACAACCACCCCTCTTTTACAGAAAGGGGAGAGGGGTGGAGAGACCTCCCAAGAATGGAAGACAGGAGTCCTAACTCCCAGAATTCCCCTGTGGTAAAACCTTTGTCTCCATCCCCCCCGAGATCAGAACAGAGCCTTAGAGCAGGGGTGGGGAACCGCTGGTCTGCAGTCCCTTTGCAGCCCATGGTCGGCCACCAAACAGCCAGCAGAGGCTCCCCTACACCCACACAGACTGTGGCCCAGCAGCTGGGTTCCACAGGCCACCCCCAGCCACTTCCAGGCCACTGGCCAAGCTCCCTATGTAGGCAACATGACCCCCTACGTAGGTGTCCCTCCCGACCCCCAACAGGACACTCCAGCCTGCAGAGGTGGGGATCTGGTCCCTCGTGGGGGGAACAGTTTCCTACCCCTGCTTTGGAGTCCTGGCTCCATCCCACTAGATCCCACACCGGGAAAGAACCCGCGGGTCTCACTTGAACTCACTAGATCCCATTCCCCTCCCAGAGCTGGGAATAGAACCTGCCGCAAGGCACGTTTCCAAGGCCCTCTGTTCTAACCCCTCCCAAAGCTGTGAAAGAAAACCAGGGGGTTCTGGCTCCCCCTGCTCTAATCCCCCAAGCCTCTCCCCACTCTCAGAGCTGGGAACAGAACCCAGGAATTCTGACTTTGTATCCCTCTGCTCCAACCCACTAGGTCACGCTCCCCCACGCCTTACACTACAAAGCGTCAATTGATTCCGCAGAGCTTCGGGCTCCCCCATTCCCCACTCTTACCTTGAAATGGACCCGCACGTACTTGGCCATGGCATAGTTGTTGATGTCAAGGGGCAGGGTGAGCTGGGCATCCGTTTGCAGTTTGGGCGCGGGAACAGGAGAGACGCAGTTGGAGTTCGCCTGCTTGCGAGCTAGGGGAGAACAGGGAGGGCAGGAGTTACCAGAGGCACAAAGGAAGGGCGCCTATAACCCGCTCATTGTCAGGACGCAGCCTCGAACTGGCGGCCTTGGCAACAGAGCACCACCTGTTGGCCCTGAAGTGCCACTGCAGTGCTGTAGATTGCCTCTGCTTCTTCCTGCCCCCTTTGGCCACACCCCCATCTGCTCCTGACTGGCTCCCTGAAGGGTTATAAGGCCACCCAGTTTCAACAGGAAGTCAGGTCCTCTCTTCCTGTTTCCTGCACTCAGCCCTTGTTCCCAGTCTTGCTCTAGTTGCTTGGTAACTGCTCTGCCTTGCTTAGTCTGTTCTAGCTCCCAGCCCTGACTCTAGCCCTGCCTCCGCCTTTTATTCCACTTCTGCCTCCTGCCCTTCGACCCTTACCCCACCGTCCACCCATATCCCACACTCCCCACAGCCCTTACACTGCTGGACTCATTGCTGCCTCTCATTTCCACAGGTCATGGGGCACTATCTTTCCGCAGCTGCACCCTTGGTAGTATCGTTGGAGCTAGAGGGGCACGATGAATGGCTAGGGTCTGGGCAAACAGAGAGAGCAGGGGTGGGGAACCACAGGCCTGGGGGAGGGGGGGCCAGAGAGACTAGTTTTATTTGACCCCTTCCGGTTTCTGTATCTGGCCCCTGAATCCAGTCCCTGCCTTCAGACGCTGAAAGGCTGAGCTCAAGGGAAGGGAGCAAAGACAAGGACATGCACACAAGTACAGGGGACAGAACATGCCCTCGTCTTCCTGAGCCCACGGCCCACAACCGCTACGTGGCCCTTAGAGCTTGCACTAATTTTCAAAGTGGCCCCTGCAAGGTCTCCCACCCCTGAGACAGTGGAACTGCTTCCCCTAGTATGGATGGGCAGCTGTCGTTGGGGTGGGTTCTAGTATCCGTGATGAACCCGTGCAGATCAGCATGCATGGGGCCAAGGAACCAATGTGGCCTAGGATCCCCCATGGGACGCCCTGGCTGCTCACCCCTGATACGTACCAGCTGTCTTCTCCATGAGCCCAGCCAGCTCTTCGGGGATCTCCAGGTGTGAGACGTTCATCACTTCACGCCGGTACATCTCCTGGACGGGACACGGAGAGAGAGTCACTACTGAAGCCCCATGCTCAACAGAGGGGTCAGAAGGGCCAACAGGTCTTCCTTGCATCTGGCACCTACAGCTCCAGCGCAGGGGCAGGGAAACCCAGGCTGAACCCCAGCCTCCTTCAGTTAGACGGAGAGATCCCCCCCAGTGTGCTCTGGGGTGGCAGGGAGAGATTGCTCCCAAGAGGCCATGTGCTCCCAAAGGAGCCCCCCAAGTGAGGTGAGCAGGAGACTCACATGACCACCTAGCATAGACCCTATGTACAGACACACCCCAGCCTGCTGGCCCCGGCGTTACCTGCTCTGCCCTCCTCCTCTCCTCCTCTGCTCGCCGCCGCGCCTCCACCTTCATCTGAAAGCAGAGCAGATTGGCATGGTCAGGCCCCGTCTACAGGAACGCTTTGGGCCTTGGAGTTTGCTGTGATCCAGGCAACCTGCCCATTCGCGGATGTTGCCACTGGGAATGCACCATTCCCTATCTACTCGTTCCATACCACTCAAGATTTTATAAACCTCTATCATGTCCCAGTCTTCTCTTCTCTAAGCTCCAGCTTGTCAAGCCTCTCTTCGTACGGAAGCCGTTCCATGCCTTTTATCATTCTCACTGACCTTCTCTGTACCTTTTCTAGCTCAGCGATGTCTTTTTTGAGATGGGGTGACCAGAACTGCACACAATATTCCCGGTGCAGTCAGACCATTGATTTCTATAGAGGCATTACGACATCTTCAGTTTTATTCTCTGTCTCTCTGCGAATATCTCCTAATATTCTGTTTGCTTTTTTGACCGCTGCTGCACATTGGGTGGAGGATTTCAGTGTATTGTCCACAATCACTCCCAGATCCTTTTCCTGAGTGGTAACTCCTAGGGCGTTTATAAACGAGCCCTCTCCAAAGCAGGAGAGGGCTCAACCCCACGTCTAAGCTCTCCACGACGTGCCTGATGTTTAAAAGAGCATCAGATACGTCCCAGAGAGTAACTGCGCATGCTCGTCCTTGCCGAGCGTCTCTGCGCGTGCGTTCCCTGCCCGCGTGACCCGGAAGTGCGGGTTAAAGCCGGCACACCGGCGATCCGCATCTAAGGGGGAAGGATCGCCGGGCCGGCCAGACACGGGAAAGACGCTGCTGCCGAGCGCGTCAGACTTTTAAACGGACGAAAATAATGGCGGCTGTAAAAGGGATCAGCCGCCATTTTCATCTCGTTTATAAACGCCCCTAGTTTAGTACCCAGCACTGTGTACTCATTGGGTAATTTCAGATGTTACGATACTACGGTCAACCACAGTGAACCACTTGTGGTGGCCGCGGTACCGGAATGTCTGTAGTGCATTCTGTCAGACGTTCACCACGGTGAACCTCCGGCGGGAAACACTTTGACCACGGTTCTGGACCTCTGGCCGCCCGGAGGTCCAGAACCGTGGTTAGCTGGACCATGGTCCGGAATCGGAGGAAAGTAACGTCTGTTACCTCCACCGATTCCAGACCATGACCCAGACCCCAATGCGGGATTGGGCGCAGTGGCCGGATTGGCCGCTGTGCCTGCCCATCTCCTGGAGGGCGGGCAGCCGGGGGAGCGTGGGGGGCGGGACTGTGAGGCCACATGTCGCGCCGCACAGCCCCGCCCCCTCCCCGATCCCCAAGCGGAATCAGCCGGGCACGTCTAAGAGGATGGCCGGAGTGATTCCTGACCGGGATCCGAAACGGATCCCAGTCACTAATAACGGGCTGGTCCGTCATGTCTGAAATTTGGGATATTTTTCCCTATGTGCATCACTTTGCACTTGTTCACATTAAATCTCATCTGCCATTTAGATGCCCAGGCACCCAGTCTCGTAAGTTCTTCACAGTTTGCTCTTGTTTTAACTATCTTGAATAACTTGGTGTCATATGCAAATTTGATCAACTCACTCTTAACACCCTTTCCCAGATCATTAATGAATACAATAAACAGCACCGGTCCCAATACAGATCCCTGAGGCACACCCCTTTATACATCTCTCCATTGTGAAAACTGAGCATTCAGTCCTACTCTTTGCTTCCTATCCTTTAACCAGTTACCGATCCATAGCCAGTAAGACACTACCTCCTATCCCATGACTTTTTAATTTTCTCAAGAGTCTATAATCTGGGACCTTATCAAATGCTTTCTGAAAATCCAGGTATGCTATATCTACCGGGTCTCCCTTCTCCACATGCTTATTTACACCCTCAAAGAATTCCAACAGGTTAGTGAGGCATGATTTACCTTTGATAAATTCATGTTGACTCTTCTCCATTAAGCCATGTTTATCAACATGCCCAGCGAGTCTGTTCTTAATGATAGTTTCCACTATCATTAAGAACAGAATCCAGTCTTGCTCCTGATGATTTTTATTACTAGGAAGTATTCATATAGCACAAGCAATATGCATGGTGCTGTACAATCATTAATTAGAGAAAAGTTCCTACCCTGATGGGCTTACAATCTAAGATACACAAGGGAGGGGAGACAAAGGAGAAGGGGAAAGAGGGAGAGTCAGGGAGACATTCACAAATTTGAGAAGTCACAGGTGCTCACTCTCGATCCCCCTTGGCCCTACGCCCACTCCCGATCCCCAGCCCTGCTCCTAGTCCCCACCACTACCCAGCTCCAGCTCCCCACACAGACAGCCCCAGTTCCAGTCCTGCTCCCAATCTGCCGCATCCCCAGTCCCACTGCCAGTTCCCTGGCCCGCCTTGACCCAACCCCTGCTCCCAGATCCCCCAGCCCTGGCCCCTTGACTCCTGGGTCCTGCCCTGATCCTGCAGGACCTCAAGTTGGCCCCGATTCTGATTCCACTCTTGGACTCAATCCTGACATCTGCCTAGGTCCCAGATGCCCCTGCCCTGACACTCACACACGGAAGGTGGGTTCATCCTTGATTCCATGTCCTGCTACTCCAGGGCTGGGACAGCAGGGGGGCTGTGAGACAGGACTGAGTGGCATTGGCAGAGCTATGCAGGAAGCTTGCCCAGTGTCTGCCTGCACCATCTGTGCTGCTCACGGTCACAGACATTAAAATCCGCTCTGTTCAGCGTTGGGGGAAAGGCAGCGGTAACCGTGCTGAAAGTATCCCTTTGGCTCCTGCCAGGTGCCCAGCTGTGGCACAAGCACTAGGGGCAGGAGGGCTCTTTAGCACCCAGAGGCTGAGGCCTCTGCCCTGCCGGGGGCTGGCAACTCACCGTATCTCCACCATCCAGCTGGAAGCGGACGCTCTTCATGGTGCCTGCTTGGCTGGCACAGCTGCTGCCCCAGTGCCTGCTGCCAGGATGTGCCAGACACTGCACAGGCAGGTGGGCGGGCAGGCAGGCACTCCCACCATTGTGGTGCCCGCTGTTATTGAGTTGGCTGAGTCACAGCTTAACCCTTCCTGTGCCCAGCCCCCAGTGTAAGAGCCTGAGTCCTCACTACGAGAGAGCTGGACCCATTAGCACGCAGTAGCCTCCGTCGCCTCCCCTGCTCTCCTTCACTGTCCTCTTAGCATCCTGGGCTCTGAGAATCCCAGGGCCAGGCTGGGGCTGGTGATAATCTCCTCCCCTGACATAGAGTCTGATTCATCTCCCAGCCTGGCTCATGATGCCTCCAGAACATGCTACTGGCCTCCACTCTGGAGGAAGGTTCAGAGGGGCCCATTGGAGAGTCCCCATGGAAGGCAAAGCATGGCAGCTTCCCCTGGCCAATGGGAACCTACCACCTGATCCATGGAATCCTAAGCTAGCCAAAGGGATCTTGTTCTCTGATCCATGAGGACCTACTCTGGGTACTGGCAATCCTGCACTGACCAATGGAGAGCTTGCCTTCTTGCCCGCAAGAATCCTGTTCTGACCAATGGGGCCTTGCCTCCTCGTCCATGAAATCCTGTGCTGACCAATGGAGATCTTGTTTCTCAGCTACAGAATCCTGTTCTGGCCAATGGGACGCTTGTCTGTGGAATCCTACGCTGCTAGCTAATGGAAAGCTTGTCTTCGCCTCCACAGAAACCTGTTCTAGTCAATCGGACTCTGCCTCCTTGTTCATGGAATCCTGAGCTGACCAATGGAAATTTTGCCTTCTCAACCACAGAATCCCGTCCTGGCCAATAGGACCGTTTCCTTGTCCATGGAATTCAGCCCTGACTAATGGGACCTCGGCCTCCAATGGAGAGGATGGCATTTCCCTTCCCGCCTGCCCTCTCTCCTGGGCCTTTCAGCATGTCCCAGCGCAGAGCCTGTTCTCCTTTAGGTGGTGCTTTCCCTGCTCAGCATTTTCCCCTTGCACTCCCAAGATATTTCCTCTCCCTCCCAGCGCTGGATGGGATAGGAAGCAGATCAGCTTTCAAAGACACCTGTCCAGCAGGAAATACAGGTTTGGGACCTGTTCAATGTCTGCGCTCCTGGCATCTTAAGCAAGCTCAAACCCTTCAGTGCCTTTATGCAGAATGCAAACAGACCCAGCACAATGGGGAGTCGTCTGCCTCTGGGCAGTCACCCTGCACCGAGCCTGTCTTCCTTCCTGTGGGGTTTGGAAATGGGATCCTCACCCCTACAGGAGATTTGCTGAGGAGGTGACCAGCAGGTAGAGGAAGTGCAAACTTCTTCCAGAGTCCTAGGGTCCAGCCACACAGCTCCCTGCTATCCCAGCCGGCCACAATCAGAGTCCCGTACATTCTGCAATTTCCCTCCCTCCAAATTCTACAAGCAGGACTTCTGGAAGCAGAATAATTATGCAAGTAAAATAATTATGCAAATTAACCAAATCCCACCAATTACAGAAATTTTAAATGCAAATTAATTTCCCAGCATGCCACCGTATGAATTTTGAACTAGGGCTGAATCAAAACAGACATTACCATTGTCACAGATTTTTTTGCATTTTTGAAACGTCGACCGGAATTCCAATGTGGATTTCAACTGCGACGGAATTCTGATTAAAACTCCGAAAGTATTATTTTTTCTCCTACTGCACATGTGCAAATGGCGGAGGCCTACACTGCGCTGCCAATTCTGTGCCATGCGCAGAAGGAGGCAAAATATTTTCCAACAAAACATGGATCATATCGTATTCTGGCCCAGGTTTTGCCTGATTGATTGAAACAGCAGAGCCACCAAAAATGGAATGTAGGCCGAAAATTTGATTTAGCCCTATTTTGAACATCTCGTGTCAGGAAAAAACCCTCACAAAACACCACCCGGGCCTCTCAGCAGGGTGGTCATGGGCTGCTTCTCTTTAGCAGCTGTACCAAAGGGTTCCATGGCCCCGGAGTATATGTCAACACCTCATTGGCCAGTTTCACAACATAGGATTGGCATCTCACAGTGCTCCCCACTCAGGCTGTAAATCTGCTCTGCCAGAGGAAATTTCTGCAACTCTTTGGCCAAATGCAAAATTCGGTGAAAGTGGCTGCTATTGCAGCAGTGCAGAATCCATAGGGCCCTGCTCCCAGCTTTGTCGATGCCTCGTTACGGTCGCAGTCCTTGTGCTATCCCAGTCATGGCTCTACTGATGCCCGCAGTCCTAATCCACAGCTCCCCACCACATACACAGCTCTGTCAGAGCCTCTCAGTCCCAGCCTGCTGCCTCCTCCTCTTCCAGCCTTAGTTCTCTCTCTCTCAGCTTGGCCTGGCACGCCCCTCCTGCCACAGAGAATTGTAACGCCTCATGCAAAACCCCTGGCCCTCCAGGCTGCCTGCTCCCCAAACTGTGCACCAGGCTCACCTTGATGTACCTCTTGCGGTTCACGTACAGATGCACCAGGGACCTGAACTTGATCAGACACTTCCTGCGCTGCCGGTACCTTTGCCTGCAAGGCAAAAACCCCTCAGTGAATGGGGAGAACAGAGAAAGAGCGTATGGAGCCTCATACATCAACCGTGCCCTGGAACAGGCAGGCCAGAGCTGGGATGGTGTGCGCAACGAGAGAGGGGACATGGGCTCTAACCACTGCTGAATCAGTCCTGACCGATTGCTACTCGGTCCCCAAGGTCAGTATAGGGGTCACCCCCCCAGCCCAGCCCAGGTTCCCTCCGGTGAGAGGCCCACATTTGGGGGTGGGATGCGAGAGCTGCCCCGGGCAGCCAGCCAGCTCCAGAGAGGGAGCCCTAGGCACCAGCACCTGGCGAGGTAGCCACGGGACTGTGTCTGGACGAGGACAATCTTGCGGCGCAGGGAGCGGAAACGTTTCTTGATGAAGAAGCCGCGAGCGAATCGCTGCAGAGTCAGTACCGCCATGTGCACGACGCAGACCCGCTTGCTCTCCAGCAGCTGGTAGACATGCTCCTTCATGAAGAGCTAGTGGGGACAGAGAGAGGGGAGGGGGCAGTCAGGTGAGACCCCAGGGGGCAGCTACCAATTCCCCCATCCCAGTTGGACGGCTAGCACACTCTGACCCAAGGGATGGAGAACCACCATGGTCCATAAACAGCCCTGTGAATTCTGCACTGCCGTTTTTAGCAGAATTTTGTATTTGTCATAGAAATTGCCTCTGGCAGCACAGAATGACAGCCTAAGCAGGGAACACTGCAAGCTAGCCAATGGGATGTCAGCACTGGGAGCTAGCCAATGGGGTGCTAGTATTTGTTAGTTGCTGGTATATATTCTGGGGCTTTGAAGCCACAACTTGTGAAGAGGAGCAGCCCACAACCCTCCCAAGAGGAGAGAAGAGCTCCCTTGCTAATTGGTCCATGGGGTGTTTTGGGGGGGAGGGGTTGACATAAGACGTGTCGAAAATGGATGCAGTAGCATTCTGGGAAATTAATGTGCATTCAAAATTTGCATTGTTTATTCTGCTTGAAAAATGTGGGCTTCCTGATTGTAGAATTTGGACCAAAAAAATGCAGGCTCCATAAGGTCCTGGCCGTAAATAGCATAAGGATTCCCATCCCGGCTCTCCCCTTCTCGGGTCACACCCAGCCAGGGTGGGAGGAGATGGCAGTGGCGTACCTTGGTGACTCCGATGCAGTACATGGAAGGGGTGGCCGCACACAGCTTCCTCAGCACCTCGATACAGCTAACCCCATCGGGAACGGTCCCTGGCCTGATGTCAATGAGGCACCGGTACCTAGAGGACAAGGGAGTAGGGCTAACAAGTGAGCTCAGGACTCCGGCATGAAGGATTCCCAGGCAATTTGTGGAATAAGCTGCCTCTGTGAAGGTCTTAGCCTAACCTCTAATAGTGTAACACTGTCACCTCTAGTGGTGGCACTAGACCACACAAGAGGCTGTGGCCTTCTATACGCGCTAGGCCACACAAAGGCCTTGGCGCTCTGTCCCCCTCTAGTGGCGGCGCTGGGCCACACAGAGGCTGTGGCGCTCTGTCCCCCTCTAGTGGTGGCGTTGGGCCACGCAGAGGCTGTGGCGCTCTGTCCTCCTCTAGTGGTGGCGCTGGACCACACAGAGGCTGTGGTGCTCTGTCCCCCTCTAGTGGTGGTGCTGGGCCACACAGAGGCTGTGACGCTCTGTCCCCCTCTAGTGGTGACGCTGGACCACACAGAGGCTGTGGCGCTCTGTCCCCCTCTAGTGGTGATATTGGGCCTCACAGAGGCTGTGGCGCTCTGTCCCCCTCTAGTGGTGATATTGGGCCTCACCGAGGCTGTGGCACTCTGTCCCTCTCTGGGTGGTAGCACTAGGCCATAGAGAGTTTCATGAGTCTGTTACTTGACAGAACTAACAAAGTCAGGTCTCCTAGCTCATTTAGTAGAGGCTCATTCTCATGGAGCAAGAGGTCCATAGTTCAAGCCCTGTGGCGAATGACCCATCTGGAGACACCATGCTGTCAGAAGTCAGCACAGTCCTGAAACATGAGGATTTATATATCTGCCTAGAATCTGTCCTTATTAACTCTTGAATACTACTGTAAACCGTAGAGATGTCATTTGGTGAGGACTCTACATTTGAGGATCCGTCCGTCCATCCCACCATTTCCCCAGACAAACTCTCCGCTGCCCCTGCCAAAGCTCCTCTGCCATCAGAGCCAAAGCGCACTGTACCTGTCAATGAAGACGTGGAAGGGGATACGGACGGGGAAGCCTTCTTTGCGGATGCGGATGGTCTCCAAGATGCCCGAGTAACGCAGCTGGCTGCTGACCACGTCCCCCTCAAAGAGGCCTGGCTCCTGGGCATGAATAAAGGAGGGGGAGTTTGTTACAGGCAGGCATTGGACAGGACCATGTGGGGCAAAGTTGGGTCTGTGGTGTGAGGAGAGCGGCAGAACACACTGATACAAGGCAGGCAGGCCTCCTGGCTGCCCAAGACCAGTGACAAGGAACATTCTGTCTCCGATCCCATGCTCAGAAAAGCACTTTTGGCATGTGCTTTAGGCCCTCATTTTAGGACTCTGACCCACCACGTTTGTAGGCCAGAATTGCCCCATGCAGGAGCCATTCCTCCCCTTCCTGTAGCTGCCATCTTAAAAAGCACTGAGAGGCCCTGGATGGAAAAATGGACTTGAGTGGAGAGGCTGGTGGCTGAGGCAGGGGGAGAGACTTATGGGGTGGATCCAGGAGGGTGGTTTGGGGGAGTTTGTGAGAGGTAAGCTGGAGGAGTAGCAGGAGCTATCCGGAGGAGAAGAGGCTGGGGGGGGTTGGAGGAGGTTTGCCAGATCAAAATTTCAAAACCAAGGGATGCTCCAGAGTGGAGGGCTACTGAAATAAGCAGTGGCCGTTCTGTCCTGTCGAGCTGTGGGGGTTCAGAATAAGGGAACGGGATACCGGTTACATAAATAGCAGATGTCCATTATGTTGTATAGAGCTATGGGGCTCTGAAATTTTATTTATTTTATTTATTATAAAATGTGTATGCTGCCCCCTCCTGCTAAAAGCATCTCGGGGCAGCCAACAACATATTAAAACAGATTAAAAACAACAATAATACAATTAAAAAACCCACAATAAATTGGGGATTTCCCCCTCCCATTCTAGATTGTAAGGGCCCTGGGGCAGGGGCCAGTCTCTACAATCATGACTGTTCAGTGCCAGGCACATTGCTGGGCAATAATCATAATATAATATCGACATCTCTTCTACGAAAAGACACCTGGCAGCAAGCCTAAGGAGAAGCTTGTCATGATGGGGGAGGATGGAATGAATGACATGGCTGCGTTGGGGGTTCTGGAGGGGCGGCTGTTCTGGGGGGGCGGGGGCAGGGTGTCCCCTTTAATATTCGGACCAAACTGGCTCCACTTGCTGTTCCACGATTCACTCTCACCTTCTTGTTGTTGGGCTTCAGACAGCGAACAAAGAAAGGGTTGCACCTGAAGAGAGAGAGAGAGAGAGAGAGAGAGAGAGAGATGCTCACAGTGCGGATGTTGAGGTTTAACTTACAAGGCAGGAGTCTTGAAAGGGAAATGCAAGTCATTCCAGGTGCTGTATCCAGCGGCAGAACAGTCAGAAGCCTGGGGCTGTCCCACAACTGTCCATCAATGGGGAAGGCAGACCCTGCTGCTTTTTCTGGAGGGGGGTTGTTGTGTGAAGGGGGTTTGCGGTCGGTGCAAGTGAGCCCTCCCTGGCAAATCAATTTCCCCGACAGTCATGGTTCGTACCTAAAATCTTTAGTGGGAAATTGGGGAGGACGCAAGTTGGGATGGGGAGAGCGCACAGGATCCCAATACACACCCAGCGGCTTGTTCATAGGGACTAAGGAGGGGAAGGATTTGCTGGCGAGCCTGTGCCCTATCAGCTCCTATGGGCAAGCTGCCACTGTGCCCTGATCCCTCTTCCCACAAAGCCTCTTGCACCTGCCCCCTGGGGGAGGCTGCATGGCCTGTACTCCGTGTTCCTGCTCCGCTGGAGGAATCTTGGGAGACTGCATTTAAGATTACTCCATGATTTTAATGGCTAAGGCACCATCACTGAGGGAAACGCCATCTTGTCAGGCAGGCGTCTTGAGGTGGAAGGAGGAACCTACTTCTTCTGCCAAAAAGGGAGATAGGTCTGACCCCCCAAAATTACCGGCCAATTCGTTTTCTTATTCTAAGCTACTGCGAGATCGTTTATTAACATGGGTACCTGATAAAGGGATACTGGCGGAAGCGCAAGCTGGGTTTTGTGCGTCCAAGGGCACAAAATTTTGAGAGAGCACATTGCTTTGTGCTCTCTCATATCATTGAGAAATATAAAGCCAGGAAAATGAAATTGTTTGCTGCCTTTATTGATTTTACGGTAGCATTTGATCTTATCAACTGGGATCGGTTATGGTCTAAGTTGATGGATCTACAGATAGATAGAAGGTTGTCACTACTTATAAAGTCCCTTTACTCCAATACAACACTTCAGGGCCATATCAACTCCAAGGGTACCCTTTCTGAGCCTATTCCTACCTCCCGAGGGGTTAGACAAGGATGCCTGTTGGCCCCTATGCTGTTTAACTTATTTGTTAATAGTCTGATTATCGGTAATTACATGGCCCCAGAGATAGAAGATCGCAAACTATCAATCTTAATGTTTGCTGATGATACGGGCCTTTTGTCCACAAGCAGTTTGGGATTGATCTCCCTGCTGGAAGATTTTGGATCTGCTTGTTTTCTTGAGGACCTGACCATAAATTATCAGAAAACTAAAGTTATGGTTTTTTCCTCTAGTTTTAAATGTGAAAGCTGGTATCTTAATGGTTTTAAATTAGAACAGGTCTGTTTTTTTTCCAAATATCTAGGTGTAGTTTGTTTTTTCTTCTTCAACGGGCTGTGGTCTCTACATCTTAAATCAGTTAAACAGGCCATTACATCTTCTATGGCATAACTTTTGAAATTGGGGGGGGGGCTGGGAGGATGTTTGGTCAGGCCTGCCCTAAGGATTTTTCAAGCCAAATTAATCTCCCAAATTTGTTTTGGTGCCCAAATTTGGGTAGTTCACCGTCTGTATCTGCTTTTTTGGCACCGTTACAGAACAAATATTTACACATTCTTTTGGGGGTGCCAATGATAGTTTCACCAGTGGTTTTGAGATTGGAAACTTGGATGATTTCCATTGCTTCACAGATTGTGATCTTGTTGCTCTTGTTCTGATTGAGGACCTTTCATTCTCCCCTGCAGTCCCTTCCGAAATTATGTCTTACTGAGAAGATGGAGAGCACATGTGGCAACAAAGACCTTTGGTGGCGGGTGACAGACCATAGAATGAGACGGTTGGGCTTTTCCCCAGACTTTTTATTATCTCTAACAGCAAAGAGGCTGGAAGATTAATCAAGCGCAGAGTTTATGATACTGAGTTCCAAGTACACATGCCCAGGTCTCTGCATCAAGAATCTCTCCTTGGTATAAATATTGGTTGCCAGGGTTGGGGGGGGAGGGGGGGGCTAGCTATCTTTCTACATGAATTAATCCTGCCCGCAGGAAGGCTTTTACCTGTCTCTTATACACATCTAGATGTGTATAAGAGACAGGGGAGGGGGCAGGTGGAGGGCTTGTTCCATTATTTACTATTCTGTCCTCTCGATATTCAACAAAAGGAAACCTTATTTAGGGATGTGGGAGTGACTCCTGAATGGTCCAGCCTTAGCTTACTGGTATCTTTGTTAGCTGACAAAAGAGAGCCTGTGACAACGGCACTGGCATCCTTTGCCGTTGCAACAATGAGATTGAGAGCCCTGGAGGTTAAATCCCTGGAAACCCTAAATGACTCATCCTATGTCTTGACTGAGATTTCCTGCGAGGTTTGCTATGTCTTCTTTGTGTGACAACAGTGTGTGTGTTTTGAGGCTCTATTTTGGTTGTATTTTATTCTGAGTTGTAGTGAACATGTTGTAGGAATGTCGTTTTGGTTTTATGTATGTTTTGACAAGGCTAACAAGCCAGTGCAATAACATGATTGATACTTCTTCTGCCAGGCTTCCCTAGCTCCTCACCCTCATGATTTCTCACTGGCACGGCTTCTACTGTCCTGTCCTTCAGGGTCCCCCTTCTCCCCCGGCCCTAAGCTAAGCGCGTGCCCCTGCAACTTCTCAACACTGCAAATGTCTCTATGTTCCCTTTCTCCTTGCTGATCCTCCCTTGGTGCATTCTAGATTGTAAGCCCTGTGGGGCATCTCTAAGCAGGACTGTTCAGCACCAAGACTATTGCTGGGGCTCTATAAAGCAATAAATAATAATAATAATAATAATAAAGGCCAGGGGAATTCATCTAACTGTTCCTGTATTCAGTCCAGACCTTCTGGATGTCAAGGCTGCAGGAGACAGACTCCTCCACCAGGGCATAGCTAACTTGGAAGAGGCCCTAGTACAGAAAATGGAATGGGACGCCCACCCACCCCCGGTTCTCTCCTGGGCCGGGGAGAGAGTTGCACCAGAGAGCATGGGGAGGGGAGGGCTTAGGGGTCCCCCTGGCAAATGCATTGCCTATCCCTATTATCGCTGCACCCAGCCCTAGACAGACCAGCTCTCTGCACCATACGTCTCACCGAGCTTCATCATTTGGCCATTGAGAAGCCCGCTCTGCCCCTAAATAGCCCCTTTACTGTCAGAAACGCCCCCCTGCCCCCATGATTCTCGCTTGCTCACCTCTCCATTTTCTCCACCAGGTCCAGGAGCGACTGCTGAAATTTAGCAGCCACCGTGGGCGCCTTGTACCGCCGGGTGACCGTGCTGTTCTTCCCCATCACCGTCTTCTGCTGGGCCACCAGCTGGGCGTGGCTGAAGAACAGGTTGGCCACCACCTTTGTAAAGACAGGGAGCAGGGTGGGAGGCCAAGGATACAGGAAGAAGGGGGCAATGCCAGCTGCCTTCCAGACATTGACCTCTACAGGGGGTGCCTGGATGAGTGGTGAGAGCCTAGGTTTGGGAGCCATAAGAACATAGTCCGTGCCAGACTGGGTCAGACCAATGGTCCATCTAGCCCAGCATCCTGTCTCCGACAGCGGCCAGTCACGGTGGCTTGGGAGAAGCACCCAACAGGTCACAATGGGGGATCCATTCCCTGTTGTTTTCCCCCAGCTCCCGTCATGTTCCCTGATCCTGTCTGGCTAATAGCTGCTAATGGACCTATCTTCCAGAAACTTGTCCAAACCTCTTTTAAACTCAGCTCTAGTACTGGCCCAGGACTCCTGGGTTCTATCCCTGACTCAGTCAGGCAGGGCCTGGGTTGGAACTGGTGTCCCTAGTGTCTCAGCGCCACCAGCTGGCTCTGGAGTGCTGCTCTGGATTGGCCCTGCCTTCTCCCTCCTTACCCCTTTATTGTGCCTTCGTGCCAGGCCTCCCTCCTGTTTCTGATCGGCTCCCTGAGGGTTTATAAGGCTGCCGAGCTCCCTGAGGAAGATGGGTGAAACAATATCCTGCCTTCCTGCCCCGTTCCCTGCCTGGCCTTGTTCCCAGACCCTGCTCTGTTCCTAGCCTCTGCCCTTCACCCCAACTCTGCTTCTTCCTCCCAGTCCTGCCCCTGAGCCTGCACCTTGCCCCAACCTCACTAGCATGCAGTGAGGGGGGGCCCTGTTGAACCCAGGTCCCAGACTCTGAGGGCGCCCTTCCCAAGAAGCCTGAGCACTGCTAGGAAATGTTCAGAGTGAGTGGGGGCAGAGTACTGGCCCCCTACTCCCTCCTCCACCCACTCTGAAAATTCCCTACCAATCCTCAGGCCTCTTGCGAAGGGTCCCCCTCAGAGGGTTGGGCAATGGAGCAAGCTTCCTAGGGAGGTGGTGGGCTATCCATCGTTGGAGGCTGTCAAAAAGAGGCTGGGCAGGCATCTGTCGGGGATGTTGTAGCTATCGTCCTCCTGCCTCCAAACACGGGGCTGGACTAGATGACCCTCGAAGTCCCTTCCAGCTCTATGATTCTAAGTAACAGCTGCCACCCAGCACGGAAGCACAAAGGGTTTCCAAGAGGGCAGCTCATATGACAACCCTGTGTATACTAGGCAACAGGGATGGGATGATCGGTATCGGATGAATCCGATAATGCTTATCATCGGCGATATCGGATTCATCCGATAATATCGGTATCGGCATATCGGGTTTTTTAACATTGCCGATTTTTGCTCTTTAACACTGTGGCCATTTTAATAATGGTCGCAATGTTAAAGATCTGAAAAATCGGCAATGTTAAAAAAACGATATGCCGATATCGATAAATCCGGTATTGGATGACTCCGATAACGATAAAACCAGTAACCGATAATTTGCCGATAGTCCCATCCCTACTAGGCAAATGAATTGCGGACCCTAAACAGCAGCACGTATGAAGACGATTCCGCTACAGCGGCCTGTCCTCTAGCCTTCACGCTGACCCACGTTGGTGATCAGTTCCCTAGCCCTGCCACTTCCACGGCAATTGCAGGAATTGGAGAGAGAAAAGGAGGAGACCTTCACCAACCCTTACCTTGGTTTTGCTGTTGACAAAAAGGTCCAGAACGTCCTGGCGAACTTGGTCATAGTTTTTATCCAAAAACTTGTGCACCTGGGGGAAAAGAAACAATCCTTCCATTCACTGATTTCGTCTCCGGTTCTAAGCAATGCCTTGAAACGGTAGATTCCCAGCCGGCTTACACGGGCTTCATACTAGGGAGGAATCCAAATTTTGGCCCGGATTCCGTTTTTGAAGAATTCGGCTGTTCCGATCATTCAGGCAAAATGCGGACCAGATACGATATGATCCGCGTTTCATCCAAACCATCAGAATAATTTCAGCTCCTCCTGTGTGAAGGTGGTGGTGGCCGTCCTGCACACGTGCAAAGTGGGAGAGCGTGGGGGGGGGGCATTTTGCGCGTGCGCGGTACAGCTCTCGCCATTTGGCGTGCGCGCAGTAGGAGGCCAAATCGCTCCTTCAGAAATCCGACTGGCGTTCCAATTGAAGTTTCGAAAATGCGGGGAAAATTCCGCAAAGAGGCTGCTTTGATTCAGCTCTGGTTCGTCCCAGTGGGGTTGATGGGCCAGGCTGCCGACGGGTGCAGACCAGAGTAGCTCTGAAATGAAGCCAGTGGGCCAGAAATAAATGCAGATGGTGCAAATGAAGGTCAGTTCATGATTAAACTAGACGTCAGTGGAGTGATGTGATTGAGAACAGCTAAGAATCTAGCCGTACACAGAGAGAGGAAAGAAAGAGCAAGTGTGCGGCATGGGGGCGTGAGTTACAAACCACCTATTCCACGGACGCTGGAGGTTTCCCAATAGCATTACTGACGCAACCAGCCACCAACACTTCACGGGAAACGTGCAGAGCCGGACTTAGGAGCAGGCAAAAAGGCACCTGCCTCAGTGGCAGATTTGGGGGTGTGTGTTAGGGGCTTCTGCTCTCAGTCTGTGCCTGCCTGGTCATAAAGCCCCCTCCCGCTGCTGCCACCGCACTGTCTCAGCTGCGCTGCTCACAGCCTGGGGGGGGGGGGGG
>QEPC01010859.1:15509309-15537877 GCA_003113815.1 Sphenodon punctatus | reverse complement strand
GGAGAAGCACCCAACAGGTCACAATGGGGAATCCATTCCCTGTTGTTTTCCCCCAGCTCCCGTCATGTTCCCCAATCCTGTCTGGCTAATAGCTGCTAATGGACCTATCTTCCAGAAACTTGTCCAAACTCCTTTTAAACTCAGCTCTAGTACTGGCCCTTACCGCAGCCTCTGGCAGTAGACTCCACAACCCAATTATACGCTGAGTGAAAAAATATTTTCCTTTTATTTGTTTTAAACTTGCCACCCATGAGTTTCCTGGAGTGTCCCCTAGTTCTAGCACTAGCTGAGAGGGTAAATAACTGCTCCTTGTTTATTAGTTCCACACCACTCATGATATTTATAGACCTCTATCCTATCCTCTCAGTCGTCTCTTCTCCAAACTGAAGAGCCCCAACCTACCAAGCCTCTCCTCCTACGGGAGCCCTTCACCACGTTTATTGCCCTTCTCTGGACCTTTTCTAGGTCAGCGATGACTTTTTTGAGTGGCCCCTGGGAGGGAAAAGGTTCCCCACGCCTGGTTTAGTGGCTACAAGTGTGTACCCAGCCAGTCCTGCTCCGTTCGACAGGGCTGGCCTGGGGAAGAAGCTTGGAATGGCAGGTCCTTGTGCAGAGGATGGAATGGGCCCCTCCACCTTTCATCCCAGGAGCAGGGGATGTGGCTGCAGCAGGCAGTGTGAACCCCCCCTGGCTTGTAGGCCCGGGTGCAGCTGCGTGCATAAAAAACTTTGTGAGCAATTCCCCTTAAAGAAACAGTAACAGAGATGCTAATTCCCAGGTGAATGAAACTTTGCAGGTTCTGATCCTGCATGAACTTATCCCCTGGGGACTCACACCCTGTTACAGCCATATAGAAGCTTGGGGTGGGAGTGTTTTAACGGGTCTGCTCAGTTCAGGAAGCGGAAGGTCCAGAGCATAGATCTGTGCCATGAATCTGCCCGCTATCCTTGTGTCCGTGCCCTCATCTCTGCTCCATTATCCTGAGCTCGGCTTTCCAGCGCTTGGGTTAGAATCATAGAATCTTAGAGCTGGAAGGGGCCTCAGAGGCCATCTAGTCCAACCTCCCGCTCAGTGCAGGAAATCCACAGCGACAGCATCCCCGACAGATGGGCCGTCCGGCCTCTGTTTGAAAACCTCCAGCGAAGGAGAGTCCGCCGCCTCCCTAGGCAGTGTCTGTTCCGCTGTCAAACAGCTCTCAGCATTAGGAAGTTCTTCCTAATGTTTAGCCGAAATCTGCTCTCTTGTAATCTGAGCCCAATGGTTCTAGTTCTGCCCTCAGGAGCGACAGAGAACAAGTCGGCTCCATCTTCTCTGTGCCAGCCCTTCAGAAATTTGAAGCCGGCTATCATGTCTCCCCTTAGTCTCTTCTCTAGGCTAAACACACCCAGCTCCTTCAGCCTTTCCTCATAGGGCTTGGTTTCCAGACCCCTGACCATCTTCGTCGCCCTCCTCTGAACCCGTTTCAGTTTGTCAATGTCCTTCTTAAAATGTGGTGCCCAGAACTGGACACAGTTACTCCAGATGAGAGCTTGTCTGACCAGCGCAGAATAGAGTGGAACTAAGGGCGTTTATGGACGAGACAAAAAAGGCGGCTGATCCTTTGATCAGCCGCCTTTCTTGCCGCTCGTCTACATGCGTGGCCTGCTTTTTAATCCGCGTCGGAGGGGGCAGGCGATCCTGCCCCCTCCGACGCGGATTCCCGGAGTGCCGGCTTTACGCCGCACTTCCTGGTCCCGTGCGCGAGAGCGCATGCGCAGAAGGGCGCGCATGCGCCTCGCACTCTGCGCCGTGTCTGAACATCAGACACGGCACGCAGAGACGCCGCGGCGGGAAAACCCGGCGTTTAGCGATCCCGCTTGTAAGCGGGATCGTCTATAAACGCCCTAGGACTTCTCGTGACCTGGACACTCTGCTTCTGTTAATACAGCCTAAAATTACATTAGCCTTTGCTGACTCATGTTCAGCTTGTGATCAACTACAACCCCAAGATCCTTTTCACACGTACTGCTGCCAAGCCAGGGATCACCCATCCTATACTTGTGCATTTGATTTTTCTTACCTAAATGAAGAACTTTACATTGATCGTTCTTGAATTTCATTTTGTTAGTTTTGGCCCAGCTTTCTATCCTGTCAAAATCATTTTGAATCTTGTTTCTGGCTTCTACGGTGTTAGCGATCCCTCCCAGTTTTGTGTCATCTGCAAATCTGATAAGCATCCCCTCTACTCCCTCATCAAGGTTAGGAAGGGGATTTAGGGGCTAGATCTAGGAACTGGGAAGGAGCCAAATAAAAGCTAGCCACAGGCTGCATTTGACCCCTGAGCCTGGGGTTCCCCACCCTTACTTAAACTGAGTGTGATCATTAACCCATCCTTCAGGGCATATAAACTGGCAACCTCCAAGGCTGCTCCATGCCCTGTGCAGCATTGCCCATTATACTAAAGAGAACACCTGGTCGCCCTGAGCAAAGTGCTTGCAATCAGACCCGATGGCAGGTGAGACTCACTTGTTTTTAGCATCACAGAATGGAAGGAGTGTTGTCTGGCAGTTGGGACACGGAGCTAGCAGGAGGGATGTTAGGACATCTGGGTTCTCCTTCCTACCTCTGCCACTGCCTCACCGTGCGACCTTGGGTATGCCACTTTCCAGGGTTTATTCCTCCTTTCGTCTCCTGCCCTTCCAGGATCCTGGTAGAGCAGGGGTTGGGGAACCTTTTCCCTCCCAGGGGCCACTTTGAGAATTAGTACAAGCTCCAAGGGCTGCAGAGAAGTTTGGGCACAGGTTCAGGAAGAGGAGGGTCCAGATCATGGATCTGTTCCCTGTCCTTGTGTGCAGGCCCCTCCTCTCTGCCCCCTTCCCCCGAGCTCAATCTTTCCGTGTTTGGGGACAAGAACTGGAAAGGGGCACATAAACTCTAGCGGTGGGGCAGGCCACATTTGGCTCCTGCGTACAAGATTCCACACCCCTGGCCTAGGACTTCCCTAGGCCACTTGTTCTATTGCTGAGCACCTCTTACTATTAGGAAGTTTGTCCTGATATTTAACCGAGATCTCCCTTCCTAGGATAGTTAAGAAAAGAATGAAGTAGCTGGGTCATGTTCAAGGACACGTGTTCACTGCATTTCCCCCACTGGCGGCAATGAGAAATATGCAGGTCCCTGGTCATGCTGAACAAATGGAAGGAGCAAGAACTGTAAAGGAGGTAAAATAACCAATATCCAAAGGTAAAAGTCAGAAGGCCAAAAAAGACATGGGGAAAAAAAAAACAGTAAAAGAAGCATCAACAGATTGTCGATAACATGGAATGATGCTAAAAAGCTCTAAAAGAATCAAGCTGGCTGCGGCCTTATTCACCTGTTAAGGGGTGAGAAGAGTGAAAGAATGATAGAATGAGTGAACGAACGAATGAGTGAATGAATGACATCCAGTTCCCGCTGGGGTTGATCTTGGTTCCAAGTCCTCTGAGGAGTTACCTGGCGGCTTACGGTTTACCTGAGGGAAGCAGCTTTGATCGTCTAGGATCCTCAGAATCCCATAAGGCTTTTGGGCAATCAGATCGATGCAGGGCTGGTTGTCACTGAAGGCAATTTCCTTCCACTCTATCTGCTCTCGGATGTACTCCTCCTGCGGGAAGGGCAAGGGAGCGGGTCACAGGAAGGCACCAACCGGGTGATACATCTCGGTTATGATTATACACCACTCTGGCCTGGACAGTATCTTCTGGAGAACAGCTTGTGGGGGGCCTCCAAGAATCAAAGTTTGAGAACATCGCTAAGCCAGCTCTCCAGCCTATGAAGCTGACTTGGGGGAGTAGGAATGGTAGCTTGCCCTCGGGTGCCAGTGTTACAAAGGGGCAAAGAGGCCATGCCCTCATCTGCAGGCTCAACAAGGTACCAGGCACTGAAAGGAGATGCCCAGGTTCCTGTAACAGGTGGTGCAGAATGCAGCAGCCCACGTTCCATCACGGATGGGATGCGGAGAGCACATTGCACCTGTGCTTCAAGCTCTGCACCGTCTGAAGGCACGCTTACTAAAAAGACATGTTGCAGGCCCTGCACTGACGCCTAAGGCACCAATGCAGGCCCTGAAGCATGTATTTTTAGTAAGTGTTTCTCCAAAATGTGCCTAGGTGACAGCCCTAGTCCTGGCTCCCAATCGCTTTCTGGGCACAATTCAACGTGCCGGCTTTTTGGCCAATACAACCCTAAATGGTCCTGGGCTCCGCCTATCTGAAAGGCCGCCCCCGCCCCTGCGCTAGATCACGCAATCCTCCAGCTGAACCCATTGGGCTCGCTTGCAAATCCCATCAGCGTGTCAACTGCCTGGGGAAATATTCTCGGTGGCTGCTCCACGGCCGTGGAACTCCCTTCCCCTGGAGGTTTGTCAAAGTCTAGGCCTGAGCATTTTCTGGAGGTGATGCCGAGACCTTTTTATTTGGCCAAGCGTTTGGCAGAAGGGAACAGGAGTGGGGGGGGGGGGGTGTTGGGGGAGAGTCTTGGGAGATTTTATATATTTTCATTTATTTACACATTTAATATGTTTCAGACAGACGTTTTCTATCTGTTGTTACCCCTCTCCCCCCACCCCTGAACCTTCCAGATAGGGCAGGATATAAATGTAAATAAACAGAGGGACCACCTTCATTGGACAGCGTTGGTAGTCAATCCCCCTCTTGGGGCTGACTGCTCTCTGGGAAATTAACTCTGATCCTGTTCTGAAGCCACCCTTCCTATGCTGCTCCCTTCAGTGCCAGGGTGTTAGCTTCCGAGGGCTGGGCTCAGGAAAGGATGAAGAGAAGGACAGAGGCAGCGGTAGGAAGGGTGACAGTTAGAGAAAGGAAACCTTTCAGCCCTTCTCTGATGCCAGGGAGACTTGCTGCTCAGCACAGGAACTGGGGCTTGCCGGCCTCCGAGAGCATACAGCTCATCATTGAGGCCAAGGAAAGAAAGCAATACAGATACAGATACAGAAAAAGATACAGATCGGATACAGATACAGAAACGCAGAGGGCACAGGATAAGAGCCAATGTACAGGAAGGTAAAACTGCAATGCTAAGCAAGGTGATGGGGGGGCATAAGGGAACCAGGCAGATGGGGGACTGGGGGGAACCACCAGGCTAGTGGGGCAAGACAAGGTAGCACGAGAAGCCAGACGGCGGGGAAGAGCTTAGCAGTGCAAGGCAAGGATAGCCAGCTCAGGCAGCAAGGAAGGGGAAGCTACGCAAGATGAACACTGAGGGGCGGTGGGGGGGGGGGAGACACCGGCTGTAGGAGAGAGGAATGCACAACTGTGTGGGAACCCAAGCTGAAGAAGAAGAGACACCCCAGATTAGCCAGACCTATGCTGTAAGCAGGTAAGGGGGGAAAGAACACAAACCAGCTGGGCACCAAGCTAAGGAGGAAGGGGGTGGGGAGAGAGAGACAATGGGCCAAATGAATCAAGAGCTAGAAAAGCAGAAGTCATGACTAAACAAAGACACATGAGGGAGGATGAAACCCACAAAGGGAAGACTCAGAACCGGGCTACCCCTGCTAAGGGAAGGAACCTCAGCCAAACAATCCACCGACACAGGGAGAGAGGTCAGCTTTGTCGCCACACAAAACCATGCACTGGGAACAGCTAAGATCCCGAGGGCGGGGGAATGCTGCACAAAACGAGGAGAAACAAGGACGGGTGAACGGAACAGGGCAGGAGAATGACACAAGGCTACAAGGAAAGGTATAACCTGACACAGGAGAGGTGGGGGAAACCAGGTGTGAGCTGAGCAAGAGTCAAAGGGAACGGCAACAGAAACTCCACCAACTTCCTACGGCTCCCAGCATGCCTCATATAAGGCTAAGAACCAATCAGGAAGCCGGCAGGCGTGTCCACAACCTATACTAGGTGCGGGAGGGACACAAGCGAGGAAACGCTGCTCGCTCACAAACCAAGCGGTGGCGTAGAGGAAACGGCAGCCGCCAATCAGGCTGGAAGGCTGCAGGGTCATGGCCAAGCCCTGACACAGGGACAGCTGCCAGCGTGAACCTGCCTTGCCGGAGCTCCTACCACTCTTGTGGTCCAAAGCAAACTGCCTGGGGTCCTGCCCCCGCTAGCCTTATAGCCCCAGGAACAGGAAGGGGCTGGGCTAAGACTGGTGAACATACAAATCTTAAAGGGCCAGTGCCTGCTCCATCACAGTTCCTTGCATTATCTCAGACTCACCTGCTCCTCCTTGAACACAATCTTGTTGAAGAAGAATTGAAGGTATTCGTTCGCATAATTGATGCACAGCTGCTCAAAGCTGTTGAAGCCAAGATCCTATTTAAAACAACAACAACAACAACACAGACGTGTAAGTTGTGTCTTGGAACAAACAAGAGCCTACTTCTCAGATGCCCTGACCCTTCCATCTCCCTGCAAACATCAGTGGCAAGGCATTTCTGGGAAGCTCCCTGCCTCACCTCAAAGCCGTAGATATCCAGGATAGCAATGGAGAGGGAGTCCTGTTTGGGATACACCAGCTTGTTGATCCTGTCTGTGAGCCAGCTGAAGAGCAGGGAGTACAAGATCTTGGCAACAGCATCTCTGGAAATAGGACAGACAGAGGCGTCAGTATCTAGCAGAGTCTGTGCACGGCACTGCCCACCTGAGAGCCAGCCATACTGGGCAACGGGCAGCAAGCATGTGATCAGACATCTCTTCCCCCCCCTCCCCCCCCCCAAGCCATTCCTCTCCAACTTGATCTCTCCGTTGCATCATTTCAAGCAGTCCTTGCTTTGCTCAGGACTCTTCAGCAACTTATAAAAATGCCACAGTAAGGGACTGTCCAAACAGCTTGGGTCCAAGCATCTGAAAGGCCTCCTCTTCCCTCATGTCCTGTCATGGCCTCTGAGTTCGGCCAGGAAGCGCCCTCTTGCAGGTTCCCTCTCTCAGCCAAGTTTCTACAACATGGGCACACCGAAGGGCCCCACCATTATGGAACTCCCTCCCCTTGGAGATTCGTCTAAGTCTCAGCCTGCTCCTCTTCCAGAAGCAACGCAAGACCTTTCTGTTCGGCCCGGCATTTGGCCGGCAGGGATAGGGTTGAGTGGGATTTGGGGCGAGGGAGGACTAGGCTGCTGGAGTGGTTTAAAGGGATTTTTAAAAGATGTTTTGATGGGTAGTAAGCCGCCCTGAGCATGAATAGGAAGGGTGGGGTATAAAAGTGAATGAATAAATAATAAATACTCATTAAATAAGTTTCCACCCCCACCACACCCCCGATGTTTGTCTCAGTTCCTCCCTCATCAACTTTAAAAAAGCACATGAAGACCTACCTCCAGGTGCTTTTAGGATTCACTACGGGTTTCCCCTCAATGTAGTCTGCCCTCCCTTGCTTTAAATGGATTTTTAGGCTTCTTTACCTAGGTAAAGGGAACGCCTTATTGGGGAGGTTGTGTCTGTCTGTGGCCCCGTATGTCATGGGTGACATCCCGCCCATTGTGACACGGCCCGGGCAGAGACTAAGCACTAAGGCCCCTGGTCACCGGGCAATGGTGGCAGGGACCAGTCATGGCTGCATCTGTACAGCAGGTGGGGAGGGGAGGGGGAAGGACCAGGGAACGGGGGAGCTGTAAAGAATTCCTTTGCTTTGCATGTACGGACGCCCTGGGCGTGCATCTTTCCTCACTTGTATATTGTTTGATAGTACTGTATTTTATTATTGTGAAGCTCTCCAAGCACCATTTGGCAAGGGGGCAGTATAAAAATAAAATTATTCTTATTATTAAGTCGGTCACGGCGCAATAAAGGGATAGTAAAGTTATGACACTTTGTGACGCAATGGGGAGGGCGTATTGGTTTTAATGCGATGTCACAATTGTTTCTTGTTACTCTTTCTTCAACTCCATTTCTATGTTTGAAATCTAAAAAAGATATTCCTGACGTCTGTAGCCCAAGGTCTCCGCGTCTAAGAACCGGGGTTCTACAAGACCGGTATTAAAAACGTGTGCAGCCCGAGGAGAAGGAAGGGATGTGATTTGTGTGACCTACGCTCTGAAGCGGGGGGAGGGGGTGTCTGTAGCAACGCGACAAACTGTCAGAAGAAGGGGGAGGGTGTTAAAAATGGCCAACAAACAACAAGAAGTCTAACATCCTTTCTGGACAGCCCCTGCCACTTTGAGTTACTTGCGTCCACGGAAGGATCTAGCGGCCTGTCCTGGGCTTCCTTGAGGGAGGCCAAGGAGGACGTGACAGGGTGACAGGGCAGGCACAGAACGGAGTGTCTTGCTGACGGGTACCACAGCCCAACAGAAGCCGGGACCATCAGGCTGCATCTCCTGCCCGGTCTTTATCGTCTGCGGCAGTGCCAGCTCCAGAGAAGCTGGGGGCCCCGTACAAAATGCTGGCAGGGGCCTCCTTCCTGGATCTGCACCCTGCAGTTGAGGGGATACGGGTCCCTACGGTGCACCAGCGTTTCTCATTTTCATGCTGTTGTTTCAAGTTTATTCACGGAGCCCATCCACCAGGGACCTCTGTGGGCCCACCCTGCCCCCGACACATGAAGTCCTTTGCAGTCAACAGCCTGCATGGGCCTGATTTGTTGTGTTTTTATGATACAGCCTCAGCCTCGGTTGGAATGGGTTCTGACGCAGAACCTGGAGTGGGGTCCCCTCTGCCCCCCTTCCCAGCGGCAGGGGATGCAGAGTGTGGGTCTCTCTGTTGCTGTACCTCCCATCCCTATTATAGCCATGTCCTTGGCCTCAGTCCTTCATTATTTCTCAGCCTCTCCTCATTGAAGCTTAGCTTTTGTGTGTCATGGCATCATACGATATCTTTATGCCCCGTACAGTAATGGGTGTTGTTATCTTGTATGGGGCTCCCTACACTGTAAGATTAGTACTGGGTTCAGGAGACAAAGGAAGTCATTAGCACCTCATTAAGAAAGAGCCATGTCTCACTTTCCTATTGTTTATTCATTGCTGGGGAGCAGGGGTGGGGCACTTTTTCTTTTGTTCACATCTTGGGATGAACACTGCTATCAAAACTCATCGAATCTCATGGCTTCCAGTACCATCTGTATGCTGATGATACCCAACTCTCTCTCTACACACACACACACACACACACACACACACACACACGCTATCCAGTCTCGTCTCACTAACTGCCTCTCTGACATTTCTGCCTGGATGTCTCATCAGCTCAAACTTAACATGGCTAAAACCGAACTCCTCATCTTCCCCCCTAATCCTTTCTCTCTCTCTTCCTTCTCTGTCTTTGGGGTCAACATCCAGCCTGTCCCTCAGGCACGCAGCCTAGGGTTCATCTTTGACTCCTCCCTCTCCTTTAAACCTCAGATCGATTCTGTTGCCAAATCTGCACAACGTTAGTAAGATCCATCCTTTCCTCACTGTTTCGTCTGCTAAAACCCTTGTCCATGCCCTGGTCATCTCTCATCCCGGCTATTGCAACCTCCTTCTCACTGGCCTTCCTCGCTCTTGCCTTGCTCCTCTCGTTTCCGTTCATAACTCTGCTGCCAAGGTCATCCACCTTGCCCGCCGCTTTGACCACGTGCAGCCCCTCCTCTCCTCTCTCTACTGGCTCCCTCTTCCTGAACGCATTCTCCACCAACTCCTGGTTTTTACCTACAAGGCTCTTCATTGCCTTGCTCCCCTCCATCTCTCAGCACTCATTTCCCGCTACACTCCTGTCCGGGAGCTGCGCTCCTCCTCTGCCACCACCCTCGCCTGCTCATGGCTTCCCTGCTCCTCAAAACACATCCGCCCCTTTTCCCTGGTAGCCCCCGATGCCTCCAACATCCTCGCTGAACACATTCGCTCGGCTTCCTCCCTCCAAATCCCTCCTCAAAACCCACCTCTCCTGTCAAGCTTTCCCTAGCTCCTCGTTCCCCTTGCCCCTTTGCTGACTTATCCTGAATCATCGTATCTTGTGGAACAATGAGTAACTACACCTTTGTAACTAAGTCAAGCACGTGCACCTGAGACCTCATGAGTTCATGTATGTATCCTTGTCTCTTCCTCTGTTCCCCCACTCTGTCTCCCCACCCCCTTGTCTCTCTCAGATTGTAAGCCCACTGGGGCAGGGACCGTGTCTCTTTCTTACAATTGTAAAGTACCAGGTACATTGCTTGCGCTATATAAATGCTTAATAAATAATAATAATAATAATTAGTGAACAAAGGCTGCTTGCACACATGCCGATTCTCTCATGAGATTCTATCTCACGTTAAATTAGCAGTAATGCGGAGCTGCATGCCCACGTTATTTCCTTGGGTTTGATTGATTTCTCACGCAAACTCACGTGACCTTGAAGGATCCGTTATTGAATTAAACGGACCCATGCTCACGTTACACACTTCCTGGTAATTTCATAACATGATGCTGGGTTTATCCTCCCTTCCCTGCAACTATCCCTCTGCAGGCTGCCCATAGCCAGGTGACTGCCTGCCTGCCTGCCTGCCTGCCTGCCTGCGGTGTTTCTTTTTTTAAAAAAATCCATCATTTCCATTACTAGAGGGTATTTAGAGTCATCTGCTAGAATTCCTAAAGGAAGTGTGTGGGGAAATTGACTAGCGTGCAATCCTGAATGCCTCTCCCCTCTTGACTCCCTGTTTAATGGATGGTTTTAACTTCTGAAGAGGCACTTCAGTTGCACAAAAGGATTTGTGATGAAGCAGGAGGAGGAATATTCCTTCCTCCAGGGGGGAGGGGGTTGCTGGGGAATGCCGGGGCTGTTGTTAAAGCCAGCAGAGGCTTCCCTTACTAGAGTCCTGTGCACCCCTCTCCCTCCAGCCCCTGCAAGCCACTACACGTTCTAATTTCACCATGATTTTAATTAACGTTAAATTAACTGCATGCGCACATTCCAATTTAACGATAAATAAAACTCACATTAGTGTCAGTGCTGGATTTCCCTACCCTGTTTGCTGGGATGAACCTTACAGAAATTTCCCGGCCGAATGAGAAAAGGCGCATACATCCGTTACTAAATCTCACAGTAGATACAAAATAACGTGAAATTGTGTGACGTGGACAAGCAGTCAAAGAAAGGGAACACCCAGGCAGGAGGGAGCTTTGAGCTTGGGGTCAAGATGAAAACTAAAAAAAGTAGAAGGGGTGGGAGTGTGTTTGTGAGAGAGGATTCTTTAGCTGCTGAAAAGGGACGCTCACTGCTTCCACCTGGGATCCTCAGAGCGTCTTTAGAACTAAAACTTTATTTATTTATTTATTTTATTTATTTTATTATATGCCGCCCCCTCATGCCTACGGCATCTCGGGGCGGCTTCCAACACAAAATAAAACAATTTACAACAGTATCAAACCACATATTAATTATTATTATTATTATTATTATTATTATTAAAACAAATTTAAAACACCGCCCACAAAAATTTTTTTAACCCACCCTCCCCTCCCTGCCTCCGAAGGCCTGGGAGAACAACCATGTCTTACAGGCCCAACGAAAGGCCAACAGACTCAGGGTCAGCTGTGCTTCCTCTGGGAGGGAGTTCCAGAACCGCGGCCCAGCCACCGAGAACGCCCTCTCCATTGCAACCCCCCGCTTTACGCGGGGGACCTCCAGGAAGGTGCCCCTGGTGGACCGGAGGGGCCGTCCCGAGTCGTGGACGGCGAGGCGGTCCCTGAGGTATCCAGGTCCAAGACTGTACAGGGCCTCATAGATCAAAGTCAATACCTTGAATCTGGCTCGGCACGTTACAAGCAGCCAGTGCAGCGCACGGAGCACCGGTGTTATGTGCTCTCATCGGCCCGTCCCTGTTAGGAGACGGGCCGCTGCATTCCGCACTAGCTGCAACCTCCGGGCCAGCGTCAGGGGAAGCCCCACATAGAGCGCGAGTCCAGCCTCGAGGTGATGAAGGCATGGTTCAAAAAGTGGCCAGGTCGGGTCTGGAGATGTACGGGCGCAGTCTCCGCACCAGATACAGCTGGCGGAAAGCCGCCTTCACCACCACATCCACCTGCTGGTCTAGACGGAGGCCCGCATCCAGTAACACCCCCAGACTCCGAACCTGCTGACCACAGAGAGACGCACCCCCTCCACAAGAGAGGACAACACCTCCCCTGCTCGGCCTACCACCATCACCTCCGTCTTATCTGGATTGAGCTTCAGTCTGCTCTGCCATAACCAGCTCGCCAAGGCCTCCAAATACTGAGAGAGCACAGAGACGGCAGGGCCTGGGTCGGCTGAAAAAGAGAGGTAAAGCTGGGTATCATCAGCATATTGGCCAAAGCATATTGGGCGTATTAGAGCCAAAGTCAGCGCGCCCATTTGAGGGTTTTGACTTTTTAACAGGCTGAGTTTCAACTGGAGCCATCAGTCCTGCACATACAAACCTATGTCCACACAGAGCCTCTCACACAGAGATCCTTTTTTTCCCCAGCTCAGCCTCAAAGTTAGTCAGTGGGCTATTAAAATGTTCATAAAAACATTCAAATTTATGCAAATTTGGCGTGGCATGATGTGTACCTATTTCTCTTCATCAAATGTTGGAAGGCATGTGGTATGTAGCCATGGGGTACAGGTCCTAGAACCTGTGCCCCACTGATAATTATAAAGCACCAGGCACATTGCTTGTGCAATATAATTAATAATAAATGAACAACACAAACCCTTTACCTGGCATCGACAGCACTGTCAACAGTGAGGGGCGTGAAAATCTTCTCCCTCAGCGTTTCCTGTTGGGAAGGTAAAACAAAATGGACAAGAGTTCAAACCTGCACTAGCACAAGTGCGGCCTATGCGGTCCAGGCCACCATCTCCTTTAACCCAGATGGTCCTTGGGTATGAAATAATCCTTTCGGTTACCTCAGCTTCACAATCCCTGATTTCTAATCAGAATAATTTCTAGCAAGAGACACAAGAAGGCTCCCCACCCTCCCCAGTGGCCTGGCCGCGGGAACATCTGTTCCACGGCCGGACCAGGTGGGGACTGCACTGGCGGCATGTTCCCGAGCCAGGCCTGGGCCACCTCCCTCCCGGTGTCGGCAACACCCAGAGGTTTTGGTGAACACCCTATAAGGCAGTGGCAGGGGGAGCCTACAGCCCAAGGGTCAAATCCTGCCCACAGCCGCTTTTTCTTTGGCCCTTTTCCAATTCCTGGATCTGGCCTGTGGATCCGGTGCCTACCTGAACGGGAGAGAACAGGGGAAGAGAGCGGAGAGGACGGCAGGCACTCAAGCATAGGGGATGGATCCATGATCTGGTCCCTGCCCCCCATCCTCAGCACCCCCCTTCAGCACCCTCACCGTGCACCCAGCCCACAGAGCTTGTGCTAATTCTCAAGACGGTCCCTGGGAGAAAAATGTGTCCCATCTGTTTTGAGCTACTGAGAATCAATGGTCACTTTGCTGGAGGCCAGTGGAGGCCGGTTCCTTTAAGGAAGTACCCTGCTCAGAGCCCCCAGGGGCCAGGTGACTCCCTCCTTCACTGCGTACGCCATTCTGCGTTATCGTGGAACTTCCTTGTGCGGAATAAGATAGTGAACCTGATCCGTGTCGGCAAGTGCTGCTTGCAGGAGTGAACTGAGGAAACCGAGGCACGGGACCGGCAGAGGAGTGGAGGTGTGAACAGCACGCGTACCTCCCAACATTTCTAGCAGCCAAAGGGATAAGCCCCACCCCCTTCACCAATAAGCTCCGCCTCCTGGCAAATAAGCTCCACCCCCTCACACACCCAGCCCTCCCAACATTTCACCTGCGAGACCGCCTCACTGCCCGGACTCCTGACTGGTCCCTGCAGTCCGCCGGGAGCGCCCTCCTTGAAGTCCCCTGGGTGTCCCGGGTGACCATGGAGACGGTGTTCTCCGTGGCCACGCCTAGACTGTGGAACTCCCTCCCGGCGGAGGTTCAGATGGCTCTGGAGCTCTTCTCTTTTTGTGGATACTGCAAGACCTGGCTGTTCCACCAGGCTTTTGGGGAGGGAGATGGGTGAGGGGTTGGGGGGGGGTGTTGCATTTTTTACTTCCCCTGATGTCTGTATTGGAATTGGTGGTTTTACAGTTTTATTGTTATGTATTTATATTGTTGTTTTTATATTTGTATAAACTGTTAGCCACCCCGAGCTGCTTCGCAGGAGGGGCGGGGAACAAATTATGGTAATAAATAAATTAAATAAATAAAGAGAGAGCGAGAGAGAGNGTCTTACAGGCCCAACGAAAGGCCAACAGACTCAGGGTCAGCTGTGCTTCCTCTGGGAGGGAGTTCCAGAACCGCGGCCCAGTCACCGAGAACGCCCTCTCCATTGCAACCCCCCGCTTTACGCGGGGGACCTCCAGGAAGGTGCCCCTGGTGGACCGGAGGGGCCGTCCCGAGTCGTGGACGGCGAGGCGGTCCCTGAGGTATCCAGGTCCAAGACTGTACAGGGCCTCATAGATCAAAGTCAATACCTTGAATCTGGCTCGGCACGTTACAAGCAGCCAGTGCAGCGCACGGAGCACCGGTGTTATGTGCTCTCATCGGCCCGTCCCTGTTAGGAGACGGGCCGCTGCATTCCGCACTAGCTGCAACCTCCGGGCCAGCGTCAGGGGAAGCCCCACATAGAGCGCGAGTCCAGCCTCGAGGTGATGAAGGCATGGTTCAAAAAGTGGCCAGGTCGGGTCTGGAGATGTACGGGCGCAGTCTCCGCACCAGATACAGCTGGCGGAAAGCCACCTTCACCACCACATCCACCTGCTGGTCTAGACGGAGGCCCGCATCCAGTAACACCCCCAGACTCCGGACCTGCTGACCAC
This sequence comes from Sphenodon punctatus, assembly GCA_003113815.1. Classification (NCBI taxonomy): domain Eukaryota; kingdom Metazoa; phylum Chordata; class Lepidosauria; order Sphenodontia; family Sphenodontidae; genus Sphenodon; species Sphenodon punctatus. Next base: position 15,523,150 of record QEPC01010859.1, on the reverse strand, counting down.
AGAGAGACGCACCCCCTCCACAAGAGAGGACAACACCTCCCCTGCTCGGCCTACCACCATCACCTCCGTCTTATCTGGATTGAGCTTCAGTCTGCTCTGCCATAACCAGCTCGCCAAGGCCTCCAAATACTGAGAGAGCACAGAGACGGCAGGGCCTGGGTCGGCTGAAAAAGAGAGGTAAAGCTGGGTATCATCAGCATATTGGCCAAAGCATATTGGGCGTATTAGAGCCAAAGTCAGCGCGCCCATTTGAGGGTTTTGACTTTTTAACAGGCTGAGTTTCAACTGGAGCCATCAGTCCTGCACATACAAACCTATGTCCACACAGAGCCTCTCACACAGAGATCCTTTTTTTCCCCAGCTCAGCCTCAAAGTTAGTCAGTGGGCTATTAAAATGTTCATAAAAACATTCAAATTTATGCAAATTTGGCGTGGCATGATGTGTACCTATTTCTCTTCATCAAATGTTGGAAGGCATGTGGTATGTAGCCATGGGGTACAGGTCCTAGAACCTGTGCCCCACTGATAATTATAAAGCACCAGGCACATTGCTTGTGCAATATAATTAATAATAAATGAACAACACAAACCCTTTACCTGGCATCGACAGCACTGTCAACAGTGAGGGGCGTGAAAATCTTCTCCCTCAGCGTTTCCTGTTGGGAAGGTAAAACAAAATGGACAAGAGTTCAAACCTGCACTAGCACAAGTGCGGCCTATGCGGTCCAGGCCACCATCTCCTTTAACCCAGATGGTCCTTGGGTATGAAATAATCCTTTCGGTTACCTCAGCTTCACAATCCCTGATTTCTAATCAGAATAATTTCTAGCAAGAGACACAAGAAGGCTCCCCACCCTCCCCAGTGGCCTGGCCGCGGGAACATCTGTTCCACGGCCGGACCAGGTGGGGACTGCACTGGCGGCATGTTCCCGAGCCAGGCCTGGGCCACCTCCCTCCCGGTGTCGGCAACACCCAGAGGTTTTGGTGAACACCCTATAAGGCAGTGGCAGGGGGAGCCTACAGCCCAAGGGTCAAATCCTGCCCACAGCCGCTTTTTCTTTGGCCCTTTTCCAATTCCTGGATCTGGCCTGTGGATCCGGTGCCTACCTGAACGGGAGAGAACAGGGGAAGAGAGCGGAGAGGACGGCAGGCACTCAAGCATAGGGGATGGATCCATGATCTGGTCCCTGCCCCCCATCCTCAGCACCCCCCTTCAGCACCCTCACCGTGCACCCAGCCCACAGAGCTTGTGCTAATTCTCAAGACGGTCCCTGGGAGAAAAATGTGTCCCATCTGTTTTGAGCTACTGAGAATCAATGGTCACTTTGCTGGAGGCCAGTGGAGGCCGGTTCCTTTAAGGAAGTACCCTGCTCAGAGCCCCCAGGGGCCAGGTGACTCCCTCCTTCACTGCGTACGCCATTCTGCGTTATCGTGGAACTTCCTTGTGCGGAATAAGATAGTGAACCTGATCCGTGTCGGCAAGTGCTGCTTGCAGGAGTGAACTGAGGAAACCGAGGCACGGGACCGGCAGAGGAGTGGAGGTGTGAACAGCACGCGTACCTCCCAACATTTCTAGCAGCCAAAGGGATAAGCCCCACCCCCTTCACCAATAAGCTCCGCCTCCTGGCAAATAAGCTCCACCCCCTCACACACCCAGCCCTCCCAACATTTCACCTGCGAGACCGCCTCACTGCCCGGACTCCTGACTGGTCCCTGCAGTCCGCCGGGAGCGCCCTCCTTGAAGTCCCCTGGGTGTCCCGGGTGACCATGGAGACGGTGTTCTCCGTGGCCACGCCTAGACTGTGGAACTCCCTCCCGGCGGAGGTTCAGATGGCTCTGGAGCTCTTCTCTTTTTGTGGATACTGCAAGACCTGGCTGTTCCACCAGGCTTTTGGGGAGGGAGATGGGTGAGGCAGGTTAGAGTGGTGGGTGTTGCATTTTTTACTTCCCCTGATGTCTGTATTGGAATTGGTGGTTTTACAGTTTTATTGTTATGTATTTATATTGTTGTTTTTATATTTGTATAAACTGTTAGCCACCCCGAGCTGCTTCGCAGGAGGGGCGGGGAACAAATTATGGTAATAAATAAATTAAATAAATAAAGAGAGAGCGAGAGAGAGAAGTTCTCCTGCTTCTCGTTCCACTGAGTTTCTTGTCATCCCACCATCTCCCCATTGCCCTCTCAAGGGCTTTTCCTGGGAGGCAGCCGGGAAAGAGGAACCTGAGGCTTGAATCCTGGCCTTGTTGTCTCTATCTCCTGAAGGGGGGGATAGCGGGATTCAGCACCCAAAGAGGGACTGTTCCTCCTCAATAGGGGCTGCTGGGAAGTCTGGGTGTGCTGGCTCCGCAACAGAAGGGGAGAAGAGGTTTGGAAGTGAAGAATCCCTCAGCAGTGCTTTGGGGTCGCAGCACTCTCTGCCTGTCTTGCCCTGATGATCATTTACCTACCTGTCTCCAATGATGCCGTTTCAGCAGGGGCGTAGCTAAACTGGAATGGGCCCTTGTGTACAAGATGGAATGCCTCCCCCACAACACGAGATGCACACAAATTCTGCATGTATCCCCCCGCTCCTCCCCCGGAGCTGCACCGGTTGCACCTTTGGTGGTTCTGCCCCTGAATTTCAGAGCACTTCCCTCTGCCTCTCTGCGTCCCCTGACCCAACCCCAGAGCTTGTCTGTCTCATCAGCTACTTACTGTCACTTTGAAGGTGATGGCTCTCTGTAGCCCCTCGGGGGAGATCTGCAGGAGCTCTGCCACGACACGGATCTCCTTGGTGCTCACCACCGAAGCCACCTCCTGACAGTCTGTCTGCAAAATGCAAAATCAAGTGTATCAGGAAGACCTGGTTAGAAAGAGTCGGTTCCAGGGGACAAGCTAGACAACCTGATGTACAAGGCGAAAATCAGTCAAGTTCTATGGCCTTCAGTCGAGTGACACTAACTTACACCTGCTAGGGACCAGCCTTATGCCAATAGGGTTGTGTTTGCCTAGAGGACAAGGGTTTGTTGACAAAACACTCTTTTAGACTAGGCAGTGGCACAAACCGCATTTTGGGTGTTGTGTGAATCCTTAGGACCAGACTTAGAGGCAGGCAACATAGGCACCTGCCTAGGGTTGCAGATTGTGGGAGACAGCAGATGGGGGGGGGGGGCATTCTGGACACAGCACCCTTCCCCCTGCCACCGCACTGCCTCACCCCTCCCAATCCATCCCCACCTGAGCCCCCCACAAACATGCTCTCCAGTGGGGCCGAGCGTGGAAGAAGAGACTCTGCTTCTGTGCTGGGCGCCGCAATGGTCTCCCTCCTGGCCTCAGACAGCAGCCCACACGCGTGCACCACAGCTCCGGGGCAGGGCAGCAGCCTGAGTTGCCTAGTGGCACTAAAATCCTAAGTCTGGCCCCGTGACTCCTTCCCGCTCCCTGTGCCCCTCGGTGATCCTTGTTCTCTGCCACTCGATGAAAAGGGTTTGCTCACAAAGAGGATCTTGCTCTAGCAAGTAGCAATGATGTTCTGTGATTGGACTGAACTGAAGTAAGCTGCAGGTCTTATAGGCGGTGGCTCCTATACCTCTCTCTGGGCTCCATCAAGCATTTCCCCCTTGTAGCCTGGGGGGAGCTTTATCTGGACTTCAGTGGGCATCGTTGGATTAGCTTACCAGTCACCGGAGCCTCCTGCCATTACCTCGGCCGGCACATGCCCCCTCTGTCCTGTCCCCAGCGACTACCACCAGTTACCTCATATTTTTCGAAGTAGACATTGCCTAGGTGGAGAATGGAAGAGAGGATGCGGAAGATGCTGTCCTGGTCGTCAGCACTGAAGCTCAGGATCTCCATGGCATTCAGCAGCCTCTGGAAATATTCTGCGTCGCTCTTCCCGAGGATCTCGCAATTACCTCCCTGCATGGGGTAGGAGGGGGGAGAAAGTCAGATCTGTGTCCAGCCTTGTGCATGGGAACTGGGGACACGAGGGCTCAGCCCCATAAGCTGCTGGGGACACTTGCTCCAATCCAGCAAAACCCTTAACCCAGTGCGGCTCCAAGAGGCCAAGGGCAGAATGTTCATTTGAGCCCCACTCCTAGAGTGGACACCTAGGCAGATTTTTAAGGAACACTTATGAAAAACACATGTTGCACGCCCTGTATTGGCACCTAAGGTGCCCTGCAACATGCATGTTTCATAAGTGTACCTTTACAATTTGCCTAGGTGTCCACTCTTCTCCCTCCCGCTCCCCCCGAGTTTGCTCTCTGTGGTACCATTTGTCACTGTTGATGTGCCCCATTCCTCCCATGTGCGAGGCCCAGAGCAATTCATGGCCCTCCTATAAAAAAGGGCCTGTTTTAACCACATCCTTTCGTCCTGTGCCCTCCCCTCTCTCCCTAAATCCACTCTGCTCCCTCCCTCCTAAAAAACCTACCTCTTCTATCAGGCTTTCGAGTCTGTCTTCTCAAACACCCCTACAGATGGCTTCCGGGTGCTCTTTCTACTGCCCTCGCTTTCAGGATCCCCCATTCTCCTGTAACTCAGCTAAGCACATGCACTTGCACCTTCATGAATGTCTCCTTGTCTCTCCGTAGGCTCCTCTCCCCCTTGTCTCCCCTCCCTTATCTATCCTAGATTGTAAGCCCTTTGGGGCAGGGACCCATTTCTAGTTATGACTGTTCAGTGTCAGATCCATTGCTGTGACTCTAACAATCCTGAACTGGAGTCACTGGAGAGTCAGTGGGATCACACACACGTTTAAAGTGGAGCCATCATTCTGTCTGAGGCCTTTGGGCTCCACCCAGTATAAAAAAGAGTGTAACTGATGGTGGGGAATTTCTTGAAGACCTTCTGGAGAGGGCTGTGCACAGGCCAAGTATCCGTATTTGTGTCTGTATTGGGGGGGGGGGGGCTGGCATTCATGTTTATTTGTTTCTTTGCCCATGTTCACTGCATTTCCCCCCCTTACCATCAATGTGGAAAACACAATGAACCCAGGGCCCTGCGTATGGGCTATTTTGGTGCAGAAGTGCAAGGAGGCTCTGCCAGTTTGACAGGAAAGAAAAATGCAGTTGAAATTGCTGCTAAGGGCTCTTTTCGATGGGCGGGTCGCCGTTGCACGACCCGCTCGCGCCATATTTCAAAATCCCGCAACGCAGGATTACACGAGACGGAAGTAGGGGATCACGCGCATGGAAGGCGGTCGTGCATTGTTTGCCGACCGTGAATTAAATACCTCACACATCGAGGTATTTAATTCGCGGTCGGCAAATAATGCACGACCGCCTTCCATGCGCGTGATCTCCTACTTCCGTCTCGTGTTTTGAAATATTGCGCGGGCGGGTCGTGCGACGGCAACCCGCTCGTCTAAAAGCAGCCTAAGTCTGCTACCAATTTTAAAAAGGGGGACACTGGTTTAGGGTGGGGAGGGTGGAAAATACGGCTGGCTTGGTGGGGAGAGAGGTTGTTGGCTTGGGGAGGTAGGAACGGGGCATGGGGCTTAGAGGGGGTTGTTGGCTTGGGGAGGTAGGAACGGGGCATGGGGCTTAGAGGGGGTTGTTGGCTTGGGGAGGTAGGAACGGGGCATGGGGCTTAGAGGGGGTTGTTGGCTTGGGGAGGTAGGAACGGGGCATGGGGCTTAGAGGGGGTTGTTGGCTTGGGGAGGTAGGAACGGGGCATGGGGCTTAGAGGGGGTTGTTGGCTTGGGGAGGTAGGAACGGGGCATGGGGCTTAGAGGGGGTTGTTGGCTTGGGGAGGGGGAATGGGACATGTGGCTGGTTCAGGGATGTCACCTGTTGGGAGGAATTGCTGGTTTGGGGAATTCATTATTTCCCCCTGGTTGGTTTTCATTGGGCTGGGGCTGGCTGCAGTTCTGAAGACTGTGGTTCTGAGACAGTGGCAGCCCCTGTCGGCAGGAAGAGCTCACTACAGGTTCCCCCGAGCAGGCGAATAAGCGGAGTCAGAAAGCAGCCCCAGCTCTGCCCCGGATACGTCACGTGCTTCAGTTCTGGGGGCCCAGTTTGAGTCCTCCGATACCACGTTTTCCAGGAAATTTCGGGATGGCTTAGACTCTAAATACACAGTCCTAGTATTTGTGTTTGGAATATGGAGCCTGAAAAGGTCTTGCATTCCTTTCTGTTTGATTGCCACCTCAATGCCCGGCCCTGCTCCTGGGTGATGGCCCCTGCGGCATACCTGGTTCAGGTAATAGTAGGTTTCTGCATCCTGAAGGCAGAATTTCTGCTTCTGCTGGGAAGGAAGGCCCGCTAGCATCTCATAGAATATGTGATAGTTTCGCTCGTTTTTGGCCTAGGAAACAACAGAAAAAGAGACTCTAGGTTTTACAAATCCGGTTTCAAAGGAATGTGCAAGCCGCTGCTTTCAGTGACGGAGAAGCATCTAAATGCCGCCCGCCTGAGTTTTCTAAAAGCGGACGATTTCAATCGGTGAGCATTGTGTCACGTCTCAAAATGGGCGGCTGGTGTCACCATCCAGCCTGTCTCCCAAACATGGAGCCTGGAATTCATCTTTCATTGAATCACAGCACGTTACGGTTGGAAGAGACCTCGGGGGCATCTAGCCCAGCCCAGTCTTTGACTCTTCTCCTTTGCACCTCACATCCAGAGCCTGTTGCTGAGGCCTGTCACAAACCCGGCCATTCCTTGCCACTTCTGGAGCTCAGTAAATAATCAAATTAAATAACAAACAAAGCGATTGCTCGTATAGTGAAACGACCGGGGACGAAAGAGTCTGGGAGTAATCTGTGAGTGAACAAGCTCAGACCTCCCAGCAATTTGAGTGGCTAGAGGGCCGAGCCCAACCCCCTTGGGCAATAAGCTCCACCCCTTCAGTGAATAAGCTCCACCTCCTCACGCACGTACACGTGCACACACACCTCCCAACATTCCAAGTGCACACAGAGGGGGGAGACCAGCTTAGCTTCTTGGCATTCCACCATCTCCCCATTGTCCTCTCTCTCGAGGGCTTTTCCTGGGAGGCAACCACGAGAGAGCAGCCTGTGGCCTGCTGCTTACTGATCTTCTTGACTCTCCTGAAAGAGAGACTTTGTCCCCAAGAGAGGGACAGTGGGTTTCAGCACCCAAAGAGGAACTGTCCCTTCTAGAGACTACTGGGAAGTATGCAAGCTCTCTAGGGGATCATCACCGATTCATCAGAACGTTGTGCTGGAAGGCAGAGGGGAAAGGAAGGGGTAAGTAGTCAGACTCGCCTGAAAGACGACCCTCGATTTCTCCAGAAGGTACTGCGAGGTTATGGCACCACAGATCAACCCGCTGCAGAGACAGAACTCAGCGTCTGCGTGGGACAATCTCACCCAGTATCAGACAGAGAAAACCCAGGACCCAACTTTCTGTAGGCCGGGCGGGAGGCACCTGACCAGTCCCAAGAGATGACACAAGGTCAGGGTATTGCTACCAAGAAGCGAGAGGCTCAGTTTGGGCCCTGAACTCGCAGGGGGCACTTTGCAAACGGCTTCTCCCCCTTCCCACCCAGCAGTGGGGCATTCCCCGCACAGTGGAGAATTCTCCCCCCTCCCCGCCCAGCAGCGGGGCATCCCCCCCACCCTGCCCTGGCAGTGGAGAATTCTCCCCCCTCCCCACTCAGCAGTGGGGCATTCCCCCCACCCTGCCCTGACAGTGGAGAATTCTTCCCCCCTCCCCACCCAGCAGTGGATCATTCCCCCCACCCTGCCCCGACAGTGGAGAATTCCCCCCCCCTCCCCACCCAGCAGTGGCGATTCCCCCTGCCGTTAGCACCAATAGCAGAAGTAGACTTCCCCACCACAACCCTGGCCTTGCCAAAGACACAGAGGGCTCCCCCCTCGGGCAGTGGTGATGGAATGTGCCAGGTGGGGGACAGCAGGGGCAGGGGGTGGGCTTGCAGGGAGTCCCCTGCACCCAGCTCTACCTTGCTTGGGGCTGTGAAAATGTCTGAATCAGCCCCCGAGCTGTAGCTAGAGCCGCTCTGGCTGGGAGGGGTGCCAACCCGGTGCCAATGGCCGAGCCCCCCGGTGCCAATGGCCGAGCCCCCCGGTGCCAATGGCCGAGTCCCCCGGTGCCAATGGCCGAGTCAGCCGGTGCCAATGGCCGAGTCCCCCGGTGCCAATGGCCGAGTCCCCCGGTGCTTGCTAGAAGTGTCAATTAGCGGTGCCGTTGCACAGACACAATGCCTTCAAGGTGGGCCTCGCCAATCAAACAGGCACGCTACCCAAACGTAAGAGAGGGAGGCTACTCTGGGCCAGCCAGGTTAGCCACCTCCTGCCCGAACTAGCGGAAACACCCGCGGAGCTGGCCATTCAGACGGCCGAGGGACAGGAGAGGTTGAACTCTCCCAGGGGTCTGCCGGCCTCTCCCGGTGGCAGCACGGGGGCAGGGTGGAGGGGGATAGAATTTGCAGGGGGGGGGGGGACGCAGGGGAAGGGCTGGGGAGACGCTTGCAGGTTCTGTCGTTACTTACTCCTCAAGAAAGATTTCCACAAATTTCCCAAACCTGCTGGAGTTGTCGTTCCTCACCGTTTTGGCGTTTCCGAAGGATTCCAGCAGCGGTGTCGCTTCGAGAATCTGCCCCGACCCGAGAAAAGGAACACGATGCCCCCGTCAGGATGAGAAAGCGGAAACCACAGGCACCTGAATACCGTGCGCCCGGGGGGTCGCTACGTTGGGAGGGGGCCCTAGTGCAGAGGATGGAACGGGGTCCCCTGCCCACCGCCAAGGCATGGGGGAGCGGGGTGGGGTTACTAGGGCAGGGGAGGGTGGGTGGCGGGAGCCAGGGAGGCGAGGGTCACTGGAGCAGGTGGGAATTGGAGCAGGGGTCACCAGGGCAGGGGGGAGCGGGGCCAGCTCTTAATTTGTAAAAAATAAATGGTCTGGGTCCAAGCCTGTCCCAGAAGCCACGTCCCCTGCCCCAGAAGTCACAGCCGTTCCCCAGAGCTTGGAAGAGTAGGGCAATGAACCCTATTCTCTGGGACAGTCATTACTGAAAGCCAAATATATCATCCAGCTGGTTTTGTGGCTTTCATTTCCAACTCTGAAATGGCCAATGTCTGTCTTTTCCTGGTCTTTCAGATTCTGGAGCACACACTCCTCCTGGGAACATTTCCCAGGGCTCAGCCCTGGCAAGCTCCCCCTCCCGCCCCCATTAAGCTCTAAGCAGGAGAGCAGGACCTGCTGCAAAGGGGGTGCTGGTGCAGGGGTGGCAGGGGTAGGGAGCTAGGCCACAGGTTAACGGGGCCACCTGTAAGGCCGTGGGGAGTGGGGAGGCAGGGTTCCCCTGGGCAATGCAGCAAGGTAAAGAGGGCAGAGGCTCGAGGCTCCATCAAACCCTGGCAGCGGATGCAGCTGCACCATGTAGGCAGCCAGACTCCTGGGCCCTGCAGCTGCATTGCATGCTCCATGTTAGCTACCCCTTGGGGTGGTGCATGCACTGCACCTGCTGCACTGGTTTATTTATTTATGTATTTATTTTAAGCATTTTTGAGTCCCCTCCCCCCATGCCTACGGCATCTCGGGGCGACGTACAATTTCAATTTCATAAAAAACATTTTTAAAACAACATAATCATTTAAAGCTAAAACAGGGTAGGGAAACAAAATGAATAAACATAGAAATAAAAATAAAAGGTAGGGGAGAGCCAAAACCCTAGCCCACCCTCCCGCCCTCCTCCCCAAAGGCCTGGGCGAACAGCCAGGTTTTACAAGCCCGCCAGAATGTTAAAAGGCTCGGGGCCAGGCGAGCTTCCTCCAGGAGGGAATTCCAAAGGCGCGACCCGGCAACCGAGAATGCCCTCTCCATTGTGGCCCCAGCTTAACACGGGACCTCCAAGAGGGCACCCCCGGCAGACCGAAGGAGCCGCTCTGGGGCACGGAGGGCGAGGTGGTCCCTGAGGTACGAGGGGCCCAGACCGTGATGGGCTTTATAGATCAACACCAAAACCTTGAACCTGGCTCGGCACGCTATCGGCAGCCAGTGCAGAGTCCGGANGCCGCATTCTGCACTAGCTGCAGCCTCCGAACCAGGAACAAGGGAAGCCCCATGTAGAGCGCGTTGCAGTAGTCCAGCCTTGAGGTGACGAAGGTATGGATGACGGAGGCCAGGTCCGGGCCGGAGACGTACGGACACAGCCTCCACACCAGATATAACTGGCGGAAGGAGGCCTTCACCAACCCCTCCACCTGTCGATCCAGGCGGAGATCTGCGTCCAATATCACCCCCAGACTCCGAACCTGCTGAGCTATAGGAGGGTGAACCCCCCCAATCAGGGGGACCGACACCTCCCTCGCCCTCCCCATCACCATCACCTCCGTCTTATCGGGGTTGAACTTCAGTCTGCTCTGCCACATCCATTTCACCACGGCCTCCAAACACTGGGATAGCAAGGAGACAGCAGGGTCTGGGTCAGCTGAAAAGGAAAGGTACAGCTGAGTATCATCAGCATATTGGTGACATCGCACCCCGCACCCTCTCACGATCTCCCCCAAGGGCTGCATATATACATTAAATAATAAAGGAGACAGGATAGAACCCTGCGGAACGCCGCAGGACAAGGTACGGGGGCCAGATGTTTCAGCTCCCAGCACCACCCGCTGGCTTCTCCCCGAGAGGAATGAGCAGAACCATTCAAGAACAGTCCCATCCAGACCCCCCAGGTCTCGCAGACGTCTCAACAGCAGCCCATGGTCCACGGTATCAAAAGCGGCCGAGAGATCTAGCAGGATGAGAAATGTTGAACATCCTGCATCCATCTCCCGGCGGAGATGATCAACCAAGGCCACCAATGCTGTCTCAGTGCCATAGCCGGGGCAGAACCCAGATTGAAAAGGGTCTAGGAACCGATGCTATCCAGATGCATCTGGAGCTGCAGCGCCACTGCCCGCTCAATAACCTTCCCTAAAAAGGGAAGGTTAGAGACAGGTCGCTGCGTCCACATCTAATGATGGTTTCTTCAGCAGGGGGCGCACCACAGCCTTCTTGAGACTGGGCGACAACCTCCCCTGCCGCAGGGACGCATTAACCACTTTCGCCAGCACCGTCCCCAGTGTCTCCCTGGAGCCTTTCACCAACCAGGACGGGCAAGGATCAAGTTCACAACTGGTGGCTCTCACAGACTCCAGAACATCCACCGCATTGGCTGGCGTCACTTCCTGAAACTCCCCCCACAAAGTTGGACCAGACGGGGCCAGGCTTAGGGGACAGGAATAGGGAAAGGAATTGACAGGCTTAGGGGAAAGGAATTGACTAGCCTTCACCAGAGCCCTAAACCAAGAGCAAAACCAGTGCCTTCTCCCCAGTCTACTTTGCTCCTGGGGAGAGAGTCTAAACGCCTAGCCTGGCCTGGCCTGGCCTTCTTGTTGAATTCAAAGAGTTTGCACCTTATTTCTAGCCTGACCAGCTAGTTTCAGCTCTCGCCCAATCAAACGCATCAGGCTCCATTAAAGAGCCACCCCTAAGTTCTGGGGACATTGGCCTTGTGACCTATTTGAAAAGAGCAAATAGATCCACACACCTAACTCATACCTGCCATAGATTCACACTTGTCACATTCACACCTGACGTTCCGTGCATGTTTTGGCTCGGGGAAGGAATCCGGAAGCCAAAACGTGCGGGGTTCGTCAGGTGTGAATGCCCCCCACGCAGCTTTGCTAGCGATCATCTGGGAGATTGCTGGGTAGGGGAAATTCAGTCTGCAATCTCCCGGATGATCGCCGGCAAATCTGCATGGGGGAAGGGGAGGACATTCGCACCCGACAAACCCCGTGCATGTTTTGGCTTCCGGATCCTTTCCTGGAGCCAAAACACGCGTGGAAGGTAAGGTGTGAATGTGGTACTAAATGGGCACCTTCTCTGGAGAGTGGTAGGAGGGACAGACAAAGGGAAAGGTATGCACTGCAACGTCACACACAAGCAGCCTGAGGCTTTAGCACAGGGGCGGGGGAACTCTTCCCTCCCAGGGGTCACTTTGAAAATCAGTACAAGCTTCAAGGGCTGCAAAGATGTTGGGGATGGGGGTGCATTGAGAAAGAAGAGGGTTCAGATCATGGAACTGCCCCACCATGGATCTGTCCCAAATTCTTGTCTGCATGCCCTCCTCTCTGCTTCCTCCCCAGTCTTTCAGTGCTTGGGAGTAGAGATGAGATCACGGGGGGGGGGGGGGGGGGGGGGGGGGGGGGGGGAATCCAGGAACTGGAAAGGGGCCAAATAAAAACTGCTAAGGGTTGCATTTGGCCTCTGGGCCTGAGGTTCCCCGCCCCTGCTTTAGCAGAAACTCCCATGCTATAAGGGGAATTTTGATCCAGAACAAGAAACACACTCGGCCACTTCTATCTCATTCTCTTGGGGCAAGTGATACACTGCACACAACCACTCCGTACCTCTATCTACGAACGCATCAGGCAAACAACAGGTGCAGGGAAATCAATACATCAGAGTTGGGGAAAATAAAAGGCATTAAGTCACCCTCTGGTCAAAAGAGGCATGTATTTACACAAGGATCATCCAGAAAGCTGCATCTGCCCATCCCACAGAGGAGCCATATACACCATGATAAAATGCAGAACTTCTGTGACCTCCTCATGGGACTGATGTGATGCTGCCCCCTTCAACAGAGAGACTTAGGGTGAACTCACAGATTACCTGCTAGAATCCGATGTCTGCAGGGCCCTGGAAGCTGTATGATAAGCCCCGGATCACTGTTGTGTGTGAGTGAGGCAATCTGAGTTCCAGCCCCACTTTAAACTTGGATCTGACAATTAGATCTGATCTAATCATCAGATCTGAGTTTAAAGTGGGGCTGGAACTCAGATTGCCTCATTCACATGCAACAGCGATCCGGAGCTTGTTATACAGCTTCTGGGGCCCTGCAGACATTGGACTCCAGCAGCTTACGTGCGAGTTCACCCCTTATTTCATTTCTGTGCAGCAGAATGATACTTGGAAGAGGTGCTCTCTGCTCAAGCAAGAGGGCGGCAGCCTGGTGTCTCAACAGACATGTGGTTTTAGGACTGGAAAACAGGGAAGGTTACGTGGACCCACACTAGGTCACATGGAAATGTGAACGCCTGCAAATGGTGTAAGGGGATGAGCTTCCTAGAAAGCACTGGGGGAAGAGGCTCGAAGGGGCATTAGAGTCTTATGCTGATACTGCAGGAGTCGGGAGAATGTGCCCACTGTGTTGAAAGATATGCTCACGAGCGTGAGCATGTAAAATGTCCCTGTTGTGTTGCCATTTGCCCAATATACTACTGGCTTCCACGGACTCATAGAGGACCATGTCATTCTGCTGACCTCCACGGAACCTTAGAGGACCAAGGGCATTCTACTGGCTTCCATGGAACCTTGGAGGACAATGGTGTCTGACTGGCTTCCACGGAACCATAGAGGACTGTGTTGTTCTACTGGCCTCCATGGAACTTTAGAGGACCAAGGGCATTCTACTGGCTTCCATCATGGAACCTTAGAGGACAATGGTGTTTGACTGGCTTCCACAGAAACTTAGAGGACCATGTCGTTCTACTGGCTTCCATGGAACCTTAGAGGACCAAGGGCATTCTACTGGCCTCCACGGAACCTTAGAGGATGATGGCATTCTACTGGCCTCCACAGAACCTTAGAGGACCACGGCCATTCTACTGGCCTCCACGGAACCTTAGAGGACCAAGAGCATTCTACTGGCCTCCACGGAACCTTAGAGGACCAAGGCATTCTACTGGCCTCCACGGAACCTTAAAGGCCCAAAAGCATTCTACTGGCCTCCACGGACCCTTAGAGGACCAAGAGCATTCTACTGGCCTCCACGGAACCTTAGAGGACCAAGAGCATTCTACTGGCCTCCACGGAACCTTAAAGGA
>QEPC01010859.1:15422216-15508729 GCA_003113815.1 Sphenodon punctatus | reverse complement strand
TGGCCTCCACGGAACCTTAGAGGACCAAGGGCATGCTACTGGCCTCCACGGAACCTTAGAGGACCAAGGGCATTCTACTGGCCTCCACAGAACCTTAGAGGACCAAGAGCATTCTACTGGCTTCCATAGAACCTTAGAGGACCACAGTGTTCTACTGGCTTTCATGGACCTTTAGAGAACCGTGGACATTCTACTGGCTTCCACATAACCTTAAAGGACCATGGCGTGTTCTATTGGCTTCCGCGGAAATTTAGTGGACCACAGCACCGCGGGGCAATGAGTAGCAACATACAGCGGCACCATCATTTTGGAATTGGCACTGTAGAATCATACCTGCTGTGTTACGCTGCGTTTCTGATTTACCACTGCTAGGTAACGTAGGATGAGCTTGGTGGCTTCTGTTTTGCCTGAACCGCTTTCGCCACTAAAAATAATAAAAGAAATAAAATCAAGGTAACTTCATGGGAATGATCAAATGAACCCTGCAGGGAGGAGATGATCAAATGACCAGCAGCTGCAAATCCTATCAATTGGGGTGGGGAACCTCAGGCCTGGGGGGGTCAAATGTGACCCACAGCAAGTTTTTATGCAGCCTCTTTATAGTTCCTAGATTTGGCCCCTGGATCCAGTTCCTATCCCCAAGCACTAAAAAACAGAGCTTAGGAAAATGAAGCAAAGGTGAGGGCAGACGCACAAGGAGAGGGGACAGACCAATGGCACAAATCTATGAACTGGGCCCTCCTTTTCTTCAATACACCCCTTGGGCATCCCTGCCTCCAACTTGTATACGGCCCTCGGAACATGTACTATTTTTCATAGTGGCCAACGGGACAGAAAAGGTTACCCACCCCTGGTATAGATGGAGGAACCAACCTCATTCCTATTGAAATCAACAGCAAACATGCTGATTTCAACGAGGCCAGGATCAGACCTCTCTTTAATTGTATTCATTTGAGAGGATGTTGCAATAGTTACATTATTTATTATTATTATTAATAACAATAACAATATTTATATAGCGCCAGCAATGTACCTGGTGCTGGAAAATCATAAATGGGGGCAGGTCTACAATCGAAGATATTTATTTATTTAATCAATTAATTTGAATTTCTGCTCCGCTCTTCCCCTAAGGCTCAGGGTGGTTTATGTCATAAAAACAGAAAATACAATAAAACTCCATTAAAAGAAAAAAAAATCATTAAAACCCACCTACACCCCGAAACCCTCCCACCTCATCCCTAACCCTGCCCACCGATGTGTATTGATTAAATGCTAGTAGGAGGGATCTGCTTGAGAAACAGGTAAACGGAAGCTGCATATTTGCCATCAAAGCAGGCAGTGATGGGGTGAGCATCCCCCATGCTGTCCCCCTAGCCTGCCCCTTCCCCTACCTGGGAGGCATCCCCTCTGGGAGAGAAAGGGCCGTCCAGAATGGGGCTTTGCTGGCATCTCACCTGATAATAATACACTGGTTGTGGTTGGCATCCAGCAGTTTGCTGTAGGCGACATTTGCAACGGCAAAAAGGTGCCTGCAAGACAAAAGCCGGAGAGAGCGGCTGAGGGATCAAAGGAGGGAAGGCTCCTACTAGCCTGACATGCTGGCAGGCCGCACAACCCTGAGGGAGTAGGGTGGGCAGCGAATCTGAGAGAAACCATTGGAGGCGTGTGGCAAGGGGGGGCCGGGTCAAGGAGCTGGTATGTGAAGAGGCTATTGGAGCATCATTGTCCCACCGCTGTATGGGAATTAGTTACTAGCCACCTTGAGAGAGAGGCCTGTGGCCCAACTTGAGCCTGGCCCAATGGACCCAAGCACAGTGTGCCCAAACCCCTTGGGTCGGGCCAAGCCAGGCTCTCTACCTGAGGAAACACCTACCTCCTACAAAGCCACATTACATTATGGTGCTCCATGGGCGGGGGGCGCGGCCACGTTTGAAAGGGGCAGGGGAATACCTTGGCCCCACCCCCTTCCTGATTTATCCCCGCCCCTTGCTGAGCATTGTGGTGTCGTACTGTTCCACGGAGGGGCAGGACCACCCAGTCACACTGGGCGCAGGCTCAGAAGAGCCTGACTGCATCAGGCAAGGGCTCAGGTCAGGTCCAACTCGATTGCAAATATTTGATTCTCTTTTGGGGGGGGGGGTTCTAACCCCAAATACGCCCCCCTGCTGGAAAGTGACACGATGCCATTGTTGTCACATGGCAGGAGGACGGCGCCTGACACTGCCCTGAAGGTCCAGGGGTGAGATGCGGAGGTCACTTACGGTGGCTTTTCTCCAAGGGCCCTCCCTTCGTATTCCAGCACCTGCTCGGTCCCATAGATGTCGTACATCTTGTAGGGATTCACCGACATTAAGATGCTGCCTATGTAGGTCTGGAAGGGGAAGAGCGATGTGAAGGAAGAGATGAGCATTCTGGACACACACGCAGCAGGGGACGGAGGACAGGATGTTCGGCAGATGTAACCTCAGGGGGTCCCTACTAGGAGTGGACAACAGGGGCTCGATCATTCTATCGTTGCCCGGTAACCCCATGAAGGGAAGGCTTTTGAAGCACCAGTGAGGGCTGCCAGCGGAGACAGGATACTGGGCTGGCTGGACCATTGGTCTGACCCAGCATGGGCAGCGCTTACATTCTTTTGAGAAGGCAAAGTCGATATCATCCCAACATTTATTTATTTATTTATTGGCATTTCTATGCCGCCTCCTCATGCCCACGGCATCTTGGGGGCGGCTAACAATACAATCAAACAATAACATCTCCTCTTTGATTGTAAGCCTTTCGGGGCAGGGACTGTCCTTAGCTCTGGGTTATTCAGTGCCTAGCACAGCAAGGCCATAGGCCATGACTGGGCACCAAAGCACTATCACAATCCCTAGCCTTATCATACACTTGGGAATAAGACACAGATTAAGGTGTTTGCTCAAAGCAAGAGCGGGTAGAACTGGCTTCGCCTTCAAGGCCCTTCACGGCCTTGCTCCTCCCTACCCTTCTGCTCTGACTTCCTGCTACGTTCCCATTCAAGTGCTTCGCTCCTGCTCTGCCATCACCCCTACCCACCCAGCGACCCTGCTCCCTATACTCTTTGCCCCTGCCTCCTACACCTGGAGCTCCCACCCTGAACACATCCACTCGGCTCCCTCCCAACTTTCGACTCCTTCCTAAAAACCTCCCTCTTCCATCAGGCTCTCTCTAACTCAGAGATTTCTCATTTATGCTTCTCCTCATACCGTCTTATTCTCCACAGTCCCCTTCCTCCTTTCATAACTGAACTAAGCACATGCACCTGGAACTTCAACTTCTTGAGTGTCTCCCCCAATGGGTTCCCCTCTCCTAGATTGTAAGCTGCTTGGGGCAGGGACCTGTCTCTAATCACAATGGTGCAGAGCCAGTCATGTTGCTGGCATAATAACAATAATAATAGGGAATACGATTCTGGTGTCCTGCTTCGCGGAGTGTAAACAGATGGATGCGGAGGCTGCCTGCCCCCAGAGCTGGTCTGGGGGTGCACCCCTGCAACTCCCCACTTGCATCCCCGCCTGAGTCCATTTTAGATGGACCCGGCGGTTTTCTCAGCCCACCTGCGTGGTGCCCCCCCCACACACACACACTATAGAGATACAAGCAGATCAGCTGACGCTCTAGGCTGGTGCCCGGAACTCTATGGTGTTGCCGGGGGGCAACTCCCAGCCGAAAGCGCAGCTGCAGTGTGGGTCCGCTGAGGAGATGGACAGCAGCTCCGCTTTCGGCCAGTGTCCTGGGTTTGGCCAGCCCATACTGCTGGCGGGGCTCCAGGATGTTCCAGAGGATGGCAAACGGGGCCTAAAACGCATGGAACACAGGTCCCTGCCCCAGAGGAAGTGAACTGTTAAGAGGCCACATCTGTGTTGGATGGGTAGAGGAGTCCCTGTTGGGAACAATGGGGAGGCCTGGAAGGAGCTTGCCGAGTCTGCCTGCAGTGAGCTCTGCGTACAGCTTGGGCTTCAGGGAACTTACGTAGATCAGACCGTGGTCAAACCTCGTCTTGACGTTGTTCAGCACCGAGGCCTCCTGGAGGTCCCTGGAATGGAGAGAAGGGAGGAAGCCTTTGGGTAGCGCTAGTCCGCACCGCCTCGGCCCCAATCCAAGGTCCTGGGCGTGCTGTACGCATCATGGGCGCACGTTGAGTGTGCCCGGTGCGCGCCCAAAGTTTGGATCGGGGCCAAAGGGGAGGAGGCTGGAGAGGCGGACGGCAGAGCCTTCCATGTTACGACAGTGAACCCCCACACTTCAAGCAACCAGAAAAAAAACCAACTACAAGCCTTTAGGAATGCCACCCCTTTTCATAATCAGCAGCACTGTCATGAAGGCCAGCCCTGCCCCTGGGCTGGGGGCAGGCAGATTGGAACTGGGCTCTCCATCTCCTCCATACAGGAGCCCTGATTGACTTGAAGAGATGTCCCTAATGCTTAACCCAGGGATGGGGAACCTCAGGCCTGGGGGCCAAATGTGGCCCCTTTCCAGTTCCTGGATCTGGCTCTTGAATCGAATTCCTACCCCCAAGCACTGAGAGACTGAGCTCAGGCCAAAAGAGCACAGAGGAGAGAGTGCGCACAAGGATAAGGGACAGATCAATGGCAGAAATTCATGATCCAGAACCTCCTTTTTTTGAGCACATCCCTTAAGCAACCCTGCCCCCAACTTCTATGCAGCCCTCAGAGCTGGTAGTAATTTTCAAAGTACGCCCCCCGGGAGGAAAAAGCTTCCCCACCCCTGGCTTAACCTATACAACAAAAATAAAGCAAATAAAGCCCTCAAGCCTGTCCCAGACATACTGCCCCTTGAGCCTGGAAGCATGGGGGGGAAAGATGCCGGTGGAGCAGTCCTGCGAGGCTCCCCACGCACACCCCATTAGCCTGTCCCTGGCCTACGTTGCCAGCCGTTGCTCAGGGGGCGGAACTTACGCTGCTGCCACCCACCAGTTGCTCGACACCACTGATCAGCTTCAACCTGTCGGGATCAAGACGTGCTTCTGTCTCCCAACTCATGTTGGGTTCTTGCAGAACACCACCACCAATCTGGAAGAGGTGTCAGGCTGCGCCCAGGACGTCCCACCCTACCTCCATCCTGATCCCTTCCTACGGGAGGAGATGGACCCCAATGGGAGGAGGGTCTGACAGCGCCCAGGTGGGTGGTGCCGTGGTTCAGGGAGCTGGCAGGCAACCCAGCCTGGCTCTGAAACGGCTGAACTTAGCCAGAATCTGACTCCAGATTATGGAGTCAGGGTTTGGGGACCGCTGTATGACGATCCATCCCTAACAGCATACGCTGCTTTCTCCAGCGCAAGCCAGAGAGAAGCACAAAGTCGCCCTGATTTTCTTATCCCCGTCTTCCCTGTAGCTAAACTAAGCCCGTACACCTGCAACTTCACAACTTTGTGGGTGTTTTCCTGTCTCTCCCTCTGTTTCCCCTCCCCTTTGTCTCCCCTCCCTTGTCTCTTAGACTGTAAGCCCCCCGGGGCAGGGACCTGTCTAAAATTGATGCTTGTAAAGCACCAGATCCATTGCTTGTGCTATAGAAATACTTAATATATAAAATAATAAATAAAGGCGGCAGAATTAAACCCTCGCAGGATCACGCAAAGCTGTCACTTTTCTAAAATTGGCCCTTGCCACCTTAATAAACCTGACGTTGGTGCAGCTCTTGCAGGAAGAGGCCTGTTGGTTTTCACATCACTTACTCCAGCTGGGTCATGTCCTCCATGCCATCCTCTTCCCGCTGTTCTCGGTGTGTCAGGAACTGCAAGCTGTGGATGGAGTGCATCTGCGCCCAGAGAGGGCAAGGCAAGCAGAAGGAGCAGAGGTTAAATGGCACGATGTGTCAGTGAAAGAATCATGGGGGGCTTTAGCAAGCCAGAGACAGAGTGATCAGGCGGGGAACCCCACCTTAGAGGGGACAGTCATGCCTTGAACTGCCTGGCTGCACTGTCGCCTCGAGACCACGTGGGAGTGTCCCACCGAGCCTCCAGACAGCAAAACGTCGGGCCTCAGTCACTTCCTAACGGTAAGAGCTGTGCGGCAATAGGACAAGTTGACTAGGAAGAAGACTGCAGTTAGGGTGGCCAGCTATGCAAAATTTTAAGGAACACTTATGAAAAATACAAGTTGCAGGCCCTGCAACATGTATTTTTCATACATGTTCTTTAAAAACATGCCTAGGTGGCCACCCTAACTGCAGGCTCTCTGTCACAGGAGGTTTTCGAAATGAGGCTGGACTGGACTGGCATCTGTCGGGGGAGGTTTTAGCTCACATCATCCTGCAGCCAAGTGGGGGGTGGACTAGATGACCCTTAATGTCTCTTCCAACTCTATGCTTCTATAAATGCCTATCAATCAAGTTGGTCAGGGGATGAGACCCTCTGTCGGGGGCTGGGAGGGAACAGCAGGGAATGGATCATGCGGTTATGTCCTGTTGGACCCTTCTCTGAAGCAATTGAAGCTGCCACTGTCGGAGACAGGATACTGGGCTAGATGGACCATTGGTCTGACTCAGTTTGGCACTATGTTCTCATGCTCTCAGGGCTGATCTTAAGTAGGGGCCACAGCTCAGACCCCACAGTCGGAGAGGGCCCTTCAGAGAAGCCAGTCCTCGTAGCCTCAATACCAGTGCTCCTGAGGCCCCCGGACAGGCTATTTCTGACGGACCCTCTCCTTGCCCCTGGGGTGGCTGCTTCCTGTGGGGCTCTGCTTCTTCTCCTCTCACCTATTGAGGAGGGGGACCACCAGACTGCCCATTATTAAAGGGGTGGGGCTATAGAGGGGGTGGGTTATGGGGCCCCCTATTTTATTGTCACGCTGGGTCCTGCAAATTCTAAGGCCGGTTCCGCATGTTCTTGCTCCTCTAGGACCAGACAATTGGCAAGAAACAGGAGGCTTGTGCCAACCCTGCACTGCAGACCGCAGGCTGGAACTTGCAATGCATGCAGGGGAGGGGAGAGGCTCCTGCTAGAGTGATAGAGTCACAAGGCTCGAACCCAAAAGGTCACCTAGTCCAGCCCCCTGCCCCACTGCAGGACCCGCCACACCCCAACCATCTGCACAGAGAAATCCCACCAAAAGCTACAAGTAGAGACTGGGACCAGCTCGAGCACATGGATGCCTGGAATAACAGGAAATAATTTTAGGAAAAGAAAGATCCAGATGTCCCAAACAGATGTTCTCCGCTGAATGGCCGATTGGCAGATCCCCACCTACACTGCAAGCCCCAGCGTGGGACTTGTGCGTAGATTAATATTTTATACATCCTAAGCACCAGGGCTCTCATGCAGCGTTAGGCTCATTCACAGACGAGCCATTGAATGTAGGCTACTCCGCAAAAAAAGCTACTTAACTAAGAGTCACAGGCTCCGGAACAGCAAACTATCAATGCCGGAGGGTTTTTAATTATGCCAGTAACTCCTAAGCTGGAGGGCGTCCAGATTCAGTGAGATGCGGAGCGTCGGCTCAGGCAGCAGGGAAGGCAAGACGGCAGTAAGAGAATACCACCGAAGGTAGGTTAGTTATGCTCGGGGGTAAGGCTCACATGATCCCAGCCTGCCCGCTCCTGCCAAGAGAGGCCCCAGCTCCCCGCTAATTAAAAGCCGCCTTCTGTTCCGGAGCAGCTCCCTGCCAGAGATCAAGTCCCCGCATTTGCATGGGCCACTTTTGTTCCGCTGGGTGCAAGCGCGGTCAAGTGTCTTGGGAGGCGAGCGCTTGTGTCAGCCCCGTCGTGGCTCTAATGTAACCAAGCCAAGTACACGCACCTGAGACTTCGCATCCGCCTGAATGTTTGTTTGTCTTCTCCCATGTCTCTCCCGCTGTCCCCTCTCCTTGTCTCCCCCTCCTTGTCTTTTAGATTGTAAGCCACAGGTAGGGACCGCATCTGATTGTATGTTCTGTACAGCGCCAGGTTGCAACTGGCGCTTTATAAATGTTTAATAATAATAATAATAATAATAATGAAGGGAGAGGCCGCAGAGCTTCCAGCTGAAAGGGCTCGGCAACGGCTTTGTGCCTTGTATTCAAAGTTCATCTCAGCCGTGTTGTTCTCCAGAGAGGCATCGGCACAAGGAGGATGTGGTGGTGGGTCCCAGGCTCCTGTCCCAGTTAATGGGCCCCAAGGGGGCAGGGCCTCCAAGGGGTGGGGACTCCAGGGCCAGGGCTTTCCTATGAAGGTGGCACCAGAGCAGCAATGCCAGTAACCAACCCTGCCAGAGCAGGGCAGCTCTGGTTACCAAGAAGGAAATAGGTAGAAGTGGAGCCAACACTCCATCCCTGCCCATTCTTTTAGAGGAGTCCTTTGCAAGTGGCCTAACCGCCACTAGGTTCAGAGTGGGTGGGGGCAGAATGCTGGACCTGCTCCCTCCCCCACCCACTCTGAAAATGTCCTAGCGGGGCTCAGACCGTTTGCAAAGGGCCACCCTGAGTCCAGGACCCGAGCCCCCTTGCTCCATGGTAGCTCCGCCCCCAGGCACACACAGCCCTTGTTTTTAGGCTGTTCTCTAGAGAGCTGAAGCAGCTAGCAGGTTTATTATTCATGGGTATTATATGCATTTTTTGATTGCCCCTCGACTCTCCCAGTAATAGCTGCAAACAGGCTGCCACTGGGGGGGTGGGGGGAAGGGTCCGTGGTCACGCCGCTTGGGGGGTGGGTGGGTGCAGATAGGCACACACCCATTCCCCGTCACCCATCCTCTCCCACGCTCCTGCAGGGAGCCACCTGCATTTTTGCTGGTTGCTCCGTGCGGGGGCGATGGGTGAAGGTGCGTGTTTCACGGGAGCGTGCACACACACGTGCCCACCCACCCCTGCATTCACATCAGACACACCCACCGTGTCCACTGGGTGGGCATGGGTAGGGGCGTCTCATTTAAAAAGGGCCTCTGTCTGTCTGTATATGAAATATATATATACACACACATTTATTATAATATAGTATAATATTATATATAAATATATTATTATAAATGAGAAAGAAAGAATGTTTCGAGACCCCCCCGCTCTCGCTGCCTTGGCACACCCTTGGGGAATCTCTAGATTATACAGCACTAGGCACCTTGCTGGCGCTATATACATACATATTAATATATACACAACAGAGTTACTTGTTTTTTCACATACTCATTCAGCTCCGCTGGGCTCTGCTTTGAGCCCTGCTCCCCACTCACTCTGTGTTGTGCCATTGGGAGGAGTACCCTGCTCCGCTTTCCCCAGGTGCGGAAGGGTCAGCAGCACTTTGTACACCCCCAGGAGTTGCACATTTATCTTGCTTATCGACAAGGGCCGGTTACTACCCCTTCCAACCCTGGCCCAGTCCTGGGGCCCAGAGTGATCTGTGCACTTGTTTCACTGATGGAATGTAGCTCACACCCTTTGGCTGCCACCCCAGCACCTGGCCGAGATAATTCTAGATTAATTATTATTGTAATAATGTTTAGATAGCACCAGCAATGTGCCTGGCATTGAATAATCATTGATTAGAGGCAAGTCTCTGCCCCAGCAGGCTTACAAACGTAGGAAGGACGAGAGAGGGAAGATAAGGAAGAGGAAAATATAGTAGGGTTGCCTAAGGCACCAATGTAGGCCCTGTAACATGTATTTTTCATAAGTGTCCTGGAAACGTGCATATCTGATAACCCTAGAATATAGGGAGAGATGGGGACACATTCACGAAGTTGAAAACGTTGTCAGTGTTTAGCTTTGTTGCAAAGAAGAAGGGGTTCCCAAAATGAAAGAACAGGAGAAGGAACACCAGGGAGCAAGGAGCTAGAGGAAGAAAGCCCGATGAAATAGGTCGGTTTTTAGGAGGGATTTGAAGGGCGGGAAGATGGGTGGGAGGGAAGGGAATGATGAGTATCACCCACATACACCAGGACCAGATTTTGCTCTAGATCCAGTGTAAGTTCCTGAATCAAAACCTACGACAGGCAGCGGGAAGACTCCCATTCACTTCTGTACGGTGAAGTCAATGGAAAGGCTCCGAGGACTATGGATCAGGCCCTACCTTTGGCATAATGCTGGGGAAGGTAAAAGATAGATTCCATATTTACACCCATATAAACCAGCCCCTGGTCTGGAGGATGTTGCCTTATATGTGTCAAACCAGCAAGGGCCCTTGGAATTACCTTACTATGCCAAGACTGCTTCTTGGCCAAGCCGCCATCTTCCCAAGAGTTCCCGCCTCTCCTGCTCTGAATCGACGAGTGACGGGTCAGGTACTCGGTCATGCTGCTCGCTCGCTGGGATGCCCATCGGTTGAAGTTCTGCGAGGGGGAGCGGTGGAGCAGTGTCTCAGAGGACCACGCGTTGGGCATCTCGTGAACAGGCATGGTGTGCTGCTCGGACCAGTGTTGCTTCTGCTTGGAGGATGCTCTCCTGAAGGAAGAGCCCATTCTCTGGACCTGTGGCATCACAATGGCATATCTTCCCGTGCCGTCCTCTCCCTCATTTTCAAACAGCTCTGTGGCTGCTCTGTTTCCTCTGTGGGGAAAGGAAGGGCTGCCCCTTGCCACAGGAGAGCGTCCTTTGAATGAAGATCTTTCGGACGGAGCACTGGGAAGGCTGCCACCCAGAACCTTGTGTCCTAGTTTCGGAGTGGGCGGCCGGAGGTGGTTGGCTCTTCCCATTTGTTTTAGGGATGGAGTAGGAGAAGGAGGCCAGCCCAAGGGATGGGCTGGTGATGGTAAGCTCTCGCTTACAGATGTTGGCAGTCTCGACGTGTAAGCAGCTTGTGCCATCCCAGCCAGAGGCTGGCCGATGCGTTTGATGAACGGCTTTGAGGCCCCGGGAGCTGGACTTGATGGTGGAGGCAGCTTGAGTGAAGGATTCCATGGAGTTGACATTCCATTCTCAGGATCCTCGTCCCACCTTGGTTGCGGAGGTCGCTGCCTTATTGGCCCATTGGCTTCCATGGGAGACCAGGCCTGTGCGGGTGAGTATTTAGGGGACTCTTTGATGGTGACGCGACGGCTTCCTTGCCGGCTCAGCATCTGAGGAGAAGGCGTTCTCAGGCCTCTAACAGATGGCACTGGCGATGGAACTGGAGACTGGCGGCCAAGCTGCTTCATAAACTGGTTCCTCATCAGTGGCTTCACGGCTTTGGTTGGAGGCTCAGGTTGCCTGTTCCAAGCATGGGGAAGCCTCCCTTGCATGTCCATGGAGGAGTGATTAATTCTCCTCAGTGGCTGTGGGGACTTGGCAATACTCCTCTCTTGAGGATTCAAGCCAAAGTTCTGAAATCTGGAGTTGGGTTTGAGGGATGGCTGTGGAGATGGCTTGCCGAGTAGACTGTTGACACATCCAGAAGCAGGCTGAAGAGAGGGCGCCGGGTTCCTTTGACTCATGAAAGGGTTACGCGCTGTTGGCTGAGAGGAAGAGGCGGAGCCAAAGGCAAAATCTCTAGATAAAGAATTCCCTGGACTGTTTGGTCTTTGTACCCACGATGGTGGAAGATGGGAGACATCTTTCTCGGCCATGGAAGAAGGACCACCATTAGGATTCTTCATCCCAAGAGAGGATCGTAGTGAGGATGTCTGAAAATCTGGCTGCAACTTATTGAATTTGAGTGTTCTGACACTGGGCTTTGGAGAAGGGGATCCATGCATGAGGGAGGCGTGAGGAGAAGATAGGCTGAAGGAATCTAAGCTTCCTCTGCTTCCTGACCTGTTTAAGAAAGGACGTGAGGAGGATAAGATTCCCTTTTGGGAAGGCTGAGGTGATGGGGGGCTTTGCATGTTGTTGTTACTGGCAGCTTGACCAAATCTCCTCTGAGGCAAGGAGGACACTGACGCTGAGGGCCCCATACCTGCCAATTTCTGACCAAGCTTTTTGTAGGAAGACCCTAGTAATGGAAGCTTGCTTCGTAATTCCTCCTGGAAAGGATCAAGCTGTTTCACAGAGGACTGAGAAGGGTGAAGGAACCTCTGTCTCCCCCTTGCAGGTTTGGGAGAAGAGGTTGAACTTGGCACATCAAAGTGTCTCACTGATTGAGAGGAAGGTCCACTTTCACTGAATGGTGAAGACACAGCCCTTCTAACTGGAGAAGGTGTGGGGGGCCTGCCTTTTCCCTCATTCCCACGGTGCTTAAGTATGGGCTTTGGTTGTGAGAGTGATCTTTGTAGGAACTGTCCCAAGGGGCTGCCACATGCTCTCGGAGAATTTTGTGAACTTCCACCTTGTTGGCCACTGGGGCTCAGCCTCCTTGAAGAGAGAGGCCATCGAAGCCTACTGACAAAATTGCCGTGCAACGGCTTGGAGAACGACGACATGGAAGGTTCCAGATCTGGGTCATCAAACTGTGCAAAGGGAGAAGCCAAAGGCTCGGATTCCTCATAGTCTTCCTCATCATAAGAACCGTGTGGAGACGGTGGAAGGCGGACATCGAGTTTATCTTTGCCAAACAGCTTCACCTGTGGCCTTGGAAAGAGCCGGAACTTCCTGTTTAAGGACAGTTTAGAAGGTAAATTCTCCCCAACACCCTGCTGATCCAAATAGGAAGATTTCCGTAGCGAGTAGGGGTAATCTCCTTGCTCCTCTTCATATTCCTCTGGCTCTTCCAACTCCGTGATATCATCCAAAGGGTATGCATAAGGGTTGTAGGAGGACTGAGAGTGAGGGGCCCATTCGTTTTCACTGTAGCTAATTTCATGCTGAGCATAGTGGTCCTCAGGATAATCCATTTCATCTGCTCCTGGGTCATCCAAATAGCCATACGGCCCCACTGGCTCCTCGTAGTAATCCCCATCACTCCCATAGTGGTCATAGGGCTCATAGGGCGAATAACCAGTCAGTGGCTCATAATCTTGCTCATCGTAGCCGTACTGGTCCTGCAGTGGATTGTCGTAGTAGTCTCTGGGCTCTTCATAGTCCTCTTCCATCTGATAGCCGGGGTAATCCTCATAACCAGATGACTGGAAGTAACCTTCTTCATTGGCGTAGCCATAGGAAGTAGGGGATTGTGGGTTGTAATAGTTGTCTTCCTCTTGGTAACCATCAGAGTAATCTTGTGTAGAGTCCTCATACATGCCTGGCCCACGTTGTCTCCGGAACCCACCACCTTCCATATTTTGAGGGTAGCCATAGTCCTCCTCTGCTTGGCCAAAGAGACGATTTGCTCCAGGGCACCTTCTCATGTTACCTCGGTGCCGCAGGATCTCATCTTCTGAGGGAAAGGGAAGCTTCCTGGCTCCAATCCTGGAGAGCCAGGACTCATTCGTGGGCCTCCCGTCGGCAAAACCAGCTCGCTTGGATAGGAACTTTCTGGTCAGCCAGCTGGTGGCGGCAGCGACTTTGCTGAGGGCTTGGGCCCGAGGTTTGAACTGCTTGTTTGTCCTCCTCCGGAAAAGGCTGCTGAAGAGTCCGCCTCCTTTTGCCTTGTCGCCTGCAGTTTTCCCGCCTCCAAGCCGTATCAGCATAAACGAGGGCTTCGTGGCGCTCCCGGGAGCGGCCGCCTCCTTTTTCTTCTTCTTGCCCATGGCCTTGAAACGCATCATGAGGTTGGAGGTGGATTTAAACACCGCCTTGTTCTTCTTTTTCTTCTTCTTCTTTGTGCTGGTTTGCTTCAGTCCCCAGAAGAAGCGAGAGGTGTTTTTGAATTGGCTTTTTTTGCGGTGCTTGAGGCCCAGGGCTTTGAAGCCCATGAAGAGCCTGGAGGTGCTCTTCAAGCTCCTCTTCTTGGGCGGCACCACCTCCTTCTTGGCCAAGCCTGCCATGGCCTTGGTGGCCCCCTTCAACTGAGCCTTGGCTTGCTCCTTCTTGGCTCCTTTCTTCTTCTTGGCATCCTCAGCAGCCATCCCAATGACCGCCTTGGAGGCACCTTTGAGGGGCTTCTTCTTCTTGGGGGAAGAGTCTCCATCATCTCCTTCCACTAACTCCTCTTCTGACAGCACCTTCTTCCCTTTGCCCAGCTTCTTGCCACCTTTGGCTGCCGCCTTTTTGTCCTTCTTGTCCTTCCCTTTCTTCTTAGGATCTTCTTCACTCTCCTCCTCCTCCTCCTCTTCCACCAACTCACTCTCCACCTCACTGATCTCAGCATCTGACACCTCCGAGTCGCTGGCCTCCTTCTTGCCCTTTTTCCCTTTCTTGTCATCCTTCCCTTTCCCCTTTTCACCTTTTTTGCCAGCCATGCTTGTGATGTGGGGGGAGACTCATGCTCTGGGTTTCATGCCATACATCGCTGATTGACCTCAGCAGAGGTTAACACTTTGCCCGCGGATGAGACAACCCTCCCCAAACACAA
Source organism: Sphenodon punctatus (assembly GCA_003113815.1). Lineage (NCBI taxonomy): Eukaryota > Metazoa > Chordata > Lepidosauria > Sphenodontia > Sphenodontidae > Sphenodon > Sphenodon punctatus. Next base: position 15,494,479 of record QEPC01010859.1, on the reverse strand, counting down.
CATCTACAAGGTCTCAGCGGCAAAGGCTTGTGCTGCCCATGCAAGCTTATGAACACTCCTTAATGACTTTACAGTAGCCGAAAGAAAGCTTTTCTCCTTCATTGCTTTCAAATAGCAGACAGCAGTGGCTGCCAGAACAGTTACGTCTTGCTTTTTATTTACCTTTGCAGAATCTGAACGAGACCCAACAGGGATCCATGCTTCTCCAAGGCTCAGCTGCTGTGCCCTTGACCTTCTCAGCCTTCTTAACATAGGTTAGAGGTTAACACACAGTTCCACCAGAACAAAGGATGACCCTTGCTGCTCGTAGCTCCTCCACGGCTTCCTCTTGAAGTTCCAGCCTTGTCATTCCACTGGGGAATCTTTAATCCTGTCTCTTAAAAGTTCCATTACGATCTCTCGGTCAAAATATTTCCATCCTTGTTCTCCGATGGGTCTTCTGCCCTTACCGGGAGTGAAGAAGTCAAGGGAGACTGGCTGAGCTGTTGGAATGTAATCGTATCTCCTAGGTTTGTGTGTGTATGAATAATACAAGCGGGCTGCACCAGCGCAACTCAGAGACTTTTCCAAAGGAGGAGCAAGACAGAAGAAGCCAAGGAAGACTCTGAAACGGCCCCTTCCCCTTTCTGCTCACACACTGAGGGGGCACCAGACCCACCAACACCAGCAGATGAGCCGAGATGGATAGGCACCCAATTACACACTAGAGAAAAACTAACCTTCCCAGAGCTTGTTCACACAAAATACTAACCACTTACCCCCAGAGCAAGACAGGCCATGTTTGTTTGTTTGATTAATTTATTTATTTATTTGGATTTTTATAAAGACTTGAAGGCCCTTCTTGAAGCATCAGTAGGGCTTGGAGGGCCCTTCTTGAAGGATCACATAATTATCTAATCTAATCTATCTATCATAATACCTACAAAAATAAAAACCAGTAACAATATAAAACTATATAAAAGTCCTATTAAAACAACTCCCAAACTCTATCCCGCTCCCCTCCCACCTCTAAAGGCCTGTCCAAATAAATTGGTCTTGCATCGCCTCCAGAAAATTCTCAAGCTTCGACTTTGGTGAACCTCCAGGGGAAGGGAGTTTCAGAGCTGTGGAGCGGCACTGGGAATTTGGGCATAAGCTGTGCAAGGTCCTGGGAGAGAACCAGCGTCAGTACCCCCTAAACTTGATCAGACACCATAAAGCCGTGGCCACACTGAAAAGGGACAGAGGAACACCTTAACTCTGCCCCTTTTCTGACATAGCCCCACCTGTTAAAAGAGAGCATCATGACAGCTCAACAATCCATGGAGGTGGAGCTATGTCAGCAAAGGGGTGGGGTTAAGGCATTCCTCCCGCCCTTTTCCAACATGGCCATGGCTCTCCATGGGAGTGAGGGGCAGGCTATTTCAGCAAAGGGGAGGAGTTAAGGCATTTTTCAGCATAGCCACGGTGCATCAGACCCAGGCCCAACGTGATCAGACACTGGCTGGAATCTCCAGCCTGATCAGAGAATCTACATCAAGGAGCAACAAGAAGGGGATAGTTGTTTCACACAAGGTTGTTTCAGAATGTGGGTTTGTGCTATAGCCACTCGAGAAGAATGAGCTTTGATGCTCCGATCCTCAAAGTCCTGGGCAGGGATAGGAGGCTATTTCTCCCTCACACCTGACGATACAGACATCTGCATCAATGAGAAGAGGAGTGAGGCCAGTGCATTGGCTACTCAGGAGCTCTGCTGCTGCTCCTCACTCCCCTGATTTATGAGTCTGTATCTGAGGCACCTCAATTAGGAGACAATGATGCTGTGACGCGGCTGATTGAAGCCAGACTCAGCTTTCATTGACAATAGGGAGAGTCAGCAGGGGTGCACGCACCCAAGGGAGCAGGATCAAGCAATGTGGCTTCCGGTGAGGAATAAGTCACATTTATTTATTTCTGGGCAGATGGGGAAAGGGAGAGACCTTCAGCCACCGATTTCTTGTCCCCTGGACCAACAAGCTTGGAACACAGCAGGCTGTGAGTTCAAATCCCAATTTTGCTGACTACAGATCCTCTACACCTCACCCTTTCAACCCACCCCCTGCTCTGCAAAGTAAGGAACTTTACTAGAAGCAGGGCTTAATTTATGGGCAGGTTGCAAGGTCTGAGCCCTGGCAATTAGATTCAAGTGGGGGCTGAGCCCTGAGAAATGTTTCCGGTAGGAGTGTGCGCGCCAAAGGAAAGACTGATATTGGCCACTTTCATGCAGTGCGTTGTTCTCATGGAGTCAGTTTATGAACCTATGCCGTAGCTGTGCGGGCAGCAAAGAGGAGGTTCTTTGCGGCCCTCATAGCATCCGCAAAGTTGCGTCCAGCTGAGTTTTTCCGGGTGGTGCGGGGACTGGTCAGTCCGGCCTCCCTCTGCCTGGAACTGGAATTCTCCAGTGCTCGCTGTGACACTTTTGTTGACTTTTCTGTGGATAAAATGACTCGAATTCACCACAGCTTCGACACTGTGCTTGTGGCAATAGGAGAACCAGAGGTAATGGAAGCCTCGCCTTGTCCTGTTTAATGGGATCAGTTTCAGTGGATGTTGTTCGCCGAGGCGGAGGATGTCCTGGGGGCTGTTAAGGCCACCTTTTGTGAACTGGACCCTTGCCCGTCCTGGCTGGTTAAGGTCAGCCGGGAGATGCTTGGGCTGTTGCTGGCTGGGGTGGTCAATGCCTCCCTCAGAGAGGACAGAGTGCCAGGCTGCCTCAAGGAGGCGGTGGTGCAGCCTCTGCTCAAGAAACCATCATTGGATGTTGACTCCCTGGCCAGCTATCGGCCTGTCTCTAACCTGCCCTTTTTAGGGAACGTTATTGAACGGGCGTTGGCTCGGCAGCTTCAGGGGCATCTGGACCGTGTCAGTTTTCTGGATTTCTTGCAGTCCGGCTTTCGTCCGAGCTTTGGCACTGAGACTGCGCTTGCGGCCTTGGTCGATGACCTCCGCCATGAACTGGACCAAGGTCATTCAATCCTGTTGATCCTATTAAATCTTCAGCTGCATTTGATACCGTTGACCATGAGATGCTGGTGACTCGTTTGTGGGACCGAGCTGGGGTGGGCAGGACTGTTCTTGAATGGTTCCGTCCCTTCCTGGCTGGAAGAACTCAATGTGTGGAGCTCGGTGATTGTTCATCTTCTCCCGTGTGGAGCCCTGCAAGGTTCTATTCTGTCCCTTCTCCTGTTCAATGTGTATATGCAGCCCGCCTTGGGTGAGGTCATTCAAAGGTTTGGTGTGTGGTGTCATCAATACGCTGATGACTCCCAACTTTACCTCTCTTTTTCAACTGACCCAGACCCGGCGGTCTCGGTGCTTACCTGGTGTTTAGTGGCTGTGGGGGACTGGATGAGGATGAACCGTCTGAAGCTGAATCCTGACAAGACAGAGGTGATGCTGGTACGAGGTGCCGAGGGAGTGGTGGCACCCATCACTGACAGAGTCTGCCCTCCATTGGTTCCTCAGGTCCGTAGTCTGGGGGTGCTCCTTGACTCACGACTCTGTCTGGATGCCCAAGTGGTGGCCATGGCCAAGGAAGCATTTCGCCAACTAGATCTGGTGCGTCGGCTTCGGCTGTACGTCTCGGACACAGATCTGTCCACCATCATCCATGCTTTCATCACCTTGGAACTGGACTATTGCAACGCGCTCTACGTGGGGCTCCCTTTGGTGACGGTCCGGAGACTGCAGCTGGTGCAGAACACGGCAGCCGTCTCCTTACAGGGATGGGTCGCCGTGAGCACATGACACTAGTGCTTCATTCTTTGCACTGGCTGCCTACAGTCTTCCGGGCCCAATTCAGGGTGTTGGTTTTGACCTATAAAGTCCTAAACGGCCTGGCCCCTGCTTATCTGCAGGACCACCTCACCCCCCCGGGGCCCTGGACCGGCCTCTGCAGTCAGTGTGGGACACCTCCCCGGAGTCCCCCGGGTATCTAGGGTGGTGACGATGAGGGGGGTGTTCTCGGTGCCCGCACTGTGGCTCTGGAACTCCCTCCTGACAGACGGAGGTCCCCTTGGCCCCAGACTTCCCCTCTTTCCGAAGACAGCGTGAGACCTGCCTGTTCTGCCGGGCTTTTGGCGAGGGAGATGGGTGATGGGGGGGTAGGAGAGGTTGACTCTGACTGGGTTTTTTTTGTTATTGAATTTATATTACATTCTTTTTATATTATGTTATTTATTGAATAATAACATGATTGTCATATTTGTATGTTTTTTATTATGCTGTGAGCCACCCCGAGCTGCTGTGCAGGGGGGGGGCGGTGAAGAAATCTAAATAAATAAACAAAAGCCAAAAAAAACCCAACCCAACGCTTTCATTAATAACTTTCCCATCCCACCCCCTGCATTTTTCATCACATAGATTAAATCATAAGGACGTCGGTTTTCGAGCCAGATGTTGAGAGGCAGGTTAGTCTAGTGGTTGGGCTGCTAGCTGGGGGAACGGCCGGGTTTCCTTTTCCTGCTCTGAGAAGCTTCAGGCTGGAAGGTGCGGTTTCCAGGGCAGACATGGGCCTTGGTGATTGTTCTTTTCTTTACAAATGAAGCACTGACTAGGAGCTTCTCCCTTGTATTCTAACTAATCTAACAGAGAGACAATACTACAGCAAGGAATGCAGGGTTCTTAGGGGCTGTCCATAAAGGATGTCATGCAAGAATGGAGCAGGGAGATAGCAAAATTGTGACCATTTGTGACAGCGGGGCGGGGGGAGGCGCATTGGCCGTCATGTGATGTCACAATCGTTTCTTCTTACTCATTTTTCACTTTTATTTCTAAGTTTTAACCCTAAAAAGATATTCCTGTCAGCCGCCGCGGCCGCTTCCTTGCGCGACGGCCGCCCTCCTCCACTACAAGCCCCGCCCCCGGCAGCTCTCCCTCGGCGCGGGCGTCTCCAAAGCGAACAGGGACTCCGGCGCAGGCCGACGTCACGCCCACAGCGGAGGCCGCCCCCAACAAAGCAGGGCCACGCCCACCGTTGCGCCGCTCCGCACGCTTGCGGGGGCGTGTAGAGGGCGGGGCCTCCCCTTTATAAACCGGCCGCTCCAGGAGCTCTGGGCCGGTGAACAGAGCTCTTGCCTGGATGAACTAGCCCCCTTCCTGCTTGAAAGCTGAGTATCTACGATTTGAGAAACCTTCCTTTGGTGTTTGCCTCCCTTGTTGCCTCCCTGTTCCCCTCTGTCCCCCTTTGTGTTGTGTTGTGAAATACGCTGGTTGTGTCTTCCAGTATTACCTTGTGATTGTTGTATTCCTGGTCCCCGTTAACCCTTGAAAGCTTGAGTGGGTAGTGTGAAGGGGCCTGTGGGCCTGGCGTTTCTGCCCCTCCCTGGGCCCCCTCTCTCCTTTCACCCTGTGCCTGTATGCCAGCCCTTGACTCCCTGCTCCCTCTACCCCTGGGCCCTCGCCCTACTTCCCCCGCACCAATCCCCACTGTCATTACCCCTTCCTTGTGGTGTGAAAGTCCCTTCCTTGAATATAAGCTCTGTGCCCTATGATGATAGGGGCCTAAGTTCCAGGTGCGCAAGCCCAAGGAACGGCCCACATACTATCCTGACGGGCCTCCGGGACCCCCTTCGATTGCCTTCAGAGCCTTCTGAGAGAGTGTGGTGCGCCTGGGAAACCCTCGTACCCCCTTCCTTCCCCCACCCCTCTGACAATTCCCTACATAATATATAATAAATGGGTTTCTACATGACTGGTATTAAAAATGTGCACAGGGGATGACTGTGTGACACCCTTTTTGGATGGGGGTCTGTAGTAGAGTAGTAGAGTAGAGCTAAAATGAAAAAAAAAAAAAAAGTGACATTTTATGGGCACCCCTTAACACGATCACCTTGAAACTTAGCTATCCAGCTACACTGCTAATGCTGTACTGCAGCGTAGCTATCCCAGCCACACTGCTAGTGCTGCTGCAGCCTAATGAACAGCTATTTAACTACTGGGCAATATACAATATTTTTTTCTCATGGCTTTGTTTGAAAAAAGAGCTGGCCGTAGCTGAAATGATACAGCTTTGCAAAGAAGCTCTAAGAATCTAGGTTCAAGTCTGGGTTATGTGAGAGGGTGTTGCACGTAGGAGATTGGTTTTCGTTTGTAAAAAGTTGCTTTTTAAAACCTCAGGCAAGGCTGGGGGTGGGACTTTGGGGGCCAAGAGGGTGGAGCTGTGTCCACTCTTCTCCTTCCACTGTCTCATCCTTTAGAATCATCCCTCCTCCCCTTGTAACTAAGCTAAGCCCATGCACCTGCGACTTCTCAACATCACAAATGTCTCCCTGTCTCTCCCCTATCTTCCCCTTCCTTCTCCATCCTAGATTGTATGTCCTTCAGGGCAGGGACCTGGCTCTAATCAAGACTGCTCAATGCTATATAAATATTTAAATAAATAAAAATAATAATAAATAATAATAATAATAGTAACTTCTCTTCCCCTTTGGAACTTTGCAAACCCGACAGCTGCGATTAAACAGACCACCAAGAACAGTGACCGAGTATGCGGGTTTCCATAGGAAACCTTTGGTTCGCACAGACTGCGTCAAGTCTCCAGAGAGTGATCATTATTCATGTCCCTGACACTCTATCCCCGGGTGTAACCATCTCCAAGTGCCCTCAGGGACAGGAGAGTGAGAGCAACCGCTCGGAAAGAAGAGCAAGGAGGACCGGGCTAAGCTGCTAAGTCAACAGAAGGGGGAGGCGGGTAGGATTATGCTGATCGTAAGGGGAAGTGCGCAGCAGTGATGCCCCCTTGGCTCCGCAGATGTCAGATTGGCCCCGTCCAGCATGGGCACTGGCATGAGTTTGGTGCGAGCGACTGTTGCGTGTCTGGCACCAGGGGGCCCGTGAAGGGGCTGGGTTGGCACACAGGTAGGGGGAGGGTCCCAGGGCACAGCTAGCTACCATAGGAACAGGTGGCGGAGCCGCACCAGGGCCTGTTTCCAACCTAGCTCCGCCCCTGGCGAAGGCCCCACCACCTTCAGGCTAACTGCATAGGGTTGCAATATAGATGCACATTTTTTCAGGACGCTTATGAAAAAAATGCATGTTGCAGGGCCTGCATTGGTGCCAGTGCAGGCCCTGCAACATGTATTTTTTCATAAGTGCCCTGGAAACATTTGTATCTATGGCAACCTCCCTCTAGCAGGCAAGAGAGGGTGGAATTGCCCTGAACTAGGGCAGAGAGAGCCGGGGAGGGTGAGCAGAAAGGTACGAGTTGAAGGAAGGTGAAGCTTGGTTGGCAGATGGACAGAAAGATGTATGCTTTATCCCTGACTGGGTAGGAGGCACAGGCTACAGAAAGCTGTAGATAATCCCGGGGCGGGGGAAGGAATGTAGGGAGGTCCCTACGGGTGGGGGGGCAGTGCTTGTCTGAGTGGGACAGTTAGGGCCTTGTTGGAAGTGTCTGCCCCTAGAGCCTCCAAAGCAACAGGAGCAGCAGTGAGCTCAGGAGTGTTGGCAGGCAGCACCCCAGGGCCACTCCCCTTGAGATTCTTGGTTGGGACTAGGGTTGCTGAATAAGGTGCCAATGCGGGCCCTGCAACATGTATTTTTCATAAGTGTTCCTTAAACATTGGCATTGGTGGCGAGCCTAGTCCGGGCCCAGACCTTTAACCTATATCCCTGGGATTCCTCGAACAGTGGCTGTCAACCAAGTAAAGATAGCAACCAACTCACCTCCCCATTTAGGAGACTTCTTTCCACCGAGGAGTTCCCCAGCCTGCAGATTCCAGTCCAGTTCCTGTGGACGGCACAGGGAAGAGGCACCGTGTCCCTGCTGGGAGACCCAAGGGTACCCTGTAGGACATGAGAGACAACAGAATGTGGAAGGAGCACCAGAGAAGAGGCAGTGTCCTTCTAGGGTCTCTCCCTCGCTTCATCCTCTGCCCTCAAAGCCCAGGAAGAAGGAGACCAAGCCTCAGAGTTCAGACCAAGTCTCAGCCCCCTGAACTCTATCCCCACCCACTTGCTAGATGCCTGGCCGAATAGATAGGTCTTACATTGCCTCTGGAAAACATCATGTATAGCTCAGGCCAAAGAATTCTCTCCAGTTATTATTACATCAAGTCCTTCAATAGCTAGAGCGTTTCACTTAGAAAGAGATCTCTAGTCTTGATGTGAAGGCTTTGAGGGATGCAGAATCGGGGTTGCCAACTCTCACCATTTAGTCGTGAGTCTCATGATTTTAGAAGCCTGAAATCACAAGACTTGCAAAAAAAATTGCGAGACTCTCAGCGTTTTGTTTTCGGTGGTGAGGGGGAGAAACCTGGTCATGTGACCAGGGTGGGGCCTAAAAGCAAAAAAAGAAACCTGACCCTTATTCTATTTGTAAAAATCTTATGAGCTTTAAAAATTAATCTCGTGATTTTGAAGAGATGGCCATGAAACGTTTACGCCTTTTGGCATGACCACTCTGGAGAACCCAATCTCTCCCTCCATGCTCCATTCCCGTAATCACACTCACCACTGCTAATCATTACTGAGTAGTCTTAAAACATGCTTTGGCAGCTCGAAAAGCACATTTGCTAAGGGCAAGACTCATCCTCCCTGCAGAAAGCCAAGCATGTAGGCATGGATGTGGGGGAACAACACATGGGTTAGGAAAGAGCCATTTGCAAAGTAAAGAACCAACTGCCTTTTATTAAAACTACAGCTCAGTGACAGTAGGGTTAGTACCCCCACCACCACTTTCACCGGGGGGCGGAGCTATGTTGGGGGGGCGGAGCTATGTTGGGGGTGGGGCATGGAAGTCCTTAGGGCCCAGCCCCCTTTCTCACATGGCCACTCCCTGTCAGCTTCGGAAACCCCAACTTCTCTGGGTTGCTTGTAGCGCCCCTCGCTGACCTGGAGAAATCCACACTTCCCCTGGATCCCAAAAACTGTGGGGGAAACTTAGAAACACAGTACTCCTGACAGAGTCCCCAAGCAAGCAATTTGACTGCTTCCTTCCAGATCCAGTCATGGCCACTGTTCAGACTGCAATCAGCCTTCCAGAGAGCCATGCTCGCCCTTGTAATCCCACTCTTGGCTCTCTTGGAGGCCAGATTCCCAAACCTTTCAATTATTTGATCAACCAAGGCCTGCTCCACCAGAGGCAGAAACCACTCCTGCTCCCTCTGCTCAAAAAATCTACTCCTCCCTCTGTTGGCTTTAGCGGTTTCTATCCCCAGCTGGAGGGCTTCCTCCAAACTCGTTGCCTCTAGCCTCCAAGGGGGCAAGCTTGCGGCGCAGCCTTCTCTCTCTGAGGATTGAATTGAGAGGACTCTGACGAAACAAGCAATTACTTCAGAGTTAAAGCGGTTCCCCCGCACCACCTTCCAACTAAACACAGACACAGAGGCTGCAGCGCGTCAAATATTTCATCTGAGGAAGTGCATGGAAACGTCAGCTGGAGAGAGGAGGTCCCTACAAAGCCGCCTTAATAAAGGACTTTAAAACGCTGGCAAGGAGACATCTGGGCAGAGCTTTATTGAGGAGGACGGATCAGCTTAGCTCTGGCAAAGCAAAGATGAGACCTGCAGCAGGGGGAAGAAATGCCAGCTCCGACACTGCAGCTTGGGAACGTGTCTGTGTGGATAATTAGACATTAGGGCATTTATTAAAGCTAATCATAACCATTGCTGAGATCTAATGGAGACCAAACAAAGAGAAACAGTATATAACGAGGGAAAATAAGACACAACTGCCTAATGCCACTCTATAAATCACGGGTGGGGAAACATTTCCCTCCCGTGGGCCGATTTCGAAACTCTGTGGCCCGGATAAGAGTTGAGGACGGAGGTGCTTACAGGGTGTACGTTATGTAAGATGGGGAGCCAATACAGCTTTGCAAGCTGTATTTCTCAGAAGTGTCCTCTACAATGTGCATCTCTCTGGCCACCTGACCTACCTACAGCACAAAAGTGAATGATGATAATCAGTCCAGAGAGTATTCGTACAAATGTTTTATGGATTATATTGTTTTAATAGTGATTTTGTTGTTTGTTTTGTAATGGCCCTTGGGGAGTCAACAATAAAGATTTACTTTACTTACAAAAGTGAATGATGCGGCCGGCACCACGTCCTACCGCCTTTGACTTCCCCAGTCCAATGGATCAGGCGTGAAACTCCGCCCAGTCATCCTAACTCCTCCCTCAGCTCTTCCTGTTTCTATTACTGACAGGACCATAGACTGTGTTCGCCCGTCAGCCCCGTAATCCCGGTTGGTTCATGTAGTCAGTCATCGCTTTCTTTTCTGACTCTCCCCTGTGCAGAGGAACAGCAGTCAAAAGGCCTAGGGTCAAATTTAACTCTGATTTTATGGGTCCTGTTTCATTGCTTTCAATAGACCTAAGGGTGCGGCTTATTCTAAAACTGCCCTTGGCCATGAATGTACAAAGGATACAGGTGATGGGTACAACTACCCAACATTTCAACTAGTGACCCACTGGGGTCCTATCCTGCTCCCATGGAAAGCAGGATCTGTATTTGGAAACAGTGACATCTAGTGGCCAGGACATTAGTCACCTAGGAGATAATACATTTTATTTTTTTCAATTTGAATCCCATTCCCACAGGCTGATTTACATTTCAACTTTAACAAGTAGCATTTAACCATTAACATTCAACTAATTAACTCAACTAGTAATCCTCACAACAACCCTGTGAGGTAGGTTAGGCTGAGAGATCTGTGATGGGACCAGGGTCACCCAGTAGTTCATGGCTAAGGCGAGTCTTGAACCAGAGGCTTCCCTCTACCTCCGGATCCAAGTACTGTGCACTTAACCACTAGACCACACAGGCTCTCGTTGGTCTGGCTTTGGTACAGGAATGGGGGACCTTTCCTCCCTTGGGGACATTTTGAAAATGAGTAGAAGCTCGGTGGGGATGGAAATCTGAGGGGTATGCTCAGGACAGGGAGAAGCTGCACCCAGAGACCTCAGATGCATGAGGGGGGTGTATTTTAAAGGAGCTGACGGAGCTGCCATCCCAGGTCTCCCCACTGCACCAGCCCAAATCCTCCCAGCCACATGACTGACAAATCAGGGGCATCGCTATCGTAGAGACAGGCGGGACGTTTGTCCCGGGCCCAAGCTGGCGGGGGGGGGGGGAGTTGCTGTTACCCCCTCATCAGATGTTTGGCGGGGGTTGCCACTGAACAGCTGATCAGTGGAAATGGCACTAACGTTGCCACCTACACACATTTTAAATGAACTAACACTTATGACATGTTGCAGGCCCTGCACTGGCCCCAATGCTGGCCCTGCAATATGTATTTTTCATAAATGTTCCTTTAAAATGTGCGTAAGTGGCGACGCTAAGTGGCCCCCCTCAAATCCACAGTCCTGGCCCCCATCCGTCTCTCCTGTTACAGGCAGGGTCTCACGGAGTAGGCACAGCGCTAGAGGTGCCAAGGCTGAACCATGGCACAAATTAAGCCCTGCCTGGCTATTATAGTATGGTGGTTCAACCCCTGCCTGGCAGCACAGCTGCACGGAGGTGCCCGTCCCACCCTGTGGTGCATTTTATCCTCTGCTGGTAACACAATACAAGAGACCGTATCTTCTTGGTCGTATCCAGTTCACAAGTGACTCAATGTTGTCTCCTGTTTGGTGGCTTCCAATGAGAAAAAGTTGGAGAGAGTATCTCACCCTAGTGGTCATTACAAAATTCACAACCTGCACCAGGAGCAAGTTGCTGCCCACCCCGGCCGGCAGACAGAGGGGCCAGAGGAAGAATCATGGCAAGACGGAATGCCATCCCCTCCCATTCCTGCAGGAGGAAGCTCTGAGTTGGGGGTGGGGAGGGGGGGAAGCCACAGCAAGATCGTTCCTTCCCATTTTCAGTCATAGGGACTGAGCCGACTCGATTTCTCAAAAACGGAATCCGGTCAGAACTTGAAATTTCACCCCTACTTCGAGATGGGATGTCCCTCGGCCCCTCAGATTCTGGCTGAGGTGCTCACTCGGACTGCGCCCCCCCATCTCCCGGGCAGCTGCCTACCCAGTCAAAGGGTGTTTTTAGGTGAGACAAAACTCCTGCGAGCAGGCAATTCAAACTCGCACCTACTCACGTGTGAACGACTCTTGCATGCTTTCTGTAGAAACATCCATGTCTTAGGGCGCTTTCCCACGCACGATTTGCCTTCGGGGGAAAATCCAGAAGGCAAAGCATGCGTGGGCTTTGTAACATTGCACCGGCCACCCCTGCGGTGCATTATTGCCAGCGATCCTGGAGGATTGCAGAGTAGGGAAAGCCGGCTCTGCAATCCTCTGCAGGATCGCCGGCAAAAATGTGCGGGGGGCAGGGGGGGGGCAGTCCCGAGTTATAACTGTGCACATGGTTTGCCATCTGGATTTTTACACAGAGCTAAATTGTGCGTGGCAAGTATCATGGGGAAGTGCCCTCAGTCCAGTGTCTGGAACTCCCCAACATCGAAGCTTCCAGAATGCACATTCAAAAACTACAGACACAGATTAGAGATTAATGTCCAAACGCAGCTCACGTGAGGCCACTAGGGTGGCCAAATACGCAAAATCTGGATGACACATATGAGGAATACAGGTTACAGGGCTGCACTGGCTCCAATGTAGCCCTGCAACCTGAATTCCTCAGAAGTGTCAGCTAAAATTTGCATATCTGGCCCATGGTCCCGTTTGCTCCAATCGCCATTTTGAAAGGCGGCGGGAGGAGCGACGGGACGGGACGGGAGACGCGGACAAAGGCGGCGGGAGGAGCGACGGGACGGGAGACGCGGACAAAGGCGGCGGGAGGAGCGACGGGACGGGAGACGCGGACAAAGGCGGCGGGAGGAGCGATGGGATGGGAGACGCGGACAAAGCCGGCGGGAGAAGCGACGGGACGGGAGAAGCGGACAAAGGCGGCGGGAGGAGCGACGGGACGGGAGAAGCGCTCGGCTCTCCACACCGCGCTTAGAGGCTGCTGTCCAGTATCACTGTTTCTCTCCAGGACCCTCAGCAGCGAGGACGGGGGGGAAATGCAGCTTCACGGGGGCCGTGTGCGATGGGAGTGGGGAGCCTAAAAACAGCACTCACGCGTGTGGTGACTGAGGGGTCCTTGTGATTGCGGGACGGACATCGCTGCAACCCGCAAACGTCACGCGCGTTTAAAAATGCCCTAAGGTGGAACAGACGCAAACCGTGTCAGAGGAGCGGGTCATTCTGTCACCTCTACACAATGACTGGGTCCCCTTAATCCACCGCCAACACAGCCCAAGCCAGTCTCTGCCGGTTACTAGGAGGGCGTGCAGTGCTGACTGGGGAGAGACCACACGCCCAAATCTCTGTCACCCCCCTCACTCTCCTGCCTCCTGAACTGCCTTTACCCCTTCTCCATGCAGGGCCTAGATAAAATCTGGAGTGGTGTGGAACGAGTCGATAGGGAACGGTTATTTAACCCTCTCAAATAGCACTAGAACTAGGGGACGCTCCGTGAAACTAGCTGCCGGCAGATTGAAAACAAATAAAAGGAAGTAACTTTTTCACTCAACGCATAATTAACCTATGGGATTTGTTGCCAGAGGATGTTGTTGGGGCCAGTAGTGTAGCTGGGTTTAAAAAAGGACTGGATAAGGCTTTAGTAGGTCCAGCAATGGCTATTAACCAAGTAACTTACGAGATGAACTTCTTCCCGTCGGGAGCTGGGAGTGAACAACGGGGAATGGATCGCCCATTGTGACTGCTGGTGGTTCTTCCATGCGGTCGAGATTGGCCACTGTCGGAGACAGGATGCTGGGTTTGATGGACCATTGGTCTGACTCAGTCTGGCATGTCTTATGTTCTTATGTAGCTAGGATAGAACAGGCCCTGGTGCCTCCCTCCCAGCACAGGGGATGCAGCAGCTGCACGGTGTGTCCCTTTCATTAGCTACATTCACGCTGTCCTGAGAGTCTGCTACTCTGGGTGAAAATAAACAGAGGCTATCCCGCCAGAGTCCCACGTCCGGTCCGGGCAGCCCTCACTCAGGGGGTTCCGCGCGGCAAACCCGCCACGTTCCACCACCACCCCCCGCCCCTTCCTCACGACTCAGCCACGGGGAAGCCTGGGAGGGGCGGGGCGTTGGGAACGCTTTCATTCGTTACAAAAACAAATGGAGCCCCGTTCATTTTCGTAACTAAGGAAACGGAAACGAATGAATAAGCAAACGACATTCGCTTGATTTCATTCAATTTCATTTTTAGTTTTATTTTATTCAAAATATTTTAAAATAATAATTTTTTTTAATGACCGCTTGGCCACCGGGGCTGTTCTGCACATGCGCAGCGATTTATTGATTGATTAAAATGTCATAAAATAAAACAAAAAAGTCAATGAAAATGAATGGGTCATTTACGAAACCCCCTGAGAGCGAAGGGGGTTTTGTAAACAAAACCCAGTGCCGTGCCTTCCTTCTGCACATCCCTGCATTCGGGAGCCAGGAAGCTTCCCCCTCGGTTTGCTTTGTGAGCGCTCCCAAGCGAAACGAAACGGTCGACGGTCTGGGGAGAGGGGTGGCAAGTGCGCTCACTGCTCTGAGCGCCCGCTGGCACCGCTCGAGGGGCTCTGCCCAGACTAATAGTGAGTGGAAGCTCCGTGGTGACCGGGCGTGCCCATCACGCAGGCACCTAATCAACGGACAGCGAAGCGGGGCTCAACCCCCTCCTGCTGTTATGAACACCCTCTGTCTCTGAACACACCCACTCTGCTCCCTCCCTCCCAACCTTCATACCCCTCCTCAAAAACCAACCTCTTCCATCAGGCTATCCCCAGCTCCTCCTCACCCTGACAGCTGCCTGCTCACTGATGCGCCCTTTACTGCCCTATATGTTTGCCCCGCTCTCTTGTGTCTCCTCCCTTGTCTCTCTTCGATTGGAAGCCCCTCAGGGCAGGGACCTGTAATTAATGGTTGTTCAGTGCCAGGTCCGTCGCTGGCGCTCTATGCGCGGTAAGACTGAGCAGCGATTCCCAGTTGCTATTCCTCAGTGGATCCCTCTGCACAAGGGCCAGCTGGTCTAGGGGTTGCGAGATTTCTCTGGGCTGGTTTAGGATAGCCCTAGCGCCATCTGTCTCTTGGCTGGCTCGACTCTGGATTTGCCAGAGCTCAATTTCAGGCAGGCTTTAACCAAGCAGCCAGCCAGTGACATTGGTGCACGGCCCGGTCACTCATTACGGAGTTAAGGAAGTCGACTGAGTTGCTGGGTAACAGGGGTGAGTGGAACGACAGGAGACAGAGAGGACACGTGTGTAAGCACACACGCACACACACACACACACACACAGAAGTGTGGGGTGTAGAAGTCGGGGGTGCTGCTGAGGTGGAGTCAAGGAGATTCACAAATAATGACGGGACTGAATCCTCCGCTGCTCTGCTCGCTTCCCCATATACTCCAAAACCGGCTGAGTGGAAAGGGCATCCAACATTTGGGAAAAGGGAGGCAGGCATTAAGAGGGCAGAGCTGTCACCCCCTTCACCCTAGACTGGGGTTCCTCCACAGGGTCGGCCTTAGTATTTGCAAGTGAAGATAAAAGTGCAGAGGGTGATGAGGAGATACTGGGCTACATGTAAACTACAGGTCTAACAAATATGTAAAGGTAAAGGTTAAACATGTACGTAACGTGAAAGTTGAGAACTGGAAACTCGCTTCATGCAGTGGAGAACTGCCGAGTCATGACCTTGAGCGATTGTGTAATCAAAAAAAGCCTAACACCTCTGCAGACACCAGCCATAGACCATTGCAAATGGATTTCTTCCTGCAGACATGACTGAAAGCACAGAGTCACCTGGCGGGAAAATCAAACAAAGGACCCTGCAAAAGTACTTAAGGGGGGAAGACAAGACAAAGGAGAGGTCGGAGAGCTTCATCTGAATCAGAGCTTTGTCATCACATCTTATCAACCAGAGAAAGGCTGCACCAAAGCAACTATGAAGTAAGGACTCTTGGAAACTCTAAGACTTGTACTCAGCCAAGCTTTCTACCGCCGGCTGGGACATGAACTGAAATAGCCTTGGACTTTGAGTAGGGTAAGCCTAAATCAGGAGAATCCAAGTACAGCTAGGAATGCATTATCAGTTTTGTTATTTTGATTTCTGCGCTCTTGAGTATAATCTTGTACTGCATGCTTATTCAGGATTGATTCATTAAACTTCTTTTAACTGAGCTTAGTATGGTCCAGTGAAATTGCTAATCCTAACATTGGCGGGACACAGTTTGGGGTTGATTCTGTGTTTACAAACACAGACAAACCTAGAGAGAAAGAGTCTTTGCAGGGAAATTCTATGGCTGAAAAGGTGACATGGAAGTTCACCTGTTGCAGGCTGAATCAGTTCAAGAGAGAGAGCTGATCCAGTGGGAGGTGCAAGCCAGGGAAACTGAGTCATGACAGCCTAGAGTGGGGTAGTGAGACCCCAATCCCATGACAGAGGGGCAGGGCCCCTGGTGGGCCCCCTCCCATAGTCCTGCCCCCTTGGAGGCATCAGGAAGGGCTCTGCTGCACCTTACTCAGGTGAAAAGAGGGGCGGCCATTGCAGACCTCTCAGAAGCAGAGAAAATATTAAATAACGAAGCCCTGGACAGTTGCCCCATGTTGCTCTGTGGCAAGGCCGGTGTGGTGAGGATACTGCTTTCTCACATACTAGGCTGTCAAACTGCAGACAACACCAAGTTATTCAAGGTAGCTAAAACATAAGCAGACTAAAGAATTGCAAGGGGTTCTTGCAAGACTGGGCAGCTAATGGCAGATTAAGTTTAATCTAGACAAGTACAAAGTGATGCACGTAGGGAAAAACAATCCAAACTTTATGTACGCAATGCTGGGTTGCAAATGAGGAGTTACCCACTCAGGAAAAGGACCTTCGAGAATTGGTGGACAATACAGTGAAATCCTCAGCTCAGTGTGTGGCCGCCGGCAAAAAAGCAAACAAAACGTTAGGAATTATTCGCAAAGGGATAGAGAATAAAACTGAAAATATGATAATGCCTCTATACAAATCTATGGTGTGACCGCGCCTTGAATATTATATGCAGTTCTGGTCCCCCCACCCCAAAAAAAGGTATAGTAGAACTAGAAAAGGTACAGAGAAGGGCAACAAAAATGATAAGGGGTAAGGAACGGCTCCCCTATGAGGAGAGGCTGGATAGATTGGAGCTCTTCAGCTTGGAGAAGAGACGACCGAGAGGGAATAGGATAGAAGTTTGTAAAATCATGAGTGCGGTGGAACAAGTAAATAGGGAGCAGTTATTTACCCTCTCAGATCGTATTAGAACTAGGGGACACCCCGTGAAACTAACGGGGAGCACATTTAAAACAAATAAAAGAAAGTATTTTTTCACTCAACGCACAATTAAGTTGTGGAATTCGAGGCCAGTAGTAGAGCCGGGTTTACGAAAGGGTTGGACAAGTATCTGGAGGGTCGGTCCATTAGCAGCTACTAGCCAGGTAGGTCTGGGGAATGTAGCCTCTTACTGTCGGGAGCTGGGAGTGAACAACAGGGAGCGGATCACCCCATAGTGACCTGTTGGCTACTTCTTCCAAGCGACTGAGATTGGCCAGTCAGAGACAGGGACCAATGGACCATCGGTCTGACCCAGTCTGGCACGACTTATGTTCTCCCGTGACTGTCGAGAAACACAGACTATGGAACCTCTACTGGTCTGTCGGCTGCCAAGGGAGCCCTGTACCACAGAGGACCTTGCTAAGACTGCAGACCGAGCTTTATTACATGTCTGGTATGGGAGAAATTTATTACTGTGGCGGTAGGACACCAGGGGGAGGGGGGGAGAGAGAGAGCCCCAAAAGACCATCTGTTGTAGGGAAGATCCAAATCAAAGGGCATCAGTGACATCACAGCCTTGAAATACCACCCTGTAAAAGTGTCAGTGAAAAAGCCAATAAGATTTCATGGCTCTGGGACAATGTTATCAATCGTGCCCAAATCCCCTTTCTGATTGCAGTGCCGTCAGCCTCCTTCCAAGCAGCTGCCTGCTGAGAGATTGAGATCAAAGGAATAATACTGTGTACGATTCTATCGGAGATCTACCCTTGAACTACTCTAATGTCTTAGTACAATCGCATCTGGTGCACAGCATGTCGGACAATCATACCTCTGCCCAGGTACCATGCATGTCTTTTTGCTCTCTCGCGCTCTCCCTCCCGGCCCCCGTGTGTCATATTTCTCCCATTCCAGGCATGTCGGACATGCGTGTGTGTGTGTGTGTGTGAGTGATATATATATATATATATATATATCATGGTGGCTGCTAGTGGCTGCTGTGTGACACTTAAAGTAGGTCCCAGCCAGTTCTTCTTTGCCACCAGGATACGGGCTGTGATGGAGGATCTCCTCCTGGGTAGGTTTGCAGGATCCTCACGATTTTACAAGGGATCTTCTTACGCACCTATAAACCCAGTCCAGCCCATTCAGCATCTGCCCCACGGTGAAAACTCTGCTCACTGAAACACACAGCCCCCGCGCATGCTGGAGACTGGGTTTCAGAAAGGACATTTAGATCTATACATTCCTATGGAAGTCTCATGTTCTGTGACCCCCCCAAAAAATATATGTATTTATTTATTCTAAGAATTTTTATCCTGCCCCTCATGCCGCAGGCAGCTTGGGGTGGCTAACAATAGAAATAGACAAAACAATATAAAAGGTTCATTAAAACAATTCATAACAAAAGGGAGAACTTTTTTAAAAAATATAAACAAAATATTAAAAAAAACCCACCCACCCTAACCCTCCTCCCATCACCCTTCCCAGAGGCCTGGCAGAACAGCTAGGTCTTACATGATGGTTGTACTATTTGCTTTTGTACCTCTCTGCCCAGGTACCAACTGACCTGTGGAACTCATGGCTGCGAGATGTTGTGAAGGCTGGTGTCCTAAAAGTATTTGACAAATTCACACAAGACTCTTTATGGCTCTCAGAGATAGCACCTCATCATGCCCAGGCTATCGCTATAAAGGTCTGGGACGCCTGAGGGTTAGATTGCTCAATAATGACTCTGTGGTATCTCCTATGTTTTCCTATGAAGCATCCGGGGCTGGACAATGTCAGAGACAGGATGCAGAGAGATGGATAGACCATTGGCCTGACCCCAGTCTGGCAATTATTTATGCCCAGACTTTTCTTCCAGCTGACACCAGACTGGCAGCAAACCCTCCTGCTTGGTGTCGACACCTTTAAATCCCCTTCTCCCCTCCGGCTCTTTCTGCCGGGCCATGAGGTGGGTCGCCACACGCTGGGTGCAGTCTGCTGAATGAAATGAATCCCATCACTTACCTTCTGGAAGTGCAGCCCCTGCAAGCTACACCCCCGAGGCAGGCAGTGTCCGAGTCAGTCCAGACAGACAATGGGCAGAAGGCTGGGCTTCCATGAATCCCAAAGCGGAGTTGATTCTGCCCCTCCAAAAACCAGGGCAAGAAGGAGCAGTCGAGGCGGAGATGTTCAGTGACAGTCAGTCCCAAGTGGAGCAGAAGGAGCATCTGAGGCGAGCAGAGATCTCCCAGCTCTGGCTTGGCCCATACGCTGCTGGCAGCCGCCGCCGCCACTGCCACACCTGAGCTCTTACCAACTGTTGCTTCCCCTCAGACGTGCCGTCTAATCCCCCTGGGCCAGGCACGGCCAATGCCAGCTTACGGCCTGCAGGGAGTTCTGGCGTCACGGCCCTGCAGCGTAAATAACACAGACAATGAACTCCGACAGGCCTCGCTCGCCACACGAAACCCCCCAGCCCACGCCCTCGGTTTTGGCCATTTTCCCGCTGGCTGTAACAGATTAGAGGGCTGTCAAAGGCAGGCGAGGGCCTCTGCAGACTGGCATTCACACTAAACCCCAAGCCCCCGGGCAACAATTACCTCTCGCTCGGGGTCTAAAGGAAGCGTTCACACTCCTACAGGAACCATTCCAAGACTAATCCAAGGCTGCTGCTGGGGTATGAACTGGAAGTTATTTCCATCTCTCAACCAGTCTCCCCTTTGTGTTAAAATACATGTGAACGCTCCAAATAACCAGTGGTTCTTCAAGCCCATAGAGCGGATATCCCAATCCTTTGCGGCACACCTGAAGTTTGCACAATGTGTAGCGCCAGAATCCTGAGAATTGCATCCTGGGATACGTTTCCATCATACAGTGGGGTTGCTTTGCCACCGGAGATTAAAGCAGCATACATGCCTTGGAGAACTAAACGCATGTTTGAGCTGAGGTTACTACTACCCACAGGGTCACTATCAAACAGGGGCTAGGCCTTATGAAACACACCTGCCCTGAGGTAACAACTTTGTGGCCAAAAAGCTCAGAGAGGTAGCCACTCCCCTCAGGAGCATACACATAAAATGCTTCCTCCTCAAGTTACCAACCAGCACTTGGTATTACGAGAGCATATGCCAGGGTGCAGTTCTTTGAAATACTTCATTTCAGTTGAGCTGGGTAGAAGCATGGGATACCCTGCCAATGTGGCCAGGGGTGGGGGGGAAGGAAGAGGCGGGTCCAGATCATGGGTGCCTAGTGCCTACCCTCATCGCCATTCCCTTCCCCTGCCTGAGCTCAGCTCTTCAGTGCTTGAGGAGAGGAACTGGATCCAGGGGCCAGATCCAGGAAATGGGAAAACTAGTCATGGGCCGCCTTTGACCCCTGGGCCTAACGTTCCCCACCCCTGCTCTAGGTAATGTCATCAGCATGTCAAGTCAGTACAACAAAAGATTGCCAGCTGTTCTCACGGTTTGGCCTTGAGACTCCCATTTTGGCTTCGGGAAGTCTATAAGAAGTGGCACCGGCAGCCCTAGCAGAGAGAGGGGTTCTCAGTGGCTGGCTGTGCCACGCCTTTCGGAACTCCCTTACCTTGGAGGTTGGCCAAAACCTGAGCATCTTTNCTTTGACCCCTGGGCCTAACGTTCCCCACCCCTGCTCTAGGTAATGTCATCAGCATGTCAAGTCAGTACAACAAAAGATTGCCAGCTGTTCTCACGGTTTGGCCCATTTTGGCTTTGGGAAGTCTCCGGGTCAGTCTATAAGAGGTGGCACCGGCAGCCCTAGCAGAGAGAGAGGGGTTCTCAGTGGCTGGCTGTGCCACGCCTTTCGGAACTCCCTTACCTTGGAGGTTGGCCAAAACCTGAGCATCTTTTGAAAGAAACACAGAAGGTTTTTATTTGGCCAGGAGTTTGATGGGAGGGGATAGGTTTTCATAAATATTTGTGCAGGTTTTTATCTTGTAATTAATGGTTTTTTTACAGTTATTTTGATTGAATATCTGTATGATGTTACCTGCCCTGAACTCTTGGGCTAGGGCAGCTATACATTTAAATCAGTCCATAAATAAAATAGGAGCAGCTTTGCTGAACTTGCCGCCTCTGTTCTTTCGGGCCCATGGATGGCTTTCTGTTGCCAATCTGCTGGGGTGCCCAGTCACACACACTGCAAGGCCAATCGCGTTCCCAAGACGGGCTCAGGGACAATGTGAGTATCCCTTTGAGCTGAGAAACCCAGCCGAGGAACCAAAGGCCAGAGAAGGAAGAGAAAAAAACCCCAGGAGTGACGTGATGGAACATGGAGGTTGGCAGGGCTACCAGGCCGGTTGCCATGGTTTTCCCCAGAAGAGCCATTGTGCTGGTTTGTGATAAGGGCCATCTGTGAGGAATCACCAGGACGGTGAGATAGGCAGCCGGTAAGGACCCAGCTCCCAGGCCTGATCCTCTGTGACCTGCGCAGATTCTCTGCTGTGTTTACACACACACAGAGCCCACTCATCATCGGCACCAAGGCTTCTTGAAACCTTCCCTGCCCCCCACCATGACGGGCAGTCATGGCGATGCGTCCTCATGCAGAGAAGCTACCCTGTCGTGCTCCTGTACTGCTCGCCTGAGCCCGCCAGCACATCGAACAATAGGCAGGAACCCATGGCCACTTCACTTCCCCCCATTGATGGCAATGGGGGAAACGCAGGGGCCCCATCATCATGGCCTGTGAGCAGCTTTCAGAGAGAAAGACTAGTATCCCTATGGGCAAAAACACATGTCATGGTGGCGCGGCAGCCTGAGGAGCAAAACGGCGGTGGACGCAGTCTGGACCAAGGCGCCAAAAAAACCATGATCACTGCCAGGGCGCCGGGAGAAGCACAAATGTGCGGCTGGCCAGCCCTACCCCCTGGTGCCCCCCCGCCACGACAGGCAGCTGTGGTGGCCAATGAGGGCCAGCCATGGCAGCTGGTCATGGCGACCTCCGACCCAGGTCAGGTTGGCGGTGTACACCAGATGAGATAGCCTCAGCTGTGACCTCGGAGGTTTTCCAAGGTCAGAGCTCAGGCTACTCGCCAACACAACCTGTGGCAACCCCAGACAAACATCTGGTGGCGCCTACACTCATGTGCAGGTGAGGTCTGATCCACAGCAGGTTAAAGTGGGCCGCTGTCACATCTGTTTTTACCCTATGTCCCCTTCTCCTTTGTCTCCCCTCCCCTGTCCATTCTCAACTGTAAGCCCCTCAGGGCAGGGACCTATTTCTCATCAATGATTGTGCAGGGACAGGTACACTGCTGGCACTACAGAAAATGCCTAATAAACAAATAATAGTAGTTTTCAAAAATCACAAGTGGTGCAGAACCAGCCATTTGGAAGCTGCTATTTACTTTCTCTAAAAATACCAGAAGTAGGGCACGCTCTATTAAACTAACGGGCGAGAGATTTAAAACTAATAAACAGAAGCGCTGTTTTGCTCAAAGTACAGTTAATTTGTGGAACTCCTTGCCAGTGTATGTTGCGAAGGCCAGTAGCGTAGCTGGGTTTAAACAGGGATTGGATAACTTTTATTATGAATTATTATTATTATTATTATTATCAAGCATTTATATAGTGCCAGCAATGTACCTGGTGCTTTACAAAGTAATGGAATAGACACGGTCCCTGCCCTAGGGCTTACAATCTGAGAGACGGGGGGAGGTGAAGGAAGGGGAACAGAGGGAGAGACAAGGAGTGTAACAGTCACGAAGATGCGAAGTCCCAGGTGCACGCGCTTGGCTTGGTTACATTGAGAATGATGGCTGGCTGGTCCGTGTGGTGAGGATAGGAGTACACAGAGCTCAGGCAATAGATTGTACTGGATGGAGGGTATCAGCAGGAGTTAGGTGAGGGGAGCGAGAAATTGGGGAGGGCACAGCAGAAGAGATGGGATTTGAAGGTACGAAGGGAGGGGGCGAGGCAGATTTGGGCAGGGAGGGAGTTCCAGGTGCGGGGGGCAGCTAGGGAGAAGGGACGAAGGCGGTTAGGGGAGCAGGGGAGGCATGGGAGGGCGAGAGAAGGGACACAGGAGGAGCGGAGTTCACAGACTGGAGTATGGAGGGCGATAAGTGCAGAGAGGTAGAGGGGAGCAAGGATGTGAAGAGCTTTGTAGGTGAAGACTAGGAGCTTGTGCAGGATTCGTTCAGGAAGGGGAAGCCAGTAAAGCGAAGAGAGGAGAGGCTGCACATGGTCGAAGCGACTGGCGAGGTAGATGACCCTGGCAGCAGAGCTTTGGACGGAGATAAGGGGAGAAAGGTGGTACCGGGGAAGGCCAGTGAGAAGGAGGTTACAGTAATCGTGGCGAGAGATGACCAGAGCATGAACAAGAGTTTTGGCAGACGAGACAGAGAGAAAAGGGCAAATCTTAGCAATGTTATGGAGGGAGAAGTGACAGGATTTGGCAACAGAGTTGATGTAGGGTTTAAAAGAAAGGAGTGAGTCAAAGATGAAGCCTAAGCTACAGGTTTGGGGGATGGGAAGGATGGTGACCCCATCGCTGAGGAGCGACAGGGAAGAGGGAGAGGTAGGATGAGGGAGGAAGATAAGGAGTTCAGTTTTAGCCATGTTGAGTTTGAGTTGAGATTGAGACATCCAGGTAGAGATGTCAGAGACAGCTGGTGAGGCGAGCTTGAATAGATGGAGAGAGAGAGGGAGTAGAGAGAGAGTTGAGTGACTTCCTGGAGGATAAGTCCATCAATGGCTGTTACTGCAGTCAAGTTGGTCGGGGGGGGATGTAAAACCTATGACTGTCGGGAGGTTGGAGTAAATAGCAGGGAATGGACCACTCGAGTACGACCTGTTGGTTACTTCAACTGAAGATGCCTAATGTTGGAGAAAGGATGCTGGGCTGGGTGGACCATTAGTCTGCCCCACTTTGGCACGTCTGATGTTCTGTTGCCCTCGGCCGTCTGTTGAGTCCTTCAGTCTTTGCAGCATCTAGGCTCTGGTTTGTGGCAATAGCAGAGGCCGGTAAGGAGATAAGGAGCTGCCTAACTGAGTCAGAGCAGTGGTCCATCTTAGCCCAACCTGACACGGCAGCCGGTAATAGTTCCACTCTATTCTGCGCTGGTCAGACCGCACCTGGAGTGCTGCGTCCAGTTCTGGGCACCCCAGGATACAAAGGAGGAGTTACATTTCTATTGTAGTATATGCTCAAAGGGAAGCTGCGTAAGACTGTATATGCTATGGAACCATCCGTGAAAGGTTTGTAATTTGAGAAGTGAAACCTCTGCCCTATTATAAAGAGATGGTAGCCGGGAGTGACCTGCGGTAATCCCATCTTGACGAGGGAGGTGTATAATAGGGCAGAGGCCCCTTTAAGAGATGTAGAGTGGGGTTGAAGCCATGCCCACTTCTGCGTATAAAAGAGAGAAACAGGAAAGGCAGACGCTCTCGGGACACTGAAGCGTGCCCATTGCTGTTCCTAGAAGGAAGGGGGCAATGGACGGTTAACCCTGGATGTGAGTTAGGCAGTGGACTGCTACCTGGCTAGGCTTGGCCTTTCGTATACAGACTGATACATGTATAGAAGGCTATGGTATATGCAGGGACCCGAGTTGACTGCACCAAAAAAATCTTAAATTCTGCAACCAGTGAAGCCAAATTCTGCAAATTCACCGCGAGCATTCATATTTGCATAATTCACTTGATTTGCATTAACTATGCATGCTGGGAAGCAAATTTGCAATAGGTTTGACATAGAATCCCAACTTTGCTAATCAAACACAACTCAAATCCTCTAGAATTTCACCACCTCCCTCACGCAAACATAGGGCCTTCAGACCCCACCCACCCGCCATTCATCTCCCAGGGGCCCATTTACCCTCAGGTCATGGTCAGGATTGGCTAATTCTGCGAAAATCACTGCAAATTGCAGCAGCGCAGCCAACTCGGGTCCCTGGGTATATGTTAAAGCCTGATACCAATGATGGACTGCGATAGGAGAATAAATTAATGACAATATACTAATTCTCTATGACTACCTGGGTCATCTGGGCCCGAGCCAGCATACACTTAGCCACGGCAAGGCCAACCTCTGCTACCCCCCCGGCTGTCCATCCGTGCTGCCTGCAGCTTGGAGAGGGGGGCCCCTCCATCCATCTGGAGAAGCCCTGTTCCAAACCCCCCAGAAATGCACTCTGCGGTGGTACTGAGTGCAGGAGAAGAGCCTCTGCTTCTGTGCCACGTTCCGCTGTTGTCTCCCTCCCTGCCTCCAACGGCAGCCCGCGCATGCACCAGAACTTGGGGGGTGGGGGTGGCAGCCGGAGTTGCCACGGGGCGCTAAAATCCTAAATCTGGCTGTTTTGCGTTGTAACCCACCCTTAGCCTACGAGATAGAAATTTAAATAAATACACTCCCATTTCTAACACCATGTTCAGCTCCAATCAGAATAGAGCGAGTAGGGCCCTGTAGCGTGTGTGTGTGTGTCCCCCTGGGCCACATGGGGGCATCATTCCAGGGAATTAGCTCTCCCCCTGCTACGCCATGTCAGCTGCAAGCAACGGCTGAACCCCAGGCAGGGGGTACCCTCTCCGGATACACCATTCACAGTCCAGAGCATCTGTCAGTTCTCAGTCCTTTATTTGGACCTAGCCAGTCCAGTGTACCTGGGGCTGCCAGCTCATCCGCCTTCACCCTACAGCGCCAGATCCATCTCTCCAGTCCCAGGAACAACTCAATAACCAACCCCCCAAAGCCCATACAGCCAGGCCTTCCACCCCAGGCCCTAGCCAAGCCTTCCCCAGATAAGAGACTCCCTCCTGGGCATAGCCTCTCCCCTATACTTGGGTCCTGCTGGTTCTCCAGTCCTGCAGCACCTTGGACAGCCTAGACCAGCAAGGCTTTCAGGGATATGTTGCTCCTTTGCTTCCCTGGCAAAAACTGAGTTCCCTACTTAGACTCCCTCGCTTATATACTAGCAAAGTGGGCGTGGCCAGGCTGCCTCACTCCAGCCTTAAAGGGCCAGTAACCTGCTCACTCTGTCACAAGGGGTTTTCAGCCTGTTACCCCACGGGCTGATCCCCAGCTCTGGGGATGGCTCTGCCACACTCCTCGGTGGGTACAGTAGCAACCTCCCTGGACTGCTCCCTGCTGTGTTTTCCCCATTGACGGCAACAGGGAATATGCAGTGACCATGGGCTCCTGGACATTAGCATGGCTAGGGTACCAGTGCATCTGGTAGCACTTCTCTCGGCAGAAGGTTAGAAGAAGACATGGCATGGGTACCTGGAGCTCTGTCCACAGCTGCCCTCCCCCACCCCCCTAGCAACAGCAACACTAGGATGCTGGGGGGGGGACTCTAGCCAAGATCCAACATTTGGTCTCTGTTCATCCCCTGGAGGTAGAAGCATAACAGGGAGCATGCCCCCACCCCCAGCTCATGGGCCATAGTGCAGCTAAACCAACTGTCTCCCTTATAGCTATGTGTTTGCCTAAAGCACTGGCCTCCAGCCAAGCATCTGGCCCTGCTCTGATAAGCTGGAATTAGCAAGGGAGTTACTCTTGCTTGCTGCTCCCCTTAGAGAACGCTGTTAAGGCAGAACCAGAGCAGAATAAGGACAGCATTTTACAAAGGCACCCAGAAGGGCTTGGTGGGAGGGGGGGTCACAGAGGCCAGCTCTAGGATGAGACCCCAAATGTTTGGTTATCCAACTAGTCACAACTGGCCTCATGGCGACGTCGGGTCTGAGATGTGGGGCATGTGTGGGGTGGGGAGGGGGATGAAGAGGACGTCAAAGTGGGGCTGGGGAGCCACCGTGCTTCCTGGGTACAAAGAACCTGAGTCCTATGGAAACAGGACAACCCTGCAAGACGGTCTTTGCCATGCAGCAAAGGCTTATGGGTAGCGCATATTCTCGGCTGAGCTCAGCCAGGCTGCAGTTCCTCTTTTAACTCTGTTGGGGGAGCCCTCTTCAGGGAACGGATCCTGGCCCCAGACGATGTCCGCCCAGGCCTGCCTCCTTTGCTCAGTCGGTGCATGAAACCCGAGCTGCGCATTCACCTGCGGGGGCACGGCTATTTTAGGAACTGGTTAGCAGCCTGAAGATGGCTGCCCGTCTCCATGGAAACCAGGTGGCGCAAAGGAGTTCTGGGACAACCACTGCCAGGGAATCCGGAGGCCTTTCTGGCCCCTAAGGGAGAGTGGGGAGGGTGCCTCTTTCTGGGATGCCCTACCCCAAGTTCTGCCCCTTGCGGCATCCGAGAAAGAGACCGGTAAAGCTACGCGGGAGAGTTTTTATGGAGGAAACTTTCCTACTGGAGGAGCCTGAAGGATCTGACCACCCGATGCAGAGCAGATTCCAGGCTCGAGAGCCTGCATTTCAGAGGTGGGGGAAAGGGGGCTTAGAAAGCTGAAATGATGTGACCAAAGCCACACGGTGAAGTCAGTGGCAGAGCTCAAGGCAGGGTCCCAATCCACTACTCCAAGCAAGGGTGTAGCTAGAATGGGTGCCGGGGGCGGGGGCCCTGCAGGGAGGCCAGTCCTGGTAGCCTCCGATCCAGTGCTCCCAAGGCCCAGAGACGGGCTATTTCCGCGGGGCCTTCTCCCCAACTGCAGCTGCTTCCTGGGGGTCCCTGCCCCCCTCATTTGCGGTATATCACCGCTCCCTGAATTCCCATTGCCGGGGGGTGAGAGGGAGAGAAAACGCTTGTGTGTGGGTCTGTACGTGTGACAGTCTGTGGGTGTGACATTTAAGCAAGCACCCAACTCCCAATTGTCAAAGGGGTGCGGGACCGTGGAGGGGCCCGCATTTTATTTTCAGCCTGGGCTCACCCTAGGGTGGCCACTGACGCGTCCCCAGAGTACAGGACACGGCCGGGGAGGAAAAGCGCAGCTGGCTCCGGGCTCCTTCCCCCAACAGGTGTTAGGGCCCTGTCAAAATCCCGACCCGTGGCTGCATATTGAAACAATCCACCCGGACGTGGTTGGGCAGATCGAAAAAGTGGTCACGTCCTGGACAATGGGGACGCTAGGGTAACTAACCCCTTGCACTCACCGCCCCCCCTTGGTTCTGGGACACCTCTGAGTCCGCCTCCTGCTGAGGCTGCGGTTCCCGCAGATCATGGAATCCGGGGGGCGTGGGTGAAAGCGGCAGCATCGACAGCACGCAGAAAATACAGGCCAAACACGCATCACGGACAACAGACAAGCCCCTTCAAGAAACAGAACGGTAGGGTGTAAAACCGGATCAACGGCCGGCCTACCGCACCCCCCGGGCACAGGGGCATCCCAGCTGGTGAGCAGGGATGGGGGCGAGGAGGGGTGTGCCTTCCCAGCGGCTTCCAGACTGCCTCCAAACACAAGGGGGGTGAGCACAGCCTGCCTGGGGGGCAGGGGCGGTGCCTGGCAGACTGGGCAGCCCATCCCCATCCCCCCACAGCCTGCACTCCGGCAAAAGCCTGCTGGGCTCAGCCCCTTCCTTGGGGAGGAAGTGAGACCCATTGCATCGTCGGCATTGCGCCCCAGTCCGGCCTGGCTCTGCCCCCGTGTGTTCCAGCTGGCAGTGGAAATCCTCATCTCCCACCGTGGCAGCAACTCGGAAGCCAAAGGTGGTGATGGGGGGGGATCCTCACCCTCAGGAAATTGAGATAGCAGCTTCCTCCCTCCCCTTTACTTCAGTAGCTGGGGCCCACCCCTCAAGGCAATAAAATGTGGGGGGCTAGGGGGAGAACAGGCTGGCAGGGCAGAGAGATGCAGCCTGTACCAGGGACCCATATAGGGTTGCCGCCTACGCACATTTTTAAGGAACACTTATGAAAAACACATGTTGCAGGGTCCTGCCTTGGCCCTGCAACATGTATTTTTCATAAGTGTTCCTTACAAATGTGCATAGGTGGCAACCCTAGCCCCATATCCACTGCGTTTTCCCCATTGCTGTCAATGGGGGGAAATGCATTGAGAGACGGGAGACGGGTCAAATGGGCCTGGCAGGGGGTAGGCGCACCAGCCAGGAGGAGCGTACCTAGCAGGAGAGGTCGGCACAGGGAGGCCCAAAGGGTCACATTTCCCCCACCCCAGCCCATTGTCAGCAGCCCTTGGCCTGGTCTGAGTCACCCTGGAGTCCCCTGGGTCAATCCCAGCCGATGTCAGTCAGTCACCCTCCCAGCCCTGCCGCTCCCCCCACTTGGGGGCCTCCTTGACTTCATTTGGCTCAGAATGAAAGGGACCGCGAGGGGGTGAAACCAGCCCCCGTATCCCACTGGGATGAATCAACCCAGCTCACGGCGTCACATTCCCAGGTGTCCCAATCGGGCCCAGCACGCCACTCACCTGGGCTGGACGGACGGCCTAGCTTCCCTGCCTGGATGTGGATGCCAGTAGGGCCCCCAGGTGACCGTCTAACCCCCCTGGCTCTGCAGATCTCTTTGCTCTCCACTCATCAGCAATGGGGCTCTCGGCAGGCTCTGCCCGGCCCCCAGGACACCGTACTGACGGTGAGGTGGCTGCCGGCTGCTGCTGCTGCCGCCCAATGCATATTTGATGAGGGCTATTATTCTCATCTTCACCCATGAATGGAGAAAGGGGGGGCACTAATCTTTCCTACTGGGGACTTGGGAAATATTAGTAACATGGCAGCTTAACAGGCCAGGGGGAACAGCTGCACTGCTCCCCTCCCTCCCTGCCCCATGGACCCACAGATGCCCCCAGGGGTGGAAAAGATCATAGGCGGGGAGGTGTCTGCCCACAAGGGAGCATGATGGTAAGACCAGAGGGCCTGCTACTTGAGTCTTGGCTGGAAAGGCTGCCATTGGCTTGTCCCACTGCACCCCCTGCTGGCTGACCCTTGACACACCCAGCTTCCGGGGAGAAAGGGGCCCTGGACCCCACTGAAAACTAATGGGAGCTTTGCTACCGATTTTAACAGAACCAGGATCTTTTCACCCTAAGTGCCTTTCTAGCCCTGCCAAGATGGGCTGCGTCACAGCCAGGGGAGAAAGACTTGAGGGAGCTGAGAGCCACACAGCTGCTGTAAGACCAGGTGGAGAATCTTTTTTCCCCTCCCAGGTGCTGCTTTAAAAATGAGTACAAACTCCAAGGGCTGCATAGAAGTTGGGGGTGGGGAGTGCTTAAGGGATGTGTTCAGGAAGAGCAGGGTTAAGAACATAAGAAGTGCCAGACTGGGTCAGACCAATGGTCCATCTAGCCCAGCATCCTGTCTCCGACAGCGGCCAATCACGGTGGCTTGGGAGAAGCACCCAACAGGTCACAATGGGGGAGCCATTCCCTGTTGTTTCTCCCCAGTTCCCGTCATGTTCCCTGAGCTTGTCTGGCTAATAGCTGCTAATGGACCCATCTTCCAGAAACTTGTCCAAACCTCTTTTAAACTCCGCTCTAGTACTGGCCCTTACCGCAGCCTCTGGCAGTAGAGTCCACAACCCAATTATACGCTGAGTGAAAAAATATTTTTTGTTTTAAACTTGCCACCCATGAGTTTCACGGAGTGTCCCCTAGTTCTAGTACTAGCGGAGAGGGTCAATAACTGTTGTTTATTAGTTCTACACCACTCATGATTTTATAGACCTCTATCCTATCTCCTCTGAGTCATCTCTTCTCCAAACTGAAGAGCCCCAACCTACCAAGCCTCTCCTCATACGAGAGCCCTTCCATGCCCTTGGTCATTTTTGTTTGTCTTCTCTGCACCTTTTCTAGGTTCAGCGATGTTTTTTGAGATGGGGCAACCAGAACAGCACACAATATTTGAGGTGCGGTCACACTATTGATAAGTAGAGAGACATTATGACCTCCTCAGTTTTATTCTCTATCCCCTTCCTAATAATTCCTAATGTTGGTTGCTTTGCTGCACACTGCGCTGTGGATTTCATTGGATTGTCCACAACCACCCCCAGATCCTTTTCCTGAATGGTAACTCCTAGCTTTGTACTGAGAATGGTGTATGCATAGTTTGGATTATTTTTTCCCTATGTGCAGGGACCCGAGTTGACTGCACCAAAAAATCTTAAATTCTGCGACCAGTGAAACCAAATTCTGCAAATTCACAGCGAGCATTAAGATTTGCATAATTAACTTGATTTGCATAACTATGCATGTTGGGAAGCAAATTTGCAATAGGTTTGACATAGAATCACAACTTTGCTAATCAAACACAACTCAAATCCTCTGGAATTTCAGCACCTCCTTCACGCAAACATCGGGCCTTCAGACCCCACCCGCCCACAATTCATCTCCTAGGGGCCTATTTACCCTCGGGTCATGGTAAGGATTGGCTCATTCTGTGAGGATTCTGCAAAGATTGGCTGATTCTGCAAAAATCACTGCAAATTGCAGCAACGCAGTCAACGCAGGTCCCTGCCTACGTGCATCACTTTGCATTTGTCCACATTAAATCTCATTTGCCATTTAGATGCCCAGGCACCTAGTGTCATAAGATCCAGTTGCAGTTCCTCAGTCTGCTCGTGTTTCTTCCGATTATGGATATGTCCCCTACCCTTGTGTGCAGGCTCTCCTCCCTGCTCCCTCACCCGGAGTTCAGTTTTTCAGTACTTGGGGATAGGAACTGGATCCAGGGGCCAGATCCGCAAACTGGAAAGGGACTAAAAAGATACTGGCCATTATGCCATGGGCTACATCTCACCTCCAGGCCTGAGTCTCCACGCCCCCCGCTACAAGGGCTTGTGTTCAACTAGAGCAACATGGGACAATTGGACCTTTTTGCAGAAGGCGGCTGAGATTACAGATCTGGGGTTCTAGCCCAATTTTGCAATCTGCATCCCTTCTCTCCCCCCGTTTGTTCCTCTGCAGGGAGCAGGTTGCGTAGCAACCGTTGTAACCAACATTGCAATAGCCCAATGAGTCACTCCTACCTAAAACTGCTGAGCCCTACCGGCGGGTAGCAAACCTGCCAGCCAAATTGATCCTGCTGCAGCTTAGAGCTCAGGGCGTTTGGGAGCTGAGTGGTTAGAGGGCCAGCTTGAGTCTCGAGATCTGGGTTCAGTTCCCCCCTCTGTCACAGCCTGCTTATGCAGTCTTGGGCATACCATCTAGTATCTCAGTTCCCCAACTCAGAAAATGAGAGAAGGGCTTCCTTGCCTTATAGGTAAGTACATGGAAGAGAGCAAGGTGTTTGGAGACAATAACTGAGCCATGTAAACCCCTACCTGGCAACCTAGTTACTCTTCTGCCACCACCCGTCTCCTGCTCCCTGGACGTCTTTGCCTTCTCCCACACTGCCCGCCCGCCCTCCCTCCAGACCTTCAAACCCACCTCTTCCATCAAGCTTTCCCTGAACCCACCTCCCAGCCTGCTCAGTGATCCTGCTTCTAAAGTCCTATCATCCAGCCCCCTGCTTCTCTCCCTCTAAGCCAAGTACGTGCTCCTGCGGCAGCTCAGCTTCAAGAACGTCTCCCTCTTTCCCAACATTCCTGTCCCTCTTGGCCCATCCTAGATTGTAAGCCTCTTGGGCCAGGGACCTACCCCTTACTCATTATTACTGCTAGCGTATAAATAAGACCTAGATCTGGGGCACTTATGGGCTGAATTCAAGTGGCCTGGAGGGCTGAGAGCTATTTTTCTCTGCTTCAGGAAACTGATTATGCTGTTGTCGGTAGCTTTAGGCCTAGTCCGTGGAATGTGCTCCCTGTAGGAGCAAGCCACACCTGCTCCATACTAATGTCAGCTCTGCAGCCTGGTTGTATGCGGTGGATATTTATTACGCTGATTCCCCCAGAAAGAGGGTTTAACTGCAAATTACTATCGATGGCCTGAAGCATCCAGGGGGCGGTTTCATCATTTTTAAAAGACACACACACACACACACACGGCTGGAGGAATTCCAAATTCTTCCTGGGCTGTAAATCCTGCAGATCTAGTTCTGCTGCAGTGTGCGCATAAGCTATGGCAGGGCTTGGGGTGACCCTGGCTGGCATTGGAAACAATCAAATTGTCACTGTGGGACTGTGGCTGCTATATATACCCCTGCCAGCCTAACGTGAAAGGCAGCCAAGCAAATGGCAGTGAGCCCTCGGTACTAACTGCGCTGCCTGGAATTAGGCCCACGTGTTCAAAAGCCCTTTTTATTGCCTTGCAAATGATTTCTGACCAAATTAAATCATCAAAGGAGGAGTATTTGGCCAATCAAACAGGCTTGATTGCCCGGAACATGCGGAGTCTAAAGGCATCTGCGTTTTGAGCATCACACACCTTGGGCCCCGACTGGCTGCAGTAGAATTGAATGGAGGTAAGCAAGCAATGGGGTAACACGAGGGACGGTTCCCCACAAAAGGAATGGTCAACAGGTCCCCCACCCTCTGTTGCAACCTTCAAATCCATCCCCAACTCTGCCAGTTTAGCCTTGGGATCCCCCCCTCGCTTGTGACTAAGCTAAGCACCAGCAACTTCATAAATGTCTCTCCCTCTCCTTGCCCATTCTAGATTGTAGGCCCCTGGTGGCAGAGACTTCTGCTCTAGCCCCAGACACACTGCTGAATAATCAATAGTATACTGTAATCAGGCCAGGACAACAGGGCTAACCCTGCTCTCTTGGGAAGTCACCAGAAACCCAAGCAGGGAGGACTAACAGTACAATGTCAGCTCCTGATGGAGGTGTGCCAGGGGGAGGGGTAGAATGCGTGCACTGGAAGGCAGAGCGGGGGGAACAGGACAGGCATTTAGGTCTCCCTGGTTGAGCCCCTTTGGTTATCAATTTCTCCCGTCAATGCGACTCCCCTCTCCTCTCCTCATCTTTTAGTCCACTAAGGAAATGGCTTGCTTCCCAGTATCTTGAGGCAAACAAAGCCAAACCAGTTCTGGGACAGTAACCACTCCAATCAATGAAGCTTGGTTTTTGGACAGGTCGAGTGGGAGAATATTCAGTGTAAGGCCACCTTCCGACAAACAGAGGGAAACCAAAGTAACAGCTTTGGTTTAATTAAATCGAAGCAACTACTTCACTTCCGTAAGGTTCAAACAGTGTAAACTGGAGCAGTACAGCCGCAATCTTCCTGCCTAGCAGAGGTGTAATGATTACTGAACCACTGATAACGGTTCACACAGTTACTTCAAAATAAAAACGGAAGGGGAGCATCTACTCCTGATTTTTCAGGCGTATAGCCATCTCATCCTACTATGGAAGAACATCAGTTCAAGTACTCTGTGCGTGTGAACACTTCAGAAATAAAACTGAAGGCTCAACTACATGGAATTAACTGATCGCCAGAACATGGCCGAAGTCAAGGGGATTTTTCAGCTCCATAAAGGGCCATCTGCTTATGAAATCTGGGATCCCTAACGAGCTTTGGGCCTTCTGCTCTTTTACCAAATTTGGCTGAAAGTGTTCTGTGGAATCAAGTTATTGAGTGGGACACACACCTCTATTTCCATAGCAAACCACGCTAACAATCGATGGACATGAACAGCAACTTTTATTTTTCAAATAAAATACCTTTTCCATTTCATCTTTAATCCGAAGGAAGTCAAAAAACAAGGAAAGGGAGCTTCTAATCAGCTTTTTAAAACCCCAGTTCTTTGTGGTAACAAATTCTGCACAGGAAACTACACCATCTCGATATGGGAGGAACTCAAAGCTCCAGGAGGCTCTCGCCTGCAGAGCAGGAAAGAACCGGTACGTGTCAGGCACTAGAAACGGTTTAAACAATATTAAATGAAATGGCATGATTAAAAAACCCGAGTGCAGATGGAAGATCTCCAGACAAGCAGCAGCGTTACTCATCATAACCAAAACAATCACTGCATAGGGACGTGCCTTAAGCCTAGAGAGCTAATCACTAGGGTTCAGACGGATCAGAGGCATAATTCGGAGACGAAGGGCTTCCCCGATAACTAGTTCCCAGCAAACAGGTGCCGAGGAGAAAGCAGAACACAGCTCTTCCTTGACCTGGACGGAAACAAATCCTCTCAGAGCTTAGCTACGATGCCTGGGCCTTGAGCTGATTGGTCCGGTTCGCAGGCTTTGCTCGCCAGCTCTCTCTCACCAGTACCAGTGTGAGCAAGACTTCCCACCTGTAAGGTTTCTCGAGGGTTTAACAGGAGGCCATGGAAGTGCTGGGTTTAAATCTGGCAGGGTGAAGGAGCATTCGGATTGCCCTGGGGCTCTATCGCAAATAGGGGAGGGATGGGGCTTTGTCATGGAAGAAGGCTGGGAATTCCAGCGGGGGGAAGGGAGTAAAACTTTCTTCCTCCCACTTTGCCAATTTGCAGCAAGTGACGGGCAATGGCAGGATTTCAATGCCAGAGTCATGAATCCACAAGTTACTTCCCTGGCAGACAGAGCTGCTGGAGAGAGTCATGGCGGCTGCTGGGCCAAGCACTCTCCGGTCACCGGTACTGCACAAAGATGGGTTCCCCGCTCCTCCCCTGTCTCTGCCTGCTGTTGCCAGCAGATCCAGTCTCTCCTCCCAGCCTCCATCCAAACAAGCTTCATGGAAGCCCGTGTGGCTTTGCAGCAAATCTCCCCCCTATTTTTTGTTGTTGGCTTTCACAGAGTCACAAGAAGTCCGTTTTTAACTCTCCAGATGGGGGCAGAGCCAGGCAGCGTGGAAGTTACTTCTTAACGATCTGGATGACATCTTCGTGCTCCATCATGTGATTCAAGCCGACTCGCTGGGGGCTGTATTTCGTGCTAGTTCCCTGGAGAGCAAGCAGGACAGATGGGTTAGGACGGGACTCTTCCAAAAAGGGGCAGGGAAATCAAACTGAGTGCCTACCCACCCCTGTCCCAGAATCACTTACCCACACCAAAGCATACTTGAACTGGCTGGCTAGTGTCCTGTGGATTCGATGGCACTGCAGGAGGGGGAGAAGACGGGGATCTGTCAGATACTGCAATGATCAAGCTTTGCTGACTTGCCTTCCAGACTGCTGGGGCTCAAACGTTTGGGGCCAAGAAAACACCGTTACCTCAATATTTCTCAGGGACACCCCCCTCCCCCCTAAGCAGCTAACCTAAGAGACAGCTACAGTCTGGCCTGCGCTCATGTCTGGCACAGCAGCTGCCTCTGGGGTATAACCTAACCTAGCATCCCCTGCTCCTCCCCAGACTTGGCTGCGCACCCGGGGGGACCAATCCACTTTGCTAAAGCCTGCCCTATAGACCCTCTTGCATGCCACTACCATGGCCCCATGGGCCAGTTTTGGAAGGGTTGTTCTATACCAGGCTAGTAGCCACCACTGTAGTACCCAAGTGCTAGGAATTCAGCTGGGAGGCTACGTGGAACAGCTAAAGCAGGCACAGTGGGGAACTTGCGCGGCCCATAGGCCAAATCAAGCCTGCAGCTGGTTTTTGTTTTTATTCAGCCCTTTCCCAGGCCGTGGATCAGCCCCGTGCCAAGTACTCGAGGACAGGTCCCTCCCCTTCCTTCCCGCATCCTCAGCACCTCACCCCTCTCCGGCCCACCGAGCTTGAACTCATTTTCAAAGTGGGCCCCGGGAGGGAAAGGATTCCCCACCCCTGCACTCAAGCCAGTGTGCCGTTTCCAGGCCTTGGGAGCGGTGAATTTAACTGATGACATGAACTAATGCCTCTTGTAACTGCTGCTTAACATGGAGCCACTAGAACAGAACCGGCCCGTGTACGCTGCGTCTACTGCCAAGGAAGCCAGGCGGAATCACCCAAAACGCGTTCAACTAAACTGCCTGAGTCAGACCAAGGGTCCATCTTAGCCCAGTATTGTCACAACCTGACACGGCAGCAGGGTTCCAAATCCAGCTCTCCAGCGTCTCTGGCAGAGGCCTCCCCCAGGCGTTCTACCTGAGAGCCCTCCGAGCCCCCAGCAGAGGCCTCCCCCAGGCGTTCTACCTGAGACCCCTCCGAGCCCCCGGCAGAGGCCTCCCCCAGGCGTTCTACCTGAGACCCCTCCGAGCCCCCGGCAGAGGCCTCCTCCAGGCGAGCTACCTGAGACCCCTCCGAGCCCCCGGCAGAGGCCTCCCCCAGGCGAGCTACCTGAGACCCCTCCGAGCCCCCGGCAGAGGCCTCCCCCAGGCGAGCTACCTGAGACCCCTCCGAGCCCCCGGCAGAGGCCTCCCCCAGGCGAGCTACCTGAGACCCCTCCGAGCCCCCGGCAGAGGCCTCCCCCAGGCGTTCTACCTGAGACCCCTCCGAGCCCCCGGCAGAGGCCTCCCCCAGGCGTTCTACCTGAGACCCCTCCGAGCCCCCGGCAGAGGCCTCCCCCAGGCGAGCTACCTGAGACCCCTCCGAGCCCCCGGCAGAGGCCTCCCCCAGGCGAGCTACCTGAGACCCCTCCGAGCCCCCGGCAGAGGCCTCCCCCAGGCGAGCTACCTGAGACCCCTCCGAGCCCCCGGCAGAGGCCTCCCCCAGGCGAGCTACCTGAGACCCCTCCGAGCCCCCGGCAGAGGCCTCCCCCAGGCGAGCTACCTGAGACCCCTCCGAGCCCCCGGCAGAGGCCTCCCCCAGGCGAGCTACCTGAGACCCCTCCGAGCCCCCGGCAGAGGCCTCCCCCAGGCGAGCTACCTGAGACCCCTCCGAGCCCCCGGCAGAGGCCTCCCCCAGGCGAGCTACCTGAGACCCCTCCGAGCCCCCGGCAGAGGCCTCCCCCAGGCGAGCTACCTGAGACCCCTCCGAGCCCCCGGCAGAGGCCTCCCCCAGGCGAGCTACCTGAGACCCCTCCGAGCCCCCGGCAGAGGCCTCCCCCAGGCGAGCTACCTGAGACCCCTCCGAGCCCCCGGCAGAGGCCTCCCCCAGGCGAGCTACCTGAGACCCCTCCGAGCCCCCGGCAGAGGCCTCCCCCAGGCGAGCTACCTGAGACCCCTCCGAGCCCCCGGCAGAGGCCTCCCCCAGGCGAGCTACCTGAGACCCCTCCGAGCCCCCGGCAGAGGCCTCCCCCAGGCGAGCTACCTGAGACCCCTCCGAGCCCCCGGCAGAGGCCTCCCCCAGGCGAGCTACCTGAGACCCCTCCGAGCCCCCGGCAGAGGCCTCCCCCAGGCGAGCTACCTGAGACCCCTCCGAGCCCCCGGCAGAGGCCTCCCCCAGGCGAGCTACCTGAGACCCCTCCGAGCCCCCGGCAGAGGCCTCCCCCAGGCGAGCTACCTGAGACCCCTCCGAGCCCCCGGCAGAGGCCTCCCCCAGGCGAGCTACCTGAGACCCCTCCGAGCCCCCGGCAGAGGCCTCCCCCAGGCGAGCTACCTGAGACCCCTCCGAGCCCCCGGCAGAGGCCTCCCCCAGGCGAGCTACCTGAGACCCCTCCGAGCCCCCGGCAGAGGCCTCCCCCAGGCGAGCTACCTGAGACCCCTCCGAGCCCCCGGCAGAGGCCTCCCCCAGGCGAGCTACCTGAGACCCCTCCGAGCCCCCGGCAGAGGCCTCCCCCAGGCGAGCTACCTGAGACCCCTCCGAGCCCCCGGCAGAGGCCTCCCCCAGGCGAGCTACCTGAGACCCCTCCGAGCCCCCGGCAGAGGCCTCCCCCAGGCGAGCTACCTGAGACCCCTCCGAGCCCCCGGCAGAGGCCTCCCCCAGGCGAGCTACCTGAGACCCCTCCGAGCCCCCGGCAGAGGCCTCCCCCAGGCGAGCTACCTGAGACCCCTCCGAGCCCCCGGCAGAGGCCTCCCCCAGGCGAGCTACCTGAGACCCCTCCGAGCCCCCAGCAGAGGCCTCCCCCAGGCGTGCTACCTGAGACCCCTCCGAGCCCCCAGCAGAGGCCTCCACCAGGCGTGCTACCTGAGACCCCTCAGCAGAGGCCTCCCCCAGGCGTGCTACCAGGGATCCTGAAGTGGAGATGTCAGGGATTGAACCTGGGACCTTATACATGCAAAGCACACGCTCTTACCACTTGAGCTATGCTCCCTCCCACCCCCCGTGCAACAGCAAAGAACAGCAAACCTACAAAGAATGAGCTTTCCATAGGAAGGTATCAGAATAACACAAGAGATTGCGGTAGGGCAGCCTAGCACAGGAGTTGGGGAACCTTTTCCCTTCCGGGGGCCACTTTGAGAATTCATACAAGCTCCGAGGGCTGCACAGAAGTTGGGGCAGGGGGTGCACTCAGAAAAAGGAGGGTCCAGATCATGGATCTATGCCACAGATTTGTCCCCTATCCCTGTGTGCAGGCCCTCATCTCCGCTGCCTTCCTCTGAGCTCAGCCTTTCCAGTGCTTGGGGGTAGGAACTGGGGCCAGGCGCCAGATAAGAACAAGCCATAGGCCACATTTGGCGGCCAGGCCTGGGGTTTTCCATCCCTGGCCTAGGAAAAGGCAGTCGGGAAGGTAAAAGCCTTTCCTGTTTCTTAGTTGAGCCAAGGGAAGGAATACAAACTGGCAGGCAACAGCGGAGCTTTTATAGGCAGAACACCCTGAAGGAAAGCTCTCCCCCACCCCCCACCTACAATCAGAAGCTGGCTATTAGACCCACCAGATAAAGATCCCTCATTGTATCATCTCCTTACCACGTGCTCTACAGAAGCGCCTCTCCGGAGGATAATGGCATCTGCAAAGTCTGGTCTCTCTAAAGGGCATGGAAAGACAGGAGAGGAAGGGAGACATTATCCTGATTCCACTTGCAGCTTTTGAACAAGCAGGTTCAATCCTGACCCTGCACTTTGGTTCAGTGGGACCCCTGAGTATCCCACCCTCCTTCCCCTTCACGCTCAGACTGGCTTACAAGAGAGCTGAGCTCCTTGCTGAGCACCCTCTGCCCTTCCCCCCCATGCAGAAAGCAGAGGAATGACCTTGCCACCGACCTTGGCCTTCCGGAGGCCAGTATCAAGCCCCAAATCAATTCAGATTCCTCAATGACAGCTCTTCACAAACCACTTGATTTAATCTCTTTCAAGCACCAAGCTATTTGCCTTGAAGAATCTCTGCACCCTAGATAACCTTGACTTTTAAAGATCAAAGTCGTGCCGTC
The DNA here is from genome assembly GCA_003113815.1 of Sphenodon punctatus. Classification (NCBI taxonomy): domain Eukaryota; kingdom Metazoa; phylum Chordata; class Lepidosauria; order Sphenodontia; family Sphenodontidae; genus Sphenodon; species Sphenodon punctatus. The sequence goes on along the minus strand of QEPC01010859.1, from coordinate 15,454,398 downwards.
AATCATTTACTGAGGACTTCCCTCCAAACCTGTTCAGCTCCAGTATAATTCTCTCCACGGAACACGACTTCCAGCAGCTCAAGTCAAGATGCACATTTAACACACGGGAGCCACTTCTACCGTTTCCCTGGAGAGCCCCGAGCCTTCCTCTCTTGCCCCACTTATTTATTTGCCATTTTCCTATCCTGCCCCCTCCTGCTCAAGAGCAGCTTGGGGCGGCTTACAAACCCACAATCCCTCAGTCCTTCAGAGGCCAATTACAACCACGACTTGTAGCAACTCCCAGACAAAGTCACAGGGGGGGGGGGTCTCCCATCGAAAATCAGCCGAGAAGTGTCAGTGCAGCTCGGCCTTGGAGATGGAGAGCCCTGCAGCCCAATCTGAATTTGACTAGTCCCGTCAGGCTCCGTGCGGTCGCGTTCCAGGCCCAACTCCCCCAGACTCGGAGGGAGCAGAGAGCACCGTGATGTCATGACTAGAGCTGAAATGAGTATTCACAAGAGTGGGTCTATTTGTCGAATTTCCGGTCCTTGAATCACCCTCCAACATTCAGGTATTAATTGGTATCGGATGGGTGCCCAATCTGGGTACCTGACATCCTGGAACATCAAGTTTCCATCCCGGATTGGCGAGCTGCCATTCCAATTTACCCGTCGGTAACCGGAAAAATCGGTAAGAGAAGTTATGTATTTGTAGGGGTATTCGGGTACCCACGGGTACTAAATTAGGGACCGGTTTCAGTGCAAGTCATGGCATTCCATTGTGGGCAGGGCTAGGTCAGGAAAGGGATGAGGTTAAAACAGTCTCTGCCCTTTTCTCCAATGTAGCCCCGCCCCAGAGTGGCCCACAAGGATGGGGCCATCCACGGATGCATTGGGCAGAGGCTTGGGAGAGTCAGGATGCACCAGGCCTCTTTTGGTTCAGTTCTGATGCAGTCTGGCTCAGACCGAATGCAGAACTCTCACCTCTTGTTAAGGAAGAGATGCCCATATGGTTCCATCAATCACGGGGAGCCAGGCACCTAGCCCTGCTGGTCACCAGGTTGCTCATAGCAATGGCAGCAAGGTACCCAACGGCACAACCAGCGGGATAAGAACTGTGGCTAAATCCCAACAAGAGCGGGAACTTGAAGCACTAAGAGGGATAGTCTCCCAGAAGCTCTGTGACAACACCCCGCTTGCCATCCAACAGAGGAGCCCTCCCCAAAGAACTAACGTTTAATGAACTTTGTTACGGCCAAGGGCCAAACAATAGAAGTTTCCCTATCTCCCAAAGAACTAACAACGGGGATACAGGGGGTGTGATCCAACCCTCGGGGAAGTGAATAGCTCCGTTCCCAGAGACTTTAATCACATACACCGAGACAATGGGTCTCTCTACCCAGATGCAGGACCCTCCTTTCCAGCCACTTAACATGGGGTCACCATTACGTTATATTAATTTATTTACACTTACAGGCTGCCCTTCCCATATCAGCTCAGGGTGGCTCACAAACCCATTAAACCCCCCTAAAACATGTTTTAAAACCCCCAGGAACCCTACCCCCTAGCCCGCCCCCCCCCAAAGAAGCCTTCCCTAAACCCACCCCCAGACATGGGGGCTTTTAGACAATCACCTCCCCACTCACTATCCACGTTGCAGGGCTGGGGTGGTGACCTATAATATGTAGACCGGGTAGGAGGTGCTTGTCTAAAAGCACCCATGACCTCCAAACCAACCCCAGTCCCTCTCCCCGTTTGCCATAGACTTTACCGAGAAAGAACATTTTACACCGGCGCCTCCAGAAGACGCTCAGACTCCGGTGACTCTCCGGGGGAAGGGAGTTCTATAGAACTGGGGCAGCGACTGAGAATGCCCCGGTGCATCCCCGTCCCAAGGGCAGGAGTAACCGGTGGGACCCGCAGCAGGCGGGCACTCCTGGCTGAACGCAAGGGGCCGCCATCTTTCAGAGAAGGAGGGACCAGGCCGTTTAGGGCTTTCAAGGTCAAAACCAGCACCATGAATTGTGCCCGGAAAGCCAGACCGCCCTTCACAGCATGGAATCGCTTGATGAAATTAACTAGGCTCCCTTTATCCTGGTCAACATCCCCCTGGGCTGGAGTATAAACGTGGTGACTGAAAATGACCAGAGGAAAAGGAGCAGTCCGTTTCAGTAAGGGAGCCGAGTTCCCTGCCTAGGCAGCCTGACAGCGTAACCAACAGGAGGCAGGGAGGATTTGGATGGCCCCCCCTGCCATCCCCACCCCCCCGGTGGGCATTGGACGGTAGCATAACATGGAGCAGCACGAATGTGTGATCAGACACGGCGTCACAGCTGGAAACACAGGGTGGATTTCCCTGGTGCTTAGCATAATGCGCAGGGATCCACAATGTGTGTCAAGAGTAGCCAAGCCACTGAACTACTCTACAATGCTTGGGCCAGGCAGCCTGGTACTTGTCATGGGGCCATGGGGGCAACACACCCATTTGGGGGAGTACTTACGCCCTCTTTTCTTTGTGAAGATGCAGGTAAGGGCCAGGCACTCCCATAGCTTCTCCAGCAGGTAGTCCAGGTTCAGCTTCATCCCACAGCTGCAGAGAGAGACACAACCCTGCACTGAGCGGGTTTACTAGCAGCAGCAGCAGCAGCAGCCGCCCACACAGAGCCTGAGTTCAGGGCCCCATTGTGCTAAGCGCTGCACAGACACCGAGCGCAGTAAGGCAGAATCTCGGCCTTAAATAACTTGCAGTCTAAACCGGGGGCAGCGAAGACATCCATCATGATTGCTGCGTGCGACGTTTCATTGCAGACCACAATTCTCGGGGAGGGGGGGGGAGAAGACCATGACAGAAGGGTAGGGGCTCTCTCACCCTTTTCCAATGTGGCCACGCCTCCTGCCCCCTCACCAAAGGAAATTCTGCCAGCGCCCCAGCTGCAAGCGGGACCAGTCAGGCCTGGAGCAGAAGGTAACCCCTAGATGGAAGCCTATGCACAAGCAATTCTGGCCTCCCCTAGTCTAAACAGATGGGACAGAAAAAGCATTGGGGGGAGGCAGAGAGAGGATAGGGGACTTGCCCCAGGTTACACAGTAAGTCAGTGGGAGCAAACTCCAGGTCCTCGGAATGCCCACTCTGGTGTTTTTACCATTGGGTCATACTGCTTTTCCTAAGGAGCAGCCTAACAATGCTTTTACAAGGTCACAGAGAATGTGAGCAAAACCCACCCCATGCTGGAAGAAGTTTTGCTGTGGAGTCGGGATAGAAAGAAGCCAAAATCAGGTTGGTTACGCATTGTCACCCCCACACAGTGAGCAGAAAAAACAGCTCTATTCCTGCTGGCAAGGCTGGGCAAGACTTTAGCAGAGGCAGGTTTCTCCACGGACAGACTGAACGGAGTAACACAGGAGAGTTCTCTCTGGGAAACAGCAGTAAGAAGTGAGAGGCTTACAGGCACCTACCTGATCACAACACTGTGGGATCTCCTAGCCAGGCGGTCGACTTCCTCCATAGAAATCTGATCTATTTTGTTATAAACCTGTATTAAAAGAGAAAGCAACACACCCTTTAGACAGCCGAGTCTAGGACTTTACAAGCAAACACAAATAACTGTGACACTTTGACAGAACCCTGCAAATTCTCTGCAACTGTGATCACAACCAATATTGCAACATTTTGCAGTTGGCCAAACTGTCACAGAAATTGCCTCTGGCAGCACAGAATTACAGCCTGAGTGTCACGGCGAGCTAGCCAATGAGGTGCCAGCACTGTGTACTAGCCAATGGGGGATGCTGGTATATATTCCAAGGAGCAGCCCAGCCCCACAACCACACAGGGGAAAGAATCCTCTCCCCCACCCTGCCTGACATGACAGGTCTTGTATTTTGTGAAGATGTTTTTAAAAACAAACAAACAAGCAAACAAGATTTCAAAAATCGATGAAAGGCCATGCTGAAAAATTCATTTACATTCAAAACTTGCACAATTCGTAAGATTTAATAAATGTGCATAATTTATTCTGCTGGCAGAATTTTGATTTCCTGGTTGCAGAATTTGAAAGAAAAAAAAAGAAAAGAGAAGCCCAGCACTTTGGGTATTGTCGCACGGACAGCACCCCATTGAAAGGCGGCTCGCCAGACGCCCAGGCGGAGCAGAGGCAGGACAGGCTGTCTACGCTCCGGAACAGCCAGGAGCTCCGCCAGCAGAGCAGGCAGCCCAAATCTGCTCGGCCGACGGCTGCTGCAGCTTCGCTCCTGCAACACCACAGCGTTGCAGATACTTTAGTCCGCAACTCTTTAAAACAGACTCAGGCACGGCTGCAAGCGGGCAGAGGCCGGGAGGTGGGTGTTGGTTGCCGCCCCTAGACTTGCTCCGGGGTTCAGCACACCCCCCCCCCCCGTGTAGTAAAAATACCCTCTGTATCTCCCAGCCACCCACCACGGAGGCTTAACAGGGAGAGCTTGGGGTCACGTTCCTCACGCTGCAGTAATGCTCAGAGCCGGTTATGAAAGGAACAGTTGCGGCTCGTGATCCAAAAAGCAAACCAGCAACTTTTCCCTGGCTTAATGTTCTCGCCTTCAGGGTTGCCTGTAGCGTTTGCTTTTCTAAGCAGCTTCTCCAGGTCTAGTTATGGACACCCAATAACAAGACGCTAGTCAACGGGGCCCTGGGGACGAGAGCACTAACCCGCAGCACATGGTGGCGGAATATGTATGTACTCGAAAGCTGTTCCCAGGACTCTGGGCTGGCCCTTCTACACCAGGACACAAACCCTTAGCAGCTGGGCTAACGGAGTCCGTGCTGATTTAGCCACTGGTCCCGTCCAGAAGAGGAGTTCGCTCGCACGATGCCAGACATTTGTTTAGCACACGAATTTTAATCAGAAGCCTCTTGACAGGCTTGGGGGGGGGGTCTTCATATTTTAAGCCCAAGAAGCTACCCTGAAGGGTGAATCCTTTGCAAGATTCTTGCTCAAGAACAGTCAATATTTATTTAGAACAGAGGTGGGGAAGCTTTGCCCGGCCAGGGGCCAAATCTATGATCTATAGCTCGGAAGAGCTCCATGGCTGGCAATCCCCCCTTCTCCTGATTTAGAAGCACCAAGTTTAACGCTGTCCCTTGGTTTACACAGCAATAAAGCCGTTCCTCGAATACTCACATACAGACAGGGCATGTAGACCCGGTTGCCGACAATCACATCGATAAACTCGTCAGGGGTAGAGTCTTCTCTGAAGAGAACCTCTGCATTGAAGATTTCTGAGGTGGGCAGAGTTAAGGTGAAAACGGCACATTTGTTTAACTACGCTATGGAGCACAACAGCCTGGATCTGACGACTCTAATGTTATTGGGGCTCCTGAGAAGGCTAGCCTGAGGGGGTCTCCTCTGCAAAATACCCTGGACCTTCTGCTGCTCTGAACTATCCAGGTATCATGATCTATCCAGGTATCGTGAAAGGTATCATGATTCAATCTACAGCAGGGTCTACTTAACTAGAAATTTGAGTTATGCAAGTTTGACTTTAAGTGGAAGCAATGGGATTTCCCTGGCTCCACAGACTAACAAACATATTGTTTCTTAAATTGGTTACGTTGAATTCTGTACCTGGATAACTAGATTTGTTAAAGGCGTATAGGAGTATACCCACCCAGATAAGAAATATCAGCACCTTTGAGTGTATTAATGATTTCTTGCCAGTGTGTGGTTAATACACTATTGTATATATTCTCCAAGCTTGCAGTGCAAAGCAGCAGCATCCTATCCCCTGCCTGCATTGCAAGGGCATGCACAAGTTGCGTTGCAAGCTTGGAGCTTGGTGTGGGGCTTGCGGCAGAGACAGGGGCAGACGTTCTCTCTGCTTGTGGCTGATTTTTATAGTCTGTTTCTTGCTGGATAGATATTTCTGCTTGGGTAGTTTGAGTCCAGTGAATCCTACATTCGTGCAGGAGGTCAGACTAGATGACCCTCAAGGTCGCTTCCAGCTTGAGGACACTATTATAATTTTCTGATAAGTTGAATTTTGTAGGGACCGCTATCAAAGTTTGGCTTAGCGGGGCTCCAACCTGGGCCTAGCAAGCTGCCAGTCGAAGGTCCGGGCTTACGCCCCAATGGCTTGGGCTCCTGGAAAGGATACTGTATTCATGGAGAATGAGCTGCACCAGCTTCTCGGAGCACTGGGTCAGCGTGACTGTGGAGTTGAAGGAGATGCCACCGCCCTTCTTTGGCTGCAAGAAGAGAAGAGAGACTCTGAGGGGAGCAGATTTAGGGACAAGAGAAGCTGCTTGCGGCAGCAGAGAAAGACAGCCACAGCCAAGCAGCTGCTGAGCAGTCTTACCTTGAAGTAGATGTTGGGTTTGTCCTTGTTCAGTCGAATGCCTACAGATTCCAGTTCCTTTTCCAACAGAGACCTGAAGGAGCAGAGCAAATTAAATTCCCAGTGTACTGGGCTCTGCACAGCTAGGGGAGCTGGGGCACAGAAAGATCAGCCTGGAATGGTTTCTAGAACCCCAGAGACCCACCGACCTCCTAGATGCCAGGGCTCACCACTGCCCTAAGGAATCCAATTAGGGCATGGGGGCCACGCAGGCGGAAGCAAGCTTCCATGGGAATTCCTCACCCAATCTCCCCTATCAGACACAGTGCCTGCCTTTTGGGCATCAAACATACATTTGTCCATTTGTGCAAATTGACTTTGTAATGCATGCTTAACGTGGCACGTGATCCCAGAAAGCATGGCCGCAAATAGCCTGTGGCTGCTGCATTCACGGAGCCGCTGTTATGGGTAGATAAACCTGCTGCCCCACTTCCAGTCTGTGGGTGCCCAAAATACCAGTGGGGACCCTTGCACCCACAGACAGCTTCCAGTCAACAGCTAGCAGGGAGGGGCTACACGGCAGCCACGCACCCTGGGTGACATCAGAAACGGTAACACGAGAGATTTCCGTTATGTCCGGTAACATTCCCCCATCCCTAGGCTTCATGGGGATGGTCCTTTGCAGCCTTCCTCCCAAACTCTGTAAATGCTACTTCCGCCAGCACGGCCGTCATCCTCACCCCTAAGAGATTAAAGTGCCCCCTGCCCTGCCCTGCCCAGCCCAGCCCAGCCCGGCCCTCCCCTCCCCAACCCAGTCCAGTTCACAGAAACTTTATTTATTTATTTACTTATGTTTGTTTGGATGCTCCCAACAGCCCGGTCAAGGCAGCAACCTGCTGCCAGGAGCATTTAGCCTGCTGCAGAAAGCCCAAGTGCAATTTAAATAATGAAACAATTAAAATCGGTTTTTTTGGAAGGCCCAGCTAGACTGGGAGAAATTCATGTCAGCTCAGAAAAGCCACTCCCTGAGCAGCCGTCCCATGGATACAGCCTGGCAGGACCAAACCCATGTGACTCCCGCCCCAGCTGTACAGCCTATCCCTGGCAAGCTTGCCCCCCCCCCGCACCCACCTCTGCACCTCGCCCTTTGTGGCATCCAGCATCATGATGACGACATCCGCCGTCCTAGCCACGGCGATCACCTGGCGACCTCGGCCCTTCCCTGCAAAGGAAGGGGGAGGAGGTCGTTAATCTGCCAGAGGGGCTTATGGGAAGCTATGAAATTACATGTCAAACGGAGTCCTTGGCTTGGGAAGCTGCACAGGCAAGCAGGACCCAACCCCATTTCAAGCTCCCTCAGGCTGGAGAACCATCAGGGCGCTGCCCGGCACACAGGACAAACGCATCCGAGGGCTCTCGCGTGACATCGGCCAAGTACACGCGCCTGCAACTTCCCAGCTTCATGAAAGTCTCCCCGTCTCCCCCTTTGTGACGCACCCCATTGTCTCCCCTCCCTTGTCCAGTCTAGACTGGAAGCTCCTCGAGGTGGGACTTGTCTCTACTCATCATGCCTTGCAGGCCCAGGCACATGGCTGGCGCGCTATAAATAATAGGAACAACAATGGCCCCTCTCTCTCTCTCTCCCAATGTGGGACTGTGACTCAGCACCTGCAGTGACAAGGGGCGGGGGGGGGGGGGGGGGGGTGCAGCTCTCTCTGCGGAGAAGCACCACAATCCGACTGGGAGTGGCCTCCTTCCCAACAGCAAAGCAAGTGCAACCCTCTCCGCTTCTATTCAGGAGGGAGAGACGGCTTCACTCAATGCGACTGGGGATCAACTCAACTACGTTTAAGGACAGGAGTTCTCAACTGGTGGGTCTCAGGAGCTCTGGTACAGCTGCATTGCATCCCCTGCCATAGCCCTTCCTGCCACTTGTTTTAGCTGCCTGTGTCACTGAGCGGGGCAGGATAGGAGTACTTTACTTTATGTTATTATTACAGCTGTATAGCTGTGGCTGTTACAGTACACAAACATAAACACATCAAAGTAATACCACAATTTAAAAGAAAAACTCTCATCTATGATTAAAACAACATACAATCAATATAAACGCAATAAAAGAGAAAAGCTCAGATCACCCACGGGAATTTAGACCAATAAATAACAATATATAAACAATATAAAATCTACCATAGAATCAAGTCAAACCCAGATTTAAAAGCCACCAGAGATTATGGAGAGATCGTACCACCGGAGAGAGGTTTGCTAGCAGATACCTGGGATAGAAACGACGACACCAGACACGAAACCTCCGAAGAGGGGTCTCTAAATAATATTTAAACAAGAGTTTCCCAGGGTTTCCCCGAGATGGCTCCCCAACAAGGGGTGCAGCCGCATAAAGGGGGCAGTCTACCGTAATCGGTTTCATCGATTCTACAAGCTGTAAGTTACGGGTGCACAGGCATTGAGCTAGCGGGATACCCCGGTACCGCCCCTCGGTCACCGCCGATGGAAAATAATTCACCCGGGCCAGGAAGAAGAGTCTCCTGCTCATTGGTGGGAGCCCAGACTCCAGATAGCCCCTGGGCACAGTTGTATCCACACACACACACACCCCTCGGGAGAGAACAGTGACCCAGAGCACTACTTACTTTTAGTGCCGCAAACCTCTCTGGACGGACCCCATCCGACAGTGGCTGGGTCACTAATCTCTTTGCCGTTTTATACCCCAAGGGTGACAACACTTCCGGGGAAGATCCTAAACTTTTTAATTTCCCCAAACCAGTCAGCCACCAACTATTTACAGATCTCTCTACCGCCACCAACTGCGATAGAGGGGCGGCCAATTGAAACCACAGCCTAAGCCAGTAATTCACAGCTCCCCTCCATATTCTCTCCTGTAGCGGGGTCAACCCGCACTCCAGGGCAATAACCATGCCATTAATCCTGGGCAAAAGCCTCCTGTACCCTCTGGGGCAGGATAGGGAGAGGCGAGATCTGGCTGCCTGCAGTGTCTCTGCCTCCCATCTCTTGCTGCCTCACACCAGCTCCCCACTGCCAGGAACAGGCCCTCCCACCCCTGCTGCTGCCTGACTACCTATGCTTCGGGGGTGGGGGTTTTTGTTTTCTTCTTTTAAAGTAGGTTCTGGATTTAAAAAAAAAATGTTTTGGTGGGTCTCACCTACAAAAAGGTTGAGAACCACTAGTTTTAGGAGACTCACATCAACATCAGAACTGGGACCCTCCCCCAGGCGATCACAATTCAGTAATACTTCTCTCTGGTTTAACTCCCTGTCTTTCGCGCCTCTCTTGCTAGTGACCAATATAAAAGGCATCCCCTAGCTTGGCATGGCCACTGCTGCTCCCGCAAAGCTCACAATAGAAGAGAGGGGCTTGCTGGCTTCTATCGCCCTCTCCAGAACCTACTGCAGCAGCTACCACCAGGGACTCTGGTTACAATTAGGATTCGCACTCAGGACCTCAGGGTTTCTCCCAAGGCAAGATCAGCCAGACCGGCTTGATATTTAAGGCAGACTCACGCCCCTGCATGATAAATGACAAGTGGCGACTCAGCTAACCTTGTGCGGCTCCTTCAATGATCCCTGGCAGGTCCAGAAGCTGGATGTTGGCTCCTTTGTACTGAAAGAGAATCAGAAAGGTGGACAATTAGGAGAAGCAACCTGCTTTCCTAGCACCATCGAGGCAATCCGTGGAGGCCACCAAGGTGGCTACTGATGGGAGAGGTCCATGGCAGAGGAGAGGGAAAACCCTGACCCACAAAGCACATGCCCAGGACACCCCTCAAATCGAGAGTGACCGGCAAAGTTTCTCCACTAAACTCTCGTTGCTGTCCCAGAAATCCTGCTCTTGCCTTAGACCAGGGGGAACCTCAGGTCTGGGGACCAAATGCAGCCCACGGCTCGTTTTTATGTGGCCCTTTCCCAGTTCCTGGTTCTGGCCCATGGATCCAACTCCTACCTCTGAACACTGAAAAAGTGAGCTTATTTATTTTATTTTATTTATTTAATAAATTTCTATCCCGCCCCTCCTGCAACGCAGCTCAGGGAGGCTTCCAAAATTAAAATCATAAAAATACAATAAAATACAAAATGTTTAAAAACCTTAAATATAAAATATAAATATAACTCACAGGGCCAGACAAAAACCAACACAAATGGGTAGGGGACTAAACACCCCCCTCTGATAAGGGAGCAGAGGGGAGGGCAGCCACACAAAGATAAGGGGCAGACCTATGATCTGGACCCTCTTTTCCTTGGGTGCCCTTAAGTACCCCAGCCTCCAACTTTTATGCAGCCTACAGAGTTTGTACCAATTGTAAAGTGGCCCCCAAGGAGGGAAAAGGTCCCTCAACCCTTCCTTGGACTATGCCTCTCGCTGCGGTCATTTATAACAACGTGGCTAAAACTCAAGAGGACTGTAATTTAGCTACAGGACTGGAGCTGGAGTGAAGAGAGCAGTCTGATCTGCACGCCGGTGGAGAGACCAGGAAAGCTCCAACCAGGAAAATATCTTAGGCTGCGATCTACGTGGATCTTTGTGGATCACGGCGGAATAGGCAAAAATTCAACATGAGAGCACTGGTGCCCTCTGCTGGCCGGAGTCAGAGTTCCAACACCAGAGCCAGACACTTTTAGATCGGTCAGGGCTACAGTCCCTGTTTGGCTCCACAGCCATCTTCCGTTCCATTCTCTCCTGGGAAATTTGTTCCTCCTTTGCCCTCCCCCTCGCCTGTCCCAGCCTCTCCTGCTGCCTACACTTGACCCCTTTTCTCTCAGCCTGCCTCCTGCATCTGGAATGCCCTCCTTGAACACATTCACTCTGCTCCCACCCTCCCCCTCAATTCCCTCCCGAAAACCAGCCTCTCCCATCAGGCTTTCCTCAGCTCCTTGCCCCCACAGCCTGCTCACTAACTCTCCTGATATTCCGGATCCCCTTCTCCCCTGGAACCAAGCTAAGCACATGCCCCTGCAACTTCTCAACTTGGTGAACATATCGCTGTCTCTCCCTAAGTTCCCCTCTCCCTTGGCCAGCCTAGATTGTAAGCCCCTCAGGGCAGGGACTTGACTTGATGCTAATGATCATTTGGTGTCAGGTATACTGCAGGCCCTTGTGATCATTTGAATTCTGCTGGAAGTCTGACCTCAAACTGCAGCTTGTATGCGGCCGCTTCCAGCTTGGCACCCTTTGCAATCTACTTTAACAAGGATGCTCTTCTGGGCACAGATAACACAGCTCCTCCAGGAGAAGAGCGGCCCGTTTTCCTTTCAAACTGATTGCAGCGCAGATTGACTCTTTGGAAGCTTCACTAGAAACAAGCCTGCCAAGGCTTCCAGCCATCTGGCCCATGGCGTCGATAGAAGGTATAAAAACCCAACCGAGAGTCATCCGATTGCTACGGTCAAGCTACTTGCTACGAGCCAGGCCAGCAAGTGCTGTTAATCTAGCAGAAGCAGCACTGCCTCTAAAAGCACAGATTCAGCATGAAAAGCTCCAGACCACCTCATCCTACAAAACCTGAGATCTTCCCAACGTCTGTAACAGAGGTCTCTGGATGCAGCGACGTCCTAGTCCTGGCATGTATGTACTCCAGCTACGTTCTGTCAGATACACAGTGCCCAGTGGTGGTTCTTTGGCGCCAAGAACTACACCAAAGGATAATCCAAACAAATTACCTCTATGACGCCAGGGATACACGTCAGCGTTGTGAATTCATAGGAGGCAGCCTCGCTGGCTGTGGAAGTCATCAAGCTCAGGAACGTGGACTGGAAGGCAAAAGGATACCATTTGTAATTGAAAAATGAACTGCGCCAGCAAGGATACAGAGATGAAACGAGGCTGCTGAACCGGCTTGTGAGGACGGAAACGACAATGGTTTTAAAAGGAAAGGGCTCTGGCTGTTCAGAACATGACAGTTCTAGGAATGACGTGGATACTCTGTGTCCCCCTCGGAGGGCCAGTCTCCAAGCCGTGCTCCCAGCTTTTCTGGAGTTGGGTTGAACATACGGAAAGCTTTGGATGTGCTCGCAGAGTGCAGATCAGAACACATTCGTGAAAACACTGCGAAACCTCCTCTATCTAGGGACAAGCTATCCACCTGGAGCCCTGGAGGGACACGCTATGATTTCAAACATGGGTGGGAGAATTTGGCGTTGAGCAGATGATCAATGCTGTCAGCGCTTCTCTACTGTGTCCCCATTACTCTCAGGAGACAGAAGCATGCCTGCAACAGAGAAGAATCCAGAGAAGAGAGGTCTGGATAAGGGGTTATACTATGGGCAGGGAACCTCGGGCCCCAAATGCAGTCTGTAACTAGTTTTTATTTGGCCCCTTTCCAACTCCTGGATCCAGTCTCTACTCTCAAGCACTGAAAGACTGAGTTATGGGGAAGGAAGCAGAGAGGAGGGCCTACACCCAAGGACTGGGGGCGGAGGGGGCGCACCTCTGCCCCCAACTCTGTGGCCCCTGGACTTTGTACTAATTTTAAAAGTGGCCCCTGGGAAGGAAAAGGTTCCCCACCCCTATGTAATCATATAATAAAAAGCTCTTCCTGACTTTAGCTTCTGAGCCTTTATGTCCTCTCATGACATTCTTTCCATTACCTTTTGGCAATTAAACACTCAACAAAAAAGTTTAAAGCTGCAGAGAAAGGCAAGTCAAAGTCTAGAGATCAGAGAGCATTTGAAAGTGACTGCAGTAGAGAGAGCTAGAGCTGTTGGAGCCGCGTATTGGGGGGGGAGGGAAGAACCTGCAGCGCTCACTAACCTTACCCACAGAAGGAAACCCAATCAGTGCCACCCGGGCATCGCCAGATTTCATCACATCGAAGCCTTCTCCTTTGCCCGCAGAAGATTTGGAAGGCTCGAGCAGCTGAGCTCTGTACTTTGCAAGCTTTGCCTTCAGGAGGCCAAGATGGTACTCGGTAGCTTCAACACCACAAAACACCAACAATTAGTCTCCAAAACATCAGCAACTGTACATTGCAATTTTCACCTGGTCACCCGTTTCCCTCATCAGTCAAGGGACTTGTTTCTAGCTTGGGAACTACAACAACGGGGGCACAGCTAAACTGTAACGCCAGGAACTCAATCTACCATCTTGGCAATTTGTTTGGTGCCGGTGGTGTCTGGCTGCGGATAAGGCATAAAAACAAAGGCAGCCTGTGCTGCATGAGCTAAAAGAATGAATAGGAATCCTAGCAGAATGATTCCCTGGGGTCTGGAGCTTTCCTTCTTAAACTGATTTACTAAATGCTTGTGAGCATCTCAATGGAGTCAAGTCCCCGCCCGCTGTAAGCAGTGCGATCTACAGGCAATTCATGTGACCGCGAGGGGGGCATGTAGGCACTGATGTGATGTAGCTTCAGAACCTTGTGAAAATAATTCAGAGCACACGACTCCTCTAACGAAGGCTTGGTTACGCTTAGTGGGAAAAGTTCCATGAAAGAATTTAGTTTCAAATCCAGCTCTCTCGGATCCCCAGCTCAGGATGGAGGAGGATTACGGCAGGTGGCAGGATGGAGCAAGCTGTAAGACAGTGGGGCTGGTTATGGGGAGGCCTGCGTGGCGGTGGCTGAGGGGTGGGATAGGGTAGGAGCAGATGTGTAGGTTGGATAGAGGAGCATGGGTGGGGGGGCTGATTGTGGTGATGTGGCTGGGTTGGAGGGTGTGGGGGCGGGGGAGACCTGTGTGGAGGGGGGGTGAGGAGTGGTGTGGGGAGCAGGTTAGAGGGGGCAAAGTCTGTGGGGCAGGGACTGAGGCATGGGATTGGGGCTAAGGACAGGGGTAACGGCATGTCAGCTGCCGTGTCAGGTTGTGACAAGGCTTATTATTAGCCAGCATTTATATAGCGCCAGCAATGCACCTGGTGCTTTACAAAGTAAAGTCCAATACTGGGCTAAGATTTAGTCTGACTCCCTCAGGCAGCTCCTTCTCTCTCCTCTCCCCCCCCGTTGGGCACCTTCCCACAGGCCTCCGCCCCAACGTGCCCCATCTGCCCCGCCCCAACGTGCCCCATCTTGCCATCTGCCCCCCCCTCTCATCCCACTCGCAGCACAAGGCCCCCAACCCCGCCTACTCTGACCCCCTGCCGCTGCCCCTGCCACGCAACCGCACTAGCCTGCCCTCCCACCGGCTCCCCGCCCCCCAGTCGCAGGGGGCGCCCCCGGGGCGCGGACCTTTGTTCTTCTGGGTGCGCGCGATCTCCTTCTCGATCTCCGAGATCTTCTCCAGGATCCCCATGGCAACGGCGGGTCCCCAGGCCCAGCGCGCGCGCGCCACTCCCTCCCACCTGCCTCGCGCAAAGCAGCTGCTGTCGGCCGGGCCGGTCCCTCCGCACTAAGCCCTCCCCGCAGCCAGACGGGATAGAGATTGGCGCGCCGGCCTCAGGGCGCCGGTCGGAGCACGCAGCGCGCTGGACCCGGCGCTTCGGGTTCCGGGGTAGAAAAGATCCGGTCTCTTCCCCAGCTTTGGGGCAAAGGGGCCTCAGCGCGACCTGGGCAACAGCCCTGCCAGATCCCCAAGGGACGCCCTGGATTTGCATAGAGAGTCCCATTGTCCAGCGTTGGCAGGACATTGGCCCAGAACCCCCTGCAATGGGGGTGTCCATGGAAACAACGCTTCCCTCGCGGACAGGGCTCAGCACGTGACATCAGGCTCCTGCCCAGAGCAATCGTACCCCCCCCCCATTCCCATGGCAACAGAGGGGGCGAGTGGGGAGAGAGGGTGGGAGGATCATTGCAACCAGGGGGGTCATAGCCCCTAGGTGCAATCCTGGCTCCATTGAAGCCAATGGCAAAAAGCTCACCTTCAGTGGTGCGAGATCACACCCTCCCCTTGCAGAGGCTACAGGCCAGGAATCCCCCTGGGCCCAGCCTGGCCCAGGGCTCCTAAAGGATCGCTGGCTTATTACCCTGGCAAGAGTCACAAGCTTAAATCAACATGGAACCCCCCCCCCCCCCCATTAGGATCGTTTCCATGCAAGAGCCCCCTCCCCCCACTTTAACACTATGGGCCAGTGACCCCCCCCCCTCAGCTGTATTGTCTGAAAAGCCCTTTAGCAGCATCCTGGGGGAAATGCCAGGGCTCCCTGCCCACCCAATCAGAGCCTCGAGTGGGCAAGGATGGAGGCGATGAACAGGGAAAGGACACATCCCTTCCAGGGGACATACTAAAACATTATATCCAATTGTCCATCCATTTGCTCTCATTGTTTCCAATTGTCCATCCATGTCCTGCGTTTTAGTATGTCCCCTCTTTCAGTGCGATTGTTTGGGGTCAGGAGTGGGGGGAACCTTTCCCCTCCCAGGGCCACTTTGAAAATTAGTACAAGCGCCGAGGGCCGTGTAGAAATTGGAGGCAGGGGTGCACTTAAGGAGAGGTGGGTCCAGATCACGAATCTACCCCCTATCCTGCGTGCATGCCCCCATTTCAGTTCTTGGGGGTGTAGGCCTGGCTCTAAGAGAACTGGAACTAGAAAGGGACCAAATAAAAACTAGCTGTGGGTCCCATTTGGCTATAGCAACTTTACAGTCAGTTCTCATACTTCCAGCTGGAAATAAACTTTTATTTTGTAATTAAAGGGTAGAGAGATGTAAGAAAGGAGGGAGTGAGCTTAGGGAACCCTAACCTAAAGGCCCCAGCACATTTTCAGATACTTCACTGTGGTACAGAGGTTGATAATGAAACAAAATATAAAGTCAGGCTACAAGGAAATATATTATTCAGGGTACCTCTGTCACACCTGGATTTTATCAGTTGTGAAGCTTTAGGAGTTTTCCAATTGGGGGGAAACCGATGTGAGTACTGGTCAGGGGAAGATAAACTTGCTAGCATGGCAGCTCCACTGCAAGCACAAAATCACCAGCTGGAAACAGACGGATGCTGACTGCAGGCTTTGTTAGACAGTCCATATGGCTGGGATCCTAAATCACAGAATATCCAGCTGTACAAGTAAGGGGGGAAAGTGATTGAGCCTGAATAGCAGGACACATCAACTAGCCCGTTGGTTGTAGTGAAAGGGTAGCATTGCAAGCTTGGTGGATGGATGGCACTAAATTGGGAGGGGCATCAAATGCCATGATTTGTACCATGAACACTTAGCACAGTGGTTCACAAAACTTTACCTTAGCCTACCCTTCTCTGGGGTAGTTGAGGCCCACCCACAACCATTTAGAATTTGCAGGACCCAAGGTTAAGATAAAATGTGGGGGCCCTTTCCTCCTTCATAGGGCACTAGAGATGGTCATGTTCAGAGCCCCACATCTTGCCCAGATGAAAATAGGGGCCCCTGCAGGATCCCCAAAAAGAGATGAGTGGCGCCCAGGGCAGGAATCTTGTGGTAAGGCTGGCACTGGGCTGCCCCCATACATATACATTGCTCCCCCATCCACCCCTTGTTAATCATTTTGGAAATCCCCACCCAACCTCACAATGGATATTGGTCCTTGCCAGCTGTGCTCTTTCTTGTGTCTCCCCCTGCCTCATCACCTTCCATGCTCCCTTTAGCAGGGGGCACGGAGGGAAGGCACTGAGCTAACACCCAGAGTGAAGGCAGGGCAGAAACTGGTGGGCTGAGTTCCCACGGCAGAACATACAGTATGCATGCCACAGATTGCAGGCTTTGCCAAACATGAAATTTCCCCACGTCCTAGATCTCACCCCAGAACAATAAGAATCTCCCCTTATAGTAGGTACTGGCTTCTAAGCAGCCAGGGCTGCTACCATCCTAGCTGAAAGATTTTCACAACACACAGCTGGGCAAGGTTTTTTTTTTAAAGAAAGTTGAAGTTTTCAAAGTTTCAGCAGCACAAAGAAAATAGCTTAAGAAAATCGAGAGGAGAAAAATCATAGGCCTGGGCAATCTTGAGACCTTGCACTATTTTAGATTCAAAAGAATTAAAAAGTCTGGAAAGACCAGTTGCTAGAGTCGTCCAAACTAGGATAGGAAGGAGACCAAGCAGTTAAGGGGGACATTGGCCCAATAAAAGTAAAAGGATTTTGTCTCCCATCCTATATAAGATCAACATTGGCTTGTTGGATTCTGGCATTTATAGAACACCAGCAATGAGCCTGGTGCTTACCAGTCATGACTGGAGATTGGAGCCCCTGCCCCAAGGGACTTACACTCAGGGGTGTAGCAAGGGTGTGCAGGGCCTGGGCTCAGTCCACAATTACAAGAGTGACTCAAAAAGTAAAAAGAGGGGCTAGGGATGCAGGTGGGAGGGAGCCTGTGTAGGTTTTGAGGAGCTGGAGTGGGGGGTGCAAGTGGAAGGGGCTAGGGTTGAAGATGGGTAGGAACAGCTAGGGGAGTTGGAGTGGGGGGGCAGGCAGGTGAGGGGCTCAGATATGGAGTGGGGGTTGCAGCAGGAATGAGTGCAGGATTCACTCACACATTTACACACACGCTCACATTCAATCTAGGATAGAGGTTCGGACAGTGTCAGGAGGTCAGGAACCAGCAGCAGCTAGGAGTCCCAGGTGGTCCCCCATGCAAGTACTTGCAAGGTCCAGAACTACTTAGCTTTCAAGCCCAGATGAAATTGGGTACAGTCAGTGCAATACGGCTGAAGGTATAGGCCACAGTAATAATCATATTATGTACTAAATTGCCTCATGCTGGTCTGTTGAAGCAAATGGTGCTTTGATTCAGAAAAAAAGAAAACAAGAGTCATCTTAAATACATTTTCTTTTAATTTGGACGCTGATAGCTCTGCAAAACATTTCTCCCAGTCCCTTCTCCCCACTGCATCCATAAATCCCTCATACTCTTTACCCGTTAGCTTTAGAAAACCTTTTTATAAGACTCAAAAGACTCAGCCTGTTACTTCCTCTCCACATTTAAAAAAAAATAAAAAAAATCTTACCTAGTTCATTTTCTTTAGCCCCAAAAGCAACATATGTCATGGCAGCTCCTTTCAACTTATCAGACAAATTTCATTGGGGAGGGGGAAGGGGGAACCACTCTAATAAAGGCTCAAAAAAATGAAAGCGCCGTTTTAGACAATCCTCAGTGCCTGGAGTCTGGTTTCAAGAGCAGCTATGCAACTGGCAGGTAGACCTTGCAAGGAAGCCTTAATTAGCCAGTTTTGGATTCCAGCTCAAATACATCTTAGGATGGTTACGTGCAGGGAAAGCCCCTGCCCCATCAAGTCTCAATGGGCTGAAAGCTTTATGGCTCAGGATATAGATCATTAAACAAGCCAGTGCTGGCTTGACGTCATGGCCCCATTCAGATCAACAGAATGGTCAAGTTGAACCCCCTCCTGTTGCACATTTCATCTCCCTGCGGATGAGCCACAGCTAGCGCACACAGTTCCATGTAAACCACCGTAACAGATTAGGAGCAGCTACTAATTTGTACAAAGCGATGAGTCAGAAGCTGCTTGTAGGGATCAGTTACAGCAGATGGGCCTCAGAAGTCCCATTACTGTTCAGAACAGGACACCATCGATAGCTGCTGGCCCAGTGAAAGCTAGTTTGTTCCAATCAAGGGATTAACTATCCCTGAATTTCAAGGATGCCCTGGTGGCACCTACGGCTCACTCTCATCATAATACTGGACATATAGCACAATTCTCTGCTGGTTTATCAAGAGCCCGACCACCACTAATGTGAATAGCACTTGCCTCCTGCAAAGGTGTGTGCAAGCACGGCTACCATAAACAGGCCCATTGAAGCTAGACTACTCGAGGAGGCAAGGGCGTAGGTAATGGTAGGAATGAGGCCTTCACTTGAATCATTTTGGTGTTAGTTTCCTAGGCTATAAGCAATAGCGGTCAGGAGCTACTGCCGACATTCATGCAGTTTGAGCCTTTGCCGCTTCTAAAATGGCAGGTCGTTTCTTACCTAATCTTTTCGAGACCAAAGTTGACTCTGCCTAATCAAAGCAGGCAGCTTATTTGTTCCCGACTAGTTTAAAAAAAGAAAAGAAAAAAAAAAAGAAGAGACATGTAGCAAGAATAAGCAGCACCATTAAACTTGAAACTCCACCTTGCCGACCAGACCCAAACTGTCGCATTCTCCAAACCAACTATTCCGAGCTTCCGATTGGAAATATACAAAATGCACCTGCACTGAGAGCTGGAACATTTCCTCAATTAAGGCTTAAACTAGCAACTCAGCCTCCATAATATACAGTACAGACATTGTAGAAAAAAAATAAAAGGAGAAGTTAGTTTAATTAAAAAAAAAAAAGTTCAGCATTCGCTAAGCGAAGGGCTTTGCGTTTTGTACGACAAGTAGCCAACGTTCTTAGAGACCAACGCGCTATCCCACGGTGAGAGGCCGATGATTTTATTTTGCTGGAATAACGTTGCCGGGTTGTTTTTCTGGACAAACTCAATTGCTTCACGAAAGCCCTGCACGAGGGTTGTGTTGAATACACAATCAATGCCAGCTACTTTTAAGTTTTTCCTTAAAAAAAATAATCCCCAAACCACACACGCGCGCGCGCGCACACACACGCACACACACACACACACTTTGGCACACAAGCCTTAAAAGTTACTGAGTGTTTTAAAGTCACAGGAGCGCGAGGTTCTTTGTTTGTCGGTTGGTTTCATTTTGTTTTTTTGCCTGGTAAAAAGGTATCAAGTGCCGATGTTTATGTAGCATGAAGAGCAGATACAAGTGCTAAGCAGCTGGATTTCTGCACTGCTGCCCAACACTTTCTGTCAAAGCGGCTGGTTAGTTACATACAGAGAGATATAAAAAAGCCCCCTAACGTGGACATTCACTGCTTTCAATGTGAAAACCGTAAAATGTAATATCTGAACAATTTGTGCATTCGCCGCAGGGTCCTTGTGGGGGAAGTAGCCATAAAAATATCTCTTTTTTTTTAAATAAAAGTTTTTTTGTTTTTTTTTTAAAGTTTAGTTTTTCCATCTTTAAGTTAAAGATCAAATACACACTTTGTACGCAGAGTTGGGATCCTGCTTCTAGAGGGGGCCTGCAAGTCTTTAGGCTTCATCTACGAGGCCGCTGAGCAGCTTGCGAGCTCCAGGAGCAACGCGCGTTCCTGAGAGCGCTAAGCTCGTTAGCTTGTAAGAACTCAAGAGTCGCGAGGCCTCCCAGGCTGGTCTGTGCTCAGGCCAAATGCACCTTGAAGTGGCTTTGGGAGCTTAGCAGTTCTTTGCTAGGGCCCCGCCCTTGCTAAAGCGCGGACATGCCCCAGGCGCCGTGAGCACCGAGGTTGTTGGGACAGCGACAGACCTGAACGGTTGGAGTTCTTTGTATTTCAACCCATAAGTAGGGTGCAATGTGAAACCATAAGCACGGTTGAGCTTATGTTTTCCTATCACCGACAGGGCAGATCAGCTCGGAACAACAACTGCCGGCAAAGAGTTTGGGGACGGGGTGGGGAGAATTTCATTGACAAAGAAACTAGCTGTGCAAGAAGAAAGTGCATTGAAAGGTAGCTTTAAAACCAGATTAGAGCTCAAGTTGGCAGGAGGGAGGGTCAGGCTCCGGCAGCCGGGCCCCTTGGCCTGGAGGGGTTAACATCCATGCTCTTTCCCAAGTCTGTTTGGCAGGAGAGGAACGCATCTTCTCCTCTTCCAGCGGGGACACGGTTCTCTTGGCGGACTGCGCTCTCTCCCCCGCCCCCGTTCTTTTGCGCTTGGTATCACTCTGGACAGCTGTCATCGGAATTCGTAAATGGGCGCGCTGTACTCGGGAACGTGAGTTAGATTCAGAGACTGATACCTGAGAGGGGAGGAAGACAGAAGATAATCACAAGGTGCAACAGTAGGTCCCTTCCCTGCAGGTTAGAAAGAGTTGCTCAGCTTCTTTTTGGAATTGAAGCCCGGCTTCAGCAACAAACCCTACCCAGATTTAATCTGCCATTCTAGCCCCACTATTTTGTACTGGGCCTACATGTGGGTGGAGGTTTTACATAGTCTGTTGCAATTCACAAGGCTTGAATACCAGATGAAGCGCATTCAGTTTCAAGAAGGTCTGAAACTAAAAGCCCAAAGAAGGGCTACACCTACATCAAGGGCAGGGAACCTTTCCCCTACTCACGGGCCACTTTGAAAAGGAGTACAAGCTCCAGGAGCTGCGCAAACGTTGGGGGTGTGTGTGCTCAAGAAGAGGATCCAAATCATGGATCATCCTTCTGCTCTCATGCACGTGCTCTCACCTCTGCTGCCTGAGCTCATTCTTATCCCTCTCCCCCAAGAAAAGCCCATTCGGAGTTGGATCCAGCCCAGTGCAGAGCTGGTGCACTGCATTCACTGAAGCTCAACGTAAGAAGGGGAGAGTCCAGTCCTGCCGTAGCAGGATGATGCCCACACCCTACACCAGAGCCTGTGTGCGGAGTGGAAAGAGCTTTCTATACGCCAAGACCCAGCTCTAGCTCCGGAAAGCAGAGGCGCTCTGCCCTGAGCTAGCTCCCGCCCCACCCCAGTCTCCCACCCAAAGGATGCCCCGCTTACCATTCTGAACTCCGGTGGTAATAATAGCCTTCTATAGATGCTGCTGACTTCTGGAAGCAGATGTAATAAAAGCCAGCAAAGGAAGCGCCGCTGATGTCTTTGATAGTGTGATCAGGGACTAGGAACTGTTCCTGCAGAGGTTAACAAGCATTGGGATATTGAAGAAGCGCGTTAGAACACTTTCCCCCACTATGGACCAGTCACTACCCAGGTGCACAAGCCTACTTGCCAGAAACTGCCACCGTGCTGCTTCTGCTGGCTGGGGGAGGGGGCAGAAACCCCTGCCGTGATATCACTGCGAGGGGGGATGCGGGGAGAGCGAGCTGGTTTGGTGCTGCTGGGAGGGGGGAGGGATTCTTACTCCCTGCTGGGAACTACCGCCCAAGCTCCAGGCTCAGCAAGGGGCGAGTTCATGAATGCGCGCCATGGATCCCCCATTCCCCTTGCATGCATGCCCTCATCGCCAACCCCCCCGCGCTCCGGGATCACTCGCGCAGTGCTAAGCATGGGTCAGATTCAGGAATTGGCAAGGGACTCAATGTAAAATAGCTGCAGGCTGGATCCTGCCCACAGGGTGAAGATTCCCCCTGGGTGGGAGAATAAAACAGATGATAAATTGCAACACAGAGGTTTGACAGGCACAATGGATTTCAGCCCGAAGAGCGATTTTAAAAACTGTCTGAACCAGACGTTGCTAAAAGGGGTTAACCCCTTAGTCTGGCGGGATACCAACCATCCCAGGAGTATCCAAGTATTGTGCGTTACAAGTGCTGGCACTAGGGATGGGACTCCGGAACCAATTTCAGTTTGGGTTTCTTCGGTTCTCCAAGAATTTCGGTTCTCGTTTCAGGTTTGGGGTTTTTGCATTGATTTTGGGGTTTTTTAAAACATTGGAAGGAAAAAAAAAAAAGAAAACCAAAAACATTTTCAATGCAAAAAAATCGGAAATAACTGAAACCAAAACAAGAACCAAAATTTTGGATGGCACCTAAATGGCCATTTTTGGGTTGTCTCCGTTCTATATGAAACCAAAATTCCCATCCCCTAGTTGGCACTTTCAGGAAATCTGCACCTGGAGCCAAGTATCTCCTTGCCCCCCCCAAGCTTACCTTCCACCTCATGAAGACATAGTCACCACTCTTCAGATCCTTATAATCAAAATCATCCGAGTTAAAGGTTTTTGCGTATTGGTAAAAAGCCTGGAACTTGCCCTGAAAGCAAAGAGAGAACAAAGCGTATTTTTGTTGTTGTAAGCCACCCCAAGCTGCCTGTGGCAGGAGGGGGCGGGGTAATGAGTTTTTGAAATAATAATAATAATAATAATAAATAATAATAATAATTCCCAGCACAGATCCTGCTGTAAGAGGTTCCTGGTTTGAGAAGATGAATCATTGCCAGCTAAATATCAGAAGAGCCTCACCGGAATGTGTCTCTGTACAGCCAGAGGGCAAATCCCTCCTGAAAACCTCCAGCAGGATTTCCCTCGCTCCTCATCCCCACAGGCTGCCCACTGATGCTCCCTCTACTCTCCTTTCATTCAGGGTCCCCTTCCTCCCCGAAGTACATGCACCTGCGACTTCTTCTCAATGTGGTGAACGTATTCCTGTCCCTTTCCATGTTTACTCTCCCCTAGACTAAGACCCCCCCCGGGGCAGAGACTTTTCTCCAATTAATGACTGTATAGTGCCAGGTACATTGCTGGCACTATATAGTTACTAGCAGCTGTTCAGGTATCCTCTCCAGCTCTGCAATTCACACTTTGCTGATTCTAGTGTCCCTGACCAGCTACAACTGAACAAAAAGTGTCTGCATGGGAGGGGAGTGCCCATCATAATGATTGTGACCCTTGCGGGTAGTCAGAGCAGAGGCACGAATGAGTGAATGAGCCAGAGGTGGCGCCAGGGAAACTGCTCTGCTGCTCAGGCTGTAACTTCTGTGTCAAAGCTGGCACCTTTCCCCAACAGCGAGTACATTATTATTATTATTATTATGAGCATTTCTGAATGAAAGGAGAAATCTCAAGCAGCAGCATGTACAAACCCTTCTTTCTTTCCATCTTCTGAACGGTAGGGACACTGCTAACGTCTAGAGCAGTGGTTTTAAATCTGAAGGGCCCCCAGAGAAGGGGGGCGGTGGTCAAGAAAGAGCACAGCTACCAAATACCTAGCTCCACTCCAACCTAGGAGGAATTTCCATGTTGATGGGATAACAAGTGGGGGAGGGAGGAGAGAACAAACAGGTGAAAGGAGAATGGGGAGTGTGTGTGTATGGAGGAGGGGGGGAAGGGGGAGGGTTAAGAAGTTTGAGAATCACGGTGCTGGTGCATGGCGAGAGCTGAACCAGATTAATAAAATTTGATTTGATTTGAGAAGCACGGCTTCCCAGTCACTCTAGCGACCAATGCCATGGTTTGCAAAATGATGTCGTGCATCAAGCCCAGGAGAAACTGAGAGAGAGTAGTTCATTTGATTGGACCAGCTGTAGTTGGCAAGATTACGCACGCTTTCGGGTCACACGGGGTCCTTCCTCAGGCAGGAAGGTAGAGACGAGGAGGCAGTGACTTGGGAGGGGAAGGGAAAAGTTTACTAGCGAGGGGGCTGTAGGTTGGGGGGGGGGAGGGAACAGATGTCAGACATTCAAAACCACCATCATTTAAAAGAAGTCCAAGAAAGAGAGAATAGTAAACGCAGATAAGGATTACACTAAAACAAGCGTTGGGTTTACAACAAAAGATCTCCCCCCTGAACTACTTCGTCTCTCTTACCTTTGGGACCAACACAGTCACCAGCCTCACCCCAGAGACCACAGGAGAAAGTCAGCTTGGGGCAGGAGGGGCATTGCTAGCCTCTAAAACATGCACTGGCTAAAGACATACAACTCACTGCTGCCAACACAGATAAGTGCCCAGGAGAGATGTGCCCACCCAGGGAGGTGCGAGGAAGTCCCAGGCTTTGGGGCAATAAGAGTCTCTTATCTGGCTTCTCTCTCAAAAAGAGAGATTCACTTGGAATCAAGTAGCCACCATCACTCCCAAGCCAGCAAAAATCCATCATAGCTGTTGTGGGTATGACAGACCGTCAGCCCCAGGGCCTTGCCCAGCCACTGGGAATCCCCAGGCCAGGCCAGCACAGGGACAGCCCTCCTGAAGTCTAAACCAACCCTCCAGCCAGACCAGGGTTTCCCCCCGTAAAGGTTTGATTAAGCTGAATTTCTCACTCACCCTCATAGCAACATCCAGACAGCCCCGAGGATATTCTGCACTGGTGTAAGTGACTTACACAAAAGCAGTTTGCCCATGATTAGTTTTGTGTGGCCCCTTTCCAGTGCCCGAATCCCATTCCTATCCCAAAACACTGACAGACTGAGCTCAGGGGAAGGGGGCAGAGAGGAGGGCAGGCACAGACACAGGGAGAGGGGACAGATCGCACTGACAGACTGAGCTCAGGGGAAGGGGGCAGAGAGGAGGGCAGGCAGCACACAAGGACTGGGGACAGATTCATGAGCTGGACCCTCCTCTTCCCGAGTGCACCCCTTAAACACGCTTGCCCCTACTTTCATGCAGCCCTCAGAGCTTGTATTAATTTTCATCGTGGCCCCTGGGAGGGAAAACGTCCCCACCCTGAGTGATGCGGATACCTGTGCTCGGGCGTCCTAGATTTACTCACCCAGTGTTTGCGATCAACATCTTCGTCGGCGTCCCATTTCCGCGTTAAGAACGGGTGCTTTTTACTGATTATTTCCCCTTCAAAGAAAGTAGTAAGGGTCGGGTATTCCTGGAAGCAATTACAAAATAATTATTTTTTTTAAAAAGGATTTAAAAAAAAAAAAAAAAAAAAAAAAAAAAAAAAGCAATTGCACAAGTTTTCTCAGTAAGAAACAAAAGTAGATTCCGGGTTAAGCACTTTAGCAATCGGGGAAACAAGCCCTCCCCAAGGGGGTTTAAGAATTCAGTATCGTATGCCGCCCCTAACACTTGAAAGAGCTCGTTGCCTGCCTCCTGTACCTCTCCATTAGCTTACTCTTCCTCCCATCTTGCTGGACACCTCTACTTGGGTTCTGGAGGAGGAAAGGATGGGTCAAAATGAAGAAAGCCAGATTGATTGCAGCCAAAACAGAAATCCTGGCACCCAAGCACCTCCCCTGCTAATGAGATCTCCCACTGTGCGCAAGCGGCTCTGGGTAGAAGTCAAAGAGTATTTTCAGCTGAGCGGGACGCTTGGGTCTGGCGAGGCATCTAGTCAAGAGGGCTAAAGGAGGAGACAAAATCTAGAAAGACCATCAGCGCGTTAAACCTGTTGTCTGACCGAACGCCAAAGAGCTGTTGACACACGGCAGCTTCTAGCAGGTCGGGGTGTGGAGCAAAGTATTTCAAGAACACCCGGCTTGTTGGAAGCTTTTTGCATCAAATACAGGTCCAGCCAATTTTAACTGCAGGCAAAAGCGGCCTGGGACCCACTGAGGTCTGTTCTCTCCGTATACGGATGCTACTAGGTTAGGACCTACTTTACTCAATTTAGATTAAGTTTCAAAATTCATTAATTTGAATTCTCATCTTTGACTCCTCCCTCACCTTTAAACCTGAGATCGATTCTGTTGCCAAATCCGGTCGCTTCTCTCTGCACAGCATTGCTAAGATCCATCCTTTCCTGTTTCATCTGCTAAAACCCTTGTCCATGCCCTGGTCATCTCTCACCTCGGCTATTGCAACCTCCTTCTCACTGGCCTTCCTCGCTCCTCTCATTTCTGTTCGTAACTCTGCTGCCAAGGTCATCCACCTTGCCCGCCGCTTTGACCACGTACAGCCCCTCCTCTCCTCTCCTCTCCTCTCTCCACTGGCTCCCTCTTCCTGAACGCATTCTCCACTAACTCCTGGTTTTTACCTACAAGGTTCTTCATGGCCTTGCTCCCCTCCATCTCTCAGCACTCATTTCCCGCTACGCTTCTGTCTGGGAGCTGCGCTCCTCCTCTGCCGCCACCCTCGCCTGCTCACGGCTCCCCTGCTCCTCAAAACGCATTCGCCCCTTTTCCCTGGTAGCCCCCCATGCCTGGAACTCCCTCACTGAACACATTCGCTCAGCTTCCTCCCTCCAAAACCCTCCTCAAAACCCACCTCTCCTGTCAAGCTTTCCCTAGCTCCTCGTTCCCTTGCCCCGACTTATCCTGAATCATCGTATCTTATGGAACATTAAATGAGTAACGACACCTAAGCCAAGCACGTGCACCTGAGACCTCATAACACGAGTTCATGTATGTATCCTTGTCTCTTCCTCTGTTCCCCCCACACTGTCTCCCTCCCCCCAGCCCCGATTGTCTCTCTTCGATTGTAAGCCCGCTGGGGCAGGGACCGTGTCTCTTTCTTACAATAGTAAAGTGCCAGGTACATTGCTGGCGCTATATAAATGCTTAATAATAATTTGAAACTTAATTTTATTTCAGTTTAAATTTAACTTGATTTCGAATTACAATTGAAATTTAATATGAAATTAAATTTCAAGTTTCAAGTCTTAGGGTCTGTATGAAAAGGGAGTGTGTGTGTGTGTTCAACTACCTAAAAATCTTCATTAATCATAGATCCAACAACCCTGCAATTCTTCATGGCTCCAGGGAAGAAGAAGAAAAAAAACACACCCCGAAATTCCTTACTCCCATAATCCACACAGTTATCTAGCAGTTTCCCAGTTTACCTCTGTAAGGCCTTTAATCTTCAAGTATCCACAGAGATAGGAGTTTTCCATGTCCACGTGCTAGGGCAGAAAGCAGACGTCCTCTCAGATACGGGCAACCAGGGACGAGAGAACCAGTCGGCTCAACAGTTCTGACAGCAGTTGGGTTTTAAAGGCTCAGGGTGTGGTTTTCAGACGTGTCCAAGTAATGCAAAGAAATCCCATTGAATGTAACGGGATTCATGTGCAGGATTCATTTAGCTACTTTGGAAATCCTTCCGTTGGTGTTCTTGAAAGGCAGCCCAGCGTTACGCCAGTCGTGTAAGCTGCACCCTACTTCCGACCCCATCAAAGATGCCTTCCTGTTTACCCTCTTGGCCATCCCTGACCAAGTCAATCTGTGACACTCCCCACCCCCTTCCCTGCTCTCAGCGAGACCAAGGAAGGGGAGCCTCAGGCCTGGGAGCCAAATGCAGCCCATAGTTACCGTTTCCAGTGCCTAGCCCCAAGCACTGGCAGAATGAGCTCAGGGGAGAAGAGCAGAGAGGGCAGCCTGCACACAACGAGGGGGGATGGATCCATGGTCTGGACCCTCCCCTTCTTCTCCCCATCCCTTAAGCACCCCCTGCCTCCAGCTTCTATGCAGCCTGTGGAGTTTGTATTAAGTTTTAAAACAGCCCTAGGTGGGAGAAAGGTTCCCCAACCTTGAGCTAGACGGCAATTATTTGTGCACAAGCAGCCCCTTCCAAATGACTAGAACGCTTTGCAAAGATGGGGAAGTCGGAGGTGAAATCGTTTGATCGAGGTCACAGCGGTGGAGTTGGGAAAGGTTCTTCAGACTCGTACTCACCTGCCCTGACCCAGATGGCTTGGAGCACGAGGCAGCACCCTCACACAACGGCCATGGATTCATTCTCCACCCAACCTAGAGCTCTCAAGCCTTCTCTACCAGAAGATCAGTCCTCATTTCCACACTACCATCAACCACTCCAATTTCTCCTCTGCTTATCGGACATCTCCCGCACAGCACATAGCCTCGTCCCTGCTGTGCCCTGCCGCCTCTCCACCAATCCCATCTCAAACTGGGCTTGCCTCCCACTTCCACTTGCCTCCCTATTTATTAACGAGCGAATGCTTTGTACGTTTCAGTCGCCGAACAGCATCCAAGCCCTGGGCTGCCGCCAAGGATGCGTTTCCTTTCTCCTCTCCCAAATGACTAGGATCGGTTATCAAAGCAAAACCAGAAGCGTGCAAGGTGCAGCTATCACTAGGAAAGCAACACGTTTCCCATTTAGGACACGTCAAGTGTTACCAAGTGCCAGACTTAGGCAAGAGAGCTACAGCTGTCGCCTCCTTCTTTCACGTAAAATAATAATACAGTTTAATTTTAAAGTGCTCCCCCCCACCACATGGTGCTTGGAGTACTTTACAAGTTAAAAATATTATATATAAAAATCTATTCCAAATATAAATCTTCTTAAAGACAATTCTCCCCTGTCTCTCCCACTGTCCCCTCTCCCTGTCTCCCCCTCCTTGTCGTTTAGATTGTAAGACACAGGCAGGGACCACGTCTATTTCTATGTTCTGTACAGCGCCAGGCACATGGCTGGCGCTATATAAATGTTTATAATAATAATAATAATAATAATTAAGAAGCAAACAGGGGAGGACCAGCATACATTAAGAGGAATCCGGGTTCAAAGCAAGAGTGGAGACCCTTTTCCCTCCGCTGAGTCACACTGAAAATGAATACGAACTCCACAGGCTGCATAGGAGTTGGGGGCAAGGTGGGGGAAAAGAAGAAGAGGGTCCAGCTCATGGATCCAGGCCCTCTCCTTGTGTGCAGGGCCCCTCATCTCGACTCCCCTTCCCCGAGCTCAGTCTTTCAGCGCTGGAGGGGAGGGTGCATCCAGGGCCCAGATCCCGGCACTGGAAAGGGGACAAACATTTCTCATCCCAGTTTAAAGCCAAGAGACAGGGTAACATCTGAGAAGAGGAGACAGGGAAGCCCTATAAAGCAGCCAAACCACCAGACAAAGATGCCTCCGTTGAAGCATGTCGTACCCACAGGACGAGAGAAGCTTTTCCCTCCCAGGAGCCACTTTGAAAATCTTGGGGCCAGGGGTGTTTCAGGGGTGTGCCAAGGAAGAGGAGGGTCCAGATCATGGATCTGTCTTCGACCCTTGCTTCATCTTTGCTTCTTTACCCTGAGCACCATCTTTCAACGCTTGGGAGTGGGGACCGGATCCAGAACTGAAAAGGGACCAAATAAAAACTAGCCCCAGGCCACACTGGGTCTCCAGGCCTGAGGTTCCCCACCCCCGCTGCACTGGTTCCGGCCAGATCGCTGGGTCTGTTGACAAACACGGCACCGTCTGGGAAGACCGACGGTGCGTTTTACACAGTGTCTGCCAACCTTCGGACTTTGACATTGCTTTGACACCAACCCACGTCAGGCTGCAGCCCGGCAGCACTGGCTGGCTGTTGCTGAGAACAGGCAGATTCTTTGCAGCCCCGTTGGAACGGGGGTCGTAGCAAGCACAATGCTTTCCAGCAAGAGCAGATCAGATATCTGGCCCGCCTCTCGCAGACAGCCCCATGTGCCTCCCCAGCTCAGCCCAAAGCACTCATGCCAACGTCTAGGACTAAAAATAAAAGCAATGAGAGAGAAGTCCCTTTCTAGAGGCTGGATGGGGCGGCTGCAGAGACAAGTGTGCTGCCAGAGAGATCCCTCAAGCACAGCTGGCTCCAACAGCTGCTTTCGCTTCATTCCTTTCAGGGATCCAGCGCTTCATTTTGCTCTAGTTTTCCTTGGCAGCAAGAGTCTCGGAGTAAGACTCTGGAGCCAAAAACTGGAGATGCAAGTCTCAAAAGCAAAGCTTCTCTGAGCTAAGCACCCTGTGTTCACTGGGATCCCTGAAGACTGGGGCCCAGTAGCCAGCAGGGAGGGGGGCGGTTTCCTCTCGCAAACTATCGTTTCTGCTGTCATCCGAGTGCTGCTTTCTCTGCACAATTCAGCCAAGCCCACAAAGTTGCTGCAAACCAGTCCAGGTGCCTTCTATCCACGCTATAGCACAGCCTGCCCCAAGCCTACTCTCCCATTACTCTATTAGGCAAGTTCAGCCACCCAGTGGGAACTGGCGTGGCCCTAAACCAGATGAGAGAGCAAGAGCCAGCAATGAAAAACCCACTACAGTCTCAGTCATTCCCTGGCAAGGCCCAGCCTTTATGCCCGGGTGTCACAGAGCAGCTGGATTTGGACGATAAAGGCTGCTCTGAGGTAGGGACGGCCAAGAGGTAGAACATGATTTACTGAGAGATCACAAGCTAGTCCCCTGGAATCATGGTGTGGATGGGGAGAATGGACTCTCATTAGACTGCATCTGAGGAGGAGAGCATGACTGTTGCCCCAGTGGGCTAGGAAAGTGGCAGGGGAGGTTCTCTCTAAAGGAGAGGGCTTCTCTCTACTCCAGAGACTGGCTGCTGAGCTGCCCTGAAGCTTGGAACCAACTGGAGGGGTCCTGGTCTGGGCATATCAGAACTAGGAGGGGGTCCCAGTAGATCACCCGAGATTGATGCCTGGATCGGGTGGATCACATGGGCCATATATCTGGTCACAGATATTATCTTCCAGGTCAAAGACCCATTAGCCAGCGTGTAGCAGTCCGTGGAGAGGTTACTCACAAGCCCCCATCACATCTTAGGAATTGCCCTTGGTACTGTTCCCGGGAACAAAGGCACAATCCTTGACTACTTCCCTGCTCTGCCCTTTCACAAGAGAGATCTTTGCCAAACTTCTGTTTAACGGACCCTAGCATCTCATCTTCCATCCCAGCTGCATGGTGGGGCGGGGGGTTGGGTCCCTCTTCAGTTCCCGATTCTGGCCTGTGCAGCACTGAAAGACTGAGCTCAGAAGGAAGGAAGGAAGGGAGTGGCGATGAGGGCAGGCACTCAAGGACCCGGGATGGATCCATGGCATGGATCAATGATCTGAACCCTCCCCTCACCCCTTAAACATCTTTACCCCCAACTCCTATCAAGTCTGTGCAACTTGCTTTCAGAGTGGCCCAATGGAAGGGAAAAGCTCCCTGGGCCAGGCCTGCTTTAGAGGCAATACTGCATTTCTCATCTGTAGCAACAGCAGCTGAGATGCTGGGTATAACTAGGCTCTGGCTCTTCGTTGGACTCTGGCTGGACTAGCCGCCCTGGGGGTGCTTGTTGGGTGCCAAACAGGAGAAAGGAAGGAATAAGTAACATTGGTTCCAGTGGTCACTCTACCTGAGCGCTCATCGACAGCACTGCCTACACTCCGCTGGCATTGCGCTCCACCGGCATCCCCACCTCCACCTGGTACAGGTTGGCCCTGAAGGGCAGTGGGAGAAGGAGACTCTACCCATGGGGAAGGCTGGGGTCTCACTTGCATCCCCACCTCCACGTGGTAGGCATTGCCCCTGGGGTGCAGTGGGGCACTATACCCATGGGGGAAGTTGGGGGGCAGCCCAAGGGCCAGTGTCTGACCTGCATCTCCACTTCCACTTCAGAGGTGTTGCCCCTGGGGGCAATGTACCCACGGGGGAGGTTGGTGTCTGACCTGCATCACCATCTACACCTCACAGGCATTGCCCGGGGGTGCCGTGGGGCAAGGTGGGGGGGACTGACTGTACCCATGGGGGAGACAGGGGGCACCTCCACCCGGTTGTTCATGGGGTGCAGTGGGGTGGGGGGGACTGACTGTACCGGGGGGGGCAGGGGGCAGCCCGGGGGCCGGGCTCTTAGCTATC
>QEPC01010859.1:15386685-15410838 GCA_003113815.1 Sphenodon punctatus | reverse complement strand
GAAAGGTCTAGCAGGACCAGTAAGGTCTGACGACCCTGGTCCAACGCCAGACGGAGATCGTCAACCAAGGCCACCAATGCCGTCTCCGTACCATACCCAGGCCGAAACCCAGACTGAGAGGGATCAGGGAAACCGGTGCGGTCCAGATCTTCCTGGAGCTGCCATGCCACAGCCCGTTCAATAACCTTCCCTAAAAAGGGAAGGTTAGAGACCGGCCGATAACTGGCAGGAGCATCAGCATCAAGAGATGGTTTCTTGAGCAGGGGCCTAACCACTCCCCCTCCTGCACAGCAGCTCTGGGTGGCTCACAACATCCTAAAAACAATGCACTACACTAAACACACACACACACACAATAAAACCCACAAAGCATAGAAAAAATCCCCACCACACCCAACCCCCCCCATTCATTACCTGTCTCCCTCATCAAAAGCCTGGCAGAACAGCCAGGTCTTTATTGGCAGGGTCTTCTCTTTTCAGCACGGTTTCCACTTGGAGCCCTACTATAATAGCTGCTTCTCCCCTTCCACCTCCCCAGCTGCTCTTTGATTTGCCCTAGGTCCCCCATGACTTGTGTGTCTGTTCTTCTTTTGGCGATGCCCTAGTTACCGCGTGGAGGAGCCGCCCACCCTAGTGGAGCTCCAGGAGAACGAGTGGAACCCAATGATCAAGTGGGCGGAGAAAAGGTACAAAAACCTAAGGGTGGAATTCCCCCTTCCCGTTTTCCCCTCTCTGTAAGGAATCTTCAGGGCTCCGAGTCCCTGGAGCCCAGAGCAGGATCGGAAGCCGGGAGTCCGACAATGGAATCAACATCAGTCAACCAGCAGCATGATCAGAGTCAAGAATCTGGTTGGGGCTGGAGTCACATGGCTGAGTTAGGAGCAGGGATGGAGGCAGGCAGCTGGGGCAGGAGCCAGACTAAACCTGGTAGCAATCCCATTGAGCAGGAACCACCCATTGTCTACTGAGGCCTTTTGATAGCTAGAGCAGGATGACCTCCAATGGGTGACCGCTAGCAAGGGGCTCTGTTGGCAGAGAGTATCAGAGGAGGGGGATGTGAGGGTGGGGTTGTCTGGGACATGGGTGGACATCGGGAACACGACTGGGAGTGGAGTCGGGATTGGGGACCAAGCAGGACAGGAATAGGCTAGGAACAGGAAGGGCTGGGCAGACGGTGGAGAATGCGGGAGGCTGATGGCAGGCAGGCAGAGGCTGGACATGGCTGGGAGCAGAGGGCAGGACAGGAAGATCGGGGCAGTGCTTTTCGGTCCAGCTTCCTTGGGCTGCTGGGCAGCTGTCTGTGAGTCTGGGGGTGAGGGGGGGGGGGAATTGGGGCCAGAAGTGGGTGCAGGATCAGGTCAGGACAGAGTCCCAGCCGGGCCCAAGGGGTCAGATCCAAGCAGGAGAGACCAAAAGCAGCTACAGGAAGGGTGGGGTGAGCAACTAATCCACCCAGCTTCCTGTGGCCACAGGTAACCTTCTATATGGCAGGCAGACAGCCAATTAGGAATCTGGGAGGCGTGGCCAGTTGAGCCACAGAGCTGCAGTAGAGCTGAGAGCTGCCTCGGAACCCCCAGGCCGTCGGTTCGAGGCTGGGTCACGACAGCAGCCTTGGAGCCTGGTGAGGGGCCAATCAGAAGGCTGGGGGTGTGGCCTCCCCAGCAAAGGAGGAGCCGGCAGCGGCAGCTGGGTTGAAAGCAAGCTTTGGTGGTGGCGGCGCTGGGGAACTGGCTGTCACCCCAGAGATGCTGGCTCACAGCCCAGTTCCTCACAGGGGGGGGAAATACATAAGGAGCCGGAGCGTCTGCCTGAGCCCCAGATGATCCCGATTCAGTTCCTGCTGCAGTGGGTCGTCCTTGTGCTTCCTGCCGGCTGCCATGGTATTTCCAGGCTGGGACATTCAGCATCCGATGGCCAGTCTGGTCAGCCGCTCCTGAGCTGTTCTGGTGCCGCCTCTGGGGGCTGCAAAGGGGGTTAGGGGCTCCGGAGAAGGCACTGGGTATCTCACAGTCTGCCGTTGCCTCAGCCAGCCACTGAGGTAATGGCTTGGTGACCTCAGGGCCGTTTCTCAGTGCAGCCAGAGCAAGAGTTGGCGATGCCTTGGAGCTCTGCGCTGTAGGCCTCCATTTTCCACCTTGGGTCTAAACCGCACTAGCTTCCATCTTGAAGAGCAAGGATCCAAAATGCCAAACTCCATTTTCCAGCCTAGCCCAGAGCAGGGCCCGTAAACCCATGTCTTGTTTACAGTTTGGCCTCCGCCTCCTGACTCGTTCTGGTGGGGAGAGCCTCCCACGGCCGCTGAGCAGAGGCAGGTAGAGGTAGGGGCTTCTGGATGGCAGCATAGGCCCATCTCCTCTGCCAGCAGGCCCCCACTCTGAGAGAAACCAATCTAGCCCTGATGGAACCTGGGGTGGGAAGCAGGAGAGAGTGTAGCTGGCAGGGGGGAGGAGGAGGAAGGGGAGGGGGACTTCCATGCCTGCAAATGTAGCCATCAAAATGTCCCCAGCCTGAAAGAAGGTCCTGTCTGGTTTGGGTTGAAAACCGCAGGGTCCTAATGCCCTCCCCTAGCACTGCCCTGAGAGGCGCCATGGCTTGACCAGGCGGCTTCTGTTAGAGCAGCATCCGTTCCCTGGCTCAGAGTCTTGCTTGGTGAGGAGGCCAAAGCCTCTGGGTTTGAACCCCTATTTGCCTGGGCATCTGAATGGCAAATGAGATTTAATGTGGACAAGTGCAAAGTGATGCACGTAAGGGAAAATAACCCAAACTATGCGTACACAATGCTGGGTACTAAGCTAGGAGTTACCACTCAGGAAAAGGATCTGGGGGTGGTTGTGGACAATACAGTGAAATCCACAGCCCAGTGCGCAGCAGCAGTCAAAACAAACAACGTTAGGAATTATTCGGAAGGGGATAGAGAATAAAACTGAGGATGTCATCATGCCTCTCTACAAATCAATGGTACGACTGCACCTCAAATATTGTGAGCAGTTCTGGTCGCCCCATCTCAAAAAAGGCACAGCGGAACTAGAAAAGGTACAGTGTAGGGCAACAAAAATGATCAAGGGCATGGAAGGGCTCCCGTATGAGGAGAGGCTTGGTAGGTTGGGGCTCTTCAGTTTAGAGAAGAGACGACTGAGGAGATAGGATAGAGGTCTATAAAATCATGAGTGGGGTGGAACTAACAAACAAGGAGCAGTTATTTACCCTCTCAGCTAGTACTAGAACTAGGGGACACTGTGAAACTCATGGGTGGCAAGTTTAAAACAAATAAAAGAAAATATTTTTTCACTCATCATATAATTGGGTTGTGGAATCTACTGCCAGAGGCTGTGGTAAGGGCCAGTACTATTAGTTTCTGGAAGATGGGTCCATTAGCAGCTATTAGCCAGACAGGCTCAGGGAACATGACGGGAGCTGGGGGAAAACAACAGGGAATGGATCCCCCATTGTGACCTGTTGGGTGCTGCTCCCAAGCCACCGTGATTGGCCACTGTCGGAGACAGGATGCTGGGCTAGATGGACCATTGGTCTGACCCAGTCTGGCACTGACTATGTTCTTTCACCTCTACTTGCAGGTACAACGTGGTGCTCAGCTCTTCCACCAGCATCCTGGGGCCCAGCATCCCAGCAAGCACAAAAGAGACCTTTGTCAGCCACCTGGCCTCTTACAACCTGTGGGCGCTTCAAGGTAACAGGGCTGTCTGCCCCTGGGGGAGCTGAACGCTCTTTTGCATGAAAGACTTATCCTCTCCGGCTCCTGCAGGGCCCCAGGAAAAGGGACTTTAAACCGCGGGGCCCAATGCTGATATTTATTTGGCCATGTTCCAATATCTGGATCTGGCTCCAGCCCCCCTCAAACAGCGCAGGAGCATGTTTGGGGAAGGCAGCGGAGAGGAAGGCGTGCCCTTGAGGACAGGACGATGGAACCATGATCTGGACCCTCCTTTTCCTACCTGCCTCCTGAGCGCCCCCCCCTTCAGCGCCTCTCCCGTCCCCCAGGCCCAATTCCTGTCTGGCCCTCAAAGCTTGTTCTAGTTTTCATAGCGGCCCAGGGGCGGGGAAAGGAGTTCAGTGGGACTCTTGGATCATGGCGGCCATTATGCAGATGGAGAAGTGGTCTCATTGGCCATGGAGGGTAGCCCGGGCTGCAATGGGCTTGAGTTCGAGGAAGGGAGATTTTGGAAAGCTCAAAGGAGTTGGGGCAATGGCTGCCATGGGATGGTGAGTCTGTGCCAGCATCTGCCAGGGCTCGATTGGCCCAGTCAATCTGACTCAGCCAAGGCAGGGTGAGCTAGGATTACCGTACCTCTCCCCTATAAAAGAGGACACGTATGAAAAAATACATGTAGCAGGGCTGGACAGGCGTCAGTGCAGCCCTGCACCATGTATTTCTCATCCGTGTCCTCTTTTAAAGAGTAATGGCAACCCTAGGGTGAACTAGATGTCTCGGGAGCTGCCTGGAAGTCATGAAAAGTCCACCCAGTTTTAAACATCCTTTCAGCTTCGTAGCGGAGAGTTTTCTAAACCCGGTTTCTCTCCTGGCGCTGCCCCTTTGTTATTTGGGGGTCCCGCCGTCGTGCCTTAAGCCCCAGTGGGCGATCAGGCCTTTGCTCCAGCGGCCCCCTCGGTGTGGAACTAACCCCCTCCCTCCAGATGTTCATCTCAATTCTTCCCTCCTCGCCTTCAAAAGGCACCCAAAGACTCCTCTACCCCCAGGTGCTTTTAGAGGAGCCGCCGCTGGTTCCCCTGGATGTATTTTTTCCTCCCTCTTTACCTCCCCACCACTTTTAGTTTTTTAATGGAGTTTATATGGATTTTAATTTGCTTTTATTTTGTTTTTGTGCTGATGTTGTGCAACGCAGAATTAACTTGTGGAGTTTGTTGCCAGGCTGGTAGCGTAGCTGGGTTTAACAAAGGTTTGGCTAAGTTCTTCAAGGATCGCTCCGTTGTGACCTGTTGGGCGCTTCTCCGAAGCAACAAAGCATAGCCGCTGTCGGAGACAGGATACTGGGCTGGATAGACCGTTGGTCTCACCTCAGGCCTCAAATGCCATTCAGTGTGGGGAGCTATATAAATAAAATGGATTATTCCTATTATTTACTAATGAAGCTGATTCGCTCCCTGCGATTCATTTCCAGAGCCTCCCATTCCTGCCCAAGATGCTGCCGGCTTGTGACGCAGGGAGAGAACTTTCTAGCCATGAGCGCTTCAGCTGGGAGCTGCGGAGCTCGCCGGCAGCATGGGGTTTTCTCCCTGGCCGACTGACCGAATGTGAATCACAGCTGCGGCTTTAATCCTTGCTGATCAACTATCACGGGACGAGCATGATTCATGCTGCTTTGTCTCTCTGTCCTTTGATTAAGGCCGATGTTGAGCACCAGCAGCTGTGATTGGGTTCAGTGGCTTAGGCAAGCACTCAGCACTTGGTAGGATCTGTCCCCCTTTTCTGCGTGTGCTCCTCGATCTCGCTTCTAGCCTTTGATGCCGGCTCTGCAGCTACCAGGAGAAGGGGCTAGGTCCAGCCAGTGGCACAAAAGGGCTCTTTCAGCTGCCCAACCAAGCAAAAGCTGTATTTTCCCAGTGTGGTTCTCCCAGGGCAGAATGTGCTGTACCAGAGTTGGGGAACCTTTTCCCTCCCAGGGGCTGCTTCAAAAATGAGTACAAGCTCAGAGGGCTACATAGAAGTTGGGGGAGGGGGAGCTTAAAGGGCGTGCTCAGGAAGAGGAGGATTCAGATCCTAGCTCTGGGCCATGGGTCTGTCCCCTACCCTTGTGTGCGTATCCTCCTCTCCGCTTCCTTCCCCTGAGCTCAGTCTTTCAGTGCTTGAGGGGTAGGAACTGGATCCAGGGGCCAGATCCAGGAACTGGAAAGGGGCCAAATAAAAACTAGTCATGGGCCGCACTTGGCCCCTGGGTCTGAGGTTGCCTGTAACTGCTCATGTAGAGATGCTAAAACATGCCCCAGATGGCGTCCTTCCCCTGTGCTTGGGGCTGAAATTCCTTGCCGAACGATCGCAACAGGGACTTGCTCATCAGGTGCGAACTTGCCGCTGTTTGGAAAAGCCCTGGATTCCTCGTCTTGCGTTGTGAGGGTCGGGACAAGAGGAAACGCAGCCATTGGATCCTGATTAGCAAAGGGAATTTCCCGGGTCTGGTAGGGGACTCTAGAAGCCATCTAGTCTACGCTCCACTGGGGCAGGATTAATGAAGCCAAAACAGCCCATGACAGATGTCTGTTTTGCCAGAATGGGGGACGGTGACCTCCCTCAGGGCCTCATCTCCCTCCCTAAACCCCTCTTGTGTTCCCACTTATTTTTCATTTCAGTCTTCCTTGGCTGAATGACAGTCCATCATTTCTTCTGCCCTCCATGGCCAAGGGGAACATTGGATTCCTACTGATCATCATTGTGGTGGCTGCCGTCGCCTCCCCTTTCACTCCTCTCTCCTACAGACTACGCAAGCCCAGTCCTTCAACCTGTCCTCCTAGGCTTTACTCCCTAAGCCCTGGGTCATGTTGGAAGGGATCTCGAGAGTCATCGAGTTCATTGGACGCAGGATAACAACGGCTACAAGTCCCCCAACAGATGGCTCTCTAGCCTCTCTTTGAAAAGCTCCCGCGATGGAGAGCCTGCAAACACACACACACACACACACCGGGCAGCTTGTGGCGATAATTCCATCGCCGCGCAGCTCTTACCGTTAGGAAGTTTTTCTGGTATTTAACAAAATCTACCTTCCTCCAACT
Source organism: Sphenodon punctatus (assembly GCA_003113815.1). NCBI lineage: Eukaryota > Metazoa > Chordata > Lepidosauria > Sphenodontia > Sphenodontidae > Sphenodon > Sphenodon punctatus. Next base: position 15,404,094 of record QEPC01010859.1, on the reverse strand, counting down.
TGAGCTCGTTATTCCTAGTCCTGCCTTCTGTAGCAACAAAGAACACGGAGAGATCATCTGTGCTGCTCTCTGATTTGCCCCCCTCCTGCGTAGGCCCAAAGCTGGACCTGGTATCCCAGCTGAGGCCTAACTAGTGCTGCGTAGTTTGGGAATAGCCCATTCCGGAGCTGGTGTGTTGCTAACGATGGCCCTGTCTCTTTAAAGGGCTTTGCTCCAATGGGGGGGGGGGGGGGGGGGTCGCAGTCCATATGGTCCCAGGGGGAAATGTTGCTGCTCGGGTAATCCTTAATCATGGCTCCCATTTCTCCTCCTGTTGGCTGCCCGTTCCCTCCCCCTGCAGGTATTGAATATGTGATCACCCAGCTGAAATCTCTGGTCCTCTGCATGGGTCTGATTGACAGACACATCACAGTGGAGAAGGCCGTGCTGCTGTCTCGCCTGGAGGAAGAATTCCAGGTAAGTTACGGGGTGGAGCGAGCCTGTCATTTCTAGAGCAATAATCTCAACATGACGGATGGCGCTCCCGGCACAAACCACCAGCAATGGGCCTTTCCGCTACCGTGGGGGGCAGGATGGGGTGGGGGACTCATCCGCTTGAATGTTGGGAGCCCGAGGCAGTGTGAGACCTGCCTGTTCGGGGCGTGTGTGTGGGGAGTTCTTAGCCACCTCTCCCCTCCCAACCCCCTTGTGTATTGCTGGCCTGATTGATACCCCACACCGTGCCACATGACTAGCCCAGCTCTTGCGCTGACCTCTGAAGGCCTGATCTGAAGCCACCAGGAGTCTGTCCATCTCCTTAAAGGAGGTTTGGCGATAAATAACGCTTTGTCCTTTGGTGGCGCCTCCAAGCGCTGTGGGGGCATTGGTTGGCCCAAGCCTCCTGCTGGAGCTGGAGGGAAGTGTTCTCCCGGAGCATGCGGAGGCAGAGAAGTGGAAATCCAGCCCCCCGGGACTGATTGCTCTCCCTCTCCCACCAGATCCAGTGCTGGGGGAACGTGGAATGGGCCCATGACTACGACATGTACGAGCTGCGGGCTCGCACGGCTGCTGGAACGCTCTTTGTCCACCTTTGTTCGGAGAGCTCCACCCTCAAGCACAAGCTGCTGCAGAACTGAGACAGTGGGGAGGACAGGAGCTGTGGAATGGGCGGGTGTGAACGGAAACGCAGCGGGGGGCGGACGGGCAGCCGAGCGCTACTGGTCTGGGGGGCTGTGACTGGACACTGACTCCTCTCCTGGGGAATCGCAAGCTCTGCACCCATGACTCTGTGCCAGCTTCTCTCGGCCCTCTGGGAAATGCACGTTCTCTGCCTGGGGCTCAAGACGATTGTCCTACCATGCTCGGAGCCAGTCGGAAGAGGAGCCCCGGTGGCTAGAATTGTGTCTGGCGAGAGGGCTTCCCCACCCAAGGGAGAGCATATCCTCTTCCCTAGGGGACACAGTTTGGGATCGACCAGCTCAGATCCTCTGTTAGTGGCTGGATTTCAAAGAGAATTGACCTGGCTGGAGCCCAGCTCCAGTGGCTCTGGGGCCCCTTTGCCACCGCAGAGCTGAGTCCCCTATGGTTTGAATAAAAGCCTCGACTCCAGGCCAGTGTGCGTAGCCCATTGTTACTACTTTCCCTTGCAGCTGGGCCAGGGAACACGTGCTCTTTTTCTCGTTCCTGGGATCCTAGGCAGAGAAAAATGCCAGGGTCGGGGTTGCTGACGAGCTTGCCACGTACACCCTGACAGGTGTGTCGGACTGCCTGACCCGCAGGCTGCTCTCTGGGATTTTGCCTATAGGTTGCTACATCCCAGCGCCCCATCCTCTGAGCACATGCTGCCCCTGAGGCTAGGAATGGTCTTGCTGAATACTGCTGCTAAGCAAGGGAAAGAACCACTCTGGTCCCAAAGCATCTCCTTGACTAAACCTGCAGATAGAGGGGGAGGGAGTTCTCGATGCATGCAGCCCCTCCTCCCTTCCCTTGGCATGGATCCCTGTCCTTCCCCTGCCTCCAGCCCTAATGAAGCCCAACGTCACTCTCCAGGGCTACCCGCGAAGCTAATGGAGCAGCTGCTGCTTAGCAAGGAGGGGAATTAATGACAGGGCGGGGGCACGGGAGCTTCTGCAGAGCCGCTGATTTCCCTGCGTTGCTAGTCAGGGAGCCACTTTAGCAGGAGACAAAAGGGGGAAGCTGGGCTCTGGGAAGGCAGCAGCTCAATGCTTGCTGGGCTAGAAACCTGTTATTATTCCGGGGAGGGGGCGAAGCTTGATGGAGCGTGCTTTCCTGCCCGCCCTCCCAGTGGGTGCCCGTGGTAGATCCACGGCTGGCAGGCTTCTTCCATATTCTCTCGGAAGGTATCTCTTCCCCCCCCCCCCCCACCAGGCAGCTCATCAACTCCTCGCTGGTTCCTGAGCTGGCTGGTTTTGGCGTGGGTGCTGATCAGCTTCAATAGGATTGAACTGCCCCTCTCAAAGCCTTTTCAATCCTGTAGTCTGTCTTTATTGCATTCATTTGGATCAATAAGCTCCATGGGGGGGATATCCCAGTGTTCAATACCTGCAGATATGCCAGGGGGTTAGGCAAAGAAACGCATGCAAGTTAGTTGAACCTTTTGCTAACGAGGCGACTCCATCTGCTCCATGGTCTCCATGTTGTCGAGGTCCTCCTGGAGGCGGTCGATGTACTGGTTGATTTCTCTCACCCGGTTGCGGTTTCTCCTGATCTCATTCTTGTGAACCTGGTGGGGGAGAAGTTAAACCATGTCCTTGGGGATGCTAAGTCATCATTCCCTGTGGATGATGCAGCGCGGCATCTAGCACAGAAATGAGGAACCTCGGGCCCAGAAGCCAGATGTAATCGATTGGGTTTTATTTGGTCACTTTCCAGTTCCAAGATCTGGCCCCTGGATCCAATTCCTACCCCCGAGCGCTGAAAGATTGAGCGCAGGGCAAGGGAGGAAGATGAGGGCATGCGCATGAGGAGAGGGGGAAGTGGCCCCCAAGAAGAAAAAGGATTTTTAGACCCTGTAGCTGATCAGTTTATGGTTCCGAACTAGGGGACAGGATTAGTCTTATTTTGGCAGAAGAGAGGAGACTATGTTCCCCTCTCTTGTCTTTCTTGGATTGTAAGCTCCTTTGGGCAGGGACCTGTGTCTAACTATTGATTGTACAGTGCCAGGTACGTTGTTGGTGCTATATAAATAAGAATTAATGGCAAGGGAGTAGAGAGAGCATACACACAAGGACAGGGGGACAGATCCCTCATCTGGACCCCTTTCTTCCTGAGAGCACCTTTTAAGCACCCCCCACCCTCAACTTCTGTGTGGCCCTTGGAGCTTCTACTTGTTTTCAGAGTGGCTCATGGGAGGGAAAAGGTTCCCCGCCCCTGATCCATCAGCTTCTCCCACAGCCTCAGCAGCAGTGACCGAGCTCAGTAGGCTGGGCTGGGACAGGGCTGAGCTGGCCGCTGCCTTCCGGCTGATGTGCTGGAAGCTTTCGAATGTGTCTTGCTGCCGGCTGTGGGGGATTCGCTCACCTCCTCGATCACCGCGGAAGACCAGCTGTTGGATTTGGTGATGATATCATCCTCCCGGTTGTCAATCTTCAGGAGGTGGATGTCGTGGGAGGCGTTCACCGCATTGACGATGGTGTCTTTGTCCACGAAAAGCTGGGTGGGGGGGGGAAGGCAAACGGACCAAACAAGGCGGGGAGTTGATTTCAGAGTTAGTGAGGCCCTTGCAACTAGAATCCATGGCCAGCAGACTCTGCTGGTGCATGGTGTAGCAAGGGGGTGGGGGAGAACTACATTCAGGGGGGCAGGGTGGGGGGACAGAACTACATTCAGGAGGGAGGAAGGGTGGGCAGAACTACATTCTGTGGAGACTGGGAGGCAGAACTACAGGGGAGGTGGGGGGCAGAATTACATTCAGGGGGGCCCTTTTCTGAAGTGACTCCACCCCTTACCCAAACGTTATGACATCACAGAAGGGTTGGGGGGGGGCAGGGAGTGCAACCATGTCCCTTTTGTGCCTCCTCCTGACCCCCAGGGTGGGGGGAAGTTTTGGAGAAGGGGTCAAAGCAAAGTTCCATGTGCTTCCCAGCTGCTGAGGGCCATGGTAAGGTACGATTGTGGCTGGTTGGTTTCCAAGAGGAGACCTTTCTCTGCCTTGGGTGGGATCTGTATGGCCTCTGTCAGCAGGGACGTCAGCTAAGGCTGCCACCTCTGCCGATTTTTAAGGAACACCTATGGAAAAAAGTGTTCCTTAAAAATTGGCCTAGGTGGCACCCCTAACGTCGGCAGCAGGGGCAGGAGTGCAGTTGGAGTGGAATGGACCCAGGTGCAAGAAATGGACTCTTCTCCCCCAACCCCACGGTCACGATCCTCTCCCCTATCCCATCTCCCTCCCACCCCCCAGTGCCTCTCCTTCCCTCCACTTGCTGTGCCTGAGGCCTCGAGGCTCAGGTCGCTGGTGCTTTCTCTGTCCTGTGCCACCTGCTGGGTGGGTCCTGTGCCTGCTGCACGCTGCATGTGCTTCTGCTCAGCTCAGTCTCCACCCACCCATGCCGCAACAGGACAGGATTTGTCATCCTTCCCCCCCCACTTCGGCCTCAGGACAAATATCCCTCAGGGTTGAGCTTGACCCATGGAGGCAGAAGTGAGCGTGTAGAGGTGGAGAACGGAGCCGGTGTAGCCGAATGGATTAGATGTTAGACTGGACCTGGGAGATCAGGGTTCAAATCCTAACTTAGCCATGAACTTGACCTTGGGTGAGTCACCCTCCGCCTCAGTTCCCCCATCTGGAAAATGGGATTAATAATCCCCTACCTCCACAAGGTTGTTGGGAGGGTGCTCTAGGTAAGGATTGCAAAGCGCTTTGGACACTGAAAGTGCTAGAGAAATACAGTCTGCCCCAAACACGTGGCCTCGGCTTGAAGAGCAAGCACTGCTGGTTTGGAGGTGGGGGCAGGCTGCTCCGAGATGCTTATTCAGACTCCGAGATGCACAGGACTCTGGCCAGAATAGAAAGTGTCCTTGCCTGACCTGGCTCCAAGTCTGTGATCGGACAGGCTGTGGCCCCTTTAAGACAGGCATGTCCATCACTTTGGCCCCACCCCCTTTGACGGGTATAAAAGGCAGCACTATGGCAGTCTGCTGTGAGCTGCCAAGGGAGAAGGAGCTCAAGAAAGGCATCATGGAAGAGGAAGAGGAAGAGGAAGAGGAAGAGGAAGAGGAAGAGGGCCAGGGCCAGGGCCAGGGCCAGGGCCACGGCAACGGCAACGGCAACGGCAACAGCCTGCTCAGACAGGTATTTCTAGAGTGATGGGAGCCTTGTGCTTATGCTGTGTATTCAATAAACAGTAATTAAACCATAATCCCATGATGGGTATATTTGGGGAGACAATCCTGCAAGGATGTATACTAGGCCAGGCAGCCATTCATTACAGTCACCATCTGCCTTCTCCATTGCCTGCTGCCCCCACAGGCATAATTTTTGTTTCAGTTTATAGCCCACCCTTCCCCACTGGCTCAGATCAAATTACATACATAAGACAAAATTAATTTACAAGCACAAACTGTATAAAAATTCCCTATTTAAAAATAGCCGCCCAGACGCTATCCCCGCCAGCCAAACATCTGGCCAAATAAATAGGTCTTACGTTGCCTCTGGAAAATGCTCAGGCACTGGTGAGCCTGCAGGGGAAAGCAGTTTCAAAGTTGTGGAGCAGCCACCAAGAACGCCTCTCTGTGTGCCCAGGTCAAAGAGACCTGGTGCCATGATGGAATTTGCAAGAGAGTGCCCTTGACTGACCTTGGGAATCGCAATGGAACCCAGAGGTGGAGGTGATCTTTTAGATATGCAGGCCTCAAGCCATTTAGGGTTTTTATAGGTCAAAACCAGCCCTTTGAATTGTGCATGGAACACTACTGGAAGCCAGTGCGGACTCTGGAGCACTAGTGTATTGTGCTCCTGGTCAGTCATAATGGGGTGTAGTTTATCCAGGAACATATAAAATGTAGCTCTTCTCTCACTCTATGGGTTTTCTATAGAGCGAGAGAAGGTGAAACTAAGTCGGGATTCTCAACCTTTTCCAAGTCAGGCATTGGAGCGACGTAAGTGATGATTTGGGAGCACTGCATAATTTGCATGACTGATTTGCATCAATATGCATAAATTAAGTTTCCCCTCTGCAATTCAATTTAATTCAAGTCAATGGAAATTGAGATAATTACTCAACCCCAGCGCACATTGACTTTAATGGATGAAGGACTGTTTCAAAGTGCTCCCCAGCACTCCTGACAGCTGGTTTGGGGAGCACTTTCACGCATTGCCTGAGCACCAGGCTGAGAATCCCTAAACTAAGTTGTGGCTACAGCACAAGAATTTTGCTCTGTAGCTCTGCCAAGATGCATTGGATCCATGGCCATCCTAGCCCGGCTGGGAGCCAGCTGACCTGCAAGCTTTGAATCTGTGCCTTACGGAAGAGCTTGTGTGGCCCAGACGAGATGTCCTTACCATTCGCACGTCATCCGGCATCTCCTCATCAAACTCGCTCTTGCCTATCTTCTCCAGCGTGTTGATTGCGGTCTCCAGCAGCTTTTCATGGTGATGGTTTTCCAGATCCCGGCACTGAGCCATCGTAGGGAAGACGTTTTAAGAAATCCAACAGTGGCACGCCTGACCGATGGGAAGGCTCTGCTAGGCTGGACCCAGGGCTGTGTTCTAGGGGCCGTGATTCTCAACCTTTTTGTGGGCGAGACCCATGTTTTTAAAAAAGTAAATAAATTCAGGACTAGGAGCGCCTGGGCAGTAGCAGCAGATGGGCCCTATCCGGTAGGGATGGCAGCAGCAGGAGCTTTGGCATGAGGCAGCCAGGAGTGGAAGGAGCCAAAGATGCCAGGAAGCTGTGGGAAGCCACATCCCTCCTCTTCCTATCCTGCCCCTGGTCTACAGTGGCCAGAACAAGCAGCAGGAGGAGATCCTGGTTCCTTGCCAACTGCGCCTGGTTGGGAACCACTGTTCTAGGGCACGAACCCCAACATTCTGCGTGAGAGAGGGCTGTTAACTCGACAAGGGGACTCTTCTCTTTAAACCAAGTTCCCAGGGAAAGCGCTCTGTCCTGTGTTGCCGTTGCACATCTTCAAAAGAAACAGATCTGTGCGCTGGCAAATAATTTGATTTCTGAAGTAATCTCCCCCCTTCCTCAGTCCCGCTTGAAATTGCCTCCTCACAATGTCCTTCTGGACAGAACTAACAGCGTGGGCCTTCGGAGGACGTTTCAGTGAGGCCTTGTGTTTTGCGGGCAGACCTCCAAGTGTGCTCTTTAGACTTAGATCAATTCCTCACATGGTATTTTAAAAGTATCTGAAATGCACACTACCTTTCCCCCTTGAAACTCTTTCCTACTGCCCCCCACCCCTCCTAGTATTTGCCTTTATGCATGGATCCTAGCCTACATTTTTATTTAGCATTTGATTCTTGGGTCTCCCATTGTTGTATTTAAATGTCTGAAATACAAATGACCTTTTTCTTAACAGCTCCCTGCCCAGTGACTGCGTTTATATACATACACAGCAGTTTTGCATTTGTTCGGTCTCTAGTTCTGACTTTTTACAAGGCTGAGGAAGGGCCCGGTGTGGGCTGAAAGCTTGGCCTACTCTTCCCGACTGAAGCTGGCCCAGTAAGAAATCGTCTGGACTACTTTGTCTCCACCTGATTTAAGCACTCCTATGTGGGGAGCTTTACCTATAGGAAACCCTTGGGCTTTTGCATTTGTTAATTCTGTTCTTGGGGCGCAGAAGTAACCATACTCAGAAATTGCTGTCACAGACCCAGTCGCAGAGACGTATTTCCAAGATATGTTTATCGGTGGGCAGTCAAAGGTGTTCGGACGATCGCTTTTATTGGACCAACCTCTGTTGATGAGAATATACAAACCTCTCCCTCAAGCCTCAAGCATACCGGATACCAACAGGGCAGTCATACTTTCTTTGCAGAGCAATTGTGTGGTCGCCATGTTTGTCCCAAGTGACAGAGATGGAGACAAGGTTGTTTGAATGATATCTTTTATTGAACCATTGTAAATGAGCACGCTTTCAGACCACACAAGGCTCTTCCTCAGGCACATAGCCTAGCCAGTCAGAAATATACTCCTGCCCTAAATCTGCTCAGTTTATACATACATAAGAAGTACCAGACTGGGTCAGACCAATGGCCCATCAAGCCCAGCATCCTGTCTCCAACAGTTACCAATCTCGGTTTCTTGAAGTACCCAACAGGTCACAATGGGGCGATCCATTCCCTGTTGTTCACTCCCAGCGCCCAACAGTAAGAGGTTACAGTCCCCAAACCTACCTTCCTAGTAGCTGCTAATAGACCTATCCTTCAGAAAGTTGTCCAACTCTTCTTAAACCCAGTTATACTACTGGCCTTGACCACATCCTCTGGCAACAAATTCCACAACTTAATTATGTGTTGACTTTGAGTGAAAAAAATACTTTGTTTTAAATCTGCTACCTCTTAGATTCATGGGGTGTCCCCTAGGCCTAGTCCTATTTGAGAGGGTAAATAACCATTCCCTATTAATATGTTCGACACCACTCATGATTTTATAAATTTCTATCCTATCCCCTCTCTCGGTCGTCTCTTCTCCAAGCTGAAAAAGCCCCAGCCTCTCTTCATAGGGGAGCCATTCCTTACCCCTTATCATTTTTGTTGCCCTTCTCTGTACCTTTTCTATTTATACAAGGAGGCAGGAATGGATGGAAATGGATAAGACAAGGGAACTCGTGGGTGGGTGGGTTTTAGATCGGGAGAAAGGAGAGATGCCCGACATTTAAAGACAAAGCTAGAAGATAAAGGATGTGTTTATATAAAAGTTTCTTTGTGCAGAAACTGGCTTACAGGGGCATGGATTGGAGCCTTCTGGGGGCATGGATCTGGCCCCCAGCACAGCAAAGCTTTCCCACCTCTGAAGTAGATTAGGACATGTTTTGTTACGTCACCCTTGCTGAATAGGGCACAGTCATGTTGGTTTGCTCTGATTACAGGAGAGATGTTTTGAGTTTTTCATGTGATGAACCAGGAAATGTTAGTGGGAATTAATCAAATGCCGCCTGAGCCCCATGAAGAAGTCGAAATCCGTTTCCCCATTACAGACCCCGCCTCAGCGTCATCTTGTGAAATGACGCATCAGCCACCGTCCGGCTTCAGGCAAGCCAGAGTTGCAGGCCAAAAGGATATATCCCTTGCACGTTTTCGATAAATGTCGACACCGTATCAGCAATGGTTCTTTCAAAAGAATTCATTATTTCCTGAACGGGGGGGGGGGGGAAGAGGGAGAACACAAAACCGTATCACAGTGGTGCAGGCGGGGAGATCAGAACCATTCTAAACCCACAGGAAAATCTGGACTAGATTATCTCTTTGAACTTGGTCTGCTGGTTTGATCAGCTCTGGCCTGCCTCATGCAAGTTAGTTGTTTGAACGGGGGAAGGAGGAGTTGCTTGACACGCCCTAGGATGCAATAGTGACAGAAACAAGGTTGACCCAAGTGAAAACCTTAAACATGGGCACCTTCGATCAGCAAATATTAGATGCTTCCTCTACTGCCTTTTATTCAAGGACCCCTTCTTTGTAACTAAGCTAGGCACATATACCTGCAACTTCTTAACTTCCTGAATGGATCCCTGCATCTCCTTTGGTTGTCCTCTCCCCTGTCTCCCCTGCCTGGTCCATCCTAGATGGTAACCTCCCACCCCTCCCTCCAGGGCAGGGAGCTCTCTCAATTAGCCTTGTCCCCAGCCTGGGTCTTCTTGCCCCCACCCCCCAGGGCTGACCCCCACTGGCTCTTACTCTTGGTTACATCTTCCCGACTCACTCTGGGTCAAATCTTGGCTTTGGTTCCTGATCCCCTTGCTCGGGAGTCACCCAGTACTTAATTTGTGGGGAAAAAAAGAATTGCCAGGGCCCAAGCCTACCCCTGCCCCGCCAGCCCAGGGCTTGTCAGAGGAGGCAAAAATACCTTATTCTCCAGCTAGCAACCCAACCACTGGACTAACCTGCCTTTTTACAGCTGAATATAAAACAGCAGTTCTTGTGATTTCATCTGTATGATGGCCAGGGCCGGGAGTGTGTCAGGAAAGTCATTAATGAAAGTTAAACTAGGCAAGCCGTCCCCCTGCCCCCGAAATTAAGTTGTGCCTGGACTCCTTGCAATTATCCTTGCCTCGACTTCCAGCCCCACTCAGGATCTCCTGCCCTGGCCCCGATCCTGGCCGTTTTTACATGGAACATGCCCACGCAGGTCCCTCCACCCACCTGAGCACCCATCTGAAGGCAGGGTGGGTGGGAACGCACCCACGTGATCCACCCACTCATGCCCACGCATGGAGCATTGGGGGGAAAATCCAGGATGCTCCGTGCGGGGGCAGGAGTGGATGGTGCGTGGGGAGGGATGCGCACCACGTGCATGCCTGGCCCATTCAATTCCCCCCCTCCTCACTTATAGGAAATGTGTGTGTGTGTGTGCGTGCGCTTCACACGGTGCACGCAGACCTGCCCCCCAGGCGTGCCTGTGTCAAAACAGCGTCTGTCTCGGAGGCCCCCAAACTCTGACACTGTTGCATAAACATGCAGGGCCTCCCTGCTGTCTTGCGCTACGTCCTCACACCTGGGCAGAGTGGGTTGAAACATTTCTATATCCAGTGAGAGAGACTCCCATCTTTTATACAGGGGTGAGGCCATAATCCTGTGACGCTTGAATCCTAAAGCAAACCCCTGCTGCTCCCCCCCTGCTGCTCCCCCCCCCAACTTCCGTGTAGCCTGGAATTGCCCAGCCGAGACACCAGAGCTTTCCCTCTGCCTCACCTCTAGCTGGTCAACCATCTGCATTTCCAGAGTCATAAGCGTGTCCAAGAGCTGATCGATGTCCTCATTGTATTGGGCCAGCTCTGATGCCACCGCCTTGGAATCACTGATGCTTTGAATCGCATCCAGCACCTAAACACGCAGAGAGACGTTACAATCTGCACTCCGTTGCAGCTGAATTTAATCTTATTGCTAAAATGATGAGAAAAAGCCTCTGGCTCATGACTGGCTGAAATGAAATGGAGTGGTCTGGTAAATGTTTGAGGTATGCCTGCTCGGAGGTCAGTAATACCGATGTTAACTAATTGGATTGCACTGTAGTGGGTCCTATAAAAAACCATTAATCGAAGTATTTTGTTTTCCTGGACCTATAAACTTCACCTTTGTCAGCAGGTGATGAAAATCCAGCTGTCAGGAGCTGGGTGTGACTAGTAGGGAATGGATCACTCTATTACAATCAGTTATTAATGATGATGATTATTACTATAAGCATTTGTATAGCGCCAGCTGTGTACCTGGCACTTTACATAGCAATGAGATAGACGCGGTCCCTGCCTATGGCTTACAATCTAATAGACACGGAGGGGGGAGACAAGGAGAGGGGACATAGGGAGAGACAAGGGATAGATAACATTCAAGCAGATGCAAACTCTCAGGTGCACGTGCTTGGCTTGGTTGCAGTCAGCGGGAGGGCAGACTAAATGTTGAGAGGAAAGTTCTAGCAAGCGTCGGGAAAGGCGGCGAGGAAGAAGTGGGTTTTGAGGGGGGATTTGAAGGAGTGGAGGGAGGGGGCAAGGTGGATGTGGTCAGGGAGGGAGTTCCAGGCATGGGGGGCAGCCAGGGAGAAGGGACGAAGGCGATTAGAGGAGCAGGGGAGACGAAGGAGAGCGAGGGAGGGGATAGAGGAGGAGCGGAGAGTGCGTGCAGGAGTGTGTAAGGAGACTAGGGCTGAGAGGTAAGGGGGAGCTGGGCTGTGAAGGGCTTTGTAAGTAAATACTAGGAGTTTGTGAAGGATGCGTTTGGGAAGGGGGAGCCAGTGAAGCGAGGAGAGGAGAGGCTGCACGTGGTCGAAGCGATGGGCCGAGTGGATGATCCTAGCAGTGGAGTTTGGGATGGAGATAAGGGGGGAGAGATGAGAGCGGGGCCAGCAAGGAGGAGGTTGCAGTAGTCAAGGCGGGAGAAGACCATAGCATGAACAAGGGTTTTGGCTGAGGAGACAGAGAGAAAGGGGCGAATCCGAGCAATGTTATAGAGGGCAGAGCGACAGGACTTGGCAACAGAGTCAATGTAAGGTTTAAAGGAGAGGTGAGTATCGAAGACAAATCCGAAGCTACGGGCTTGGGGAACAGGACGGATGGTGACACCATCAATAAGGATGGATAGAGAACAGCGGGAGGAAGGGAAGGGAGGAAAGATAAGCAGTTCAGTCTTAGCCATGTTGAGCTTGAGCTGGCGTTGGGACATCCAGGCGGAGATATCAGAGAGACAGTTGATGAAGAGAGCTTCAACAGAAGGGGAAAGAGAGGGGGTGGAGAGAGAGAGTTGAGTGTTGTCAGCATAGAGGTGATATTGGAAGCTGTGGGAGGCAATGAGTTTGCCCAGGGACGGTGTGGATACAGAAGAGAAGAGGGCCCAGGACAGAGCCTTGAGGAATCCCTACCGAGATGGGGAGGGAGGAGGAGGTGGAATTGGGAAGAGACACATTGAAGGAGCGGTCAGAGAGGTAGGAGAACCAGTCAAGTACAGAGCCACAGAAGCCAGGGAGCGAAGAGAGTTCAGTGGGAGTGGATGGTCAACAGTGTCAAAGTCAGCGGAAAGGTCAAGGAGGACAAGAATGGAGTAGAGGTGCTTAGATTTAGCGACAAGCAGATCATTGGTGATCTTGGCAAGGGCAGTGTCAGTGGAGTGAAAGGGGCAGAAGCCAGATTGGAGAGGGTCCAGGGAGGAGTTGGTAGAGAGGAGTTCCAGACAGCGGGAGTAGACAACATGTTCCAGAAGCTTAGAGGCGAAGGGTAAGAGGGAGACCGGCCGGCGGCCAGTAACTAGAGGGGTCGAGGGTGGACTTTTTGAGGATGGGAGAGACAGTGGCATGCTTGAAGGCGGAGGGGAAGAAGCCAGTGGAGAGGGAGAAATCAATGACATGTAGAAGGGGGGGCAACAGTGGAAGCAATGGAGGTGAGGAGGCGGGAGGGGATTGGGTTGAGGGCAGGTGGAGAGGTTGGAAGAAGAGAGCAGGGAGGAGATTTCCTCAAGGGAGGCAGGAAAAGAGGAGAGGAGAGTGGGGGGAGGGGGAGGGGCGGTGAGGGAGCTTGGAGAGGAGATGGGTGGGAAGCAATGTCCTGGCGGATCTTGTCAATCTTTGAGGTGAAGAATGACGCGAGATCCTGAGCAGAGAGGGGGGCTTGAGAAGGGAGTCAAAGGTGGAGAAGAGGCGGCGAGGGTCATGAGAGTAGGATTCAACCCGGGAGGCATAGTAGTGTTGCCTCGCCAGGGAGATAGCAAAAGAGAGGGAGGTGAGGGAGAATTTATAGTGGAGGAAGTCAGGGTGGGAGTGGGATTTGCGCCAGAGGCGTTCAGCAGCCCGGGTGCTGGAGCGGAGGTAGCGGATAGTAGGGGTGAGTCAGGAACGGGGCTTTGGGGGCTGAACAGGGCGGGAAGAGAGGGGGGCAAGGGAGTCAAGGGTCGTGGTGAGAGAGGCGTTGAGGGATGAGATGGCAGTGTCAGGGGAAGAGGAGGAGAAGACAGGAGGGGGGAGAGGGAGGAGACGAAGTCTAAACTGGGTTGACAGCCTGCAGATCACGGAAGGGGCGTGGCGCTGGGGAAGAAGATGGGGGTTGGTGGGACAGGTTGAAGGAAGCGAGGTGATGGTCGGACCTGGGACAAAGGTCAAAGGAGAGGTCAGCAACAGGACAGTTTCTGGAGAAGAAGAGGTCGAGAGAGTGACCGTTGATGTGGGTGGGGGAATCAGTCCAGAGGCGGAGATCAAAGATGGAGGTTAGGAAGGTGCAACAACATGGATGTTGAAGTCTCCAAGAATGAGAGCGGGGGTATCATCAGAGAGGAAGAAGGTGAGCCAAGATTCAAAGTCTGGAAGGAAAGAGGATAGGGGGCCAGGGGGGCGGTAAATGACAGCGACCCGAAGGTGAAGGGGGGAGAAGAGACGCACAGAGTGAGCCTCGAAGGAAGGGAAGGAGAGGGAGGGGCTGGAATCGACAAGAGTTGGCAAGGAGAAGGCCCACGCCACCATCCCGGCCCTCGGGGCGGAACTGGTCAGAGAATGAAAGGCCTCCCAAGGAGAGGGTGGCGGGAGTGACAGTCAGTGGGAGGGATCCAGGTTTCTGTAAGTGCAAGGAGTTGAAAGTGGTGAGAAAGGAAGAGGTCGTGAATGAAGGGGGCTTTGGCAACAGCAGAGCGGCAGTTCCAGAGGGAGCAGGAGAAGGGGAGTTGATCAGGGGGAAGGCAGGGAATGTGGATGAGGTTGGGGGATGTGGAGGGACGGGATTTGCAGGGACGGGGTGAGGGTGGGTGAAGGGGAGAGGGGGGTTTGCAGGGAATGGGTAAGAGGGGGGAGGGGGAATAGGCAAGGGGGAGAACAAGGGGTGGGGAGGTTGGAGAAAGTGTTGGAGGAGGAAGAGGGAGTCTTCTTTTTCTTTAAAGATTTCAACTTCAAGGAAACTATTTATTTAAATTTATACCCCCCCACCCTTCCCCTAAAGCGCGTTAATATGAAATTCACAACAGCAGCAGAGATCAAAGAATTGAAGGGTTTGAAGAGACCTCAAGGGTCATTGTAAGCTCTCGGGCAGGAACCGTGTCTATCTTATTTTTTGTAAAGCGCCAGGTACATAGCTGGCGCTATATAAATGCTTATAATAATTATAATTAATAATCTAGTCCAACCGCAAATGACATTGGAGAGGTCACCTTATCTGATGAAGATATGGAGGCCCAAGTTCTGATCCCTTTTAGAATGACTGAGAACGCAGCCAAGAGGACCAGGATTTGGTATTCAGGAAGCATGTAAAAATACACCGAATGGCTTCTTGTCTCAGTGAGTCCAATGATCCGTCTCAAGGGACAGCGCTGTGGTCCTTCAAAGTTATAATCATATGTTACTCAACAGCCAATACTTCCCTCTGAGGTCGAAAAAGTCTCAATATTCATCTCCCCAGAAGCCAGTATCGCCTAGTTATTTAGCACAGCAGCCTACTCTCAGATTATTAAAGCCAAAAGAATTAGCCTTGTTTTGGCAAACGCATATGAAAACCTGCAGCTGGTCAGACTTCAGCTTATCCCTCCCCACGCAGAATAGCATGTTGCTGAGCAAAGTGCCGTGGGAATTCGTTTGGCAAGGAAAGAAAGGAATTTCCCCTGCTTCTAACCTCCCCACCCCCCACAGCCATTTCTCAAAGGTTATTCCCAAGATGCATTTTAACATCTTAAAGGGCTGCCTCAAAGATGATGGGAAGGAATCCTTCTATATGGCCTCAGAAGACAGGACTAGAAATAATGGAAGGGGAGATTTGTTAAACATTAGGGGAAAAAGAAATTCCTAACGGGGAGAGTTGTGTGGCAATGGAACAAGTTGCCTAGGGAGATCCTTAGAGGTTTCCAGAGAGAGGCTGGGCAGCCATCTGTTGGGGGGTGGGAGGCGGGCTTTATAGCTGTTGTCATTCTGCACCCAAGCAAGGGGTTGGACAGGGTGACCCACGAGGTCACTTCCAACTCTGACATTCTAGGATAACAGCATTTCTGACTCTGACCTTGAGTCCCCCTGTGACCTTGGTTACACTGTATAGGACAAAATGTTAAACCTCAGCAGAGCACCCCAATCCTTCTGTGTGCTGGGGGCCAGAGCTAGGGCTGTGATCTGCACACTGCACAGACTCACAGGTGCGCAACGTCAAACTAGCTTTCCTTTTTGGCAAAGGATTTATGCCCAAACCAGTTGGGCAATCCTCCATGCTTGCCTTTCCCGAGGTTTCCTTACCATCCTCTCTTGATCACCTCCCTTAATGGGTGTTGACAAAGGTGACGGTGGAGCACCGCCATCACGACCCAGCCCGGGCAGCCGCCGCCAAGACGGTCTGAACCGGGCTGCTCAACAAACGTGCCAGCGGCTGGGAGCCATGCAAATACACGGCCGGCCGATCCCATCCCCTGCCATGATGGGCAGCCATGATGGCCAACAGCAGACCCAGGCCAGGTGACAGTGGGCTACAATGACCGTGATAGCCCGCTGCGGGCCGATCAGGCAGACCTTAGCCCGGGCTGTGACTACAGAGGTCTCTGGGATTACAGCCCAGGCTAGACGTCCTGGGCCAATGGTGGCACCTGCACAAACGTGCTGGTGAAGCATGACAGAGCGGGCCAAAGAGACCCACCTTCCCGTTTATTAACGCCCAATGTCTTTCTACCAGGGATGCCCTTACCACAGGGCGACCTGGACCAACTGCCCTGGGCCTGGTTCTTCTCTCTACTTCTGGAGCCCTATAATGGCTCCCATTTTCACCAGGGCAGGGTATGGGGCCCCGCTTCCTCCCAGCAGGGGCCCAAATACGACCATCTCTAGGGTGTTCCCGAGGGGGTGGGACCACAGGAAAGGGGATGAGAGGAGGGAATCCCATATTTTTACTTTGCCCTGGGCCCTGCAAATTCAAAGGCTGGCTCTGCCTTTATGATGCTCCCTCTCTTAGAATAAGCGGTCTAGTCCACTTACAAGCATGACTCAGCAGCAATGCCGGAAAAATTGCCCCCGTGTCCCGAACTCGGGGGCTCGGTAGCAGAACGACTCAGCAGCCTGCCACTCAACGCTAGTGGCTCGATTGCCCGAGATGCTGAACTCTCCTGACTCTCGGGGAAAGGCTCCTGCAGAGCTTGTTCTGACCGCAAGCCATAAGCCCCTTGCTAAGGAGCAGGGATCACAGCCAAAGAGCTTGACTGGGCCTTTGCCAAACTTGTTATTTCCACAGGCTTCTTAAAAGGAAATAATTATCCCTCTAGTTCCAATGGCTGAAAAGAGACCCTGCTGAAGGCCGTGTCCTCGCCAGCCACTGTGATGAGGGGAGGGGAGGGCGCACTCTGCAAAGCCCTTAGAAAGAACCATCAATGGATAATGCACTGGGCCATTGTGCTCAGCTAGGGTGGTCGCCGATGCACATTTTTAAGGAACACTTATGAAAAATACATGTTTCAGGGCCTGCATTGGCACCCAAGCCCTGCAACATGTATTTTTCATAAGTGTTCCTTAAAAATGTGCATAGGTGGCACTGCTACCTGCAGCTCCCATCACTCAATCAGTGAGGAGGCAAATTCAGATCTCCATTCTGAGATTGCTTGTAGGGGTGTACATGGCAGGGAGAAGCAGCTGGTACCATTGGTCAACTCAAACTCAACATGGCCAAGACCGAACTCCTCATTTTTCCTCCCTCCTCTTCCTCTCCCTCTAACCTGCCCATCTGCATCGATGGAGTCACCATCCATCCTGTTCTCCAAGCCCGTAGCTTGGGCTTCATCTTTGACATGCACCTCTCTTTTAAACCTTACATTGACTCTGT
>QEPC01010859.1:15369740-15386095 GCA_003113815.1 Sphenodon punctatus | reverse complement strand
CCTGAATGTTTGTTTGTCTTCTCCCGTCTCCCCCTCGTCTTTTAGACTGTAAGCCACAGGCAGGGACCGCATCTATTTCTATGTTCTGTACAGCGCCAGGCATATGGCTGGCGCTATATAAATGTTTATAATAATAATAATAATAATAATTGGGCTGGCCTTAGAATTTATGGGACTCGGAGTGAAAATAAAATATAGGGCCTCCATGGCCCAACCCTGCCTAGCCCCACCTCTTTAGCCCCTTCCTGCAGGGCCTTGCTCCCCCTCCCTGGTAGGGGAAGTGATGGGATCAGAGCCCTTTAGGAAGCAGCTACCCCAAGGGCTGAGCATTGCAGATGGAGACAGAACCCTGCAGGAACAGCCCCTCCTGGAGCTTTGAGATAGGGCTGCCAGATATGCACATTTGTACAGGACACTTATGAGAAATACATGTTGCAGGGCCTGCACTGGTGCTGAGGCTACCAGGACTGGCCTCCCTGTGGAGCCTGGCGCATGCCCCCGACTGGCCCTCTGGACAGACAGATGTCAGCTCTGGGGGTAGCCATGCCACGCCCAGGCTGGCCAGAAGCCGAGTGGGCAGCCCTGCTGGCAAGTGCTCTGGAACATCCCAGAGCGCTGTCAGCACAGCAGGCCGGCCTGCCCGGAGTGGAGCTACTGTCCGTCTGCTTGGCAGACTCATGCTGCAGCTCCACTCCTGGCTGGCTGTTGCCCCGGCAACACCATAGAGTTGTGAGCACCACCAGCCTAGAGCATCAGGCGATTGCCCGCAACTCTATGATGCGTGTGGAGGGGGGAGGCACCGCCTGGGCTGACCACAGACAGGAACTATACAAGTAATAAGACTTTTCTGGGACCCCTTTTACCTCCCATTTCTTCCAAGCCCTTCTGTTTATATCTCCTGAGAGCTGCCGCCTCCAGGTTCAAAGCTGCTGCCAATCTAGAACATAGGTGGGCATTACGGATTCAGATTAATCCAGAACTGCTCATAATGGGCTGGTCCGGATTAATCCGTACCGAACTGCAACAGTGGGAAAACGCCCAATTTCGGATTTGGTTTTCAATCTATTCAATAAATTAAAAATTAAATCATGGCGCATGCGGAAAATGGCCACCAGACCATTCTGCACATGTGCTCCCTCTTCCAAAAGGGGACTGGCTGCCCTCTTCCAAAATGGTGGCAACGCTGCTGCCATTTTGGAAAGGGGCGGCGCATGTGCAGAATGATCCAGTGACCGTTTTGCACGTGCACAACGATTACTTGTTTATTTATTTTAATTCATCTGCAATTTCCTCCAGACGCCTGGCCCTAACCCTACTGCCTGTGATGGAGTTGCTCCAGTTTACACCCAGACCAGGATCTGACCCAAAGCTATTTCAGCAATAAGGAGTGGATACCCCCTCATTCTTCTCTTCAAATGCCAAGATGATTTTGGCCCCTTGCTCCCGGTTGTCTGTCAGGGCTTCCTCCAGGCACTCATTGAATACCGCGACTTCATCCTGGCGCTTCTCATGTTGCTTCAGGCCGTAGTCGAACAAATTCTCACAGACAGACACAAATTTACTCTTGTATGTGGGACCAGAGTCAAGGAACCTTGACAGGATGGAGCTGAAGGAGTCAATGCAGCTAAGCAGCCCTACTCCTTTTCCCTCTCAGGGGCCACCGTGAAAATTAGTACAAGCTCCAAGGGCCACACAGAAGTTGGGGGCAGGGGTGCTTATGGGGTGCGCTCAGGAAGAGGTGGGTCTGTGGTAAGAAGGGCATGATCCCCCAACCTCAACACCCCTTGCTTCACTCCTATATTCCCCATGCCCTCTGTCCGACTTCCCACACCCTCTGCCCCATTCAAGGCCGGCCTTAGTGAGGAACTGGTGGGGTGGCTCCCCTGAGCCTCGCTCTTTGAGGGAGGCCCTGCAGGACGTCCTCCTTGTGCTGCTCCTGAGAAAGGCTCTAGAGACCACCATTACCACTTTTGCTGTCCCTACTGCTGCTGAGGCAATCCCTGGGCCCCTTTTCTGCTGCTGCTTTCCCCCTCGGGAATGGTGCAACGGGTGCTTCCTGAGGGGCCTGCTGCTTGCCTCCCTCCACTGGCCTGACTCTGCCTGCCCCCCAGTCTTACCTGCTCTCTAGGCCAGATCTCCTTTGCCTCAGATCCTTCTGTCTGAATTCAAGTACAGGGAAAGCAAGATGGTGGCACTGGCCGGAATGACACAGTTATACTCTGTGCTCCCACAATCTGCCATGAGGCTTCAGGTGAGATTGTATAAGCCAGGGTTCCCAGCACTGGATGCTAGACCCAATGGTCCGGAGACATTGCAGCTCAAATCGGTCAATCTTCTCTAGAGCCTTTGTTTCCAAGTCTCGATATCACATTGCAGATCAGAATAGATCAATATAGTTTTCAACCCTGCATTAAAAAGACTAGTGATGGAGAGTCCTTGTTTATGTTCCTCTTTGTGAAGAGGCCACTAGCTTTTATCATCAAAACCAGTGGGCTGAACCCACTTTGCCTGGCCCGTGCTCGCTCTTTCTGTGAGGGATAGCAAGGATGGGGGAAGTGGAGGGAAGGGAACCCACGGACCTGTTGCCCTACACTTGGACTCACCTCCCAGGGACTCCCGTGGGTTACGGGTGCTCACGGTTCTGTTGTAAAAGAGTCCCCTAAATGTTCCCGAAGGAACGAGGCCAGGTCATCATAGGGGAGGAGATCAAGCAGAGAACGTGAGCGTGCCCCTAGCACATTCCACAGGGGGACCAGGTCCCTGCCCACACAGCCACGAGACCACGAACCCACCCGTATAGTGCAGGGAAAGAGATTGCCACGTGAATGGAGTGAGGGAGAGGGGAAGGACCACGGGGAGAATCACCAGGAAGGGGTTAACCAGCACCAATCTATAGGGAGGACACTCAGGGCGTTACCAGGAGACAGTCTACAGTGCACACCAACAGTAATGACCCCTTCTAGACCACACACTCACCCACCTTTCACTCACCTCGCACTCGACCCACTCTTACAGACGCTACTTCAATAGGAATAACACAAGCTTCGTTCAGTCGCACAGGGGCCAGTTCACAGCTATGCTGATCGCCGGCCCTGAGGAATGAGCGCGGGACTCTGAAATACCCCTAGCTCCGCCCCCGCTGCGCCTGCAGGTGCGCAGAGCGGCGCAGCGTCAATTCCGGCCCCGCCCCCTCCTCTGCCGGTCTGAATCTGTCACTTCCGGTATGCGTCACTCCCCCTGCCTGGCTGCCCTGCGCTGCTTCAGAGCTAGAGGGGGAATCCTCCGTACTGGTCCCTGCTCGTAACTCTGTGCCACTCCCTTGCTGCGCTTGGAGGGTTAAGATTGGTGGGGCGAGGCCCCAATGGGGCGGTTCTTTGGTTGCGGGGGTGCTACTCTCTCCCTGTCCCTGTCCCCCTTCTCCCTTGTAAACCCCGTCTTACCCTGACACTTTCGTTCCCCATGCCCACGCATCTGAGCGCCTTCGCCCATCATCCAAGCCCCAGCCTCCACCCAGCTAAACCAATCCTGGGGCTCTTCCTCTTCAGTCAAGCCTCCAGCTAGGAATTGCTAGTAAACCCAGGAAGGATATGACTGCAGCAGGTCAGACATGCCGGGGAGGTAAGCCAGTTTGGCAGCTTCCGGATCCTCTGCATACATGCTCTCAAACAGGAAGGGTCCGTTCAGGTATTCAATGTAAGCAGCCTTTAAAAAGAAGGGTTGGAGTTAAAAAGAAAATTAAGGACACAAACTTGCTGAGGAACTTCAGTATCGCACCCTGATTGGGCAGCAATGGGGCAACTTCCAGCTTACCGATGAGTCACAGAACGGGGCTAGTGGTGGAAGGGACCTCAGCAATCATTAAATCCAATCCTAGCATTCCGATAGGATTAAGTACAGCTAAACCATCTCCAACTAAGGGTCTGAAAAACCCTTTTTACGCAGCATTTGGGAAGGTCTGGACAGCGAGATAAGTTTGCTTGGTTGGACGTTCTGAACCTTGAGTACTGACGGAGACGTGCATTTTGCGGTGGACTGCAAAATCCAATTGTTAATGGGCTAATGCATCATTACAGGAGAATGGGGCAGTATTTGGGATTTCCAAGGAAAACATTATATGGACCTTTATATCCTTTGCTCCTGGAATCCTTTGCTCCAGAAGAAAGTTAGGGATGAATCAACAGCCCAATTAGTTTATCACGAGTAAAACTCGCAAACTCAAATACTGGGACGGAGATCTCGCCAAGCCTGGTACAAGTACAAGGCAAGAAACAAAACTAAAGAAATCACTGCACATGTGCAAAATGGCCACCGCCCTTAACCAATATGGTGGCAATACCCTCACCACTGCCACCATTTTGGTTAAGAGCAGTGGCCATTTGTGTATGCACAGCAATTCCCTTCCTGAGAACTCGGCAAATCAGTCCTGCTTCTCAGTTCATCCCGGGATGAACTGAGGACTGGGATTTCGATGAGAATACTCACTTTTACGAACTCTCATTTCGGCCCCAAGAAGGTCCATTCTAGAGCTGAAATGGTCTGGTAACTGTTGGCTTTGCAGTAACCAATCCACACCTCAACTGGTCCCATCTCCAATCAATCCAGATACCGAGCGGTATCCGTTTATTATTCAATGGTTTAAATAATTAGCCACACTATTACCACTTTCCGCTGTCTGCCGTGGTACTGTGTCATCGGTTTCATAAGAACATAAGAAGTGCTATACTGGGTCAGACCAATGGTCCATTGAGCCCAGCATCCTGTCTCCGACAGTGGCCAGTCACAGGGGCCTGGGAGAAGCACCCAACAGGTCACCATGCTATCCATTCCCTGTGGGTCATCCCCAGGCTCCCGACAGTAAAGGGTTTTGTTCCCCAATCCCATCTGGCTAATAGCTGCTAATAGAACTATCTTCCAGAAACTTGTCCAAACCTCTTTTAAACTCAGCTATACTGCTGGCCTTGACCACCTCCCCTGGCAGTAAATTCCACAACCTAATTGTACGCTGAGTGAAAAAATACTTTCTTTTGTCTGTTTTTACTCTGCCACCTGTGAGTTTCATGGAGTGTCCCCTAGTTTTAGTACTAGTTGAGAGGGTAAATAACCGTTCCCTGTTTACAAGTTCCACACCACTCATGATTTTATAGACCTCTATCATATCTCCTCTCAGCCGTCTCTTTTCCAAGCTGAAGAGCCCCAACCTATCAAGCCTCTCCTCATACGGGTGCTGTTCCATACCCTGGATCATTTTTGTTGCCCTTCTCTGTACCTTTTCTAGTTCCGCTATGTCTTTTTTGAGATGGGGCGACCAGAACTGCACACAATATTCAAGGTGCGGTCACACCATTGATTTGTATAGAGGCATTATGACATCCTCAGTTTTATTCTCTATTCCCTTGCGAATAATTCCTAACATTCTATTTGCTTTTTTGACCGCTGCGGCACACTGGGCTGAGGATTTCAGTGTATTATCCACAATCACTCCCAGATCCTTTTCCTGAGTGGTAACTCCTAGCTTAGTACCCAGCATTGTGTACTCATAATTTGGATTATTTTTCCCAATGTGCATCACTTTGCACTTGTCCACATTAAATCTCATCTGCCATTTAGATGCCCAGGCACCCAGTCTTGTAAGATCTTGCTGCAGCTCCTCACAGTCTGCTCGTGTTCTGACTACTCTGAATAACTTGGTGTCATCTGCAAATTTGATCACCTCACTCTTAACACCCTTTTCCAGATCATTAATGAATACATTGAAAAGAACTGGTCCCAGTACAGATCCTTGGGGCACACCACTTTTTACATCCCTCCATTGTGAAAACTGGCCATTTAGTCCCACTCTTTGCTTCCTATCCTTTAACCAGTTACCGATCCATAGTGAGACACTACCTCCTATCCCGTGACTTTTTAATTTTCTCAAGAGTCATTTATGTGGGACCGTATCAAAAGCTGTAAGGGGCCAAGGGGTACGTCTGTGCAGGGTCTAGCCCCCCAAGAACCCAGACCTTCACCAAACAGCAGTGTCTTTATTCCCAGTATTACAATCCTCCACCAGCATTCAACCTATTTACATAGTCCATACCTTTGAGGCGTACGGCTTCCATTCGGGCACAGTCCCTCCTCAGAGCAGGGATGAGCCTCTCTGTATCTAGGCCTCCTATCCAGGCCCCACTGGCCAGGCACAACCCTCCTCCAGCCAGTTACCTCTGGCAGAGCCTTTCCTGGCCTTCCGAGTTAGCTCCCCCTTCCAACTGAGCTCCAGCTCTCTCTTCGAGGCCTTAGGCTAGGCTGGCCAAGCCCCACTCAGCGGCTTACACAGGTGCTGGCTGTTTAGGCTCTGTGCCCCCTGAATTACTGGCGCCTGCAGGTTCAGGCACCATCCTCCTCTATCCGCTGCCCCTGCCATTAGTGGGCCGGTGCTCCTTAAAGGCACCATTACACCATGCCCTGTTATACCATCCGTTCCACGCTTACCAGCGAGTTCCGTTTGACCCTAATTCCTTTCCTGTTTGTCCCCTCTCCGTGGTCCTAATTTCAAATTTAACTCTGTTCCCTGTTTGATACTCGATTCAAATCTGCTGGATGCAGCTTTGCTATTGGTCCGGAAGTAAACTGGCAATTATGGAATGCAGAAAAAAAGGGTAAATTGTTTACACGGTAAATCAGTTATGCGTGAATGGTACAGCGGTATTACTTGGTAGTTTGGTTAAATCGCTGTTGTGTACATGTGGCAGAGTGTAGGGGAATTGGCCTGGCTGGGAGGCTAAGCCCCTGAGCATGCTCACTAGAAGCCTGGGTATGCCTCAGCAACTAAGACCCTGGGCATGCCCACTGAGGGGTCAGGCTGGACTCGGAGGCTAAGACCCTGAGCATGCTCAGATGGAAAGGGCCCCACTGGGCATGTGCGTGGCTGATATAAGCTTTTACAGCCCAGCTGGCTATGTGTGGCCGTGAGAAGGTTCTCAGGGAGAAGCTCTCCCACACTGAACATCCAGGCAGGATGACAGTGGTGTTATGGAGAAGATCAATGGTGTACAGGATCAACTCCAAGGAAGCTGCAGTAACCTACAACAAGGTGGGACCTGCCCTGTCTGTATTTTCATGGACTGTGGGCTGCATAAGGGCCTTAGGACTTAAAGGGGTTTTGCGCCCACTAATAAGATTGACTCTTGCACTCCTGGTGGTGATAGGCCTGGCTTGAGGGGAGGCTGGAGGCCTCAGTAAGGAGATACTTACCCCAGGATCAGGTCCAGGTTCAGATCGGATTCTGGGGCAGTGGTGTATTATGTAACTTGGCATGTGCAGGGGGTCGGAGCTAATTCCCCCAGAGGCTAGCCAGCACCCCTCCCAGGGGCTCTAGAGGACCGCCCTGTCACAATGCAGTTACCGATCGGTTAATAGACTAGGTGTCTGAAATTTTGGTTATTCACCACAGTTAATAGAATTAATTATCTGTCCCTTCACCAGCCAATTCACCCCCAGCTTGGCAGTCTGATGTCTCAGTTTCTCAAGCAAGAAGGGATAGGAACAGCCCTAAGTCCTGTCTGGCTTTATGAAATAAGACATGAAGGTCCTTACTTGGATCCCTGCTCACCCTTTGCCTGCTTCCACCTCCATGTAGATGACACTCCCCGCACCCCAAAACCATTTGCTGGTTGCATCTGCAGCCACCAAGAATCTTAGGGTGTTAAATAAATGGGACGATAGCCCCATTTGCGCGCGGTGAGTGACACGGGTCACTCGCCTGCCTCCCGTGAGTGACGGCCCCTAACAGGTCACTTGCAGCTCACAATGGGGCTATTGCCCCCCTCAGCTCCCCCTCCTGGCTGACTGTTCCACACACCAGCCAGAGTCCTGCCTGCCTCCTTCCTGCCGGGCTTGTGACTGGCGTGCAGAGCAGCTGGCTGGGAAGGAGGTTCTGCCTGCCAGCTGTGAGGCCTGCTTATCTCCTTCCCGGGTGGGAAAGAGATGACAGGGGCTTGTGGCTGGCATGTGGAGCCTCTTTCCTGGCTGCTGATGGCACACCCATGGGTTGGCCTGTATGCCAACCCATGGGCATACATGGCATTCCCTGCCTGCCATGTCGGGACGCTGTGTGGGGGCTCCGGACAGGGAACATGTGTTCACAGTCTGAGGGGAGGTAACAAACAGCCAGGTGGACATCTACTTGTGTGTCGCTACCATGACACCTGGGGGATTTAGGATTGTGGAGGTGGTCTTGACTTTTATTTAATTAATTAATTAATTATTTTTATTCATTCATTTATTACAAGTGCTTCTACCCCGCACACTCCTTGTCGCGCCACGCTCTCACCCACGGCAGCGACAAGGAGCGTCGCAGGTTGCCAAGCAACCAGATGCAGGACAAAGGCAATTGGCCCCAGCCAAGATACAGAGCCTGCGCCAGATCAAGCAATGCATGTGCCTGCGTCTGACGGATCCCTGAGAGCTCCGCCCAGACGCAGTGCTCGGCTGGCGGCCAACTGCCCGCTGTAGGGGGTGGAACCTTCACCCCGCCCCAGCCCTAGCTGCATCTCAGAGGCCTATAAAGCAACCAGCGGGACAACAGCACCCCGCCGGTAATCGCGAGAGAGGCTGGCCCCTTGACTCTGTGTGCAGCTCCTTGTCCTTGAAAGCCTTGTGGGAGAGTTTGGTATTCTTGTGTTGCTGAGTGATATTGCCCTGTGTTCTCCCTTTCTCTGTTTCGCCCGGAGTGTATAGTAAGAGTGAGTCCCTCCTTCCTTTTTCCACAGTCACACCTCCCCTTCCCCACCCCCCCTTTGCCCTTCCAACATTACCTTCTTGTGTGTGAGTTCCTTCCGCCTCCCACCCAACTCCCCCACCCCACCCCATCCTCTAGCTCCGTCCACTCCTTTGCTGGAACCTTACCTGTGAGTCTCCCCCCACCTGATCCTGCACGGTGGGTGACCTGGACCCTACAATGAGTGAGAACCCCTGGTATTGTTTGTACGTCTGTCCCCAGTTCTCCCCGCGGCCGTCTGCCTCCTCTCCTTCCCTGTGATGAAGCGGGTTGCCCCCTGAACTGGGGGGAAAGCCCAAACGCTATCCTGAGGGAATTATTGTTGCCTCCGTGTGACCCAAAGAGGAGAGAAGGCTACCGAAGCCCCACCTTACCCTCTCTTCACCTACCTCGCTTTCCCTGTGAGTCTCCTTTCCCCTCCCCTCTACCCCTGACACTCCTGCACATCGGCAGCTCCGGGTGGCGAACCACACACATCAATACAGCATCAATAAAAATCCATAAAACTAAAAAAACCATTTAAATATCAAAAATACTAAAAGGCAAGAATACTAAAAGGGCAGAAAAACCTTCCCCCCCAACCGCCCTCCCCGAAGGCCCGGCGGAACAACCAGGTCTTACAAGATCTTCGGAAAGAGGGGAGGTCTGGAAATAAACAGGCCTCCATCAGGAAGGAGTTCCACAGCCTAGGTGCAGCCACCAAGAACGCCCTCTCTGCCGTCGCCGCCCGCGATACCTGGGGGACCTCGAATCAGGCGCCCCCGGCCGACCGCAGGGGACGCGAAATGGCCTGGGGCCTGAGGCGGTCTCGCAGATAAGCAGGACCCAAGCCGTTTAGGGCTTTATAGGTCATCACCAATAGGCAGCTGGTGCAGAGAGCGGAGCACAGGTGTAATGTGCTCACGGCGGCCCGGCCCTGTTAGGAGATGGGCTGCCGCATTCTGCACCAGCTGCAGCCTCTGGACCGTCTTCAGGGGGTCTTGAGGGGACTAATGGAGAACGTCCGTTGGGGCTCTGCTCCTTGTGCTGCAGATAGCAAGAGAAGAGCGTGAAAATGGCAAAGGATCCCGATAGAAAGAAGTACTGGTTCCATATTGCCAGCAGCACCAGTGGAGGTCAAAAACAAGAACACAGAGAAGCTATACACCGCCCCCCCCTCCCCCCCCATCCTACTATGTCACCCTCGGGGTCTTAAAAGCTCTTGTAGGATTAAATTAGAATTCTGTTATTGGCCAATAACTTAGTGAGAAGGGGGAAATAATTGTCACACAAATAACACTAACGGCCTCATCGCACGAGCGGTCGTCTCATTCTAGCGTCCGGATGACAAGAAACCAGCCTGATTTATTCCAGAATCAAGGCTCATCATTTAGTTTTTGTTGTTTTGCCAAAAGAATTGCCTTCCTCTTGATCCCATGTATTACAACAGAGCTTCTGTTTTCGTTCAAAAGGGAAGATTTACAGATGCCAGGGGTTAGTGCTGGCCTCGGTTTTATTTCAGTCCCTGCTAACCTCCCATTAAATCTTCCAACAGCTGAAAGAGAAGTCAATACCTGTTGGGATTCTCTGCGCTGCAGGAATAGACCGATCAGCCAAGGAGAACGTACCTTGTGGTGCTCCAGCTCTGCTTGCTCGGCCTCCTCTGCCTCTAGTTTCGCCAAGGCCTGCGCTTCTCCTTGCTTCAGCTCATCAATGACGTACTGATATTTTATCAGCGCAAGCTCTCGCTGGGAGAGATGGAGGGGAGATCTGGGTTAGAGTGTGCCCTGCGTCTCTGAACCAATCTGGGTCCCATCCAAATCTCCTGGCGGGACGCTAGTTTCAAATCATTGCCACTTTCCTATGTTAAGTGTCATGTCCGTCCACACAACCGTTGCTTTCTTTCTGGTTTGCACTCTAGAAATAAAGACACTGGGTGAAGGAGATTGAATTTCGGTGTCATGTGCGACCCTAGGCGAGCGGCACAGTGGGCCTGATCTTGCAGGCGCTTAGCCTGATGCACGTGTCCATTACGCCCACACAGTAGCAACCGTAAGAACTTAAGAAGTGCCCTTAATTCTGTCTCGGATAGCGCCCAGCCTCGGTTGCCTCAGGGCAACAAGCAGGTTACGGCGGGGCAATCCGTTTCCTGCCGTCCTCCCAACAATCAACGGTCTCGTTCCCCTGACTAACCCAAATAGTAGCCCTCTGTGGACCTCGCCTCCAAAAATGTATCCAATCCAATGCTACTGGCTTGCAGAACATCCTCCGGCACTGCGTACAGGTGGTACCCTGCCTTGGTTTGGTCCTCCCCGCCCTTTGAATAGCCACGTCTGTGCCATCTCCTGGCACGGATGAGGTGGCGCTTTCCTGTGCTGATGAAGCCAGGAGCTGTTCAGAGGGGAGATGGGACTGGAGTCGGAGTTTGGGCAGAATGGTTCCCCCCTCTCTGGGGTGGGCCCATAGCAGGAGATGATGAATTTTATGTGGGGGGTGATGAAGGGCCAGAGCATTGGGCTTCAATTCTCTGGGGCCAAAACAGTGAGTGAGATTGGTTGGGCAGAATGTCAGCCCTCGTGCACCACCAGGGCCTTCTGATTTATTTACTTATATTATTTATTTTATTTATTAAACAAATTTAATACCCTGCCCCTCCCCCACAGCGGCTCGAGGCGACTTACAACAATAAAACTTTAAAAACATAAAAACATCAACATAAGGAGGATTATAACAAACTTCTTATCCCCTAACCATACCCTACCCATCCCGCCCTACCCCGCCCTACCCTACCCATCTTCCCCACCAAAGGCCAGGCGGAACAGCCAGGTCTTACAACTACATCAAAAAGAGGGGAGATCCGGGGCCAATCGGGCTTCTATCAGCAGAGAGTTCCACAGCTGCAGGGCAGCCACCGAGAACGCCCTCCCCATTGTGGGCCCCCGGAAGACTCGGGGCACCTCGAGGAGGGCACCTCCTGATGACCGCAAGGGTCTATCCAGGACTCGGGGGGTGAGGTGGTCCCGCAAATAGGTTGGTCCCAGACCATTTAGGGCTTTATAGGCAAGCACCAACACCTTGAATTGGGCCCGGAAGACTACAGGCAGCCATGATGTGTGCATGTCTATTCTACAAGTGTCAAGACCAGGGCCATGGGAGGTCTAGCCTAGTGGAAGGAGCAGAATTGGGGCTGTGGTTGAGTGCCAGCAGGATTGGGGGTTGTGGGTTCAGGCAATCACCCAGGGAGAACAATCCAAGAAGCTGCATCGTAGTACAGGCTAGCGGGTCAGAACCAGGGATCAGTCTGAATGAGCAAGCATGCCAGCCGGCAGCCCAAACATGGTCCTGGTAGGGGTGGGATCAAAGCAGGAGCAGAAAGGTTAGAGCAGAGTTGGAAGGCTGGCGGGACCAAGGCAGGCTGAAGGAAAGGCAGACATTTGGGTCCAAGAGCAGCAGGGAGCTGGAGAAATGACAGTCCAGAGCACGGCAGAGACAAGGCTACTGCACGAAGCAGGCGTGATGACCAGACTGCAGCAGCCACTTCCTGCCACTCCTTTATAGGGGCTGCTGACAGGCTGGGCCAATCAGGAGGAGGGGCAGGGCTCAGGAAACGTACAAGGCTCAGCCGGGCCTGGGAAGCTGAATTTGCCAGTGCGAAGGGATCGGCCAGTAAGTTAAGTCCTCACCCCAAGTGGATGAGTCGAGAGGACAGTGAAAGCAAGTACCGTGTTCTCATCGACAAGGCGGAAGTCCAAGTACACCAGATCTGGAAGGTGGGCAGCGATGAACATTGAATACTGTTCGTTTTCGTGAACCGGATTCCCCGTCAGATTCAACGTCCGTAAGTGTTTGAATTTCCTAATGTAGACAATCTGCAGCCAGAGGAGGGAGAGATTGTTTTGAAGACACAGCGAGGAACACAAAAGAGTAAAAACTCACAGCACATCTCGCAGTTGTGGCGGGAGGGCTGGGAGGCAGGAGCTGCAGACCCTTTGCTTTATGCTTGGCTGACCTGGCCCCTGCCTGGCCATGCCCCTTCCAAGCCATTCAGGCAGGGGGGCAGGGCCACACTGGAAAGGTGGGAGCAAAGGGGCTCCTCTCTGAGCACCGTGACCTCATGGCACTCAGAGAGGGGGGTGGCTATGTCGGAAAGGGACAGAGCTTTCTGGGGACTCAGGTTAGCGAAGCTGGCCTTTGCAGAAACCCGAGTTACCCAAAAGAAATCCTTGCTCCCACTCATACCCATAAAAGCGAATCATTCCCATTCTCCTGATTCTGTTGAAATCAATGGGGGACTAATGGGGCAGCTCACTTCTTGGCAAGGGTGGGTCACCGGGAGCCCACTGCACCGGTGCGCTTGAGTCTGAACTAGCTGCCAATAGCAGACTCGGCACCATTCAAGGGGCTGGTTTTGACCTATAAAGCCCTAAACGGCTTGGGCACGACCTATCTAAAGGATTGCCCCCCTGCTGATGTCCCTCCACAGCCTCTAAGATTGGCTGAGCACGCTCTCCTACAAAGTCCGTACGACCCGGGCACGCAGAGAGGTGTTCTCAGTGGCTGTTCCCGAGCTTGGGAACTCCGTTCTGTGGCAGGACAGAGTGCCCCCGCAATGCTTCCGGCCCTTTAAGGGAGCTAGCACCAACTGAATAGGGAAGGTGCTACTTGAGGCTCAGGCATTGAAGTGAGAGTGGATCACGCCCGATTGCCTTGCACCTGCATTAGGGCGTGGCTAGGTTAACCCAAACCCTTGAAAGCCTGAGCGAGGCTTAGCTGAGAGAGACTGTGTGAATGGCTAGACGGAGCTCAGTCTACAAATAAACCTAGGAGCTGGGAGGATGTTCCCCAAGCCTGAAGGGTTTGGATTGACCAGGAGGAGAGTCTGTGAGTACAGGAGGATCTGTGTATATTGCTAAGAGAAACTGCATAGGGTGAGGAGACGCTGTGAAATAAAGAGACACTTGAGCTGATCCTCAAGAGAGAATTAACTGTATAGGGCTGCACCCTGCAAAGACTCCCTCAGGTATCCTCAACCTGCTGCATCTTCCCCTGGACTTTTGCCTACGCCCTAGTCTGAGTATCTCCCAGAGGCAGTGCAAGACCTATTTATTTGCCCAGACATTTAACAGGCAGGGTTAGGATTGAGGAGGGAAGGCAGGGGAAGGGGTTTTATGGGTATTTTAATGCCATTTGGGTTTTTTTCTAATCATCTTTTGTATTTTTTATGGTGTGAGCCATCCCGAGTCTTCAGGGACAGGCTGGGGTAAAAATTTGAATAAATGAATAGAGAATCCCAGAGTTAGCTGAAATAAGTGTTTTTCACTCAAATGCATCCCTAGAAAGAGGGACTTCTAAGAGGAAACTCATCCCACTAAAAAGGTCCACGCGTAAGAATCTACAGGCTGTGATCTTCCCTCCACTGAAATCAATGGGGGTTTTGCCACTAAACATGAGGATTAGGCCCCACTGTCGCCAGCAGATAATTGGAAGCTTTCCCTTTCTCTTCTCCCCCATAGATTCTTCATTGGCACGTCTCCTTAGACTAGGGCTGGCCAGACAGATGATGCACAGGATCCATGTGCTCTAGGTGGCAACCACAAGTGATCTCTACCAAGATCCCTTCTGCTGGTTCCGGTGCTGTAGACTGGGGCCTGTCCTGCTGTTTCCCAGCTCTAGGGCACCTCAGCAACTGGTCTCGGGTATGGAGAGCAGGGCTGGGCTTAGGAATTTTGCACCCCTAGGCCCTTCTCAGGCTGCTGCTCCCAAGCCAAGCCCTGCCCCCGTGCTGTGTGTTCATGGGTGGGGGAGCCCCATGTGAACGACGCAGCGCATGCGCCTGCAGTGAGTGGGGGTGCATGTGCGTGCCCACCTAACATGCATCTCCACTCACTCCCCGCTCACAGAGCATTCGGGGGAAACGGCGGTTGCTCCGTGGGTGTGGATGAGTGGGGGGTGAGTGGGGATGCGTGTGTGGCCGTGTGCATGCCTCGTCCACACACCGGCGCGCCCATGGATCCCCCACCCGGCGGAGCCAGGTAAAAAGGGCCTGTGAGGTGCCACTCGAAGAAGAACAGAAGGTTGCTGCCTTGTACACTAGGTACACTAGGTTCTTCAAGATGGCTCCAAACATTCTCACAACACCCACCCTTCCAGCCCAGAGGAGCACTCCCCTCCAGAAGGAGCTTTCCCCACTGCTCAAGGGCCTTTCCTAGCCTGTCTCCTCCCCAGAGCCATTCCCTGGAGCACTGATCCTGCTCTCCTCTCCCAACATGATTTCTGAGTGGCTGGTCCCCCTCCCTACACCATGATCTACTGAAGACTAGCTTGGAATCTACCAGTCGATCATGATCTACCGTTGGCCAGCCTGCCCTTAGACTGTCTGTCTGTAACTAAGCTAAGCACATGCAGCTGCAACTTCATGAGCTTCCCTGTCTCTCCCTCTCCATCGTTTTCCCTCCTTTGTCTATCCTAGATGGTAACCTCTCTTTTCACCACTGTACAGCGCCGCGTGATAATCGAGCAGAGACGTTAGCAAAGACAGTGGGAGTCTTACGTTTTCCAGAGCGCTTATGTCATTATTTCCTATGGAGAAGACCTGCAGCTCCAGCAGAGTGTCCAGATTCTCAATCTTGGAAATCCTGTTGTTGTATAAACTAAGGTCCTGCAGTTTAACCAGAGCATCCAGCCCTTCGATGACTTCAATGTTGTTAAAGGACAAATCTGGAGGGGGACAGAAGTCCGTAAGTTCAACCTGAAACCTGTTCAGCTCTCTTCAACTAATATTTTCTGCTGGGTGAGGTCTGTTTGTTCTTTGGTCATGACAGTCCCATTAATTATTTTCTTTGGGAGCTGATCATTATCCCTGTTGGCTGTCCATCTTCCACTCACTGGGCTGTGCTAGGCAGTGCCCATACACCT
The DNA here is from genome assembly GCA_003113815.1 of Sphenodon punctatus. Classification (NCBI taxonomy): domain Eukaryota; kingdom Metazoa; phylum Chordata; class Lepidosauria; order Sphenodontia; family Sphenodontidae; genus Sphenodon; species Sphenodon punctatus. The sequence continues at coordinate 15,370,443 of QEPC01010859.1, read as the reverse complement.
TATAACCTGGAAGGAATGGATGCACCTTTCCTCCAACCCTTGCCAATGCCCCTCCTGAATCAGTCAGTTGCAGGCATATTTCTTCGTTCCAGGGGCTGCGCACCTCGTTCCTATGGCTTCCAGTTCTTGATGGCACAGAAAAGGAAATCCATTTTGTTACTGAAGTTGTGATTTTTGGATTTTAAGGTTGAGAGTGATTGGTTATAAGCAGGGACCTGTGTTGACTGCGTTGCTGCAATTAATCAGCCAATTCTCGCAGTGCCGTGCTGAAATTGCAGTGAAACTGCAGTGAGGGCTGTCTGCAGGATCTTTAAATCCTGGCTCAGGCATAAACTTGTCGCCTGACCCCAAACTAAAACTGCTGCTGCAGCTGTTGTCTGTCAGGGAGGTGTGACCATGACCGGAGGGTAAATAGGCCCCTGGGAGGGGGCATCTGAAGGCCCTATGTTTGGGTGAGGGAGGTCTGGGGTTTTAATATGAGGTGGGAATTCTGGGGTGCTGAAACGCCAGAGGATTTGAGTTGTGTTTGATTAGCAAAGTTGTAATTCTATGTCAAACCTGTTGCAAATTTGCTTCCCAGCATGCATAGTTATGCAAATCAAGTTAATTATGCAAATATTAATGCTTGCGGTGAATTTGCAGAATTTGGCTTCACTGGTTGCAGAATTTAAGATTTTTTGGTGCAGTCAACTCGGGTCCCTGA
>QEPC01010859.1:15322008-15364273 GCA_003113815.1 Sphenodon punctatus | reverse complement strand
CAGTAAATTGGGAGTTTGCAGATAACAGGTGGGGGATAATCCTGGGTGGGGATGATTAGCAGGAGTTAGGAAGGGCGGAGAGGAAGAGGTGGGTTTTGAAGAGGGACTTGAAGGTGTAGAGGGTGGGGGCAAGGTGGACGAGGGCAGGGAGGGAGTTCCAGGCGTGCGGGGCAGCGAGGGAGAAGGGACGAAGGCGGTTGGGGGAGCAGGGGAGGCGTGGGAAGGTGGGGATGGAGGAGGAGCGGAGTGCTCGAGCAGGGGTTTGGAGGGAGATCAGGGCAGAGAGGTAGTGGGGAGCGAGGTTGTGAAGGGCTTTGTAGGTGAAAACGAGGAGCTTGTGCAGAATATGCTCAAGAAGAGGGAGCCAGTGGAGAGGAGAGGTTTCACGTGGTCAGAGCGACGGGCTAGGTGAATGATCCTGGCAGCAGAGTTTTGAACAGAGATGAGGGAGGAAAGGTGAGAGCGGGGAAGGCCAATGAGGAGGAGGTTACAATAGTTGAGGCGTGAGATGACTAGGGCGTGGATGAGAGTTTTGGCAGAGGAGACAGACAGAAAAGGGTGGATCTTAGCAATGTTGTGGAGGGAGAAGCGGCAGGATTTGGCAAGGGAGTCAATGTAGGGTTTGAAGGTGAGGTGCGAGTCGAAGATGAAGCCTGAGCTACGGGCTTGTGGGACAGGGAGGATGGAGGCCCCGTCAATGGCAATTGACAGGGAAGAGGGAGAGGAAGGACTGGGAGAGAAGATAAGGAGTTCAGTTTTCGCCATGTTCAGTTTGAGTTGGCGTTGAGACATTCAGGCGGAGATATCGGAGAGACAGTTGGTGAGAGACGAGCTTGACCAGAGGGGAGAGGGAAGGAGTGGAGAGAGAGAGTTGAGTGTCGTCAGCGTATAGGTGGTCCTGGAAGATTGTAAGCTAGTCTCCAGTAGATCATGGTGTAGAGATCTCTCAGAGATCACCGTCCTCTGGGCAGAAATGGGGGTCCGGTGCCCAGGGAGTGTCTCCGGGGAGGAAGTCGGCTAGGGGAGCTCCTCCAATGCAGCAAAGAAGGCTTTTGCTAAAGCAGAGTGCTCCTTTCTACTCCCGAGGCCAGTTGCTGAGGTGCCCCAGAGCTGGGAGCCAGCAGGAGGGCCCTGGCCTGGCCCCGGAGCCAGCAGGAGGGGTCCTAGTACATTGCCTGAGGGAGATGCTTTGATTAATGGGACCACGTGCACCATAATAAGCCTGACCTTCTCTGCCTTGAGGAATTGTCAGGCCCTGGCAGCGGGGTCTGGGGTAGGGTCTCTCCTGGGGCCCATCAGCACCCCCATACCTGTGGTGGCGCTGGGGGGCACGGGAGCAACGAACCCCCTGCAGCGCCCCCGCTGCTCAGGACCTTGACGGTACCGCCAACGGAGTCCCCTGCAGGGCTAGGGAGGTAAATGCAGACTGACGCAGCTGAAGGCATTCAGCCCCGCCCAGGCACGGCGCACCTGGCCACGCCCCTCGCACCACAGCCCTGACGCTCAGAGCGTCTGCGCCGCCGTTCCTGCAGGCAGCAGGAGATAAAAGGAACTTCCTGACTCCCAGATCAGTGCTTTGAGCCTGTGAGACCGGCCCTTGCTTATTGTACCTTGCGTGGTGAAAGAATTTCCTGTCCTGCCTATGAGAGAGAGAATAGTGTGCAAGACTGGTGAGTGAAAGCATTTGTGCGTGGAGTAACTGCTGCCTTAGTGCACCGCCCTGGTTACCTGGTTCCCCATCCCTGTGTGCGTGTCCTAGCCACCCTCCCTTACCACTTCCCTTATCACCCCCGTCCCCTGGTCCCCGAGTGCAAGACCGTAGGGCGCTGTGTTTATTAATTATTATTATTATAAGCATTTGTATAGCGCCAGCTGTGTACCTGGCGCTTTACAGAACAATAAGACAGACGCGGTCCCTGCCTACGGCTTGCAATCTAATAGACCTGGAGGGGGGAGACAAGGAGAGGGGCGTTGCGCTCCATCACCCTGTGATGATCCAGGCTGGGGGCGTACGCCCCGTAAGCCGTATACGATCCTGAGGTTGTTTTTTTTTTTTTTTTTTTACAGACGAGTGACAACTGTCATGAGAGCACAGCTGCAGACCCTACCCTTACTTCCCCTATTCCCTACAGGAATGTACCCATTCCAAGAGTTTCAGAGGGACACAACATCCTGCATTCATTGTGGAGCTGTGGATGGTGAGAAGAGCTTTTGTTCAGAGCAGAACTGAGATTCACTGTTGAGTCGCAGCTTCTTAGAGAGACATAGTGACCTCATCAGGATGTGTTCTTTCTTCTCCGTTTTAACGCCCAGAACAACCGTCTCTTCAGAAACTGATTCCTGATATTAACAGAGTGGCCAGATCCTGCTCTAAAGTAGATTGAGAACAAGTGACCTCTCTTGCTAGGGAGGGCAAGAGTGAGGAGAGGCAATGGGGAACAAGATGCAGTAGGGAGGTTTAGACTGAACATCAGGCAAAAATTCCAGAGTGGTAAGGGCAGTCAGGCCCTGAAGCAAGCTACCCAGGGAAGTTGTGGATTCTACGGTACTGGCGGTTTTGAAAAAAAGGCTGGATATGTCTGGGATGATGAACTAGGCAAACCCCGTACCAAGCAGGGAGCTGGACTCATTGATCCTCATGGTCCCTTCCAGATCTAGAATCCTGCACAGGAGCTAGAGTTTGCAGCAGGCAAAACCGCTCTTGATTCCAGTTAGGTTTTACTCTATGTCGTAATCACCTGAGAGCTACCGAGCAGCTGGGAAACACGTTTACTCCCCGTAGCGCTGCTAGATGCATCAGATGGAGCATGTCGAGCATTTCAACCAAGGAGTGGGTCTGAAGAAACAACCATCAGGGGGGTTCGTGGGGTGCGTTCACACCAAGTCCAGTTCCCAGGAGGGAAAGGGCAGCCTGTGTTGGCTTCCCCTCCATGGGTCAGATGTTGTCAGCTCCCCTTACCCTGAGATCTTATCTGGGCGTTGTGGGAATGCACCCAGAGCAGGGGCGGGGGAACCTTTTCTCTCCCAGGGGCTACTTCCAAAAGTACAAGCTCCGAGGGCTCCATAGAAGTTGGGGCTGGGAGTGTTTAAGGGGTGCACTCAAGAAGAAGAGGGTCCAGATCATGAATCTGTGCCATGATGGATCTGCCCCCTGTTGTATGCATACGCATCTCTGTTCCCTACCCTGAGCGCAGTTTTTCAGTGCTTGCAGTTAAGACCTGATTGAAGGGGCCAGATCCACGAACTGGAAAGAAGACACACAAAAACTAGCCACGGGTCGCGTTTGGCCCCTGGGCCTGACATTCCCTAGCGTTGTCGTAAATCTTCTTGGACAGTGGTACTTCGCTTGACAGTTCCACTCTGGCTTTATGCTTAGCACAGAGCCCTTTTGACATGAGTCCGAATGCATCGGGCCCAAGCCCAGCCCAATGTAGCCAGACTCTGATGAGCCCGGACCTTCGAGGAGCGCTGTGACATCACGGCACTCCTTGGCAGGTAGGGTCATGTAAGAAAGTGAGGGAAGCCTTAGCCCTGCCCCTTTCCAATGTGGCCACGCCCACATAGAGCGCCATGGCAACATGGCGGTCCATAAAAGGTGAAGCTAAGTCAAGAAAAGGGGCAGAGCTAAGGTGTTCTCACACCCCTTTTCTGACATAACCTCATTCCCACAGAGCACTCCATGGGATGGGGAGCTGGGAGCCTGACCTGATTATTATTATTATTATTATTATTATTAACAAACATTTATATAGCGCCAGCAGTGTACAAAGTAATCCTTTGTAAACTTTACAAAGTAAACCTGGCACCTGTACACCTGTAAACCTTTGTAAACCTGGTTGTAAACTGTGTACACCTGTAAACCTTTGTAAACCTGGCCCTTTACAAAGTGATTGATCCCAAGAAACTTGAGGCTTCCCTAGCTTGAACCCAATGGGACCAGTCAAGTCCTGTCAGACTGGGTCAGAGGCCTCTGGCCCAGAGCACCGCCCTAACCTCACTACCGCCGCTGAATGGCTATTGATTTTTAATGGGATTACTCCTACTTTTCACCAGCGCCGCACACAAAACTGAATCCATACGTCTAAATCTTACCGAGCCAGATGAGGTGGATCAGATTATCCAGTGCCTCGATCTTCTCGATGATGTTGTTGTCAAGCTGCAGTTTAGTGAGGTTCACAAACTGCCACAAGTTATCAATCTTCAGGATATCTAAAGCCAAAACATACATAGATATACATACTGCAGTTCACTCAGCAGTAGCACATACACGGTCTCATTATTGAGATGCATACCCAGTGCTATCTCTCTCTGCAAATGAGGATTGTTTATACAATGACAGCAACATGCCTGGTGCTAACAGTTGTAATTAGAAACAGACCCTTGCCCTGAGGGGCTGACAATCTAGGATGGACAAGGGAGGGGGGGGAACATAGGGAGGCATTTGAGACGTTGCAGGTGCTTAGCTTAGTTACAAAGGGAGGTGGGAGATCCTGACAGATAAGACAGTATAAGAAGAAGCCTCAGTGAGCAATCTATGGGATGAGGAGCTAGGAAAAGCCTGATGGAAGAGGAAGGTTGATGGGAGGAGAGGGGTAGAGGAGGATAGTGCATGAATGTGTGAAGCCCACACTGGAATGGAGGAAAGAGTTCTGGACCTGATGTTGGTTGGGCTGAAAGACCCGAGGTCATTAGATGTTGATAACCCACGATCACCACAAACCTCGACTGACACAATCCTTTCTAGCCCGTTCTCAATCAGCTGAGCCACCCAGTCCTCGCTACTATGGCTATTCTAATGGCGACAAGCTAAAAATAGGGCGTTCAACCGATCGCTGCTTAGATGACAAATTCCAAGTGAATCACACTAATTTAGGGGCCACTTAATTAATCTAACACACACAGCCATTGCCCTTTAGCAAAATAAGAACAATTGTTGGGACACTTACTTCTGAAATCCAGCTGTAATTCCTTGACATCTTTGAAATCAATCCCTTCCTCTTTGGCCAGCTGCCCTGCCTCTTCCTGAGGCCCTTGCTCCTCAATGGCTTTCTGGAGCATCTCTGCATCAATCACGTTTGGCTCGATGGTATCGTATAACCGACTCATTTTCAGCAGCGAGGTGCCTTTGGGAAGAGAAAAGCCAGCAACAGGGCTCAGCTGCTTTTTCCAAGGATTGGAGCCAGTGCAGATGGTCGGTTAAACCTGAAGTTTAATCAAGGCGAGCTCAAAGGATAGAAATTATTTAGAATTAGTTCAGCGTGTGTGTGTGCATGATGCGATACTATCCTAGGGCATCATATCATTGGGTCACCATGCAATACTGGCAAGCTCGCAGTAATCTTTGTGGTGGCAGTTTTCAAAACCAGAATCCCAAAGACACAAACTGTAGAGAGATACAAATTAGGCAACATCAAATGCAGAGCATTTCACGGCCATCCTGTTTCTCCCCTGTAAGCTCAGCAGAAGAGGGTCAGGATTGGGTAAGCGGAAGAAGCTTCTGTTTGGTATCGTACTCTCACCTTAGCTTATATCAATGCTTTCCTCAACTCGGTCTGTGGTTATTGGTTCCTTCAGCTTCATCTAACCAACTAGCTTGTTTCAGCCAGTGCGTACGTGATAGATGTATCTTCCAACGGAACTGGCCAGGCCACCCCCCACCCACCAACACAAACAGCCTATTGGGCAGCCACCTGCAGAACTACTCACTCAGCCTGCTGGCCACGTCTGCCCACCTAGCCGAACGGAATGCTACAACATCCATCTAAGTCAATCCGCTTGCTGAGCACCCAGCCACTTACCCCACCTACCCACACTCTCAGCTGGCCAGCCGCCTTCCCATGCACCCAGCTAGACCCCCAACACTTACCCACTCAGTTCCTGAGGCAGCAGCCACCTAACCATGCCCTTGGCAATGCAGCTACCAGCAGCCACCCATCTAACTACTCAACCAACCACCTCCCTGTGCACTCAGCCACCAGCTGCCCCCTGGCTTTGCACCCAGCTACCTAACCACACCCCTGGTCATGCAGCCACCCATGTAAGCATCCGCTCTGACCTCCAGGCAACTGCCTATCCATGCATTTACTGCAGCCGCTTACCCACTCTGCAGCCACCAGCTGCACCCTTGGCCAAACAGCCGCTTGCCTCCCACCTTCCTAGAAGCCCAGCAGAGGCAGCACTCCTGCTCAGTCTGCCACAGACCAAGCCCCACCAGGCACTCCTCTGTGGGGTAGGGCCCCAGTCAGACAGGCCCAGGGTACCATGCACGTTAAGGGTGCAGAGACTGGTAACAGGACCCTTCCAACCCCAGCCGCGCTGACACTCGGAGACCCACTCCTCCCACAGTATGGGCCTCCCTAGGCCTCGTTGCTAGGGAAGCCTGAACCGTTGCTAGGGGACAGTCATGTGACAAGACGAGGCCGAGCCGGCGCGGCGCTCTACCATCACTTGCGAGGGTACCCACAGAGACTCAGCAGAACCAATCGCAGTTCACATTGGCGGGTGACATAGATAGGTGGGCCTGTCCCTTCACCACCAATCCAAAGGCGAAGAAACATTACAAGCCAATCATCATTGGCTTTGGAGCTCTTGGAGGCAGAGCTTCCAGTACCATTGCCCAATGGGGTTTGGAGCTTAATGGCGCATTATCCAATGGCGCGTCTCGGGAGGCAGTTTTTTTGTGTGTTTCCCCGCCCCTGTCATGTCAGTCAGGCTGGGTTGGGGGAAAACAAGGCAGGGCTGATAGCGATTGGCATACGCTGTGCCCAATCAGATGTCGGAAGTGAGGGGCTTTAACCAATTGGCATCGGAGTTAGGCGGGCTTGCCCTAGCAGCGGCGGCTCTGGTTGGCTAACACGGACGCCTGTCAGGACTGGGCAACAGGGTGGGAAGGCGGCCGGCTCTGGGGCTGGCACCCGGCTCTGTTTGTTGTCATCCCAAGATGGAGTTTCTGCTGGGGAACCCGTTCAGCACCCCGGTGGGGCAGAGCCTCGGTAAGAGAGGGCGGCGGCGGCGGCGGCGGCGGCTCTGGGGCTGGAGGAGGGGCAGGTGGCTACTGTGGTCTGGGCCTGGCAGGGGGGCGGCGGCGGCCTGAGGGAGAGAGAGGGGGCAGGCCCAGGGGTGGGGGAGGTTCCTAGGCCGGCTGTAGGGCTGAGCGAGGGTCCAGGTCCCGGGCAGGGGGCAGACTGGGGTATAGGGTTGCCCCCTATGCCTATTTGTAAGGAGCACATATGGGAAATACATGGTGCAGGGCCCTGCAGGGTGCAGGCCCCGCAACATGTATTTTTCATGTGTTCCTTTAAAATGGGTGTAAGGGGCAGCCCTACTGGGGGCAGCAGACCCTTATGGGGGGGGGAGTAGATCCTTGGGGTTGGCCAGCGGGGCCAATCCCTGGGGGGTTTCAGCCCTGGCGGGGAGTGTGGGGCACAGCCAGGATTTGGAGTTGGGTCAAGGGAGGCGGGGCCTGGGAGCCAGGAGGGTCCAGCCTGGCCTAGGAAAGGGGGTCTCTGTGTGTGTGTGTGTGTGTGTGTGTGTGTGCAGAGAGAGAGAGACAGGCTTCTGGGTGTCGGGGTGTGTGTGCGCGTTCTCACCCTTGGCAGTGTCATGGGGTGGGGTGTGTGCCTTTTTCTCCTTCCCTCCATCTCCTGTGGTTCTGGCAGGGCTGGGCACTGCAGTGGTGGCCCACGAAGATGGCTTTATAAACCTCTCCCCGTCTCCTGCCCCCCAGGACTCACGCCATGTATTGAAATGCATATGACGCCCTTCCCAGAGACTCCGGTCAGCTCACACAATTAAAACTAGTACAGCCCACCCCCAGATCCTCCCATAACCCCTCCACTATGGGGGTAGCAGCCCTGCCTTTGCCCTTCCATGCATTATAGAGGGCACTAGCTCCCAGTCTGGTCTTAGTCGGCAGAAGGGACATTCCTCCTTCCCAAGCCCCGGTGTCCAGTAGCTGCTTCTCTCCGGCTGAGATGAGGGCTGAAGAGATGCTTGCAGGGGAAAATCCATCCTCGAGGGGAGAACCCTGAAATCCTGCCTGTCACCAGATGGATTTCCGGGTTGATGAGGTGCTTGCAGGGGAAATCCAGCCCCCCGGAGGGATACGGAGCTGTGGAGCGCACAGCCTGGGTGAGGATCCTGCCAAGCTACTAAGCCTCACTCTGCTGCTTCTCAGAGGACCGCCTAATCTTTCATCCATCCCTGAATCCTCCGCTGGCTTGTCCTCTTGGCCGTGGAAACCAGAGAACCCATGTTTCAATGGGAGCTGCATAATTGGGCAGGGCAACACCGGGATTGGAGCTAGGAAAACCTGAATTTGAATCTTGGCTCTGCTGTTGATTCTCTCTTTGATATTGGGCTAATTATTTCATGTCTCTGTGCATTTCTTTTAAGTGGCGATGCTATCACGCTGCCTTTGTGAGTGTCAGTGAGAACAGTACTGTAGCATGGAGATTACAAGTATTCTGCTTTCCACTGTACTGCTTAAAAGGAAGTTGTTTAAAAAGTGACCTATTTTCTGATAACTCTGCAGCCTGAAATCTGCAAGCTCCTTTACCTCTCACACCAGTAGAACCAGAAGGTCTGATTGAACAGGGAAGCCTTGCTCCGTGCTGTAAGATGCCTGGGCTCTGACAGAACGCATACAGCAAGCGTAAATCTGTCTGGCCAGCTGTCCTTGGCATTCTTGGGAACGTTTCCTTTTGGCTCTTACAAAGGAATGCTGAGTGTTTTTGGGTGCTAATAATGGGGAAAGTTAGGTCACTTGCCCACGTTACCGCGGCCAGCGAGTCTCCCGGTTAGGCATCTCTTGGCTGGGAAACGTGTTGAGAGCCACACGTGAGTGTGGGGGCTGAAAGCGTCATCAGCTGATGCATCCAGCGGCTTTTTCCCCTCCGAATGTCAAGGCTCGAAATCCAGCCCTGACATGCGGAGGAAAAAACCCCGCTGGCCGTGGCTGATGATGCGTTCAGCCCCGCACCCACATGCAGAGCTTGGCGCAAGTTTCCTGATGGGGAGATTTCTCGCCAGCCCCAGTAATGTGGGCAAGTGGCCTTGGGCATGGTCTTAAAGTGGATTTGCCTTGATGCTTTTATCCACCTCCCTGTTTTGCTGGTTGGACCAGGGATCTACAGAAAACTCGTTTAGGTGAAAGAGAGGGCTTCTAATCTCATTCCCATCTGAGTTTCTTAGCATGTCCGTGATGTAAAGATTCTTAAAACTTAGCAGTTTTAGATGGTAAAATCTGTGTTCCAGACATTTTTTCTTCTGCCTCCTCTTCCATCTTCCTTGGAATTGTGCTCAGACAGTTCAAAGCATCTTGTTAGCTCTCTTTTTCCTCTTCCCCTTTGAGAAAACTGTGACTACCTGTCATTATTCCAAGGCGTTTTGACAGCAAAGTTTTAAGTAAACTAACTGCGTGAATATCAGAGGCACGGTTTTAGTGATGAGTTTTCACATGAGTTTTTTTTTAAATGCAACACTGCTGTATTTTAAGAATCTTGTTTTCCAATTTATGGGGAAAGCCTTGGCAAGTTACTTCCAGGAAGTGGGTTTTGCTGTCTCTCGTAATTGCCGGGCATGCCTTCCTGGAGCAAGACTACAAAAACGAGGCTTGCCCACAGGGCTTCATTTGTACAGTGTGTTGCGGTTCCTCTTGACTGAGTTTGAGAGAGGCAATTTTTTTGTCCCTTGTAATGCATTTCTGTTCCTCTTGATGCTAAAAACTAGAATGGCTCTATTTGAACATTGTGTCTTGAACAGCGCTTCTGCATTTGCAGTCGAGGCTTGATGTCTGACATCATTGCAAATGTATTTATTTTTACGTGGGGCTGTAAAGGCATCAGCAGCGTGTATTCTCTCTCTGCCAGGAAGCAGCAGAGGTTCACATGAAAATTTAATTAGGAGCATGCAGGATGTCGTCAGGTGTAAATGCCAGGCCTGAAGAAGCAGGAGGATTTGGGGAAAGCGGAAGCAGCTAAAGCTGGGCTCCCTTTTTTCATCCTCCTCCTCTTTAGCTGGGCAATGCCTGAAGCTGGAAGAGCCTTTCACATAAGCTTTAGCTTTGCTTGAAGTGTTATGATCAGGAAAACAATACCGGGGCGACATTAGATGAGCAAATGGAGATGGATCAAGCTTTTCACATCTTCTCAGAGCAGTGGTTCACATGCTAGAAAACAGCCATCATGTGAGAACCATCAGATGTGATGTAGTTTCTGTCCGGTCTCGTTTGGCTAGAAGTTCTACAAAAGTTCTCCAAGTGCCACTCATGTTAAGGGCGGAGTTGATCTTTGAGAACTGAACTACCTTATTTCCTATCTAACAATGGTTCCCATGGCTCCACAGCAGGATTGAAGCATATTGATGAGGAACTGATGAGAAGCTCAGAATCCTGCAGTCCTGGATTGATTTACTTATGTATTTATTCACACTTCTCTCCTGCCCTTCTTTCCATTGAGGCTCAGGGCAGGTTAATAAAACAGTTAGATACCCAAAATAAAACCAAATATTAAAATACCCCAATAAAACCAAGTCAAGTCACCTATCCCCTCCTGCCAAATGCCTGGCCAGACAAAAAGGTTTCATATCGCTTCTGGAAGATGAGCAGACTTGGACTTGAGACAAACCTCCAAGGGAAGGGAGTTTCACAATTGTGAGACAGCTGTGCTCTGTGTGAATTTCAATAATGGTATTTAGTTCATTTATATTCAAGACTGTAAAAATCCACTCGCCTGCTTGCCTCTGGCAAAAAATACTTTTTGAATTGGCGAGTGGCTATTCAAAGCCCTGGGATCACCGCATCCTCTATTGTGCATCCCAACACGGCAAGTAGTATTTTATGCCTGGCTAGTGGATTTATCTGTGTATTATTAATTTTTTTAGTTCTGTTTATATAATTTTTCATCTTAATGAATTACCCAAAGAAACGCACATACAGTGGTTTCCTAGTAGTCTGCATCTGATGCTTTACAGAAAGGGCTGGTGGCTGAAAAGAAATGGATGGAGGGAGTGGAAATAATCTTCTCGTTTGGGAGCTAGTGAGCATGACAATTTTGGGGGCCCGTTGAACTGGATGCCCTGTTTGTAGAAGAGACGTGAATGCTTTTACCCATCTCGCCTTGATTAGGAGGTTGTGACCATTCCCTTGAAATGTGTCTTTTTAGCCTCCAGGTTGGATTATTGCAGGGCACTTGACCTAGGACTGCTCTTAAAGATGACTTGGAAACTGTGGGTAATATGGTTGCTTGATTGATTACGGATTTTACTTCTCACAAGGAGCCTAATGTTATATCTGTGTTTTCGTGACGGCCCTAGCTTGATTTGTTTCAGGTTGTTAGGCTTAAACTTACCGTATAAAGCTCTTGAGAACTCGGAGTCGGAGAACTCAGGCTCCGCGTATCTTTCAGATCATCTCTCCCTTCATATTACACTTCTGTAGCTGAAACAGTTGAGCTAAACTGTCTTTGTAAATATGAGGCTGTGGAATTTGCATCTTCTCTTGGTCTAAAGGAGCCTAATTGAAATGACCTTCAGGGAACAATGCATAGCTTGTCTATTTTCTCCAAGCTTTTTCTGATGGGATGGGTTTTGGGAAGGGTGGATCTCAAATTCTTTAGGTTACTGAATATTATGTAGCATGTGTCTGTTTAGATTTATTTTGCAGTGTGTGTTGGATATTTACTATGTACCTAGGCTTTTCCAATAGACACACAGTGTAACCGGGAGAGAAATGAAAGTTCTTTATGGAAGGATAACCAGGCAAAACTTAAATATAAGAGAAAGAAATATTGTTTTAATGAATACAACTTACCTGAGAACAGAACGGCCTTTAGTGAAGACAAATGAACTTGTTCTGCTCAGTGGTACCCTGTACAAAGGAAAGGTATTAGATCATTCATTGCAGATTGTTCCATGCAAGCCTGGAACTTAGAATACACCCTCTAAACTTGTTAAAACTGAAAGGATCTGAAGCAACATTGACCTTTTCATTCATGCCTTTTGCAGTGCATGGGAAATGGCATAACCAGTTTTGTTTGCAGACTCTCCTGCCCTCGTTGGATTTAAACATTTCCCCATGATGGAATGTTTAAATCCCTAGATTGCTGCTTTGACTTTTAGAAAAATATCCTCTAGTGTGCAGGCTCAATGCTGAGCAGCAGTCAGTGCAATGGGCTCCTGCCAGGTAAAAACCAAATGGACTAAATTTGCTGGATGATGAAAGACTGGAATTGAGGCTCTTGGGACTGCCAGGCTTTATTTTAACCTTGACTTCAAACATGTGGTGCAGGACTACAGCTAAGGTCAGTCTGTACCTTGGTGCTGCATTTATAATCTAATTCCACCCCACCCCCACCCCCCCGGGTTTGAATTTGGAATAAGGATTGCAGGGTTGAGCCCTTGCGCTGGAATCCTTTTCCAGCGGGTTAGCCGTTGTGATTTACTAAGAAGGCATTGTTTAAGGAAGTTCTGAAAGCCGTGTCTCAGCAGAGGACGCCAAGGCACTTTATTGAATCAACAGTGAAACCGGACAACCTTTCAATTGATTTTATCAAAGCGCTTGCCGTTCCCATTTCACGTCGGTTGAATCAATAGTGAATGTGATGCAGAGAGAGTCCAGAGTACTTTTTCAAAATGAAAAATTGGTGCATGCTCTTTGGCCCTTCTCATGTTTTTATTTCTCTCTCTCTCTTTTTTATGGCAAACACTGTCAGTTTTCCTACATATATCTTCCATATTAAGTTTAGGAGAGGTACTTAACAATAAAAATGACTCTTGCACGTATTGGCTGGTTAAGAGCAGCAATGCAGGAACAGGAAGATGTATCATAGTTGGGTAGCCGTGGTTAAATGTCTTGAAAACTCTGGCCCCCATTAAATTGTCAACCTATTCAGTGTGTCTCATAAATTTGGCTATGGCCGTGTGGCTACGCCTTAATAAATTGATTTGATTTGATTCAGTGTCTCTCAATTCCTGTAGGAGCATCTCTCTGTTGTCGGGTGACTCCAAACGATATATAACTCCTCCTGAAGACAGAATTGAGTTCTTAAGGAGCAGAGCCCAGCGCAGAATCTTTGTATCAATGAGATCTGAAAACTCAAGCTGTGTGACCTTGGATGTTCTGCTCTCCTCCTAGGGACACATTCCGTTCTCCAGTGTTACTTAAAATAAAATAAAATCCCCATCCTATAGGCAGGTTAATACTTTAGAGAGAGCCATGAATGCACTGTTCCAAGGGTGCCCTGTCTCCTGACCTAGGAATAAATATTACTATCATGCCAGAATTTTGCTGTATGGACAATAACGTGGACTTTGGAACATCGTCTGTGATCCAAACTGGGCTTCCCAGTCCTTGTTCAGAACTTAACGCTAATCATGCAAAATACAGCTTGGTGATAAAAGTGCTTTACGTTTTATAAGATTACTTGGGATCAGCTTTCACTTGATGATAATGGATTATGTTGTAGAGAAAATCCTCATGAACTGCGAAGGTGAATATCCTTGCTTTGGAAAAGAAGCACATAAATCACAAGTTGTGATGGCCTTGGGGAATGAATGTGTATATTAATACTAGCTTCTTAAGTCTGGGTTTAATAGAGTGGCACAAAAGCAGATTGCCATTCACGAAAGTATTAGGCTGTATATTTTAGAGAAATATATTTTTATCCATTTCAACACAACCTGCTGAAACGTATATTCTAAATCTAAATATCTGTGTGCCCAGTAAGTCTGAGGACAGCTGTTTCCCAGTTTGGTATTGCTCTCATTCTTTTGACACTGCAGATTTGCAAGCCTATGTATATTTAAATTGCATTCAATGATTAACGAAGGGACACATACACATTTTTTTAAAAACCACCCATTGATGTCTCGGTTCATCTCTTAAATGTTTTATTTCAACTTGCTTCCTTGGTATCTCTGTGGTTTTATGGAGCGCTGAATAAGACAGCTTTCATAAATGTATGATAATTAGGTACTTTTAAAATTGCGTTTAGTATTTATTTCAGCCTTCTGCAGTTAATGATGGGGGTCCTTGTTTATACAAGAACATTACAAATCTTTTTCAGGGGGTGGACGGAGGGGTGAAGGAAAATGGTCCTTGGAGCCAATCTTTACTGGTTAAGAATGACAGACTGTCAGTCTCTCTAAATCCTAAGCTAGGCTGGGCCGCAAGTTGTTGAGGAGCAACCGTCAACCCCTGAACTCTGAAATGAGGGACAGTGACTCTCAAAATGCAGGACAGTATGGAATAAAATTTGCATCTATGCAAATTCAGAGTAGTCTATTGCTTAACTAGGAGGCTGGGCTGAAAAAAGGAAATGGTAAAACGTTCAGGGCTTGTATTATCCATACAGTATTATGGCTATTGTATTATCCATACAATAACCACTCTCATAAGCCAGATTTAAACCCTTGCCCTGCCAGTCTTTATGTCCAAGCTCTAGCACAGCTCTTTGGTTGGCCACCACACCCACATGCCAAGTGATTTTTCAGGGTTTGCACAGCCTCTTACTGCCAGTAAATCTTTTCATCCGCTCCAGCCATGTCAACTCCTGTGTGGATTCTCTCCTGACAGATGAGCCTAATGGAGAAACTGGTCTGAAATTTTGTTATTGTTTTAAACGGGAACCTGCATTAACGAAATCACAACATCCGTCCCTGACAAGGTCCTGGTCTGAAGCCTTGACCTGCTGATTCCCCCCACCCCTAAAGAAAATGATTAGAAATTATAGATTCGCACTAATGCTCCCAAACAGAGTGTTGACATTTTTCTGTGGTATTTGGTTTTTTAATGAGGTGAGGGGTAACAAGGGTGGTTATTTTTTAAATTTCAAAGACTGCAAGGAGAAGAGTAATTAAGGAGAGGACAATAGAGTCCCCTTATGTCTAGCATGGGAGAGGCTGCTCTGAACCTGCCAGGAGTAACCTGCTTGACACTTTCAGGCTGGAGACTCCAACTCGTTCCTATTGCTGGCTTACAAACTGCTCTCCTTCACCCTTGTATGGTTGTATTTTAAATGTTTTAAATGTTTTTATTGTTGTAAACCGCCCCGAGCTGCTGTGCAGGATGGGGCGGTATAGAAATCCAATAAATAAATAAATAAAATAAATAAATATTCCCTTTCTAATATGGGACTGTACTGTACAGCAATTTCCCAGCACAGTGGGACAGATAACAAAAGAGGTGTGAATGAAGGGATGTCCTGGAAACATGGGACACTGGAGTAATTTCCAAAATTCAAAAGGATGGTGTCCTAAAGTCCATTGAATTTGAATGGTAGCCCTGAAATACTCTCCTTGCCTTCAAAAATGACCTTTTTCTCCAAGGTAGCTTTCGTCTTTCTTTCTCTTTTTCTGAATGCTGCCTGGTCGTCTCTCGCCATCCCATCCATGGGCCAAGGTCCCATTGTGCCAGGCACTGAACAGACACCGCGCAAGAAGACAATCCCTGCCCCAGAGGAGATCCAGAACAAAACTCTTCCCACAACACCTGGACCCCAGGGGGGGAAGGATGGCAGAACAAGCTTTTCCCCTGTGTTTGGGGTGCTCCATGAATGAGCCGGAAGCATAGGACAGGACCAGGGGGTAAAACAAGCCATTGTGGAGCCCTGAAAAACAATTAAGCAGCTAAATAGTCATTGTTCTCAAATCTAGATCGGTGTATGTATAGCCTGATGGGAGGAGAAGCCCAAATGTTTTGTAAAATTATTATTATTATTATTAACAAACATTTATATAGCGCCAGCAGTGTACCTGGCACTTTACAAAGTAATAAAATAGACAGGGTCCCTGCCCCTAGGGCTTACAATCTGAGAGATGCCTTGAGCTCATTGAAGGGGGGGAAATACTGTACCCTGGAGCCATCTTGTTTGTGGTGGCCAGTATTTGATGCACTGGCCAAGGTATTTTTGTCGGAGTTGGTTTTGTGAACCTGTGAGGATCCTATAGAACTAGCCTTCAGACACAGTGTTCCCATCTGTTTTGGGGACCCTCAAAGGGAGGATTTATTCTGACTTGTCACAGAGTTGAATGTGGAAAGAATGAAAAACCCTTTTCACAGTCATCTCTGTGTTTTGGGTGGGGGTGGTCTCCTAGGGTTTGGTCAGAAAAATTACCCCCAGGTAATTTTACCCTGTGGCAACCTGCCACAGAGGAGACATGCGACTTTTGTGTTGTGCCATAGCACTGTCCCTGGAATAGAGTAGGAGTGTACTCCTGATTCAAACAGGGGAAGGTTAACCCTGATGCAAGTGGCAAATTACCCTGGGGCATGCACACCACCCTGTGAAAGCTCTGTCCTTACTCTGTGTTAACTACTGCCTGTTAAACCAGCCCTTATTGGTCAGCAGGTCTCCTTTACTCCTGGTGGCTCTGTCTCTTCTCATTTGTTAAAGGTCTCTCTTTTAGAGGATACCTTCTTAAACAAAAAAGACCCCAAAACTTACTGCAGTCCCTGCCATTTTATTTTGGGTTCCCATATGTCCCAATGTTTTGAGTGGCCAAAAAGCGACAAGCTCCGCCCCTTGGCCAATAAGCTCCGCCCCCTCACACCACCTAACCCTCCAAGCGGAGAAAGAGGGGCAAAAGCTCCCCTGCTTCTCATTCCCCTTTGTTTCTAGCCATTCCCTCATATCCCTTTTGTCCTCCTTATTCTAACTGCCTTGCTAGGCCAGAACCCTACTCCTCCTCCCTCCCCACCCCCAAGAAGAGTTGATGGGTTGCTTTATTTTATTGTGTGACCTTTCCATAAGTCAAGGTTTCAGTTCTTTCAGTGACGATTATAAATATTCTTTAAGTTGTTCCAGGAGGTGAAATGAAAACGGCGTCAGCCAACCTATTACTGAAAACAGCTTTTAAAATAGAATCCTTTAAGACTGTTCTGTACGAACAGCATGACGGCTGGGGCAGGGCTGAAACGAGAAGCCACTAATGGGGTGTTCAGCACAAAGGCTTGGAAGAACAAAAACACAGAAGCTGTCAGGGTAGGTGTTTATGATCAACAATCCTATGAGACTAGGATCCACGCTAGACTGTTTGCCAGCGTTCGTATTTTGCTGCAGAGAAATGTAAGGTCCATCTGCGGGGCCGTCTCTCGGAGCAAGCTGTCGTGCCCCAAGGAAAATGGGTGGCTGGTGTATCCACAGGGAGTGGCAGGAGAGAGAGAGAGGAGACCATTCTAGATGAACCTGCTTACGTTATTTTGGTTGGAATTGTAAATCCATTTATTTTGTGGGAACAAATTGCAGAGTCTGCCTTTCAGCTGAGCAATCCTAGGTGTTCTGGGCACACGGAACGGTACATTCTGGGCTAACTCCTTGTGAAGAATGGCCTGTTCAAATGTATTTATTCATTTATGCTTCTGTCCCGCCATTCCATCAAGGCTCAGAGTGGGTTACAACACCTAAAAACATTAATAGCTGACCATAAAATACATGCAAACATTAAAATACCCAAATAAAGCAAAGAAGAACAAGAGAAAATCCCCAATTCACCCCTGCCTTCCAAACACCTGGGCGAACAAGGAGGTCTTAGGTCGTCTCTGGAAGATGCACAGACTCGGACTCAGATGAACCTGCAAGGGCTGGGAACTCTGGAATTGCGGGGCAGCCACCAAGACTGCCTCTCTGTGTGCCCTTGTTGTAGAAACTGGATGGGCAGATGGTACGTGCAAGCCGGCGCTTCCCGGCCAACCTCAGGGGGGCTGTGATGGGGAGAGGCAGGCTTTCAGATATTTGGGGTTGAAGAACATTCAAAAGGAAGTAACGACATTCTTTCTGTTCTGCTAAGATTTTCTAATTCTGTATAAGAATCCTTTCCTCAACACCAACCAATAAATCCACCAATCTAAAAAGTTGTACACCCCAAGAAAAAAGAAATATCCGAGGCTACACTAAGTCAGTTAGAAATAGTGCATAGTTGGTGCTCAAATAACTGCAACAATGGAAGGCAACATCAAATCCCCAAAATAAAGCAGAATAACTAAACCCTCAGTAACTTAGTAGAGAATATCGATCTCTTGCTTTATACCTGTGACCAAATTCCCGTTCCTCGATCACTAACTACTCTGGAAGCATGTTCCTCGATCACTAACTCCTCTGGTAAGCAACACTGTCCATTTTACCATGTTACTCTTTCTGCATGATGGAGAAAGGCAGAAAACTTTGCATTTGGCAAGAGTAACCAAGATCAAAAATTCATATTTTCAGCATGATTAAACGTAGCAGAAGAAACTTGGGACCCTGTGTTTCATGAATTTTTGTTACTTAATGTTAGCTTTTTTCATTTTAGTTTTCCTATAGGTTTTATTTATTTAAGACTGAAGCAAGTGCACAAATCCAGTGCAGTTAATATTTACAGAAATTCCCAGCTCCATTAGCTTTGTCAGCAGAGCTGGAAGACTCCATGAGCTATAGTGGAGCTACAGCCCTATGGTGCTTAGGAACTTGGGACTTAAAAAATGGACCTTGAAGTCTGTCCTTGAATGTTGTCCAGATGATACCTTTTATTGCCTCAACCTTTACTGTTGAGAGCACGCAAGCTTTCGGGCCACACAAGGCCCTTCCTGAAGCACGTAACAAGTCAACAAAGAGACATTCTTGTAATATCCCAGATCCATTCTAATGTAGATGTGCAAAACTGTATTCCTCACTCTAAATAGACGGATCATGATGGCTTTCCAAGTTGGCTGGCTTTTTAAAATCACTTATCGCAATTAAGCAAAATCTGAAGTTTCTAGCTTAAACCACTTTTGAACTAGACAAGTTTCAAAACAGGAAAGTATGTCGCCATTTCCCCTGGGTTTGCAAAATTCAAACCAGTTCCATATGGGTTGACTTTTTTTCTGTTTGATTTCAGCCTGGAGGATTTTCCTGGAAATCTAGCATATCATCAGACAGCGTCATTGCTAGCTTCCTATGATGGAACCGTAATGCTATCAAGAATGTTTGTTGGAAAGAATATGCATTTTGTGTTTTCTAAATCGAGCCATCTGGAGCCTTGATTCCTTGGTAGCCATGAAAGAGGATCCCTGTTGCATGTCAAATTGCCTAGCTGAATATTAAGAAGCAGTTGGCTACTGCATAACTTTGTCTTTCAATATTTAGGCTCTGCAAGTGTGTTTCCATGCATCTAGAAACCTGTTTTGTATCTCTGTGAGCAGTTGTCAGGGTACTCTGGAATATTTTCCAGGCAATTAAGTATTAATTATATAGCACCAGCAATGTACTTGGTACTTTACAATCAACAATTACTAGACAGGCCCCTGCCCCAATGGGCTTACAGTCAAAGAAACAAAGGAGGGGAGGGTAAAGGGGAGGGGAACAAAGGGAGAGATGGGAATACATCCACAAAGTTGCGAAGCTGCAGGTGCACATGTTTAGCTTAGTTACAGGGGAGAAACAGAACCTAAGAAAATCAGGGCGGAGACTATGGGGTTGAGATACTTACATGGCAGGAAACCGTGTCCCAGACGGGCACAGAAGAGGAAGCAAGTAACAGTCCACAATTTGTGGGTGTCAATGTTGTTTGAACTGTAAGAAGTAAATATGGGAGTTTCCGCCCCCCTCCCCATCCCTCCCAAACCATCTCGAGTCTTTGTAAAATATTCTGTTGGTGCAAACAGTGATCAATATTGCCGCATCTATAAGACAAGAAATTGCCGTGGCAGCCATTAGGTGGCTGGCTAATCGGATCGGGTTTTTATTTACCGGCATAAAGAGCAATTAAGTTTGAGTGGCTGTCAGATTTGGAAAGTAATTAAAGTTCAGAAGAAAACCCCAAAATGGGTCAGCGTTCGCTTGTGCTTGTCAACTTGGTGTTGCGGCTCATTCATCTCTCTGTCTGCTGTAGCCTCTACAGTAAGCAGGGCAGCTTAAAAAAATAAATGTCTGGTCTTCCGGGGTGAGGAGCTTTTTTTGGGAAGCTGGTGAATTGGTTTTTCTAGCCATCTCTGCAGTGCTGAGCCTCAAGGCTGGGGGCCTTTTCACATGGGCGCACCTGCACTGCACACCTGTGCGATGGGGGGGGTGCCCGAGTGAATGCCGCGGGGGGGACACTGTGGGGGGAGGGGTTGCATGTGCGCTCCCGTGCTCCATCCACCGCCACCCATCACCCCCACACGGAGCAATGGGCTCCAGTGCATGGAGATGGGTGTGCGCCCATGGGAACAGGTGCACATCCATCCCCTCACCCACTGCGGACCATTTGAAAAGGGCCTGGGGTTCGGCGCTGTCGGTGAATAGAGAGCTCCCTCCCATCTGCAGCCCTGGGGCTGAGCACTACAGATAAGGCTTGGCTACTTTCTCTCCTGCATTAGCTCAGTAGAGAGCCGAGGAGTCCTGCCTGCAGCTCAGAGTCTCAGTCCATTGGCCCTGGCTCAGCGCTGCTTGGTCAGGATGGGTTCTGCTCGCTCTGCTGCTGGTCTGGTGTGGGAGGGGAGAGTGTAAGAGAGTCCCTGTGGTGAGCGGTGTGAGGGGCCCAGGTGCAGCCCTTGGTCTCTCCCGAAGGGCTCTGGTTTAGTGCTACGTGCAGGGATTTTCTATTCTGGGCCAGCCATCTGAAGGTGGGGGAGTAAGAGCCTCCACCCTCCCGCAGTGCTGAAGCCAAGCTGCAGTGGCTTGGATTCGGTGCTGCCGACGGGGCTTTTCCTACTATTCCCCCCCCCCCCTATCAGCTGGTGAGCAGGGAGCAGGAGAGATTTCCCCCTCCCTCCACCCTCTTCTTGCTGGCTAGAAGGCATTCGGGAGGCATTTCTCTTCTTCTTTTTTGCAGCCTTGGTAATCAATAAAGCAGCCTTGAAGATCCTATCAAATGCAGTGGCTTAACCAAGTCAGCAAGTTATCTAGAGAGCATTAGCCTCAATTCTTGATGCCGTTTGGGAGAGCTACATGTATCTGTTCACGTGACACAGAACAAAGTTCTGGAGCGAAGTCAAACTATTGGCTGTCATAACATCCTGTGGCAGTGAGTTCCATAAGATAATTCCTTTTATTTGTTTTAAATCTGCTGCCAGTTAATTTTATAGGTTGTCCCCAAGTTCTAGCATTTTGAAAGAGGGTAAACAATGGTCCCTGAATTATATCGAGCCTCTCCTTTTACAGAAGGCATTCCATACCTTGATCATCTTTATTGCCTTTCGCTGTGCCTTTTCCAGTTCTCTGTCCTTTTTGAGATGAGAAGACCAGACCCTCCACGGGCTGGGCCCTGCTTATCTGCGGGACTGCTTCACTCCCCATGTGCCCATGCGACCCTTGAGATCGTCCGTGGGAGTCTTTTTGGAGGTTCCCCAGGCGAGGCGGGTGGCCACCGATGTTAGATGTTTTTCGGTGGCCGCCCCCATGCTGTGGAATTCGCATCCGAAGGAGGCTCGGCTGGCTCCCACTCTCCTGCTGTTTCAGCATTTATGTAAGACCTGGCTGTTCTGTCAGGCTTTTGGCAAGGGGTAGGGGTGGGGGTTTCCCCACATATTGTATTTTTAAATTGTTTACAAATTTTTGTATTGTTTTTATTGAAAGTTGTTCTCCGCCCCGGGCTGCCCTGGGGGCAGGATATAAATTTTAAATAAAAATAAATAAATAAATAAAAATAAAACTAGACACACTATTTGACGTGTGGGCACACCATGGATTTATAGTGCCACTAGGACAGGGGTGGGGAACCTCAGTTCTGGGGGCCAAATGCAGCCAATGGTTAGTTTTTTATTTGATCCCTTTCCAGTTCCTTTGTCAGTCCCCTGATTCCAGTTCCTACCCCCAAGCACTGAACAACTGCGCTTGGGGCAAGAGGAGCAAATGTGAAGCCCCATCCACACAAGGATCGGGGACAGAGCTATAGCACAGATCCATGATCCGTGCCCTCATTTTACTGAAAACAACCCCTTAAGCATCCCTGCCCCTAACTTCTGTGTGATTTTCATAGTGGCCCATGGGAAGGAAAAGGTTCCCCAACCCAGCATTAGGATAGTCTCTTGTTCTGTTTTCTATCCCTCTCCTACTAATTCCTAGCATTCTTCCTGCCTTCTTGACTGCTGTGGATTAGGCTGATTTTTTTTCTGACCGGCCACACCTGATTTGAACCCAGACATTTGTGTATCGATAATTAGGATTTGTTTCCCACTCTTGTGCACTTGTCGACACTGAATTTCATCTGTTGTTTTACTGGCCAGTTTCCCAGTCACGAGAGATCCTTTTGTAATCCTTCACAGCCAGCTTTGGACTTAACTCTCTTGGATAACTTTATCTGCAAATTTTGGTCATCTCACTCTCCGGTCCCTTCTTCAGCTCATTGGTGAATTAATATGTAAACAGCCCCAGTATAGACTCCTGACATACCTTGCTATTTACGTCTCTCCAATGGGAATACTGGCCATTTATTCACCCCCTTTTTTCCCCACAGTTCTAGTCAGTTACCGATCCATGAGAGGACCCTTCCTCTTATCCCATGACTGCGTCATACCTGGCCAAAGGGTGCGAGCCCTACTCCCTTTGCCAATAAGCTCCACCCCTTGGCAAATAAGCTCCACCCTCTCACGCACCTACATGTGCGCACACACGCACCTACCAACATTACAAGTGCCTAAGAAGAGACAGATGCTCTCTTGCTTTTCATTTCATTATCTGCTCATTGTCCTCTCAAGGGCTTTCCTGGGAGGCAACCAGGAAAGAGGTGCCTGTGGCTTGAATATTGATCTTTTTGTCTCCCTCTCTCTCCTGAAAGAGGGACAGTAGGATTCAATACCCAAGGAAGGGCTGTCTCTCCTAAATAGGGACCATTGGGAGGTACACTATTTAGTTTTACTCAAAAGTCTTTGAGACCTTTTCACATGGTGTCTGAAAATCCAAATACACTATATTGGCCGTATCCCCCTTATCCACAAGCTTGTCGACACCCTCGCAGAATTCCAGTAGATTGATGAGGTGTGACTTTCCTTTACAAAAACTATGTTGGCTCTTCCCAGTCCTGCCATTATTATCCACGTCAACATACCTAATCATTCTATTTTGTACAATGGCCTCTACCGATTTGCCTGATACTGACATCGGACTCGCCAGCCGTAATTTCCTAGGCCACGTCCGGAGCCCTTTTTGAAAACTGGCATTACGCTTGCCACTTCCAACCCTCTAGTACAAAGGCTGATTTTAGCAACCAGTGGCCCAGTTGTATATCACTGACAGTGGTTCTGTGATTTCATACTTGAGGTTCTTCAGACTTCTTGGAGAATACTGTCTGGTCCACATGACTTGCTACTGTTTATCAATATGCTCTAAAACCTTTTCCTAGAGCCCTGTTCACTTATGACTGTTCTTCAGCTTCATCATCTAAAAAAGAAAGCTTCCAGAGTGGGTATCTCCCCCACTCCTTTGCAAGCAAGAATTCATTTAGCTTCCTTGCCCATAGCCTTGTCTTCATGAGTGCCCTTTTTACTGCTTGATGATCTAATGGCTGCACTGACTCTCAAACAGACTGCCTGCTTCTGATATACTTAAAAAAAAAAAATATTACTATGTTTTGCATCTTTAGCAATTTTCTCATCAAATTCTGTGTTGAGATTGTGAATTTTGGGTGGTAGAGACTCTCCTTAAGCACTTGGGAAGTGCTTCGTGTGTGTAATAACACACACTTCCCAACAGACCGGTCTTCAAGCCTCACGCACTTCTTTCCTAGAGACAATGGGGAGACGATGGAATGACAAACTAAGCGGGATCCCAGATGATAAGTTGGAGAGCTTCTGTCCTCTTCCCCCCTCATGTACTTGGAATGTAGGGAGGTGTGCACAAGCCTGTTTGCTCATGGGCAGATCTTATTACTTGAGGAGGTGGCGCTTGTCCCTCTGGACGCTGGCAATACTGTGGCAGATTAAAACAATGACCATGGGCTTGTGGTGGTTTGAGACTTAAAGTTGCTTTTATTGAGGTCTATAGCGATCTCTTTAGAGGTGCGGTCTGTACGTGATGAAACGGAGGCACTGTGCGACATACTATGACTTGGTGATCTCCACAAAGCTAAACCGGTCAGTCCTACCTTTCCTGCTGCTTACTGGCTAACTGCAGATGCTAAATGAGAGCTTGTGGGTGCATAGGAACAATAGCAACAGATATTTCCAGCATGAGATCATTGCAGAACAAGATGGGTTTGGTTCCACACATCTTCTATGCGTACAACTTGAGTTCCACCCATCTTCCTTGTGTTCAGCGTTGTGTCTTTAAATCTGCAGTAGTGTCGCAGATTGCGAGAACCTGTCTTTGCAACAAGTCTTCCTGTGGGAATGATGAGGATTGTGCCTTTTCTCACTAAATATAATTGGTGGTTTAGTTTGAATGCACGTGATTGATTTCCCCCCCCCCCCCAAAAAAAGTACACTAATTACGGGGTCTTCATCTTCAAGTTGCAGATTTGTTTTTGTAGTAAACAACACTTAATTTTAGTGGGTGCAGAGGGGGAGGGGGAAGCCCTAAACAGATGACTAGCTTGGGATTTTGGATTGCAAGGTTGAAATGGATTAAAATTTATTTAATTCATTTCAAGTATCTTTCAAGGGTGAGTATTTCACCCTTGAAAGATAATTATTTTTGTTTTATGACTATGAAAGACGCACAGCTTGTAAGCACTGGAATGAGGTCCCAAGTGAGTTGCTTTACTCTTGTAGTACAGAATTAGTCATCAAGGGCTGATGGATTTCAAATGTACTTGGAGGATGCAATATTTATTTATTTATTTATTTATTTATTTAAAAAAGGAAAGTATGCCTTTTTATTGTACTTGTTTGGAACTGTTGGGTGCCTCTGTTCATGTTACGTAATGTACCAAACATATCAAGCCTCCAGAGTTTATTTGTGTTTTTCATAATGTAAATCCTGAGATAGGAAATATTATTCCCTCTTCCCTGGTTTCATCTGATCTAAAATTGAATCTTTCCACTATCTTGTATACATGGTGTCCCATCTAGATGTGTTAATGCTTATATATATATATATAATATAAATACTTTGCTCAAGAATAGGTGGGGATCTTTGTACTTTGCTTGGCCCAAGATATAGGAGTAAAAACGAATCTAGGTTGGTATACAGACTCAGCCATTATAATATCAAGTATTAAACCGAGCTTCCATGGCCCTGCTAGGGCTGAGGCGGTATTGACCCCAGTGACTCGTTCCGTTTTCAGCCTGGGTAGCTACGGAAAGGGAGTAAAAGCGGATGAAATCATAACAGATTTGTTGAGTAATTATGACTCTGCAATTTTATACCCTCTCCCCGCGGTGGGGAGGAGCGCCTGGCTGTTCAGGAGCTGCGTGCGGCTCTTGGGGCACCTGTCCTGCGGCTCTTGTCAGAAGTAGCTGCCTGGGGGCGCGTCCATGTGCGTCTCAGGAGCAAGAGAAGCTGGGCGGCCGTTTTGGCTGCCCAGAGCATCATGGGAGCAGGCCTGCCCCGTTCCCCAGGATCAGGGGAAGCCGCGATCGATGTGATGCATCTTGTGGCTTTTGGTGAAATGAAAATGTTGGTGTGTGGCTCTTGGGCATCGGAACTTTGCCCACCCCTGCCCTACGGTGCACTTCTCAACTATATATATTCAGGCAACTGATGATTTCCTTGTGTTTCACTGGCCTCCGCATCCCTCTGGTATTTCCCACAGTGCAAAGGACACAAGGGCGGAATGCCCTTGGGTTATCCCTGCATGCAGTATGGAATGCAGGAGGAAGCCCATGCTCCAGAACTCTCTGGTGACACTTCCATCAATCCCCACTGCCCTTCTTTCAGGAGTGAGACTCGGCAAAAATACTGGAATTCAAGACTCTGGCCCCTTTCCAGGTTGCCTTCCAGGAAAATCACTCAAGAAAACAATGGGGAGAGGATAGAATGACAAGGAACGAGAAGCAAAAACGTTTCCGTTATGCAGTTTGACTGTTGAGAGGGGGCGTGGCTTGTGGTTTAGAGGGCGGAGTTCATACCTCTGGCCGATGGAAATGTTGGGAGTGATGCAGCTCTAGTAGTTTGGAGGAAGGAATGGACGAGCAGGAAATGATGTATTGGGGACTTCATTAATTCATCTTGCTCTGGATTAATCAAATTTTTTTAAAAACAAAAAAACATTGCTACTCAGTGGAGATAAATCCTTGCAAGCAAACCGTTGGCCTTGGTTTCTTACAACACTAAGTGTGGGTTTCTACCACTCCCCACTGTGAAAGGGGGCATGAGTGAGTTGAGCCCCAAGTCAAAATATAATACCGGCCAAGAAAGGTTGAACAGTCGCCATGCATTAATACTAGACGACTGGAAGTGTGTAATAAATTACAATTTTTCCCAAACTGGCAGCTTGGGAGGTTAGATGTTTGGGTTTTTTTCCCCTCATGATATATTATTACAAAGAATTTTATTTCAATGAAAATGGAACCTCTCATAAAACAACTTTTAATTGTCTTTGCACAATGTCTTGCATACGTGTTGAATATTGTGCAGTGCATTGAATCGGAGAGCCAGTCTTGTGTAGCACGTAAGGTGCTGGACTTGGACCTAGGAGACCAGGATTCAGATCTCACCCTAGCCAATGAACTCACTGGGTGTCCTTGGACACATTACAACCTCTCGGCCTCAATTCCCCATCTGTGAAATGGGAATATGCATGTCTGTCTTTCCCTGTCTGTTATTATTATTATTATTATTATTAAACATTTATAAAGCGCCAGTAACAACCTGGCGCTGTACAGAACATATAATCAGCTGCGGTCCCTACCTGTGGCTTACAATCTAAAAGACAAGGAGGGGGAGACAAGGAGAGGGGACAGCGGGAGAGACATGGGAGAAGACAAACANAAGCATTATTCCATGTATGAAATTAATAAAGTAAAATTCTTATTAAAAAAAGGAAATGCTGGTTTTCCTGATTGAAGCTGTCCGCATTGACAACTGCTTGGGCTGAACATATTAGCCAGTAAAGCCCTTTGGTAAAGTGCAAAGTTTGTAGTCCTTCACTTTTGCAGGAAAGCAAGAATCTTCCGAAGGGCAAGTCAGCCTCGAAAGGTTAATGCCCTCTTATTGCTGCGATATATTCTGATTTAAAATTTCTTAGATCCAATAAATGTCTTTGAATGTTGTAAATGGCTTGATAGAAAGGAAACGTTCGCTTGACCTAATTCTGAAGGACAGCTTATTTACAGGGCTTGGGTCAGGTGCATTAGCTTTAAGGAGGATACAGCTCATAAGCATTTAGAAGCTTTTTACCTTTTTGCCATCGGTAAAAATACAGCGCACTTCATGCTCGTTTAAAGCAACTGTGTCCCTGCTTTGAAGGGCACCCATGTCCCATCACCGGTGAAGTATGCCGTCTCCAGCACCAGTAATTTCAGACTGATGGGTTGCTGCAAGGAAGCTCTTATTGACCTGGAGTCCTCTGTATTTTGGAGCTCTGATTGATTTATTTTGCTTCCTCGGAGCAGTGCAACTGAGCATTCAACTCCTCTTTTTTAACTCCTCCTTTGCTAGGCCTAACCTCAAATTTCACCACTCTTTAAGATAATGCATCAGACTGCTTTGTTTATAAAGCTTAAACTCGCTTGCAGACCTGGAAGGGCAGCTTCTCACTTTACAGGGATGGGGATGGGGGTCTTCTGTGCGAGCAATTGCAGCTCTGTTCACATGGGAATTAGCGCATGTAGGAATGCACGATTCTGCTTTTCTACCATGAGACTCCTCAAGCATGACCGGGTCCCTCGATGTAGCTTTTACAATCATGGATGTTCCCGCAGGAGAAAAGTGGAGTAATGCATGCCTACGTCTGCTAATTCCCGATAAAATAGAGCCACGATTGCCCTCGCAGAAGTCCCCCGTAATGTGAGAGAGATATCTCAGTCACGAAGTCTACATTTCAGTGTGGAATTTCCACTTCCCAGATTGTCCAAGGCCTGCCTCTTGAAAGGTAATTAGGATTCCTACCAGCACAGGATGTAACCTCCTCCCAGGTACTTAAACGGAGAAATGAAAATCACAGATTGATTGCTCCAGGCGAGACGTAAGGTCGCTAGCGTAAAGAAATAGTTTCGTTTCCCTGTGTCAGGGGTGAGGCCTGTCTTGCTGGAGTGAGTTCTGAATCTTGGCCCACCTCCATCTTCCCACACTTGTTAGAGCAGAGATGGGGGAACCTTTCCCCATCCCATGGGTGCCCTTCCATCCACTTTGAAAATTACTACATGCTCCACGGGCTGCAGAGACGTCGGGGCTGGTTTGTTTTTTTTAAGGGATGTTCTCAAGAAAAGGAGGGCCCAGATCACAAATCTGTGCCACGAATCTGTTCTCCTTTCCTTGTGTGCATATCCTCCTCTTTTGCTCCCTTACCTTGAGCTCGATTTTTGTCTTGGGGGTAGGAACTGAATTCAGGTGCCAGATCCAGGAACTGGAAAGGAGTCACAACAAAGCTAGCTGCGGGCCATATTTGACCACCGGGCCTGAGGTTCTCCATCCCCTGTGTTAGTCTTTGTTTCAGTGCTGTGCGTATAGTCCTTACAGAATTTCACAGTGATGTATTCTCTTTGGGGTCAGCTACTCCATCATGGCAGGTGAGCCAGAGAAACCCCTGTCCTGTTTTGATGGCAGCATTGTTCACCCCTTCCACCTCGAGCGGGGTGATGAGAGAGGCCTGTGTGTACAAACAGGGGCATAGTCGAGATGAGGCCGGGAGCTGGGGCAGAAGATGTAATAGGGTCCCCTCTCATCCTCTAGGGCAGGGCGAGGCAGAGGGCAGGAGGTCTTGGAGGTGGGGAGTGAGACTCAGGGTTGCGGGGAGGAAGGGAGGGAGCATGCTCCTGGGGGCGGGTGGGGGCATCGGGAAGCAGGTTGCTGGGGGTCTGGGTGGGGAAGTGGGAACTAGGTGTGGGTTTGCTGGGGTGTGGGAAGTAAGGCACAGGATTGCCAAGGGTGGGAGTGAACAGTGTTGAACAGGGCTGAGTTGCTAGCGAGGAGAACGGAGCTGGGTCAGGAGGGGCACAGTGGGAGCAGGACATGGGTTGTGGGGGAAGGTGGGAATGGGGCCTGGGGTCACTGGGGTGCAAGGAGGAGCAGGGAGTGGGACCAACTCACCAGAGACACAGGGAGGTGGGAGTGTTTTACCAGGCATTCTGGTGTTCCCTTAAACCTGATCGGGGCACTGGGCACCAGCAGGGGCAGTGGGAGGGGCAGCGATGGGGTGCAGTTCCACTGTGGGGCACCCCTCCCACCCCAAGACTCATGCACCCAGTGCAGCTGCACCACCCTGTCCTGTGTTCCTGCGTCCAAAACAGGGATTTTACACGGGGGGGGGGAGAGAGTCCAAAAAGTGATCGAGGGAGAGACTCGATTCCCTACCCCATTTTCATGCTCTGACTTGGTGCAAGGTGCTCGGTTATGACTCCACCTCTGTGAGCTTGCGTTCTAAGGCTTGCCTGTAAGCATGCCATGATCTTGTAGGTTCTTGTATGTTAAGCTGCATCAGGCTGATTAAAGATAACCCACTTATGCCAACGTGTAAGGAGTCTGCTTGGTGTTCTGTTGAAATGGTTATAAGAAAAGACCCATTCTTTGCTATTGTATAAAATATCTTTGAGCTGGAAGGAGCTATACTTGGCACCTAGATAACTTATATCCTTCTCATTAGCTCTTGCTGCTCACCGCAACATCTTTTATATAAAAGTGTTTTCTCTCGGAGACCTGCGCGCCGCAGGAAGCGCCGTTACTAATTCAGTAGGTAGTGCTGTTCTGGCCGTCAGTGCGAAGTACGGATTCCTCGGATGTTTGTGTGAAGTATAAAGATAAGATCCCGTGTCGCTTCTAGGGTAGAGGTATTAACACCAATGAATGGTCCAGTTTTTGGCCTGGGTAGCTGTGCACCATCCCAGGTTTCCTCTTCTGCATTGACAGAGTAGATGCTTGGCTTCGTATCTCAGCAGCTGTATGTGTACAATCTGTAGCTGACGTCCTGCTCCAGAGGTAGCTGTGTCCTTGCCGTAGGGTAAGCAGTGCCTTTTGTTTACCACTTCCAGTTCCTGGGGATATTGAAACTTCTCTTTGGACTAGGGCTGAGTAGGGTGGTCTACGGTGGGTCCTGGGACTGGAGTGGCAGCTTCTAGATGACGTGGAATGACGGCTCCCCATGATCAGAATGATGGCCCCAGAACCCTGACGGTGGGTCCCGGGACTGGAGTGTCAGCTTCTAGATGACGTGGAATGACGGCTCCCCATGATCAGAATGATGGCCCCAGAACCCTGACGGTGGGTCCCGGGACTGGAGTGTCAGCTTCTAGATGACGTGGAATGACGGCTCCCCATGATCAGAATGATGGCCCCAGAACCCTGACGGTGGGTCCCGGGACTGGAGTGTCAGCTTCTAGATGACGTGGAATGACGGCTCCCCATGATCAGAATGATGGCCCCAGAACCCTGACGGTGGGTCCCGGGACTGGAGTGTCAGCTTCTAGATGACGTGGAATGACGGCTCCCCATGATCGGAATGACGGCACCAGATCCCTGACAGTGGGTTCCGGGACTGGAGTGTCAGCTTCTAGATGACGTGGAATGACGGCTCCCCATGATCAGAATGATGGCCCCAGAACCCTGACGGTGGGTCCCGGGACTGGAGTGTCAGCTTCTAGATGACGTGGAATGACGGCTCCCCATGATCGGAATGACGGCACCAGATCCCTGACAGTGGGTTCCGGGACTGGAGTGTCAGCTTCTAGATGACGTGGATGGACAGCTCCCCGTGCCTGTAATGTCGGCCCCTAGCGTAGAGGATGGTGTCGGATCAGCTAAAAGGCTAAGTAAAAAATGAAGACCGTGTTTGTCTACCACGGAATCTGTCATTCTTTGAGGTTGAATCACTTAAGATCTCTCCAGAGCTGATCTTATAAATTCTGAATAGCGGTTTATGTTTGGTTTTAATAATAGCCCTTTGGTCAGAAAATAAAACTTCACGTGAGTTCAGCTGTGAGATATCTAATGTTTTGTGAAGTGTGGAGAAGGGGAGAGTAAGATGTAGGGTTTGAAGAACAAACTAGGACTGGGGGAACGTTTCCCTCCTATGGTCGACTTTGAGAATGAGTGCCGTCTGCGGGCTGGCTAGGAGATGCAGGGCAGGATGGGCCGGGAGGGGGGGGAGGAAGGAAGGAGAGGGGAGGGTTCAGATCATGGATCTGTAGGTCATGGATCCATCCCCTGTGCTTGAGCCTGTGCCTTCATCTACTGTCCCTTCCCCTGAGCTCACTCTTTCAGTGCTTGAGGGTAGGGACTGGATCCACAGGCTAGATCAGGAAATAGAAAGGGTTTAAATAAATAAATACGGTCTGTGGGCTGGATTTGGCCTGTGGGATGGAGATTCTCTACCTGTGATTTTAGTGCGTCTTCATCTTCCCATCTGGCAAGCTTCCGGAGGAAAAATGTCAGAGGCATGAGTGCCTAATGCATTGACCGTCTTCCCAAGTTTGTAGCTAGGGATTGTCTGTAAATATGATGGGGACTTGCATCCAAGAACACTTCAAAAAAGCTGCTCCCTCTGCTTAATATTTATTTATTTTATATACATTAAAAAATGTATACCCCACCACCTCCTGCCACAGGCAGCTCAGAGCAGCTAACAACCTCAATAAAACAATAACGTTATAACACATTCAAACATCATCCCTCCGTAAACACAATAATAATATGAAAGAAAAACCCACCCACTTTCACCACTCACCCTACCACCCCATTACCCCTCTCCCTCGCCAAACGCCTGACGGAACAGCCAGGTCTTACAGTTCCTACAAAAGGCTGGGAGGTCAGGGGCCAAACGGGCCCCCACCGGGAGGGAATTTCAGAGGCGCGGTGCAGCCACTGAGAACACCCCATTCTGTGTGGCCCCCCGGGAAACCTGGGGACCTCCAGCATGGCACCCCCGGCCGACCGACCGCAGGGGCTGGTAGAACCCGGGGAGTGAGGCGATCTCGCAAGTAGGCAGGGCCCAGGGCGTGTAAGGCTTTATAGGTCAAAACCAACACTTTGACTCGAGCCCAGAAGACTATTGGCAGCCAGCGCAGAGATTGGAGCACTGGTGTAATGTGCTCCCGGCGGCCCAGTCCCACCAAGAGCCGGGCTGCCACATTCTGCACCAGCGGCAGCTTCCGAGCCATCACCATAGGTAGCCCCGTGTAGAGCGCGTTACAGTAGTCTAACCGAGAGGTAATAAACGCATAGATGATCGTGACCAGGTCAGGAACCAAGACCAGTGGTCGAAGCCGCCGCACCAGATGTAACTGGTGAAAGGCACTCCGCGCCACAGTCTCCACCTAGAGATCCAGGTGGAGCTGCGCATCGAGGAGCACCCTCAGGTTCCGTACCGGGGAGGTCAGAGGAGGACAGATCCCATCAATCTAGGGAGCCATCATCTCCACCGACTTACCCACTAACATCACCTCCATCTTGTCAGGATTCAGTCGCAGTCGATTAGCCTCATCCAGTCCCTCACAGCTGCCAAACACCGGGTAACCACCGAGTCAGCCGGGCCTGGGTCGGTCGAAAATGAGAGGTACGGTTGGGTGTCATCAGCATATTGATGGCACCTCACCCCGAACCCCCTGATCACCTCGCCGAGCGGCTGCGTATACATGTCGAA
This sequence comes from Sphenodon punctatus, assembly GCA_003113815.1. Taxonomy (NCBI): domain Eukaryota; kingdom Metazoa; phylum Chordata; class Lepidosauria; order Sphenodontia; family Sphenodontidae; genus Sphenodon; species Sphenodon punctatus. The sequence goes on along the minus strand of QEPC01010859.1, from coordinate 15,331,669 downwards.
CAGGAGAGGGGACAAGACAGAACCCTGCGGAACCCCACACGAGAGGTCTCTGGAAGATGAAAACCAATCACCGAGTACCACCCGCTGAGTTCTCCCGGTCAGGGATGGGTGGAATACCAGTATTTCCACGTTCCTCTCTCTCTTCCACGCTGTACGGTGATTCTTGCTGTTGCTGTGCAGAAGCTTTGCGTGCTAACTGAAGGAAAGGAGAGCAGAGTTGAGCAAAGTTTCTGTCTCGGGCAGAGCTGTCGTTGGGCTTAACCTATACCAGAAGTGGGCGAAGCGGCTCTTTGGCCTCATTGTGGTAAATAGATGCATCTCTTGGGATTAGGAAACTTTGTCTGCCCCGATCTATAGTCCCTGTTCAACTGGTGCAAGTATTCATAACGATTCTTGAAACCAATGGCTTATTCTGATGTGACCCATGTGTGCTATTTGCATATTAAACACTCAGTCAATCAGAGAACCTTGATTCCATTTCAGTTGAAAGCGTTCCACCAAAACCCCTCCATGGCAGCTAGCATCCTCCTTCACTGATTCAGCAGAGGGGTTTAGGAAAGTGCATGGAGACAGGGCTGCTATTTCGCTGCTCCTTGGTGTTCCTGCCCTTTGGGGTTAAGGTCCTTTGCCGGGACAGTGCTGGTGGGAAGGTTATGCTGAGCTGTAGAGAAGGGAAGTCTGGATTATTTAGTTTGCTGTCTTTCACCTGCACTAAAATGTAGCTTGAAAACTTAAGTCGTCACTGGGTGAAAGCAGACATAACACGTAATTCCACTTGAACACGGCTTTAACATTTCTCGGGCTTGTTGCAGGACTGTATTGGTGCCCCTATGCAGCCCTGAAACTTGCGTAAGAGATGTTAAAGTGGAGTTAGTGTTATGTCTGTTTTCACCCACTGTGAAAAGATTGTGTAATCACTGACCTCTTGTGCACTCCATGTCAGGTTATGTTTGTTAATATAGGATGTTATGGAACAGGGCTTGAAATGGGGCAATGCTCGTTGCAGATACCAAGCAGTTGTGTTGGCCTTGCATTTCAACAAAGATGAGCCCTGTCAAGCTCTCTAGCATTGCACATTCCTGCATGACATCTGTATGGGCACGTCTGACTTGGTTTCCTTATGATGACACCTCTTCCAAGCAAGATTGGAAGAGTTGGGGTTTCGGCTTGGCTGGGAGGGCTTGCTGAGTGCTGCTCCTAGCTGCATAGCACGATTTCATTTGTGTGACATGGAAATAATAAGGATAAAAAATATAACTTTGTGGAACCCCACCGCTCCAAATGCTGCAAAATCCAGCTAAAATGTAAATCTGCGTAAAAACAGTTTAAAGGGGAAGGTAGCAGAGATGGGGGGAAATCACACGAAGGGGAAGCAGCAGTGGATCCTTAAAGCACCTGGCGAATCAATAAGCCTCTAGGTACTTTTTAAAGATGATGATGAGGAAGGAGCTGAGGCAGACTTCTGGAGGGAGCAAGTTCTGTATGGAGGCACCTGCCACAGCAAAGGCTCCTGTCAACTTGAGGCAGGATAGTGCGTTCCTCAAACAGTGGGTAGTTTGAGTGCAAGATAACCATCAGTGTGAGGTTCAAGGAGCAGGTCTCAAACTTATTTATTTAAATTTGATACACCACCCTACCCGTGAGGTTCAGGGCGGCTTACAATATTAAAAAAAACCCAACACCACAAAAATACATTAAAATCCCTTTTAAAAAACCCACCCTTGACCCTAAATAACCCTTGCCGAACCCATATCCCCACCTGCCAAACACTTTGCCAAAAAGAAAGGTCTTGCATCTCCTCCGGAATATTGTCAGGCCCAGCCTCTGCCAGACAGACGTTCAGGGAGAGGGAGTTTCACTGAGAATGCCCCTCCGTGTTAGCTCGTCATACGAGCAGAATTGGTGACTGGTACTTGCAGGGGGGGCACCCCCGGCTGACTGCAAGGATCATGATGGATCTGTAAGGATGCCACCTTGCGAGCCTGTTGAAGTAGGAAGGGGATTGTATCCCTCCCTTTCAGATGAGGAAAGTGAGCTCCGTGAGGTTGAATAATTAATTAGTTCAGGATGTTGAAAACAAATTAGCATTTATAAGGAGAAGCCCCGAACTTCCCCTGAGCTCAGTCTTTCATGCTTGGGGGTAGGAACTGGATCCAAGGGCCAGTGCCAGGAACTGGAAAGGGGCCAAATAAAAAGTAACTACAGGCTGGATTTGACCCCCGAACCTGAGGTTCCCCACCCGTGTCCTACCCACCACATTAGTATCCTCTGTGTTTACAGGATGCTCTCTCAACTTGTAGCATTGAGATTGGCCCTTATTTTGGACCACTGACCGCTCGGGCCATGCGTTGTCTACACCAGACTTACTTGCGATATTGCCTCTCTGAACGTTTGTTTGCTGATATATTTATACCACGTCAGTCATACGAAACAGTTGCATGGTTCTGTGCTTCTCCGTGTTACTGCAAATTCGTAAGGAAGGACCTGTGGAAAGTGGCACTTGTTCTAGAAACAATCCTAAACTTAATGTGTTAGCTCTAGAACAGAAGGAAACGCAAGCTGTGTGGTTACGTCCTTTTGTTCTGGAGACGTGCGAGAATCTCTGCTCCTGTGGGGCTCTCCCAGTTACTGCAAGAGGGATTGACAGCCGCATAGAAAACCTGTGTGTGCCATTGGGGGACTTTGTTGCTGTTGGAAGAGAAGTCGGTGAATCGAAAGCAGCTTGAGTACAGCAAGAACCATAGTGTTGGATGACAGAATGGGTCATAATCCCTGGACGCCCAACCTGAATTGCCGGAAGAGGACGGAATTTCATTGCTAATTTGAGTTTTGCTACCAGATGATCTCTCAATAGATGTCTACAGCTCTCAGCGTTCCTTACAAAGCTGGGACTATTGCCTCTTTCCCCCCCCCGGCCCTTTCTTTATGAACCTGCAGGGGACTGGACAGATTAAGGGAATTTCACCACTCATGATGAGACTGATAGTCTCTCTGAGAAACTGGAAGAGGTGGAGGCTAAGCAGCTATGGAGTCAAGAGTCCCACATGGTCAACGGTCCTCTAATCCAGCCCCCTGCCCCGCCCCAGGTTTTACTGTACGCGAACCATCAGGGACTATTAAAAAATCTGCCCACAAGTAGAAACCGGGACCGACCAGAGCATGCTGATGCCCAAAATAACAGGAAACAACTTTTAAATAAAAAGATCCAGATGTCTCGGACAAGTCAGCTGCACCCATGCTGTAGGAGAAGGCAAACCCCCCCCCACCCCAAACCCTCAGAATCCACTGCCAGTCTGGCCTAAGAGAAAATTCTTTTCCACCTCCAAATACAATGATTAGTTAGAGAACCTGAGCGTGCATGCAGGCCCCATGGGTCAGGCACCCAACCATGGTACCCAGGCTTCAGAACGCCCCATCAACCCCACCTCCAGTTGCGGACAACTTTGATGCTTTAGGAACGAACAAAGAAAGAAAGAGAATGAATGAATGAATTTGGGAGTGGGGAGAGAGTTCCTTCCGTAGCATCAAATATAAAACGCCTCAAGTTCAGATGTTCTCTCTTTATATGGCAGGTATGCAAGCTTTCCAACGACACAGGGCCTCTTCTCAGGCATGTAAAAAGTCATAACTGCAGTCGAGACAAAATCCCACTGTACTCCTTACTTTGACATGCCTGAGGAAGGGTCCTGGGTAGCCCAAAAACTTGCATAAACTCACCCAACAGAAACTGATCCAGTGAAATATATATCATTTGAACTGCTTTGTTTCCAGCCTTTGAAAAAGCAGTCTTTTTTTCCCCCTTGAGATTTATAGTCTTGACTTTAAGTGTTTGGTATAAAGGATTAGACAACTGTAGAGAGGATCAGAGAAGGAATGCTAGGCATGCACAATGAGTTGAGCTGAAGCTTTACTGTGTGTTTGTCTCTTCTGGGGTTTATAACTGTGTTGGAACAGATGCAGCCCCCCTTGTGCAATAAAGGTGACTTGTGCAGAAGAACAAAATTGGAACACACCCCCGCCCCCCCTATTTTTTAAAAACCCGTTTTGACATAATTAGAAGGTATTTGTTTGGACACCTCCCCGATTGTCAGGAATGTTGTCTCGTCTTCCCTGTTTTGCTGGAAATCTGTTTCCAGAGAAGGAGAGAGTCCGCTCTTAACTGAAGGCTGGGATGTGTGATTTTTTTTTTTTTAAGCGGCCGCCTTGTTGAATTTATCTCTTAGGCTTTGTTCACTCGGTGGCGGTATTATGGATTAGCTACTTCCATGTGAGCTTCCTCAGGGTGTGACACAAGCGGAGAATGCCACCCCCCCACTTGCTCAGGGTGCATGAATGCTAGGCGTGCCCTGGGATGGGAGCATGGGGTGTGGATGCTGTAATCCCGGCATCGGGAACATTGCCACCCACGCAAATATTGCACCAAATAAGGCTTAAAATTAGGGAGGTATCCTGACTGACAGAAGGGAAGGGATCTTTACTCCCACTGTGAAAAGTCTTAGGGATGTTTTTAGGCCTCCTAACCTAAACTCCGGTGTCTGGAACCTCAGGCCTGAGAGGCCAAATGTCACCTGGGTCTAGTCTTTATTTGATCCCTTTCCAGTCTCCAGATCTGGCCCCTGGATCCAGCTCCTACCCCCAAGCGCTGAAAGACTGAGCTCAGGAGAAGGGAGCAGAGAGGAGGGCAGGTACGCGAGGACAGATCTGTGAGCTGGACCCTCCTCTTCCTCAGCGCACCCCTTCAGCACCTCCGCCCCCAACTTCTCTGCGGCCCTTGGAGCTTATACTCATTTTCAAAATGGCCCCTGGGAGGGAAAAGGTTTCCCCACTCCTTCTCTTGGGTCTTGTCCACACTTCAGTTTGGGTGGGTGTCTTTGTAAACTCTCATCATGCGCAGCCTTGAAAAGTTTCTTTTCCCTAGGCCATGAATGGGGGTTCTCTCCCATCCAGGGGGGGTGGGGGCACTTTTGAAAATTAGTACAAGTTCCGAGCTCTGCATACAAGTTGGGCGGGGGGGGTGTTGTGCTCAAGAAAAGGAGGACCCAGATCATGAATCTGTCCCCTACCCTTGCGTGCATGTCCTCCTCTCTGCTCCCTCATGCCGAGCTCAGGGTTTTTTTTTTAGTGCTTAGGGATAGGAACTAGATCCAGGGGCCAAATACAGGGACTGAAAAGGGACCGGATAAAAACCAGGCTACATATGGGCCCCTGGGCGTCAAGTTTCACACCCCTGCCCTAGGACTTCATAAAGTCCTTTCCCTTTCTAGAATCCGCCTCTCTCACGTCTGAGGCACCACGACCGGCGGACACGCACTGGACTGGAGTCACCTCATCGGGAGCCAGAGGAAAGGAATTGGTTTGTTTGATTGTGTTTTTTTGCTTCACAGAAAAGGCCACAGATGGCTCCTTGCAGAGCGAGGACTGGGCGCTTAACATGGAAATCTGTGACATTATCAACGAGACAGAAGAAGGGTAAGAGCTCTTGTGTCGGTCTGACCTGGGTGGACTCACCTCTGCTTTGCTGTCAGCCTGGCCCTCGGTGCTTTGTTCTCCAGCAGGCGATTGCCTCGTTTGATTTCACCCAAAGATGCATTAGCAGAGGCTGAAACAGCACTAAAATAACCCCAGCTGCGACTGCTGCTGCAGCATGCGGTGTTTTCAGAACCGACTGCTCGGCAGCTTCTTGTCCGTGAGTGCTGAAAGAGAGTCGCTTCCAGAGCAAAGCAGGTGGAGTGGGGCCCAGGCAAAGCCTCCAGCACAGGCCGCATGTGTGTCTCCTGCACTGGGACTCAGCAAACTTTCTCAGTCCAGCTGCCCTACACTTGCAGGCAGCCCCCACAGCTCGCTACTGCCATTGTTTTACCCTACCTCCGTTCTGCCGGGGCTGCGGGAGCAGCTGGCTGGGGTTCAGTGTTTGGGTGGCGAGGGGCAGGAAGACCTACCTTCCCAACAGTCCCTATTTAGGCAGGACAGTCACTCTTAGGGGGCTAAATCCCACTGACCCTCTTTCCGGGGTCAAATTCCCCCTTTCAGGAGAGACAGACAGACAGAGACCCCTTTCAAGGATTCAAGCCTCAAGCCCCTCTTTCCTGGTTGCCTCCCAAGAAAAGCCCTTGAGAGGACAATGGAGAGAGGATGGAATGACCCCCAAACCCCATGTAGTAGAATAAACAGGAGAGCTTCTGTCCCTCTTTACATAGGTGGCGTGTTGGAAGATGTGTGGGCATGTGTACGTCTTTGAAGGGGTGGGGCTTATTCACTGTGGGGTGGGACTTATTGGCCTAGGGAGTGGGGCTTCTTCATCTTTGGCAGCTTGAAATGTTGGGAACGATGGGCAAAGCAAGGGTGGGTAACTGGTGGCATTGATGCTGCCATGCAGTGCCCTGGAGCCACTCCAGCTGGGCTCTGCCTTCTTGACAGCCCTACTGCACGCTGTGGGATCCTGTGTCGGCAGCACCCATGTAAGGCAGACGCCCCCTCCGCCCCCCCGAACAGACACATGCTGACTGGTGCTGAGCATCGAGGCTCCCCCAGTGAGGCATTGCCTGCGTAAACATTCATCTGGCCCTTTTGCAGACAACCCATCGAAATCCGTGGCTAAGCTCCCCTTTAATTGGTGGAGGATTGTCCTGCGAGTGTTAGGTTTCTACGTGAAGCGATACTTCATTCCTGTGTCTAACTCGCAACTCAGTGTGTTTGGAGCCAGAAGGGATCACTCTCTCTGAGTCCCTGATCGAGCAAAGAGGGGGGGTTGCTGTAAAGTCTCTTTCCTTCTGCCCTATACTCCATCCCTTCTGCCCTGTTCTAAGTGGCTATCCATCTTACTGCCTCATGTAACCTCTAGGTGAGCCCTGTCCACGCATTCATATGCTAAGGTTCAGGCAGTTGTCCATGACCTGAAGGTGGATCTCTGATATTTCTGCAGCATGGAAAGGGCAAATTCCTTCCTGGGGGGTGGTGGCTTTTTTAAAAAAAACAACAATGGTGTGTTTTTCCTTTTCAGACCAAAGGATGCTATTCGAGCGCTCAAGAAGAGGCTGAATGGAAACAAAAACTACCGAGAGGTGATGCTGGCGCTAACGGTGAGTGGGATGGATTGGCGTTCAGACGCAAGGAGATTCCTTGCAGAAAGAGAGACATGATTTGTCTTTCCATTCCCATTTCCCTGTCTGGCTCTGTAATGCGCACGTCAACAGCTCCTTCTGAATCGTCTCCTCTTTGCCTTCCTCCCCCAAACGTTCGAGCCTCGCCCGGTTTGCTTTAGCTCTTCTCTAAAATTGTCATGCGTGCCTCTGCATGGGATGCATTTCTGTAGCTTTGCGAGGCTCTCTTCTCTCCAAAGTATTGTGTGGCAAGTCAAACCAGCCCCATCGGAATCAGACTCCTCTGGGTTTTTCTTTCTGTCCGTTGTTCCTCGTCCCTATGTTTTCTCCCCTCCCGATACTGGACGTTCCTCTTTCCAACCTGATTTGCGTGCAGAGATCCCCTGCTCTTCCATCAGAATTGGATCCGAAACCAATTTCCAAAGTGAATACTGAATTAGACAAATTCGATCTTATCGTAAAGCTGGAATGGGGGGGGTGAACCATGAGGGTCATTGAGTCCAGCCCCCTACTTGTGCAGGATCTGCCATCCCAGACTTATGCTCATTCAGGCTCTTCCTAAAAATCTCCCATGATGGAGGATCCACAATGTCCCCAGGGAGCCCGTTCCTCCGCCTGACTCCCCTTATAGTCAAGAATTTGATTTATAATCAAATCTCTTTTAATTAAGAAGAGATTAAGGGGGATTCACTTCCAAATGTGTGTCTTTGTGTTGAGCATTTTTGTCACGGTGGTGGTACTATTCGGTGGGGGTTTCAAATGCGATTGCTGCGTTTGGACTATTATTGTTATTTATTATTTTAAAAATTTAAATCGCAGCCACATTCACAGAACCTGCCAGACAGGCTGAAATTACCAAATACTGTAATATCAAAGCTAAGTAAGCCAAGGTACACATTTCACAACGGTGCCAAAGATGTGAATTAAGATTATTTTGTTTCCCCTGGGTGTGGCTATGCAGATTATCTTTATGAATATAAATGTTCTGTTTGTTTCAGTGCAAATCAGAATCTGTCATACTCATTGAGCTAAATGAGGCCAGCGTTACTAACACATTGATTTTAGTTTCTGCATTTACACCGCACAACTCAAGTGCGAGAGAATCTGCCAGTGACCTTTCCTACCAATTACTTTAGCATGACTCCTTGGCTGAGACCCCAAAGGGTGTCTCCGGTGGGATTTTACAGGCCCGAACGCACATGTGCTTGTTGGTGGAGTTTCGGCTTTAGTGAATGTGCAAAAGGTAACGCAACTGGCAAGTGTGTCGTTAGTTAGATAAGCTGCATGCTTTGCTTCCACAGCTCTGGCAGTGCACCTCGCTTGCCTGAACCCCCCATGCTTGTGTGACTGACAAGGACCCACCCAACTAGATCAAGAGTGAAAGCATTTGGGGTTTTCATCCAAATACGAACAAGATGAAAACCACAGGCTCTTTCACTCTTGACCTAACTGGGGTGGAAATCCGCTTCCTAGGGTGGAAAACTACGGCATTAACTCATTGTGTCACTTCAGTTGCCTCTCTTTCATCTTTCATTTCTGTTTGCACATTCCAGTGTCCTGAAGTTTAAAGGTGCCCATATTGCAAATGCTAAATAACTACTCTGCACATAATGATGTGGATAACTAAGCACATGCACCCATGACTTCTTGAACGTGTCTCCCTGTCCCTGTCTACATTCCTCTCCTCTTTGTCTCTCCTGGATTGTAAGCCCCTTGGGGCAGGGACCTGTCTCTAATTATTATTCAGTGTCAGGTCCATGCTGGTGCTATATAAATACTTTAATAATAATAATAATAATACCCATGGTGCCTTGAAGACATAAGCCTCTAAACAGGCAGGCAAGAGATAACATTGCTAGGGTACAAGGAGTCGATGTACAACCATGGACAGCAATGTTTTAATCATGGATGCAAATGCTACACATTCCATTAATTGCCTCATGCAGCATGTTCTTTTATATTAAAGGCAACTGTATTTTGTGATCGGATGCCAAAATAAGGTGAGGCCTAACTTGCCGGATCTCAAAAACGAAATGTTTGGAACAATTGAAGCTAAGTTATTATAATCTTCCAGGTCAAACTCTAATCTGCACCTAGTAACTCAGAGTAGCTCAGTTTAGTCCCATATTTGTATGGGGAAACTACTGGCTTCAGCAGAAAGTGTGCCGCTCTTAGTGTTCCCCTGTGAAATACGAGGTCCTTTTACACATTCTTTCTGTATTTGCAGCTAAGTTATTGAAGCGGGCTGTACAAATGATACAAGGGAGTGTATGGTATGAAGGGGACATGTTTCCCATTTCTTTACCTTGAGCAAAACCAGCTGACTTGCAAGAGTCTCTGATGTAAGGTTTATCAAAGAAAGGCAGATATTTTGAGTCAGGCTTTCAATATTTTTTTGTTACACAAGATATCCTTCCCAGGCTAGCCCAGGTTAATCCAGAAGGGGAAGGGACCAGTTAGGATGGTCCGCCCTCGGAGGCTGATGGAACCCCAGCGGTTCCAGGAGGTCCTGAGGGAGCTTACCCTGGATGTGGACGGTCATTCTGTGGATGAGCTGGTCC